>CM051634.1:6291888-7495638 GCA_028020825.1 Podargus strigoides | reverse complement strand
AGATTGGTTTAAGACATGTAAGAAGGCATATGTTTTGCAGTTTATGCCATAAACTCTTCATATACCACTATATTTTCCTGAATCTGTTATCTAAGAGTTACAAGGGTAGGGGAAATCCTAGATTTAGGTGTATACTTAATACCTCTTATGAGACCTGGCTGATAGGAAAAGTGAATGTATGTATGAAATACAGTCCCCATATATCAGATGTGACCAAAAAGCAGCAAACTCCAGTAGAAATAGAGATTGGAAGCAGTTGCTCCAAACTATGTTGATCCTTAATGATCGGTGTCTTAGAGGTTACTGTCAGGTCTGAATACATACAGAAAAAATATTTAAAGTTGAAATACTTGGTATCTTTTGAATGTTTTTTTGTGCTTTCAGAGGGACAGTATGCTTATATATGAATGATTGTTTTCTTTTGTCAGTACTTCAGCTGAGGCTACAACAAAGACGGACACGAGAACAGCTGGTGGACCAGGGCATCATGCCACGTAAGACTTACATTATTTCTAGTAATTTGTATTACTATACTGTTATCAATTATGAAGCGAATATACAAAATACTGAAAATAAGCATTTCTGTGAGAATCATTAAAAATAACTGTATCGTTTGAAAAGACTTGTGGGATCCTTTTGGTAATCTAAATGAGCATGAAGTAAAGCCAGTCTCTTCTTGAAGGTTTCTAAGTATGCAGCAGACTTCAGATTGCTTTGCTAAAGCATCTTCACCTTCCCAGGTCTGCAGTGTTGATTATCTTCAGGAACAGAGTGATCTGTTTCTTTTTCAGTGAAACCTGGGAAAAATTCTAAACTGTCAAAAAGTGTTAAAGATTTTGTTTTGCAGTATCTCATCTCTGTCAAAAGTGTAGCAAGTAAGATGGATCATGCCTGCTGCCATTTCACTTCCTTTCAACAATCCAATTAAGATGAAGCACTCTACAATTCATATTCTTTCTAGCTGGACAGTGTTTTTTACTCTCTGGCTACTTAACAGCTAACCATCATTCTGTTTTCTAATCTGAACATTTGGGATTTCTACAAATTTTTTTTAAATCAGCACACATATTTCTTAAGGGATGGTCCAGTTCTCTCTAGTAACAGCAAGTATAAGGTATAGACAGATAGTAAATACAGTGGAATAAATGAGACAGTATTTTGGCATTCTGAACCTTGCCTCATAAAATTTCTATTGTGGAACTGTTTTCGTAAATAGACTCCAGTGTACATAGTGAAAAAGTTAACTGTTAAATGGTAATATCTGTTAAAATCAAATATTCCAAGTATTCTCTATAGAAATATTGCTCATCTCTGTTAAATATAAGTGAATATAACTAGCATGAGTCAAGTGTAAGCCTGATCAGATGCAAACACAACTCTGAGATGGTGTTAAACACCCATACACACAGACTGATTTCTTTTGGAAATAACTTCCTGTCAATTTTAATTCTTACTCTCCCTTCACAGCTTTGAAAAGTCCAGCTGCATTCCATGAGCAGATAAAGAGCCTGGAGCGAGCCAGGGTAAACCACTTTGTGTAAACTTGTTATTAACATCTGAAAATGGATAGCTAAATTCTCTGAGTATATGAAAAAAATTATTACCATTACAGTAATAACATATGCTTTTATCTTGGAAGAATCCATTAAAATAAAATATTGGTGTCAAATCTGAGAGGGAATTTTCTTAATTCTTCGCACATCGAGGTGGGAGGATAATGTAATACATAGGGAGTCATAATGTAATACATAGTTACCTCCAGTTAAAGATAGGATCCTTTGGTACATTATGGTTGTGCAGTGTTTCTGTAGCAAATCTGTTCTATTGTGATTTTGTGTGGTGGTATGGGATCAAATCCAGAAACATTCCAACTTGTTTGGAGAAGATCGAAATTCATTAGCACTGCTTAACTGATAGAAACACAGAACAAACCAAAACAAACTACTGCTCGTGTTCCAACAGTGATATCCACCTATCTGAATGCAACTGCAAATACTCATCGATTGGATATCAGTGATTTTTCACACTGCTTTGATTTTTCTAGTAAAGGGTAATTAATGCTATTTCCTCATTTCTTTAAAGACTGAAAATTTTTTGAAGCACAAGATTCGCAGCAGGCCAGACCGGTCTGAGCTGGTCAGAATGCACATCCTGGAAGGTATGTACCCAGCTGTGTGTACCTTTTGAACTGCTATAAGAAGGAACTTCTGTTATGCACTTGGTTTTCTAGCTGAATTAGGCTTTGATGTGCATTATTTCTGAAGGTTTATATACTCTGCTTCTCTGCTTCTACAGCGTCTGTTGTAATCTCTATTCTAAATCTGTATAACAATAGATACACCTATAGCAGTAAAACTGTTCTCAACTGTGTATTTGTTTGCAATTCCATATTGCTTTTATTCTATAGTGATAATTATACCACGGTGTATGTACATCTAGCTTCAATTTCTACTCATACCCTAAAATAACCCAGCAGCCTTGTACTTTTTCCCCACCACCATCACCCCATACAGTCTTTAATAAGCTTGACTTTTTATGTGGCCTTGTTATTTTCCTTGTTGCTCAGGTCATTTGAAACAGTACTCTTTTTGTGCATGGGGCTGTATTACTGTGCTTCACCGTAATCTTACCAGTACAGAAATTGCCAAATAACTGTAATCCAAGTCAATTTAACAGCCATTAGTTTTCAAAGCATGCATTTGGATACTAAACCCAGATGGGAGTCTCCAGAGTGATAGATCACATCTATATTGACAGGCTGTCTCCATATTGTTATTGAAATACAGTTTTGAAAACTCAAATTTGTGCTAGAAGTAATTTTTAAAGGTCAGCTTTTTAAGATGGTTGTCAAGAGAGAATCCAAAAATCAATGGATTAATTAAACCTTTACCATATCTTATACTAGTAAACCATTAGAGCATCAAATGCTATCTTCAGATTATAAGCAGTATTTGTTATTTCATATTCCCTGCTTTATTGTTTTACATTATCCAAATGTTTACCAAAAGTATTACTGCAGTTAAAAAAGAGGCTATATTTATAGAAAAACATGATCATGGGGATGAACAACATCTACTCATATAATCTTACTGTTTCTTACTATTTGAGAATTTTCAGAATAATACTTGCCTGCTTTTAATAAAAGTGGAGTGGTAATTGCAAAGACAAGACCGTGTTGTTTGTCATGAAATTGGAGAAAAGATGGAACAGAATATTAAAATCAATGTATCTGTTTAGAGACCTTTGCAGAGCCCTCACTGCAAGCCACTCAGATGAAACTGAAGAGAGCTCGGTTGGCAGATGATCTGAATGAGAAGATTGCTCAGAGGCCTGGCCCTATGGAACTGGTAGAAAAAAACATTCTTCCTGTAGACTCCAGTGTTAAAGAAGCTATTATAGGCAAGTAGAAGTCCCACAGGTTCTATCTGTTATCTGTAGGGCATTGTGGAAAATAATAATTTAACTCTCGAGGGTAAAATTCACTAGAAGAAAACATACTCAAAACTTACTGCTACTTACTCTTTCAGCTTCCGAGTCCTAAACTCTTGTCATCATTTGATTAAAGTTATCCTATTTTTATTTGAAACTGAGCTAGAATTGTATAGCTGGAGTATCATATTGTCCTTGAAAATACTTGTTTCTTAATAAAAATTATTACAAAATAATGAAACATATGTGGCCATTACTCAGTCTGTCATAGGTGGCTGTGTGTGCTCCACAGACGTTGAACATACCTTTTAATCTTTTATTAAAATAAAACAACTCCTGCTATGCACTGTTCTATCAGTCCCTTGAATATGATTTAATATGGCTGTCCTCATATTAAAAACACAATAAATACTTCTGTACCATATGTTTAGACTGTGCTGAAAACTGATCATTTTCCAGCAATTAGCCAATTCTGCCACTAATGTCTAAATTTAATTTGTGTAACTAAAAAAAAAATTGTTTTGCTTGTTTCTTTGTAAACATTCTAGCAGTTGGACAAGAGAATTATCCTCAAGCTTTGGATGATTACTCATTTGATGAAGACAGCAGTGATGCTTTATCACCAGATCAGCCAGCCAGCCAAGAATCCCAGGGTTCAGCAGCTTCTCCTGGAGAGCCAAAAACAAGTGACTCACCATCACCAGTAACACCAAATGCTACTGCTTCAACACAGGTACAGTTTTTAAATGTTGAAACAAAATATTCCCAGTATGTGTTTTGGTGTGGCACTACAGAAAAGGGGCATAGTTTCACATGGAATGAATACATTTGCTGTTGCAAAGGAGTGTCTGGGACTTCTTTTTCTGTTTGGGAGTGTACAGATTAGAACCCTGGCTTAGCCGTTGGCAATGATGAAATTCCTATAGGCTGCAGTAAAGCCATAAATTCACTGAAATTCATCACGGCCTGTAGAAAATCTACAGTTTTCCCAGAAGTCGTTTAAAAGGTCATATTCATGGTTTACTCCAGCTGTTACTGATTACTTAATGTCTGTCTTCATTCTGGGCAAGGTCTTGAACTCGTTTAGAATTAAACTTAGCTGAAACAACAACAGCTGACATCAGTTCCATTATGTCCAGAAAAGTCCATAAAAACTAAGGTTTCCCCACATAGTTTAAATGTTCTCTGCTACAGTTTTAAAATACTGGCTAAGAAATGTACTAGTTAGGAAAAGAAAATGACCTTTATGTAGATTTTTCTGTGAGGTTTTTAGTATTTTCTTGAGTTACAAAGAAAGGAAAGTAACTAAGTCTGCCATGGCAGAGAAAATATTGTCTTTATAATACAGCATTTAAATGTGTGAGGATTTGAACCTAGTGGATTTGAATGAAAACACTTTTCACAAGAGTTGCAAAAATGAGTTTTGAAGGGGAAGTCTTACAACAATTTAATTTTGTGATTTGAAGTGGACAGTAACATTGCCTACCCTATTTTTATACACATTATAAAATTCCTGATGTAAAATAATTTGCCAAAACAATAATGAAACAAACATCATGTGCTACAAATTAATTTCTTCTGTGTCTTCTATTAGCTCCTGAAAACACAGGGTTATATACATAATCATACAGTTACCTAGGTGCTTTCTAGAATTACCTTGCTTCACAGGTCTTTATCTTCACCTTTGAGTTAATCAGTAAGTTTATTCATTAATGAGATATATGTATTTATTTTAAGGTTACTATGTTTAGCTTAAATAGATAATGATGTTTTCTGTCATATCTCAGCTAGTAATTTTAAACTGACTGATTTAAGCCCTGTTAAGAGGAGGCAGCTTTGCTTTTAACTAGATTTCTGCAGCTCTCAAGGAACTTTTTCTCTGGATAGAGAAAGAGACCCAAATTAAGGCCCCAGTGCAGGGAAAGGCAAGTAACTAATGTCTGATTACAACTAGCTTGAATTTGCAAGTCAGCAAACTCCAAACTAATGAGATTTACCAGTACTCATCTCCACTTACGAACAGCTTCCTCATTTGAGACTGACAGAGCCAAGTAAATGACAAATTGTGCTTATATTCTGAGTTATGCTTGCCTAGAGGAACCATTAGTTAGTGTTTAGGTGCTGAAATGAAGAGTAACAAAAATTTTGCCTTGTATCAATGCTGAGTGAGTTGTTAAAGCAAATTTCTGCATGTCTGCTGAGCGTTCCTGCATGCTAGAAAAAAGTCCTTGATCCTGAACTACTGTTGCTCCCAGTAAGCCCATTATCCTTTTGTACGTAAATGAAGGCAACTATATTATCCCAGCAAAAAAATTAATATTTCAAATTGATGCATTTTACCATACTATCCATGTTTACACTTCAATAAATTATTTAGTGGAAAGACTTGGGTTTTCATCACAGTGTATATATATATATATGAAGTGACTTACAAGTGACAACAGTTTAATAATATTGCACTCAGCTTTGTGTACTTGCTCTAAATATACCACACGTGTATAAGCAAAACCAGAAATTTTCATAATGTTGTAATTTTTGTTAAATTAGGTGACATGTATTAATTTGAGCAGTATTACTTAAGCAGAAAGTGTGCATTCGATGGAAATTCAAAAGCTTTAGGACTTAGTTTCATGCAAATCTCTACCTGGTAAAAACAAGTTGGTTTAGCCTGTATAACACAAACATTAATATATTTTATTTTTAAAGAATTTAAGAGTGTATCAAAATTTTACCAATATGTGAATGGGACTACTATAAATGTGTAATGTTCTTCAGGTTGATATTCATCAATTGTAAACTGTAACGTTTTTTTTTTCAAAAGGACTTCCCAAGAATGTTCCTTCATCACTTTCTCCACTACACAAAGGAGAAAAAGATGCATGCTTGTCTCTTTATTAAGGATTCTTTTGGAAAACACTTAGAGGATTCGTAGCAAAGCCATGGCTCTACACAGGGAACTGTGGTGCAATTTATAAATTAAGACACAAACAAAAGATAAGAGAGTACTGAGTACTGAGTACGTACTATATAAAATAATGTAAAATTAAACAGTTAAATATGAGATAAATATTGTTCCCGCTCCAAAGATGTTATTGTCTTAATGACCATGGTTACTTGACAGCTGAGTAGTTCAGGATCTGGAATTACTCTCCTTGGTTTTCTTATTACTATAGTAAACAGAGAAAGTATTGCAAAGTTCATATTCCAAAACAATGCTGGACACAAAATACGGCACATCCATTGTATTTCATTGTTCCCTAACATACAGATTAAGATACAAATTGGGTTTCACGTTGAGAGAATGTATTTTGTATTGAATAAATTGAAAACAAACCACATGAAATTAGATTCCTAAGTAAAGAGCTAGGTTCCTAATGGAGAGTTAAATAAAAATACTCAAAGCAATACATGCTAAAAGCTTTGCAAGTAGGAAGCATAAGGTAGATAATGTGATTGCAGCAAAAAAATAACAGAGCACTTGAACTTGATTGAAAAAGTGCTTCACATAAAACTTCAATCCTTTGCTTATGGATTTCATAACATATTACAGCCATTTCTGTGCACAGATCTAAAATGCAAAGTTGCTTTTCTGCAGTATAAAACAGATGCTTACCTTGTTGTTCTTTTTGAAATAAAGAATAACAGCACAGCATGTCTCTACAGGAGACGTGTCTGGGAAATTGCTCCTTCATTCTTTTAATTTCCTCTGACAAATTTTACATTTTATTACAACATAAAATACAAAGAATGTTTTGAAAACAGAGTGCAGCCAGAGTTCTTTTCAAGACTTCCTCCTCCACACATTTCCAGGCCTCCAAGGATGTAACATAACTTTGAGAACCTTCTGCTCTCATTGACTGATGACCTAAAACTTGCTTTATCCTGATGTATTTGCATCTCATAAGGATTAGGCATTTTAACCACATCACTCTAAACAGATCAAATTGTGGTGTTCACAATTATGAAGACATGAAACAGTTATCTTTAAGCAGCTGAAGTATTTTACTTGCTGAGACAGAATATAATGACTGTTTTCTTAATATATTGATTGCAGCTTGTTGACCTTCTAGGTGCTTGCTTGCAGTTAGAAGAAAAGGTCCAGAAATCATATTATCTCTAACTGGAAATAGAAGATCTGTCTAAAGGAAATAATCTTTACGTTACTTTATGAAGTAATCAAGTTAAAAACTCGAGACCTGTTAATCTAGGGTTTTTTTATTTAAAAATTTATCAAGTAAATGATATGCACGGTTCATAGCCTCAACTAACACTTGCAGGTAAAATTGGAAAGTCTGTAAAAAGCTTTGTATTTCATGTAGCCATTAATCCTTTGTAGTTTAGGACAACAAATAATGTAAGGCAAAAGTCATTTACTTTATGGAATTGTTTTCAGAGTCTGTAAAGAATTGCTAAAGAGTATATTTGAAGGCAAGTTATTGTTTGGGTTCAAGAAGGATCAGAATGATGAATGGTAGAAGATTATGTAATGAATAAGCTGAAGTATCAAACACTAGAAATGCTTTTTAGACGTGACTGCAGGACAAGAAAATTTAATAACCAGTGAAAACCATGACATCATTAGAATTCCTCTGTGCTTTATGGTAATATTGTACATGACACTGATTCAAAGACAAACTAAGTGCTTTCTTAAATGTTACTGTTATAACTAGACTAAGCCTTTTAAATTTGATAGCAACATGAGTACAGGATGTTGGAATACAGTATCCAGAACCCTTTTTTCAAAGGGTAAGTCCCTCTAAAGTCCCCTGCCAATTCTTATGCAAGTCCAGTAAATAACAGATACTGTGCAGGTATCGGATGCTTTCCAGAGCAAACACTTTGAAAGCTGGATATAAAAATAGAGGCATTTCTATCTTTAGCCTGCCACTATAAACTGACACAACCCCAAAACAGGCATGTGTGCAATGTTTCAGTGACTAGGTGTGGCACGCTAAATCTTGCAATTTAGTGAAGCAGTATCAGGAGCTTTTCCTCTGGATGGCTGCACTCCAGAAGGATCAAAACCACTATACAGTTTAGATAGGTTATGGCAAGCTGGCTGTAGCTGCCTGTTTGGTAGCTAATGGCTGGAGATGCAGCAAAATGTATAAAAGAAACGCAGAGATAGAAGGGAAAATTATTGTAATTTAAATATAAGCAAAAGTTGGAGAGCTTAGTGCATGCAGACTGGCAGCTTGATAGTTGCCATCCTGGAACTACAAAAGAACCAGGACACAAAGTTACAAAATGTGTACCAAGTGTTTTTAGCAAACTGATTTAAGTAAGTCCTTTATGGTGCAATCTCCTGGAAGAATAGTAGAGCACGGGAAGAAATGAATTAGGGAGAAGTACCTGTCTGACTTAGAATGCAAGGTTTTAGAATGTATTCTGAAGAAAAAGGATATTTACTGATAGGAATATAAGGGAAATATAGATGGGCTTTTATTAAAGGAATATTGTGCTAGGTGGTCTAATTGCTTTCTTAAACAATGGAAATGCAACTAATCTCATCTGTCTGAATTTAATACTGTATGATATTAAAGACTAGCAAAACTGGAGAAAATGGGGATTAGCAGAGATAAGACAGAGAGAAGTACTGAGTTGAAAGGAAGCTGGTAATAGTGCTCTGCATGAGTTGATTTGGGGACATTCTGGTTTCATGTTACTGTTAGCAGCCTTGACATAAGAACAGGTCACATAAAAGCTGGAAGGCATAGTCAGCACAGAGTTGGATTATTATGCAGAAAGATCTGGCTTTCAGGAGAATTTGATGTGTGCCAAAATGTGCCTTACAGAATACTTGTAGACATATGCATGAAAGTCCTTTTTTCACTATTCCTCCTAAAAAATTGCTGTGAATTTAACATGATAGTAAATTGTCTTAACCTTTTCACATTTTTTTTCAATTATTCAGATGGTGGATGTTTTTAATGTTTCTCTTTTTCCTTCTATTTTTTAATACTAGTATCCACCTTTAACCTCTCCAGTTCCTGAATTTCTCAAAACTCCCTCTGCAATCGAACGGCACATTACACATTGTACTGCTACAGCCACCCTGACCACAAATACTGTATCTGCAGCAAAGCCTGGGCCGACGTTAGTAAAGGTAGGTATCTGTAATAATGGCATCTGAGGACTCTGTTCTTAATCTATATCCTTTTCCAATGCTGTACGTAATGAAAAAATGCGTGAGTAATGTTATAGTGCCTATAATTAACAACAATTCTTACTAGTGTTGAGGAGCACATGCTGGGTTGTTGACTGAAAGCTTTTGTATGCTAAGATCGGCATACCATGCAGGGACTGGCTCGTTGTTTCAAGAGGTCCCTACAGTACTGACAAGTTTTCAAGCAGAATTATGCATTACATTACATTGCTATGAAGTTTTTAAGAAATAAGGACAATAGATTTTTGCAATATTGAGTTTCTACTTTCTATTGGTGACATTAATCTTTTCTAATCTAGTTTTGTATGGAGAATAATTTCATAGAAACAGAGGCAACAGCATTCATAGTCTACCTATATCCAAACTGGTGAACAGCACTGCTCCTTTTCCACAACTATTTTCTTAGTTCATTTATTCTATAAAGCAGAATGCACTCTGTGAGGTAAGTTACTGTATTTGAATATGAGAACATATTCAGTTCTCTTTTCTGCACTGACCTAGCCAGCAGCACGGAAAACTTTTTCAAATACACTAAGAGAGGGGGTTGTGTTAGATGATGGCTATAAATATGTCATTTGAGCAACTTTGCCAAAGGTCTTCATCCGTGTAATGATTATATATATGTAGACTTCTACCGAACTACATGAAATTTACAAGGCTGACCTCTAATAGTCAATTTCTACTACAAATTTGGCTATATCCAGTGAAATCACTGGACTTGTACCAGCTTACTTAATGCAGGACCTTGATGACAAATTCAGATATCTCCCAAAATAGGCTATCTATCTGTGTAACAAATGTGCATGGATCAACATAGGATTTTTGCTTTGATACCTTCTGTATGACTAGGTAACTGTCTTCAACTTTTCACTCGAAATCATTTCAAAGAACTTGTAAAGGAAAAGTTTTACCACACATGAAGGTATATTTTACCACATGTGCTGTAAGTTTCGTAAGAGTAATCCTGTACTTTATAGGACTGTCAGTCCATCCTTTTAGTCTACACCTGTGAGTACTTCTGACCTGCAAGTGTTTACAGACAGCCTTTAAGATACTAGCTTTTACTTGTATAAAGTGCTAAGTGGCTTTGAACTTACCTGTTTAAGAATGCCTCTTTGCAATGACAGGTCATGACTAGCAGAACCCCATAGCTTCATTTGTGCCATCTATTAACAAAACATTCACAAACTGTGATTTGATGACCCCTTCTTGTGCACAGTATATGCCAGCTGGAGTCCATTCATTTTCTAAAGGATGATAAGCTATCCTTTTGGCAGGCTTGCAGGGGTAATTGTGTTCAGCAGCTCTTTGCAGTAAATGTGCTCCTGTATGCTTTTTCTTTGTACCTTGCATGATGACTTGTAAATGAGATGTCTGTTACAGTTGTTTCAATCTTTTCCATCCATAAACAGCAAAGCCACCCAAAGAACCCAAACGATAAGCATCGGAGCAAGAAATGTAAAGAACCTAAGCCAAGGGTGAAAAAATTGAAGTATCATCAATATATTCCACCTGATCAGAAAGGTGAGAAAAATGAGCCACAGATGGACTCCAACTACGCTCGTCTGCTACAACAGCAGCAACTGTTTTTGCAGCTGCAGATCCTGAGCCAACAGCAACAACACTACAACTACCAGACAATTCTACCTGCACTGCTGAAGTATGTGAAGCATTGTTTGTGTCCTTTAAAGAAAAGATATATACATCTGTTAAAGACTTAGTGCTTTGGAAGTAAATGTGTTTTGCAAATGTTAAGAGACAGTTGGAATCCAAGAAACTTAAATGGCAATGTGCATCACTGTGGGTATTATTTGCCTCATTTAACAAGGTCATGAGGTGGTTCTCTTGTGATAATATTCCTGAAGTCTGATAAGCCTTGAAGTGGTCCTAGTTATTTTGGTATGACATCGGAACAGAACCTCCTAGCTGTCGGATGCATTTTTTCTGACCAGGTGCATCAAAAGCATTTATGCAAAAGCAAGAAAGTTTTGACACCATTTTCACTCAAACATGACATAGGTAGGCAGAGCAGGAGAGAAGCTTACAGACGATGGCATTTACAAAAACACCTACTATTGTTGTGTTTGTATTGTCTTTTTACATCAGTTTCACAGACCACGTTTTTGCAGTTTACAAGTAAGAATCAGTCATTTTAAATTAGGTAAAAATTTTCTATTGTTTATAGCCTCATCTCTAATGCTTGTATGAGTTCCTCATCAGTGTTGATCCTTAGCACTTCTAACAGTGAGAAGCATACTTTCTGATTTATAGGTAGAAGCAGAAAAATAAATCTTGAGAGTTGCCAGCACCCCATAGCAGAATGAGAGGCTGACTATATGCAGAGTTTCATTCTCACCATCTCACCACCAAGACCACTCGTTTCCTAAAAGTCCTTACAGTGTAACATGCCACAGTCACACAACTCTAAATTCAAATGACTTTCAACTATTTTTTTTTAAAATGAGTTTTCACTGAGTTATTTTTCCTCAGAAAGTGAGGCTAGAAAATTAAAGATACCATCTGTGGTTATATTTATAATTACCATGAATCCTAACATTTGAACTAGAGATGTTTCTGCCTGCTTACCCACGCTTCTTATGTTCCATTTACTGACATTTCAGAAACATTTCTTCGTAAATCAGTTGAACAAAATAAAAGAGCTGACTTATGGTACCTACTGTAAATTATGGCATTTTAAAATTTTTGCAATTATTTTGAGATCCTTGTATGAGATTCTTCTTATGAGTACAGGTGATAAAAATGCGTCATCTTCAGACTGAACTGCCTTGACATCGGCCCTTACTATACATTAACATTGGACATGTATGTAGAGTTGAAACATAAGAGTTCAATATGGTGGGTTTTTTTAATTGATGTCAAACAAAAAGTAACTAGTTGCCCTAGCTGATGATAAACTTGTATAAACTGATTCTGCAGTCCATACTGTCCTTCAGGGATACCTTGACAATACTATGAAGCATAAATTAGTACGCTTAACTGAAGAGAAAATAAAATATAAAATATTTTATGGTAATATTTTATGTCCAGTATGTATTTGTACAAAAATTAATTTGTTCATTAACTTGATAGACACTATATTCGGAATCACAGCTTCTTATTGAAAACATAATGTAATTTAGCATTGAAATTATTGTCCTCCTTTTTCTTACCCCTTGAAGGCCACTGAATGACAAACAGAGTAACAACGGGAACACGCCACTGAATACTTTGAACAACAGTACAACAACATCAGCTGCCAGCTCACCAAGACAGAACAGTAATGTCCCTAGCCGGAAGCCAGGACCTCTACCTTCAAGCTTGGATGACCTGAAGGTAAAAAATAAGAGGGATTTGTCCATTCCTGTGCATCACTGTAGGTCATAACTTGCAAACTGTTACTGTCAAGAATAAGCCTGGCTGTTATTTACCAATGAAAACTGTACTTTTCTCTTAATGGTTTAGAATAAGGTTGCCAAAGTTTTCCTACACAACTCTTTTGGACTTAAATATTTGTTTTGATTTAGCCTCCTCACATACAAATGTTCTAGAAATGACATTTCTTTCCCAAAGAATTAGAAAATGAAGAATTTCAGACAAATTGTATAGGTACATAATTTGACACCTTGGGTAAACTATGAGGTGGACTTCACATGAAGTTTTAGCCCAGGCAGATTTAAACACTGGAATAGTAATTTCCTCATGACAGTTTTGATATATCAATCAAGAGGTGCAGTTAAGCAGTATAAATTAAAAGATGTCCTAAAAATAGCATATTCAGAGAGGTCACTGTAATAAAGCCAACACAGAAATAACACTAGTAAAATAGAATAGAAAATAAGAGATCTTCTTACCAGGCTTCAACACATCATCTGAAAATAAACACTAAATTTCATAAAAGCTATAAATAACTCTGTAAATTCCATTTAAACTGTAATATGAAGTCATTGCACAGGATTTCTTCCTTCAGAAATACATTAACAGGAATTAATACTGGAGGGACCTAGTGAAAATGAATCTGAAAAAGCTTAAGGAGGTGTAGATTCAGATCCTTTCAATAGGAACTACACAAATGTGCCAGGCCTGAACAGAGGAGTAAGGACATCTAGTGGGCAGTTAATTTATTTCTCCGTTGACAATAACTTATTGTCATCAGTTAAAGCCAATCTTTTAATATGAAACAAGTCTATAAAGTGCAACTCGAACAACAGTGTTTGAAATAAGCTTTTCAAACTTTAAGTTACTACCTTTCTAAGATGTTTAAGTTAGTATCTGAATTTGTGCTTTGCAGTGATTAAAACTGTTCGCTTATCTTTTTCTGCATAGTTTATTGGTATCCCTGCTAATGTGGTAACAGGAACCTAAGCCATATTTGCAGACTTGCTGGTGGTAGTTTTAACACTGAATCATCTAAATCAGTTCTGACTAAGAATTCAGAAATGCATTGTTGAAAAACAGAAAAATCAGAATGCACTCTGAAGGGAGCGTAGAGGATACCAGACCAGGGGAAACAGCTGATAAGTGTTGTAAGGTAGACAGTTATTTAAGATAAAATTGCTGTGGTTCTTAGAGATGTTATGCAAATAGACTGCTGTGACTTTTCATCATTTCCAAATGAAGACCTATAATTTAAACTTCTAGACTGGCCAAGTACTGAATTATTACTGAGGTCACGACCTTTTATTCTTTTAGAGGTGGTTCTAACATATATAAAAGGCCAGACACTCTACACTTATACATGGTGTATGTATATGATAAACAGAAGCCAGTCATTACAACTGTTCTTTTTTAATTGTTATTTGGTAGCACAGAATTAATTTACACTTAACACGTTTGCATTTCACTTTGTCTGTAAGCTTATTGGAAAATTGAGAACATTTGTCTATTAGAAATTAGATTAATTTTGACTGCTTATACTTTTTATGTTTGTAAAAGAAGTCCAGATGGCACATAGCTGTAACTGTTCAGCTGCTAATTAGAGAGAAAGCCTTTTGTGTTTGATGGGTTTATTGAATCATCTAACTGACCTGATAAAATTTCTCAGAAATAGATGGTAAAAGTACTGAACCCCTGTGTTACATCTGCACTGCTGCCATCATCAACAGGTTTTCTTCAGAAGTTTTTAGCCCAGAATTGGAACTGTACGTTCATTTTCCCATTTTGAATATTTATGAAAAAATGGCATACCTTTGCCATTCATTGTACAACAACTGAACACTACTAAGGTTTTGGCCACTAAAACAGTGAAAGTAAGTAGCAGGTCATGGAAATGCACTCCTAAATCACGCATGCTGTCTGAATCCCAAGGTGTAATAACTAGTGAATATGCTGAAAAATAATTTTTCTTACTAAGATCTAATAAGGTAGAATGTGTATAAATAAGTTTTAATATTTGAGTTTTTTACTATTGTGTTTCATTTTATTTCAGGTAGCAGAACTTAAAATGGAGTTGAAATTGAGGGGATTACCAGTATCTGGAACAAAAACAGATCTTATTGAGCGTCTGAAACCCTATCAAGATCTTAATAACAATGGAGTTGCTACTACTAGCTCTGTTACAGTAACCACTTCTACTGGGGCCACAGGCAGCACTGGGGAAGTGACTGTGGCATTTCCTGTTGCAACACTAAATAAACCAGTGGCTAATACAATATCCAGCTTTCCTCCAGAAAAAACACCTACTGGACCTGGCTGCAAAGTAGTCAATACTGAAAACATTAGCTCTCCTTTGCCTATATCTCCCTCTCCTTCCGAACAGTCTAGTCTAAGTGCAGATGACACTAGTATGGCAGATACTTTTACAGAAATGATGACCATGATGTCACCATCCCAGTTCTTAAGTACTTCACCACTAAGAACAAATACGAGTGATGATAATCAGAATCGCAGTACTGGAAGCATCTCAACCATGGAATTTGATGTAGCAGAAAAGGACCGCAAGCTTCAAGAAAAAGAAAAGCAGATTGAAGAGCTCAAAAGGAAACTGGAACAAGAGCAAAAACTTGTGGAAGTACTGAAAATGCAACTTGAGGTTGAAAAACGGGGACAACAGCAACAGTCTCAGACTTCTGGTAATTCAGCTGCTTTGGAACAGAAGCAATGCAGTGCTGCTGTCAAAGATGAAAATGCTCTTACTGACTGTTCTAGTACAAGTCAATCTGTACCTGTAGCTGGTCATTCTTTAGGACAATCAGTATATACTAGCGGCCAGAATCCAGTTGCCAAAAAGGCAGTTGTTATCAAGCAGGAGATACCTGTGGCCAAAGCTGAACCTCAGAATGCCATTTCTCAATTTTACGTTAACCCACAGAGGCAGCCGCAAACTGCAGTTGTTGCCCAACCTCAAGCTTTATTAACTACCCAAGGAACTGCACAACTGCTCCTTCCATTATCTATCCAGGGACCGAATTCTACCACTGCAGTGCAGCTACCAGTTGGAAATATAAAGTTGCAGGTAAGGGTGTTTTTATTTTTCATCATGTAAACTGTATGGCACTATTTGCATAATTTAGTATAAATAGCTAAGTGTGCTACATGTAAGATTAACTTAAAAATCAGGCTTAGCCTGTTCCTGCTTTAGGGGATAGAGTAGGAAAACTTAAGAGCCAATCTCTTTATAAGTTCTTCTAGTACTTGCTTTCTTTACAACTTTTGTTCCCAGATACTCTTTTCTGAAAAGTAATCGTCTTACCATGTACTGCCTCCATGCACAGTTGGTTTTGATTTGTATCAGTATATGCCACCTTTTTGTTAACTCCAAATTATAATGGAGAGCTACAAACGCAGTACTTTATTCTGAGGTATACCTGTTTGCAAAACATGAGTTTGAACTTCCTTGTGTGGTGATGGCTTATTATATTTAAAAATGTGAATTCTAGGTTATAGAACTCCCGTGGAGTTATAAAAAGAAATCATGGTTACACAAATATCATTTCTAGGCTGACTATAGGTAGTATTCACAGTGAATAAATACAGCATAAACCAAGACAGATTATAAATGAAGAGATATAAGAGTAATCTGACCAAACTGAAACAGTTCAACCTGTTGGTCTAAGGTAGAATTAAGCATATAGTTCCCAGTGGCATTACCGGGACATAGCTAGATGAAATCCCCAGCCACCCACATGGTTATTGCAGGTTGTTCTGGTATTTCACTTCTCTGGTATTGCAGTAAGTTTTCCAAACTACCAGCTAAAATTGTCTGTCCTGAGGTTAGACACACTTCTTGCCTTTCGGTGGCCATTAAAAACTACTATGATCTTCTGAAAAACAACCTTTTTCTTGCATCATCAGTTTTGTCTTTCTGGTTACTCAAACCCACTTCATATAGTCCTTTCTTACTGGTTATGCTCTCTCTATCTCTTATTACTTTCATTGCTCTCCACTGTACCCTCTCCAGTTTATCTTTCTTTAAACTCTGTTGGTAAAATAAACACCATCTTTTAGCTGGGAACTCACCAGTACCAAACAGAGTAAAAAAATCTGTCCCCTATACACAGTTCACACTCATCCTTCCCAGAATACAAGCTATTGCTGTCCTGCATAATCTGTGCAATAGATGTTTACATGATGTAATTTACTGTAATATACAAATAATGCAAATATTTTATCTTCATCCTTTAGGCTCAATCACAAGCTGGAATACAGATCCCATCACAAACACCTGCTCCTATTTCTTCCTCTGGCCTGGTCCAGACAGTACCTCAGATGCATACTCCTCAATCAAAACAAAACACCATCACGCAGCATGCACTCGGTCAGACCCAACAAATCAGAAAGGTTTGTGGATAGCAATAAGCATTAAGATAAATAGTTGTGTAATCCAATTCTAGGCAGTGCTTTTAGAATCTTTTATGCATCATCTGTGTCTTATATAAATGATCAAGTCACCTAACATCTCTGTACTATGTTTTTCTGTGCAATACAGTGGGTTTGTTAACTCCTTCTCCTTCCAAAATTTTAGTCCATGCAGGACTTTATCTTTTAGTTGCAAATAAATACATAAGGCTAAAGACTTTTTATCTTAATGGTACTCTTATGGCACCACTCTTACTACATTCTGCCTCAGGCTTGGCACAAGTGGTATACCAGGAATTCCAGTCAGTTTCTCTTATTTGCCACTGGCTCAAAATGGAAGATTCCCATAGGCAGTTCTTAAGACAAAGCTTTTATCTATGGCTTCAGAGATTTATGCTTTTAGTTTTCCTACTTTCCTTGCTGATTTCTTCCCTACTTATGAAGAAAGCTATGGACTCAGATACTGAGGATAGCAATTTCAGTGAATCAAAACCCCACCATACCTCTGATACATCTCTTCCTGAGGAATGCAGGGAATTATTCAGAGAGATTCTTCTCTTCCTCTCTACCCAAAACAATCAGCTGTGAAATTTCCCATTCCAAAACACGTTCATCAGCACTGGATGCACAGCTGTGAGTGCCAATCCAGTCATGTTCATATGGTAACTGCTATCAATTTGTCAGCACCAGTCATCACAAAAGGAAAGGCTTTCTCCTCCTTCGAGCCTCTTACTATTAGGAACTCAGAGACTGGTTTGGGGCCTTTATTGCTTCCTTATCAGTGCTATTAACTCTAAGGCTCCTGTCACTTGGGGCAGGCTGAAAAGTCTTGTTCTCCCAAGGTTATCCTACAGAAGTCAAAACTGACATATATCCAAAAAGAAGATTTCATCTAGGATTTGGTGAGGGGCTAATCTTACCTTCTTAATTCAACAGGTCCCATACAGAAATTTTTCAGTCATTCTGAGGCAGGTACTTGTGCCAGAGATTAGCAGTTTGCTTCCTTTGCTGTCTAGAAGTTCCTTGAAATGATTGCAGGAGATAACCAAGAATTGTACCCTCTGGTCTTTCCCCTATTCAAATTAGTTGTCATGAAGACCACATAGTTCCCAGCAGACTTCAGTCTGCATCTGGCTATCCTGGAGCTGGAACAGCCTGCCTGTCCTAGCTGTTTCTCTCACACATCTACTGCCATCTTTTACATAGGAAACCAGGCAGCGTAACTGCACTATTTTTTACATCAGAATGTAAAATACTGATGTGATACAATAGATCAGGACAGTCTTCATGCATTCAGCAGTACATCTACCTGTCTGCTGTTTGCATTTCATGAGGCTTGCATATTTCAGCAGGCAGACTGAGCTAATGAACTGTGAGTTTTATTGAAGTTGGTCTTCCTAATAGTGATCACCTCCATAAATAGTTGTTTTCCAGAACTGGTTTCCCTTGAATCCATCTAGACTTTCTCAAGTAGCTCATATTTTTATGCAAACCAGCTGATTATTCCATTTATTTTCTCCTACACACTTCAGGTGTCTCTTCACATTCTAGCTACCCCATGGCCCTTATTCTTCAGTTCATTCAGTAATAAGGAGACATCACCACAGCCAGTGGTAGACAGCTAGAAAGTACAACAGTTTTCACATAGATGATCCAGGTGACCAACAAAAATTGTGCTAAGCCCTCTCACAGCAGACTTAATTTGGTATTCTGACTGTACTTCACAAAGTTTATCCTACCTTTCCCTCCATCCCCAATCTAAGATTTGTCACACCTTTGTCATAAAGGTATCCGAGAGTGATACTGAATTTAAAAGAATAGTCTCATGCACTCATACAGTCATAGCTTCTCCTTCTCTCCCTTTAACTTAAAAATATGAGAAGTAGGATACTGCTTGGAATCAATTTTCAATGCATGTATGGACTATCAGTTGAATAAATAAAAAGTTCAATATCAGTAACCAAATTTACAGTTGATACTCAAGCTCATCAGTTATATCTTTTGCCTCTCCCTCACTACTCATAGATATCTGTAGTTAAAAGAAATTACAACTATATGGCACAAATCAAACCATTCTGTCTTAAAACAGGCAGCATAGGAGAAGTGTGGATACATACATTAGTTTGTATCAGGCCAGAAGTAATTTTATTGACTGTCCACTAGGTGGGGAAATCACACATACTGCATTAAACTGTTCTACACTCTTCTGGATGTATTTTGGAAAAATTACATTACACTTTCCTCATGCTTCCTGGAAAATCACAGGAAAATATTTTTAGTTATCAGTGATAAATGAAAGCATGTCACACCACAAAGTTTCTTTCAAAGAGTAATTGTTGTAGATTTACAAAGTATTCAACCAGAGGGAAAACTGTTACAAATAACATTCCCTTAATAGGAAAGCAAGCAAGTATTTTAAAAAGGTCTTAAACAGTCATTTACCCAATGTTAGCATTTTTTTAAAAAAACCCACGACCTAAGACTGATATATTAATCCTTTACAGGTTTTTCCACCAGCCACATCAAATACAGTATTTTCCTATCAGACTGCACCAGTTACAACACCTTCACAACCTTTTATTAATAAAACATCAAACTCTAACATTCACACTGGTGGTCAGCAGGTTGCCTCTGTGCCGAATGGACCTGCTACTCCTAATAAGGTAAGATTAGCCCAACAATCTTCTGTAAAGTTCAGTTTTATGTTATTATTCTTAAATAACATGTAACTATGTACATACTGCAATTCAGTCAAGGAGAAAGAATGTTTTGTAGATTTTAATAATGCATGTATGTATGCGTGTGAGAGAGAAAGAGATTATTATTTTATCCCTCTGATTACCTGTGCTGTTATTTGCATATATGTAGATTGGTACGACAAAATAGGATAATCTGTAGAACTTGATACGTTTAGAATTCACTAAAACATACTGTTTAGTCATTATTTTGTTATTTCATGCAGCCTGGTTCTCCAGCTCAAGCCCAGCCTTATATTGTTCAACAATCCCTCTTCAACAACACAGCATCCAAGACAAAAGATCCTCCTCGTTATGAAGAGGCCATAAAACAGACCCGCAATATTCAGACACCTCACCGTGAGGTAGTTATTTTCTCCTGTTTAGTCGATTAAAAAAAAAATAAGCTTTTTTCTTTAGAATTATCGAAGCCATTGCTTATTGTAGGGATGTTTTTTTGGTGTCAAGATTTTCTAACATACCCTGTTAATATTTTCATAACTGTGTTTAACTACGGGACTCCTGTATCATGATTCTTTTATTAAAGCAGCAGACATGGAAGTGTGTCTTACAGTATCCAGTTGGTGACATATATAATTGGGATAATGCTGCTATTGCTACTTAACAATAACTAGCCTTCAACTGACTTGTTTCAAGGCTGTATGATAGCCAAACTTCAGATTTAAAAGAGAGAAAATATATTCATATTTTCCAAAGTGAGTAAACTTGAGGAGAATGTGTGTGTTTTTATACACACTTAGGCAAATATATATATATATATATATATATATGCACACAGGAGCATAGGTGCTTGCTTGAAAAGAATCTATATTTATTGAGCTTGATGAATAATCCTGTGGAGTGCTTTGTCAGTGTACCATGATATGCTTCATGTTGGAGGAAAGCTGCAAACAAAACCAATGATCATCCCTAACCTCATGCATTTCAGAACTATCCCAAAAGATAAAACCTTGTAGTGACTTAGTATTGGTTGCTAGTTTTGTGGTGGCAGACACTTGGGCAGAAGCATGCCTATCTAATGTCATTTCATGTGTTCTTGGCATGTGTGAGGCATGTGTGACTATCACTAGCAGTTAGCGAAGTGCCTCCCCACTGGTCTCTTCAGGAGCCAGACCTCCTGATGACAAATTACCTCCCATCTCTGGAGTACAAGCAATGTTTTAAAATGCTGTTTTAGTTTTGAGATCTCCACTTTTCCTTCCTAGACCGTTTTTGAAAGAATAGGTTTGGGGGGGGGTTGTTACCTTTTGCGTAAGGTTCAGATATTTGGGAGGTGGCTGTTTGCAACAAACAGATAAACAGTTGATGAAAGCTTCCCCCCCTTTAGTAAAGAACATGAATCTACAACTTGGAAAAAAAAAAGAACTACCTAACAAAATGCATCTTACATGATGGCTATTCAGAGGCTATCTCTGAGAGAAAGCAGTTCAGGGTGCACCCCTGAAGTCCTGTAGTTATTCCAGATACTTACCCTGCTACAAAACAGGGTTAATAATTCTCCTTCTTATCCCTAGTTTTCTGTACCTCTCTTCTAGGTTGCCTTCATGAAATCTGTGTTGGTTTTCAGATTTTTTTTCCCTATTCCTTTGTACTGAAACCAACCACAGGGATTACAAGTGTCTCTCCAAACAATTTCTCTGTTTTCTAGAGTGATACTTTCATATGAAGAATTTTAGTCTTGATCATAGGTTAGTACTTACGTACTGTTGAGAGAAGCTGGGATTAGTCAGCTTAAAAAAAAAACACTACATGAAAAAGCATAACCCTTTTCTCCTACACTACAGATTTCCAGTGCACACAGTCAGCAGATGGATGATCTTTTTGATATTCTCATCAAGAGTGGAGGTAAGCTAATTGACATCTGTGTGATGTAGAGATTTAAAACCCAATAATAAAACCTCAGTGCATAATCAAAGGAAAGAATTCTTCCAGGGAAAGGAGGTAGAAGCTATCCAGCTGGATGAAACTGGTATTTCTGAAAGTTTGCAATAGCTATCCATTACAGAAAACATTTACCAAAACACATAGCCAACTTGCTGTGGAAGTTTTCCACTAGTAAATTAGCCCAGGCAGACCTTTGCAATAATCCACACAGCATTCAAACGATTAAAATAACACCTTAGGTTAGCACAGACATATTTTATCAAAATTGGAAAAGTTGAGCAAGTCCATATAATGTATATTGCAATTATACCTAAAACAGAATAAGGTGAGAGTTAAAAGCATGTTGATACTAAAAATTCATTAAATATAACCACATATTATCAACTCTAAACTTCTAAGATACATTACTGGAAGAAGTATGTATGAACTACATAGAGACATTAATGAATAACAGCTTTCTATTGTCAGTTTAAATAAGGGAGCTATCAGAAAGGAACTGAAATAAGTAACATACAACATAGCTTTGCAGTAAAAGGAGGAGACTTTCAGGCATAATTATTAGGCTTTGTAGAACAAGAAGCCATTACAATACTGGGAAATGTTCTGGTGCCAAGCAATTCCATTAACAGTGTTTTGTACTACTGTCATATAAGGGTTTTGACAGCAGTGAACACCAGGACATAAGTGACTGACTGTAGACTATTAGAAGAAGATAGCTGTATTCTAAACATCAAAGTATTTTCTTTTTTTTGAAGCAAATTGCAAAGTCATCTGAAGAAAATGGAGCAGACAGTGACAGACTGAGACAAGTGACCTGTGCAGTGAACAACTCCAGCTAAACCGAAAAATGCTTTCAGTGCTTTCATTAAAATATTGAATGGGTAGTTTGAAGAAGTTCTACCTTGGGAACAGAGGATGTAGGAAACATTTATGTGCTTACTTAAATATTTGCTTTGGGCGTTACATTACTAAATCTATATCTTAAAGGTAACAAATGCTCCATATTTGCAAAGTTGCCAAAAAAAAAAGCAAATGTTTCCTGATCATCTTTATGAAAAATGAAGTAAAGCATTCAGGGCTCTTGCACTTACATAGCAAATTCTACACTGAAAAATGTTTAGTTTATTAATGTACTTCAAGAGAGGGTCTGGTTAATAATACTTTGCTTTTACTAAGCAATCATTTCAATAGATTTTCTTACACATTTTAAGAATGTGGATTTTCCTTGAAAAAACTGCTGTAAAATATATTGTCAGGTATATTTTTGCTGGCAGAAAGATCATCTGTGCTACAGGATTTATTTGCATATTCTGATCTCCCTGATCTTGTTTTTGGACTCCATTCTCATGTAAGAATTAATTGGAACTTACTTTGCTTTATTTCCTTTTATTGTTACTGCCACTGTCTTACATGGAACTTCTTGACAGAAGAGTAGTTTTAGAATCTAGAATGAGGAATAAATGCATCCTAATCACATCAGTTGATCTCTTAGACTCTAATTCATCAAAGATAGACACAGTACTAAACAGGTTGAACTGAAAAATGGTTCAGGAACTCCTCTGTAAATGAGGAAATGTGTTGGTTCCATAATTATACTAACTAGTCAGAAGAACTATAAACATGAAGGAGGTAAAGCTAACATGTAGAAAATTGTTCCTTTTTTCGTCAATGTAAATGTTCTAATGGCTGAAGTATTGCTGAACACACGACTCTAGAACTTGTTTAAAATACTTTGTTGTTCATGAAGTACCTGACAGTCTGATGTACGTAGTGTTTGTATTATGAGAAGAACAAAATGACTTTGAGTTGGATGCATCTCAAAGTAGGCAAAAAAAGGGGTGGACTTTGTAAGCCTGCGGATATGTCATTATCTTTTCTGAATTCAACAGTGTGGGATTTTTTTATTACAGAGATTTCCCTTCCAATAAAGGAGGAACCATCTCCCATTTCTAAAATGAGACCAGTTACAGCCAACATCACTACGATGCCAGTGAATACAGTGATATCCCGCCCACCACCACAAATCCAAATGGCACCTCCTCCTGTGTCCTTAGAACCAACAACCAGCTTGTCTATAAGTTTGGAAAACCAACTTGAAGCCCTCTTGGATGGAACTTTACCGTCAGGTAATGAAATTCCTCAATTGACAAGCAGTAATGAGGACAGAGAGCCATTTTCTTTAATTGAAGACCTCCAGAATGATCTACTTAATCACTCCAGCATCTTAGATCACTCTCATTCACCCATGGAAACATCTGACCCACAGTTTACCACTAATAATTCTTGTCTGTCTCTTGACCTTCCCGATACAAATTTGGACAATATGGAATGGCTAGACATTACAATGCCGAGCTCCTCATCTGGACTCACTCCTCTCAGTTCTACTGCCCCCAGCGTGTTTTCCACTGACTTTCTAGATCCACAAGATCTACAGTTGCACTGGGATTAAGATATAGCCAATGAGAACATGACCTGCAAGTCTCTTTACAGCAGAGGTCCATTATTATACCATTCTGATTGTGGTTAAGATAAATTAAGACAGTAATGTTTGGAAGAACAAATGCTTGAAGCTAATTCCATATTGATTTTCAAGTTTACAACAGTGAATTGCTTTATGCTCCTATCAGTAATGCAGATCAGGGCCCTCTGAAAGCTGTATTTCTCAAGTCAAGATGATTGTACTTGCTGATTAAAAGTACCCCAAGGTAAATGCATCACAAATATTTAAGAAAGAAGTTATGTCTCTGACTTTGTAATGCTTAAATGAGCAACACAACATGGCTAAACTTAGAGAAGGAAAAGTGTTGACACAGTGAGCAAATGTTTGGGGGAGGGTGAGGTATCACTGCACTTCATTGTTCCTGTGGATAGCCTGAGCCAGGTTCAAAATGAATTGTGAGGGCAAAGGCAAGTAAAAGCACTGGCTGGTTCAGTGAAATTTCATATATCTAGTCTCTTAATTTGTTCAAGTTGTTTTTATATTTTGGTTTTGTGGTTTTTAAAAGTCTTCCCCCGTTCTTTAATCATGAGGGAAGAATTTAACTGCATCCAAAGGGACATTTAAGTGTAACTGCAAGAAATCCACTGTAGCTACGCCAGGTAATATTGAGAACACTGAATTTTGTATAGTAATGCTCTGGATTTAATAGCTAGGGTTTAATGTGTATATCAGACAGTTATTTGTATACTCTTTTAACTTTGTATAGCTTATTTTTGTGAACAGAGGGGAACAGTAGTCTTCAAATGAGATTACTATAATGGAAATAATAAATATCCTAATGTACCTTGTGTTTGAGGATATTTGTTAGATCATTGAATCCAGTCTCTCAGCATATTGAACAGTTTGAGGAAGTAGAAAAATTTAACTAATGCTGTTGTGCACTATGATCCTGCAAGCATCTAGTCCCAATGCCCTCAATAAAAGATGTTTGTAGGATCAGACCAAGTTGCAGGGGACAGTACTGATAAGGACAACCATCATTTCTTAATGAATACTTTATCTGTTGAACAGCTTTGTCTACTACTACATAACATCAGGGAAGCTAAACACAGAAGCTGCTCAGTGAGGATCCTAAATAGCAGTATTGGGATGTACTGTTTTGTGATAAGAAGGCATATTCCGTACCAGATAACAGCAAAAATTAAGCTCTTACCTCATAGCACAGCACATGAAATTACTGGTTTTTTTTAAAGCCCTGAGTTGTTTTTCTCAGTATCTATCTATTATGAAAGCAGTTGGAAAACAAACAAAAAAATGCAAATAGAAGTAAAATACTTTGTAATTCTATGGTTGTCTCTCAGGTAATAGCTGTTGAATGTTGTCATGGATGACGCAGGCTGATAATCAAACATGAAGTTGGAATTATTTCCTGTTAGGGAACTCCTAAATTAAGATAAAAAGAAACAGTCCCGTATTCCCTGAACAACGGAAATGTGGTATGTTTTCTAGTCTGAAAACTGATCCCATTGCAGAATTCCTTCCTCACCACTAACCTTCAAAAATAAAGTTTTGTAGGAACTAATGACAAAATGCCCTGAAGCTTTTGCTTATGACTTCTTAGAGTAATGATATGTATCAAAGAGTATCAGTGAAATAACGAAAACAGAAAGTAGCTGTTAACTATTTAGCAAGCTGTATCACATTTAAAAACAAACACCACAGTCATGTTAACATCAAACAAAACACTCTTGTCAAAAAATGTTGTGGAATTAACTGCAAATTTATGTCTCCAGATATACAACGGAGCCTGGTTTATCAGTGTTACAGAATTCCATTGGCTCCAGATAAAATAGTGGATTATATAATTGATTCAGGGTTTAAACTGGCATCGTATGTTTGCATATCAGCACTTTAAATCATTATATATCTTCAGTAGTTTTGTGGGCCAGGATTTACTTAAATCTGAAACTACAGAAAAACAATCTATGGAGATTTTCACAACAAAAGATGAAATGGAAAGACATTTCCTTATTCCTTCGTGCTGTGCCTGCAATACTTGAGTACAGTATTACATGTGGACTGTCTGCCTTAAATTTTGATGGTATAGGACTCTTCAATAACACCGAACAAATACATTCAACTTTTTGCATTCCTTTTCATCATTTTATCTTGGGAGCGAGTACTCTGAGATATTAAGTGCCCTCAGCTGTTATGAGAATTAAGGACTCTTGGTCTGATAGGAATAACTTTGAATGAAATTTAGTGTTCTGCAGTACTGTCAGTTTATTCTGTATGATACACCAGGCATCATACCACATTTGTGTGGTTAGAGTTACCCCTTTTTGACCCTGCCTTCTGATTAAATAAGAGGCAAGTAAATTAATTTTTAGAGGACAAATTAACCTAGAGCAACTGTACTGTCATTTTTGATGTGCATGTAAATAGAGCTTAAAACTGGCAAAGTCATCTTGCTACAAAATTATCCTTATTGGCAGCGTAGAATGTTAACTAATCCATAGGAATCTATGTGCAGAAATAAACCAAAACAGTTGAGATGTGTTGTTATCAGTACAGTATAGCTTTCTACTCTAGAAGTCTATTTGAAAAAAATAAAAAAAAAAATTAAAAATTAAGGGATCACTTTAGTTTTTAAAGTACAAATATTCTAGTGTAGGGAATGCGTGATTACTTTTTTGTACATTTCAGAATTATGTGTATTAAACCTTATATATAATGGTTTGCTTTAGACTTTGTTCTGAAATGTGATATATTTGCCATAGTTATATATGCCTGTTATGGCAAAAATAGGTTTTGCTTAGACTTTTGTGCGTGCATGTTTTACATGACAATTTTTGTAACACAAATACAATACATCTTAGAAATTTAATCATGACTGTGCAGTTTGACTGTACAGAATTTAATATATTTCTCATTAAGAGAACAGTTGCAGAGGAATGCACTGGCACTAAATTTGCCATTTAATGGCTGCAGTATACTAACATAACACACCCTATCAAGTGTGGTGTTAGCAGATCCTTAAAAGTAATTAAGAATACCATTTTATCAGTGTGAAAATCAAAAGTTGGTGTTTACACTTCTAGACATGGAGAGAGCTCAGACACGTTTTACAAGGCTAATGTTAATCAAGGAGTCACATCCTGCATTAAATACAGAAATGGTATTTGTTATGCACTTTTAGTGCCATTGAGCATTATTAATTAAGGCAAGTAAGTTTACAGGCAAAATTTTGTTTAACGTTATAAATAGTTAATAAATCATTGACAGAAATATAGAGTCTAATCCAGCAATGTGGGCTTGCAAAATCAGACCTTTAAAAAGCTGAGCCCACAGCTTTTAGAAATAATCACTACTTGATACTGAAATTACTTTCCAAGGTATTTCTAAATTCACCAACAGGAGTTATGTTCAAGGAAGCAGATGATCAAAATAGAAGTTTCAATATTAAACTTTTATGTTACCTAATCTTGAGCATTCAGATGCCTGAAAAGTGCAGGCACCATAATTGGAAACCAAGCACAAGCTGCTGAGCTGCTCTCAAGGCAGAGAAAATGCAATCACAGAATATGTGTAACTGGAAGGGCATTACGTAATCAAAACACAGTAAAGCTCACCGATGTAAACAATTCGTATTTGGATGGCATCTTCAGTGTATTACAAACTTACAGCAAATTCTATTAAAACTGGAAAAAAATCTTCCACCTATCTCTAGTAAATGTTCTGTTAAAAGTCTATATTGTGGTCTATTAAATTGCCTTTTGATGACTTTTAGGCCATACTACAGATGGGGTTTGATGTGAGATACGTGGAATGGAGTTGCATATAGTATATACATGGCCAATAAAAAGCATCCGTTAAAACCTGAAGTAATCTCAACTATTCCTTTTATTCCAGTTTGCGAGGAATAAAGTGCAAAAAAGAGACACCTACATCATTCTGTTGTGTCCAATACTGAATATAAAGACCTTTTAAGTTAAAAGTGCATAAATGTATTTGTAGAAATTAGCCAAAAAAGCCATTCTAGCTGTGAGAGAGCAAGTTCTCAGTAAAAAGCAGGGAATGGTTAATAACTATATAATCACACTATTTTTATAAAAAAAACCAAACAGCTCAGATATTCAAAAGACAGCCTAAAATAAATTATAATAATATAAAGATTTAAATAGGAACCAAAGCATTGCCATTTCTATTGCCAAAGGAGGCACTTTGTATTTTCAATCATAGGAAATTAAATCCCCAAAAGTATTACCCATACTTTTTTAAAATTAAGGATGTAGATATTTTCAGAGCTGGTTTTGATGTTTAACAGTACAGATTTGTTTTTGTTGTTTGAGAAATTTGTATTAAGTCATAGCACAGGCTTTTTTCCAGATAAGATTTTTCTTCACAGTACTGCTTGCAGTAGAAATAACGCTAACCCTAGTAGGTGGTTCTCTTCTTTTTTTCATAGTCATAATTATGTCTTAGCATCTCATTTTGTGAAAAGAAGAAGATAGACACCTGTCTCTCGGGCCCTCTTCATTTAAGCACTACTTTACTAAATGCAAATTATGGCAATCAGGGCGTCAGTTTATGTATTGCCTTTCTATAAGAAACCACGATGCCTTTGTATTTGCTGTTTGCACCCCTAAAATCAATTCCATATGTTTGAATGCCATATGTTTTGCACATTGTACTGTATATATGTAATGCATACTGTATTTTTATATGTGTACTACATTTATCAAATATTTTGTACATAGTGGCAATATTGTAGCTACTGAGGAAATGTTTGATATTTCAGCATTTTTGCTAAGTGTCTCAAATAAAAAAGGAAAACTGTGTTTATTTGGCCATGCTTACTACTTAAAAGTGAAAAATACCATTAATAATCAACAAAAATTCTGACTCTTATGAGTTTCTTTGGCTCACCCCAATCTTAAAAACCTACTCTTCAGAGAAACCCTGTCCTGTCTTAGTACTTTTTAGAAGGTATGAACAGTCTGGAAGGGAGTGCTTTTCCTGGGCTACCCAGAGAGTAATCATGTGTTAACGGCACAAACCTAAAAAGCACTGATGACATACTAACAACTGCAGAGATGTATTAAATAATTTTGGACATTCCCTGTTCTTTTTCACAAGAACAGAACACCTTATTATAAAAGTCTTCTAAAGTTTAGCACAGAAGAGGACTTTACAGTTACATAACGCATGCATTGACCATGTGTGACTGCGTAGGGGTACTAAAGTCATCATTGAACAAGCATTAATTTAAACCCACCCCCTAAGAAAAATTTGTCAAAACTCAAGATGCTGTGGTAAGACTTGGGAAAATCTAGTAAGATTCCAGTATGTATTTTTGTCAACCACAGAGAGTCAAGTCTCTAGCAAAATTCTCTAAGGATAATCTCTTGAATTAGACCACAGCTACACCTTTTGCTGGTGGAAAAAGAAACAAGCTGCAACACTGAAATCATGTAGAAAGCAACAGGAAGGGAGATGGGGGCTCTCGTATTGCTCTGACTCAGTGCCAGGATAAAAAAGGAAGGAGGAAAAAATGAGTTTCTTCTCCTTCCAAGTGAGATTTTTTTTCAGGGAGGGGAAAAAGGGCAACTCAAAATATAGAATAAATGAGGCATTCCAGAGAGGTGCACATTCCTGATGTGAACCTCTCTCATCACTGCCCTGGAACAGACCCATGGAATGGTTCCAGTGAGCTGCTCAGCTCAGGCCACACAGATACATCTCTTAGGAGGCTGTGCCTGTGCCATCAGGCAAACTTTCAAATACTCCACAGATAGTTTAACCTCATTTGTGAGTCAAATGCAACATTTTGTTCACTTAGGCAAATGAACCTGTAAGGCCTCTCAGAGTGAAGTCAAAAACTATTAAAATATCATTGCAGATTACTGGGTGTATTTCATGTTACCATTCAGACTTCTGCTCCTAATTGAGTTACATCGTCACAGACACAGAAATAATCCCCGAGTACATTTATACCGGCATTCTTACCAGCTACAAATACTTGGATTCTTTTTTATACTTTACAGTACTAGTCTTGAATTTAACAAGAAAGTAAATAGTGTTTGTATCACATTTTCCAAGTAGAGTCTACTTGCAATTCTCTAACAATAAAGAAGAATCTGTAAAAAACCCAAGTAAGTACAAAGAACAAGGCGATTCTGTGAGAAATTAAGGGATATTTCAGAACTATAATAAAGCAAAGAAAGGATCAGAAAATTACTTCTGCCGTAGACAAGATTACACCCCCTTTCATTCACAACTTTCCTGAATTCTTCCAAGGTTTTCAAGATGTGCTGGATTGTGGGATTTCATGTTTGCATTTTGTATTCTGCCGAGTTTGTGTTCCAGAACACCTCTGTGCATTTCTTCAGGAGCATGAGCTACAAGCTGTTCAATATGCACAAAGCTTCTTTTCATGATGACGCTGCTTCATTTAAATATTTACTGTTGCATTTCCTCTTGTGGAGGCAGTCCCCATACTAGACCACCCACCCTTTCCCTATTAAAGTCTGTTCTACGCTGATGACATCAGAATTCAGCCAAGTATTACAAAACCCATAAAGTAGTAAGTAGTACCCATAAAGCTGAACAAATTAAAACTTGCTAATATGCCCTGTAAATTTCATAAAATACCTTTTCTTTGTGAACGTTAACCATTCTACAAATTTATAGGCTATATATGCCACAAACTTAACCTTCAGATATCACATACTAAACACAAACTGCAAAACAAGTGCAGCACTTTTTGACTGCATTTGCGCATTACAGAATTTATACTTAGAATATGTCAGAGATAAAACCCTTGTTTTGGTGCCAACTGGCAATTTGGGGGTTTGATTATTTTACAAAGACCCAGAAATATAAACACATAACCCTCCCCCTAAACTGTATTCACATGAGTATTATGATGTAAACACCATCCCAAGGAGGACTGATAAAGCTTGATATTACGCTGAATGAACTTTTTCCACAAGCTAAACCCTGGTTTTCAATAAAACCTGAATATATTAAACCACATTCTACAAATGGCCATCACATTTGTTCTTCCTCTGTACAATATTGAATGCTATATACTCCTGCCTGTTAGCTTGTTGTGCATTCTACAAATGTTGCTAGTGACATATTTCTTAGAATATTTGTGCTGTCTCAAGTCAGAGATGTTTCCTTGATAGCAAAGAAGTCTCACACGTTTACCCACATCCCATACTATAGTCTGCAACCCCACCAAAACCTTCCTAAAAGAGAATCAAAGTAACAAATTAGAGGAGCATCTGTGACACCACAACTAAAGGGTATTTTTCCTGTAAGTGTTTATTCATAAATTTATAGAGTAACTCTAAGAAATATTTCCCTTCACATAAAAAATTACCTGAAGAGGAGTCTCCAGTCTTCTCTGTAGAACAAGGACTGCAGGGCCACTCTACCATAACACTGCATCATTCTTGAATCCCTCTGTGCCAGCTGCTGTTGATTAAAAGTTAAAATAGTGAACAGAAACATTCTTTCATAAAGCTAGGACAAAGTCTAAGCTTGAGTAATTGATAACTGAGGAGCATTCCAGCTACCCCATAGCAAGTCTTTATAAACTTAGTTATACAGTTGCACTAATTCTGCAGAACTATGACTGTTCCCCTGTATCTCCTTGGGACAGTCAGGAAGATCTGTAGAAAGGCCTGGTTTTGTGCATTAAAACAGACATCAAAGCCCTCACCTAAAGCAACACCTCCATTTCATAAAAGTGAGTCTTAGGGAAGGAAGAAATAAAAAATGGTGATTATCTTCTCCTTCTAACAAAATCTCTGGCATTATCAAAAAGAAAAACCACAAAAGAAACTGACAAAATAAACCATAGGCAATTACACATTTTAAAATTAAATGTACGGTTTTAGTTATAAGAAACATGTAGATGAGGTGCTAAGGGACATGGTTTAGAGAGGAATTGGCAGTGTTAGGTTAACAGTTGGACTTGGTATCTTAGAGGTCTTTTCCAACCATGGCTATTCTGTGATTCTGTGAGAAATCAGCTCACCCTTAAACAGAACTTTGTTTAGATAGATAGTAACATTTTTTTTCCCTGATGCATAGAGGAAGTTGGGCTCAGAGAGGAGGCAACTTTTTAAAAGCCAAATCAAGTATTTCCTCTTAATCAACTCAGAAGATCTTTATGATTTCAAATTGAACTTTCTATCTCCCCATACAGTTAAGGAAGAACTTTAACGCTAGAAGCTGCTTTACCATTAAATACTATTTCTGATGCCAACCGAATACATATGAGTGCACGTAACATGGGCTGACTATCCAGTAAGGTAATTTAAATTAGACACCTTTCACTGCTGGTGAAGCTCATTCAAATTGCTCTGCTTGCTGAAACAGAGGCGTGCATAGAGTTATCATGGAGAAGCTGACAAATGGCAACTTTTAAAGAACTGAAATTTGTTCATACAGTCAAGCCATCAAGCAGGAATTTTCCTGATGACCGTTCAAAGAACATCCCAGAGGTATACAGATATATTAACCTTTTAACACACCTGCATTACAGCACCACGAAATTAGTACCTCTGTTAACATGTTCACATGCTTCTTCCACCAAAAAAAAATATTAAAAAATAAAAAAAGGGCTGGGATCAGTACCCCCCCACAGGTCAATAAACAAAATCCCTTTCATCCAGGAAGATGGAACATAACTTAGGTGTCCAGCAAAAGTTCCCTAGGGAATTTAAAGGGATCCCCACAAAGTAAATGGAAACTAAAAGCTTTGTTGATATTTACAAGCATGTAAATATCTAGGAGACCAAACCTAGAACACCAAGTGTTTTAGGAGCTTTTCTGCATTTCACAACACTAATTTTCTATAGGGAACAAGTACCAGGAACTCGGCGAGTTTAACATTTACTATTTAATTATCTCAACGCTTTGTATTTCTGCTTCTTTTCTCGGAGAAGTTTCACTCCCGCTTTTCCACCCCCCGCCCAGGCTGTTCTGGCCTGAGGGACAACATCGCTTCCAAGACATTTACTGACCTAAGAGTGCCACCTGTTGGTACAGAAACCCCCTGCCGCCTCAGAGCTGCGTGTCCCAGTCCGCTGCGGCACCGCGAAGCCCCGGGGACACCTCGCCGTCTCCCGGCCGCCCTCAGAGGCGGGAGCGCACCGGGGCTCGGTCCCTCGCCGAGGCCGGCGCAGGAAGAGGGACACTGCCCCTCGGGACAGCTCCCTAGGACGGACGGGGCAGCTCCCCGCCGCTCCCACGGACAGAGGGACTTTCCTCAGCCCTCTCCCACGAATTCCCCTCCCGAGCAGACGCCCGTTCGAGGGGGAGCGCACTGCCGGCCCCGCCGCGCCTCAGGGGAAACGCCCGCGCGCGCCGCCTCAGCCCGCGCGCCTCAGCCCCTCACAGCCGCAGGTGCTCGCGCAGGCGCACGCGGCGAGCAGGGGCGTGGCGGGGGCGGCCGCCAGCTGTGGCGCGCGGTTAACGAGGGCGGCCGCGAGAGCCGCCGCCGCGCGGGAGTGGCGTCAGCGATGAAAGAGCGGCGGGAGAAGCTGTTAACGCAGGCGCGGTGGCCAAGTGGTAAGGCGTCGGTCTCGTAAACCGAAGATCACGGGTTCGAACCCCGTCCGTGCCTTGGCGGGTCCGAGCCGGTCGGCGTTTCCCCGATCCTTTTTAGGGGAAGGCGGTGGGAGCCCCGGGGCCACGGGACGGAGAAGCCAGGCGCTCCCTAAGGGGGCGGAACAACACGGTTCCCCGCACAGCTGGGGCCCGGGAGGGCACCTCGCAACGGCGGCTGCCGCCCCGTGGGGCGGGCGTGTCCCCGGCGGCGTGCGGCGGTAGCCTCGACCGAACAACGCAACGGAGCACCGCAGCGTGTCACACCGGCCGGGCCCGCGCTCCCCTCCTCGCGTCTGTAACAACGGAAACCTCTGTGCCCGAGAGACCCCCGAGCTGACCCCGGGTCCCCGCACGGCTGTGTCCCGGCGCCACGCGGAAGCCGTGTCACACGCACTGCCCACGCCGCGACATAAAGGACGTGCCCGCACCCACCCCGCGTGGATCCTTCCCGCGAGCAGCGCGTGGAGCCTCTGCACACCCCTCTCCGCAGAGATGTTCTGCACGGGCTGCAGCTGCCACCGTCAGCCTCTCATCCCTGGTTCTTCTCATTGTTCCCCGTAATTCATTTAATTATTAATGAATTTAGTTCTGTCTGCTGGTTAGTAAAACATGAGGTTTCTTCCTCTGTGTCACTAACCACTCGGAAGGATTATTTGCAATCTGGTTAGTGTGTTCACCTTACATTTTCTGTATGTTTAAAGAGAAGAACTCCCCGTCACACTGGAAATGGGTCAGGGGATGAGCAATGCTCACCTGCCTCCAAGGACAGGCACACACGGGGCGCTCCAGACACAGCGGGGACACAGGGACACGAGCAGCTCGGGGACACTGACAAGACAGCTACGGTCTGACAGTGCTTGAAACCACCCCAATGATGCAGATAAAACTAGCACTGCAAACTGAAGGCAGTCTCTCTCGATTGGTGCTTGATATTTGCTCACCTTTCTAAGTCTCACCGACCTTTGGTTAGTCCACACGGTTTGGTTTTCTTCCTGACAAATCTTCCTCTCATATTCTGCACCTCTGTTGTCTGGAATCAAAATTGTACAATTGTTGTATGAACAAAAATAACTCTCATTAACTATTTACACAAGCTTTTGTAAATTCTGTTGCTAGGTCAAATTCATCATTCAAGTTGTATTTTGATTTAAAGGAGGGCTGTAACCATTTATTCTGTATAACGCACTTTTTGCCCAGATTTGGTGTTCTGAAGATTATCTGACTGTATTAAATACATTAAAATTTATATTTCTTGCACTTAGTTTACTGTCAATACTCACCAGTGTCCAGAACTGCTCTTCAGCAAATTTGGCATAACTTTGAAGCATCAGCAGAGAGGAAATCATAGCGCATACCTTCCAGCTCAGATTTTAACTTGAAATTTCTAGCATGAAATCCATGACAACACTGCCCAATCTCCCTAGAGAGAAGAAGAATTTAAATTATTGATTTTGAGCAGTGACAGTTTCAGCACAGAGGACGTGCAGAACTACAACCCAAAATGTTCTAAATCGGTTCCCGTTTTCTTAGATATTTTTACTCACGGATACGAAGGACAGTGAGGAACAGCCGTGTCCCTGAAGCTGCTTTCATAAGGGGGTTTTCAAAACTCAACATAAAAAAATCAAACTCAAGGACAAAACATGTATCTGATAAATGCTGCTTTCTGATACTACAACCTCAGGGATAAACCTGGAGAGGAGCCACCCTGCCTGTGATGCTTTTGTAAATTCTTGCTTGGTTTTTAGAAATATATTTATAAGACTAAGCCAGGTGTGCCCAAGAGCTGTGGCTGCGTCTCACCCCGTAACAATGCTCTGAGGCCTGCGAGTCCCTGTCACAACATGACACCCATAATACACAGCCTGGTTTTCCATAGTTTGCAGATGGAAATTACATTTTGCTAATTAACATCGCTAAATTATTAGCATGATAATAATTTTGCTAAGTAACATTTTAAGACATGTCTTATGGTTATTTACTTGAAATTAATTTTGTAATTAGAAAAGTATCTGTGAAATCACAGCGTAAGAGAAGCTAGTGCAGACCAGAAACTGATAACTCCAGTAGCAGTTAAGACGCAGAAATAATTAACATACCACGCAGGTTTACTGCCGTGACACAGATTCATTTACATGACATCAAAACTTTTTGAAAGTGTTACTGTGTTTGCCTTCAGGTTTCTCCTCTCTAGACAACACAATCCCCAGATTTTAAAATCTCTCCTTTCAGGACAGGTTTCTACACTCTAATCATCCTTGCTAGAATCCCACAGATGTTATATTGCTATATACTCTTCTTGAAATGAGGGCCCGAAGTGGACACAGCACTGCTGCTTACCAGCACTAAGCAGAGCAGAGCACTGCTACACGTCACAGCCCACAGAAGGAACCATGAGCGGTGAACTGGGCGTTTGCATTACGCCTACCCAGCAAAGCCTGAGCTGCCACAGTGACAGTGCAACAAGGAGCTGCACAGCTGCCATCACATCAGACCACGAGTCACTTCATGTGAGCCATGTGAGCACAAACTCTCCAAACTGGCACACATGGTCCTGTCCCCAGACTGGACTGTGTGACGTGGACTGTAAGCTGGAAACTTCCTCTCTCACCACATGCTTGGCAGCGCTGCGGCCCCCTGCAGCCCCAGCCCCATGGAGGGGCCAGCCCTGGCGCCGGAGGAAGGCTCCAGCTCCCAGTGTCACCCAGCACGCCTGGCACAGCATAAACAGCAGCCAGAGTCCGACAGGGCTGGATCCCCGGGTGAAATCTATAGTTGAGAGTCATGTGAAATGAATCCCATCCTTAATCCAGCTCCTCGTATCCATCACTGCATCGTTTTTTGATTTTGAAACCCCTCACCTTATGCACTTTTATTGGTGAAAGTGGAAGGTAAAGCAAATTTAATTTAGTTTCATCATTTTTGTTGTTTTAACGCAGCCTCTTGCTGCCTTTTTCAGTTAATTGAATTTTACATGTGACAACCAGTATGACCAACAGAGGACAGCACATCCATTTCTTTTAATGATCAAAAGATCCTGAACTTGAAGCTGCCATTCACTTTTTCACTTGGGAAATGAGAGTGTCGGGCAGAGTAGAGCGGTGTGCTGTGAGTAAGCCAGCCAGCTGAAAAGGGCCTTCTTACAATTAACTAGAGCTGGTTTGAAAGTCCAAGAGATTACTTAAAATAAATCTACTTCTAGCCAGGCATTATTGCTAATGACACCCTGTGGGTGCACCTCTCTGAAAGCTGGGTCTGTATTTTGAAGCAGTTGTTTACTGAGCACTGCAGTAACAGTTAAAACACACTTAGGAGTCCAGGCACACTTAGGATTGTCAGGTGAACTCTGCTAATTCCCTTTCAAACCTGCAGACAGACAGACAAGGTGTCTCTAACGAAGTTCTGATTAAATTGAATGTTTATAAAACACTGAAGTCAAGCCAGGCTCCAGTGTTCTTACTGCATTTCATTTGGGGGCAGAGAAGACTCTGCAAGTCATAATGAAATTCAAAGAACAAACCCGAGGATTTCATGTGGCTGAGGGGAATTTCATTAGGGAAATTCAATTAACCTGCAAGAGTTGCACACATTGAAATCTATTATCTCTCCCCAAAAGCTGGCTGCTGTGGTTTTTATGGCAACCTTTGCTATTCCTGGATAAATAATGCTTTATTACAAATGTATTGACATCTTTATATAATTACTAGCATATAATAACAACTTCATTGGTTATTGCTTTGCAAACATTCATTTCTGCTTCCTGTGAAATGTATCAAATAGTGTTTTTTTAAAAGATTTGACAAAAGAAGCATTGAGCCTTAGACACAAGCACACAGCAAACATACAGATCCAGGAGACATGTGAGAATAATACTGGCTCACGACAGCGTGCGGGTCTGCTGCAAGTCCCGATTTACATTTGTTGGTCAGAGCCTGATCCTGTGAATTGCTGAGCAGAATTAATTAACAGCCTAAGATACCATAAAGTCAATGGGGACTGACAGTGCTCAGCAGTTCTCAGTATTGGGGCCCTTAAATAAAAGCCAACCTACAAATTCCCGTTCAAGCGAGTAACGATATTGCAGACATCTACAGTAATAACATGAATTATTCACATCAGGGTAGCGTGAAAGATGCAGCCCACAAAGCCTGTTTAAAATAACACAGGAACGTGAATTAGTGTGCCTGTGATACACGGGAGGGTTATCATTTGGCCCATTTTTCACCCATACGCGTATTCCTTTTATCTGCTGTGTGCATAGGTCTGATACTGGGACGTGGGGGAAAGTAAATGCAGGAGACAGACATCTCTAAACATTACTAGAAAATGAGGATAGGGGGTTACTGATTAGCTTGCTTCCCATATGAAACTCCTAGATCATATCAGAGAAATGTCAGTTAAGTGTTTTACCATTCTCCCTTTTTTTAACCATTATCTGATCAGAGAAGCATGAAAACCACTTTATTGCTCACTTGATTTTTTTTTTTTTCCTGTGCCGGGAGCCCTCTGCAGGAAGTGAAGCTGAATTTCACAAATCTTCCCTTTCTGACGTCTCCCGAATTTCTAGGAATGCCCCTTCCCTGTTACTATATTTGGAGGTAGTTTCTAAGAAAAAAACCCAAATTTCGGACGGTCTTGGCCTCACCACACCTCCTCTGGGAGGACTCCGAGCCCGGGTCTCCTGGCACGGCCCCCGCGGAGTTGAGGAGCCCCCGGCTCGGGCTCAGCACCTCCCGGCGCAGCCTGCACGTCTTTGTAGCACTGTTGGAGGAAGGAGCATGGAGAGGGAGTGGGGAGAGGTGTCTTTGTGGCAACAATGAGTGAATCTTCTCGAGTTTTTTTCCTGGTGGCTGCTCTTTTTTTTCCCTTGCACTTTTTTTTTTTTTTTTTTCTTTTTTGAAGGAAGAGGATCTTAAGGAAAAAAAAACCCTTGTGGATTTTCCCCCCTCCGCTTCCCCCTCTCCCCCTCCCCTTCTGTGGCCTCTTGTTTAGCTCGTGGCGTGACCGTGATGAAGAAATGTTTCTGGGCGCCTGGCAGGGTGATCTTTTTATGTAATGAGTCAGGATTTTGCCAGCAGAAGGAGCCGGCTCGGAGCGAGGACCGCAGGGCTCTCTCCTTTCCCCCACGGGAACCTGCCGGGCGAGCGGCACCCTCTCCCCGGGATCCCCGCCCGCTCCGGGCGGTCACGGATTCACGGCTTGCAGGGGCACCGCCGGGGGCACTCACAAGTGGTAAGTTGCGTTCTCCTTCCGCGCCCCCCGCCCGCGGGGAGAAGCGTGGCCCCGCGCACGTCCCCGCTGCCTCCCAGGCCCGCAGGTGGGGCCGCGCTCCGCCGCCGCGGGCACCGGGGCCGCGCCCTGCCGCGGGGATACGGGGCGGCTCCGCACCGCTCCGCGCACTGGCTGAGCCAGCGCGGCCGCGGAAAGGCGCCCCGCGCCCCCCGCCGCCTCCCCGCGCCCACCTGCCGCAGGCCGCGGAGGGCAGGGCAGGGCAGGCCGGGCCCGCCTTGCCCCGCCGCTCCCCGGGGAAGGGGTGCAGTGCCGCCGCGCCGGGCACCCCCGGGAGCTACAGGTGTCCGCGCCGCCCGGGTGCGCGACCGCCGGGCCCGGCCCGAGGGGGGCTGCGGGGGTGACCCCCGCCGAACACAGTAACTACAAGTGAGGTGCGGATAGGTGTGGGTACGCATCGTCTGATCAGCTCATGGGAAATAACTGAGAAATCATCGCAGCTATCGATAAGTCCGTTAATTTCCCTTCCTACAGGCCGTGTATTTTATTTTAAGGTTTCCACTTAGCCCGAATTTCCACCAACTTCTCCGCGTGTCCCTGCCGAGGTGTGTTTGCTGAGCACACCGAGCTCAGCTAGGACAGCTTCTTCGGCTCTGTGTTTTGATTACCAAAAGCAGAATAAATGTAATAGTGGCTTTTCAAGCACGGTAATCAGTTTCTTTTAAAGTCACTGACAGCATTTACCTACTTCAGTCAGCCAAGTGTAAACTGTAATGCTTTTAAACTTGGACTTTATTTAGAAGTTCTGTTGGAATTATAAACTGAGGATTTAGAAAATATGTTCCTTTTGTCTACAGAGCTCTACTTTTCCTCTCATCTTTGAAAGAAGTTCTTAGGAAACACAATGCTGAGGGTAGTAAGATTTAGACACGCAGCTGAGTACTTGAAACTACCACTGTGAGTGGGAAGAGACCTAACTGTTTCAAGTCAAGTGAAAAGATTTTCTAGTTTATTGTATAAATAACAAATTTAGAATAGCGACAAACATGCCTATAATGTGTCAACTTTAGTCTGAAATACAGTGGAACAGATAAACAAGCAAGTTGTTACTTTGAGAAGAAACCTTAATAGATATTTTGAGTGCAGGGGGTCAAGGCTTGGGGTCAAATAAATAACTGTTACTCTGGGGGATTTCTGTGTCATTTTATGGACACTTATAGAAGGTGCTGCTTACTCAATAAATAAATCATAAAGTGTCAATACAAACAAATAGTATGTTAGCAATTCCTGCTGTCCAGAAGGTGAAGGAGCATGTATTGTGACTTGGCTACAATATTCTTTTTTATTAGCCTGAAAATTACCCACTTGATAAGCAATGATTCTCTCAGTTGATTTGGCATATCTTACAAAGATACTTTACTTACAAATTGAATCTCAGAAGGTTGTGGTTCCAGAGTCGGGGTTTTGGGGGCGAGATGAGCTTATGTTTTATCCAACTGGCCCACAAAGTCCCGCTTTTGGTGGTCACTTTGTTCTGCAAAAGAAACCAGTACATTATGGCTCTTACAGTGGACATTAAACTTAGTAGTAAACTACTGCTGCACTTAGTAAAAGGCTACTATACCCTTTAAATAAGTAATAATATTCTAACTTTAATGTCTTCCGTGATAAAAAGTGGATAGAAAATATTATCATTCTGAAAGTTAGACATAAAAAAAAAAAGTTTTCTGTCTGTTGGTGGTGTTTTTCTCTTCACAAGCCAGTGAAAGCTGAAGAAAAAATTATGTTTCAAAGAGTGGTCATCTGCTATAGGTGCATTAGGAGGGAAGGAAGGAAGTCCCTAGAAAAGAGAGGCAGCTTAAACCTTGAAAACATCATATGAACATTGGTAACATTTGAATTGTCAATCCCCTCCTATTTTTTTTTCTCACGAAGTGTTCAGTTTGAATGTATGTTTTCAGCTAGCTGGGTTTTACGTGTGTGTGTGTTTGTACGTCCACATGTGTATGGTCTGTATCTATGAATCAATTTAAAGATTACTAAAAGTAGTAGAATCTATTTTTATGAGTAAGACACTGTAAACCTGAGCTTGGTAGAGCTGTTTATGTTACTGTTTACATTTTGGTATGAATATCCTAAAGAATCTAAACATAATTTTTACTTAAACGTTATGTAGTTGTACTTTCCTCATGGGATTCCAGTAGCTGAAAATTTGTTAGTAGATAAGCTGAACTTTCTTGTGGTTCAGGATATACTGTACATACATTTAAAACTGACTGAAACACATGACACACAATGTAATTTATACAATGGCTCATGTACACAGCATACACACACAGAATACATACAAGGAGCATCCTCTCAGTTGGTGTAAATCTGGCTGTCATAGTTTTGACATTTTATGCCAGCTAATCACCTGCTTAAGTTACACAAAAACATCTAGACATTCACATTGTGGTCACATTATCATTGCAGTCAGATTAATTTTAAGTGCTGACCTACTCAGACTGAATCAATTGGAATATTTCAGAATGGCCTGCAAATTCAGCTAAACTTCCACAGTGAGACATTGTTGAAGTGGAGCTGTTGGTGTGTGGTATATCACACTACTATGTGCATGATCTGTATATTCAGGCAAATTGATATCATGCTGAATTATCAAGATTTTTCTATGGAATTCTGGTATTTTACATTTTATAGCAATATAATCACTACACATGTGAAATAGGATATATCCAAACTTCGGTGCGACAATTTCCTCCCTTGTTTAAGACTGAAATCTGCTGTGGAACAGCTTAGGTCAGAATTGTGCTTAGTACTTAGTTTGTGAATAGATTCTAGACCTGTCCAATATTACAAGTGGTCAGATTTGGATTGGTTTTACTCCTACGGTCTCTTCACTACTATTCTGAGAACATAACAGTGCAGAATCACAGATAATAAACTGGATCAATGTGAGAATCTTGCTTTAAGGGAAAACAGAAACAAATACCCAAACAGCAGCAAAGATCAGCTCTGCTTTGCTGAAGTACAGCAGTTGCTTCTCACCAGCTATTACTTTAAAGCTCTTAAATTAAAACATGTACAGCTACTTTCAGTAAGATGTGCTTTACACAGTGCACTTTGTTAACCAGCTGGTTTTAGATATTTTTTTCAAATAGTTTCTATTTGATTTTCTATTGAAGATACAGAAAATTCACATGCATTCCTTGTAGCACCAATAACATAGCTATGGAGTTAATAAACTGTTTAAATGATTAATGGGCATTGTTAAAGAACACAGTTACACTTCTGTAGGCCTTCCTCACACAAAATTTTTATTCACATTTTTTCCCATTAGTGAGCTTACAGAAAGAGCTCCTGTTTGTCTCTAGTGTGCAGTAAAATAGACAGCTTTCTACTGCTATGGATATCATGCATATATATTCAACTTTAACTGTATGTTCATTTTCTATGTGTTACCCAAATTAATGGTGATTAGCCAAAACAGTGAGAGATTCCCTAAACATCTCTGTTACAAAAATCCGAACTCTTTCCCTCCTCCTGGTTTTCCCACAAGGTTTGTGTGCAGCATGGGGTGGTGGCCTCAGAGCTGAGACTCCTGGAGTGCATTGCATATCCAGAGCATTAATAATTAAATATCTGGGATCAGTCTATCTTGCTATTTCAAATGAAAAAATAAATTTACAGAAGATAAAATGTAGATGGTATGTTTGGAATCAATTAATTTTCCTTGAGATAAAAACTGTCATGAATTATTGAAAAAATAATATTTAGAAAGATCAACTCCAATTATTTATTGCATTTATAATTTAAAAGATTCAAAGCACTACTAGCTATTTTTCTATTGAAAATAAATTTAAAGCTACATTTTTAGCATGACTTTTCTGCATTTTTAAGCAAACCTTTAAAAAACCAGCTTACAAACACTGAATCAGCAGAGGATTATCAAACAGCCTAATCTGTTTACTTTTGAAATTTTATTGAAAGCAGTGAAAAGATCAGGATCTTCACCAGGATCCAGTGGCATGGTCTGGGGACTGGTCTGTGGTCTGTGTTTTCTGAAGCAGGGCCTCAACCTTTGACATCTCCTGACCTCATGTTTCAACAGAAAAGTTTAGTGACTCCCCTCTGATCTAGCCATAGAAAAAAAGAGAGGGAGGTAGTGACCCTGAGTTTGGAAACTCATGACCTGGAACAACTAAAAATTTTGCTTTAGTAAAGGCTACAAAGTCAGTTGTCCCTTCTTATGAAGCTATGCAGAATTTTTTCCACGGCAAGAGCAAAGACACCGAAGGTATGATTTTAAAACTGTGTCTTGTTCTTTGCTCTCTGTTACAGTGTCACACATCAGCATTGCTTGCCTGTGTAAAACCTGGACCTCATGCCACAAAGAAAATCTATGCAAACATCCACCAGTATATTCAGAACATAATTTTCAAAAGTATCACTCAAAAATCCTTTTTTGTTTGCCTTAAAATCGTATTTAGCAGGTTATGAAGCAAAAACAAACAAACAAACAAAAATTAAAGGGTTTTGATGGCTTTAAAATATTAGGAGAAAAACATTGCTGTCACCTGGAAGCTGCACCTGTAGTGGAAGCAGTGGTAGAAAAGTGGTTGTATTACATGAACTGCCAAACGCACTTCAGACCATGCAGCTTGAGACTATGAAGCTTCTGGTGAAATTAATGAATTTAAGGCATCATTTGCCCAGTTCACAGTGCACATCAGTTAATAATTACACAAATCTCTTGTTGCAATGTCATACACTTTTCTCAGTCAAATAATGCAAATGTGTAGGGGATTTGGTAAAGGTACAAACATGGGAAAAAGAAACAAAGAATCAGCTTTTTTTGCCTGTTGTCACAATGCCCAAATAATTTCTGTTCACAAGGTTTCAATGCAAGGGCAGTGTTTATATAGGTGACATGTGAATGGATAGGCATTATTCAGCTTGTGGATTTTTTTCAGAACAGTTCTACAGCATATACAGAATAAATAGGAATAGAAATATAAGCACATCTATTACTGAGGTCACTTGCTTTGTGAGCCACCCAAATATGACTTGACTACATGTTAGCAGTTGATTTCAGAAGGTTACCACTGGTTTCTGTCTCCCTGTTGGATATAAGGCTCTTCAATTATCAGCATCTATTTTTCACATTGGAATCATAATTCTCTACAGACAGGAGTTTTAAAATATAACTCTTTAATTTTCATGTTTGGAGCATACCTGCTTCTAGCTGAGCACAAAAGAAGTCTTAAAAATGATGCATCAGTTCTATTGGATTTCCTAAATACTGAATGCTTACATTGTTGATACACATTAATAATTTTAAACAAAACTATGTCAAACTTTTCAGTTAATAATGCTGCAATATTTTAATTTAGCTGTTAATGGCAGAGGCTACAACTCACCAGTGTAATGTAACATTGATGCATTTTTGCTATTTTAAGTGTCCCGGCTTCAGTCAGTTCAAATCCTTTCACTGGAATCATGGCTTTTCTATATGAACTGATATAGTAGCTAAACACCACTTTTTTAAAGTAATAGCTTTTGTTTTGTTTTGTAGGTCAGGATAAGAATTAAACCAAACCAAACAAGACAAAATGCATTCTGTTGTCTACAACAAGGCACATATAAATGGGTTTAGGAAAGGGTGAGAAAAATCATTTCAGGATGTTCCAGGATTGGTCCACAGGGGTCAGTAAAAATATGAATGCAGTAATTTTACTGAAGGGGTATTTCTATTTGTTATATATTGCTATTGTTAAAAATATCTCTTAAAGTCAGCATAATCTAGGTTTTTGCTTTGATGCTGCTGCTGTTTGTTTAAAAGCTTTCTTTTGTAATAAAAGGCCTACTTCAAATGATACAAACTCCACACACCTCTGTCAGTAGGAACCTGGATGCTGGTGTAAATCAGCAGTGTCTCCACCGAAATCACTGAACCTACATCCACAAAAAATTACAAGTGAGATCACAGCAAAATTCCTAGAACCTGAGGAAGGAACTGGGTTCAGTTTTTATGTTACAACACGAACAAAGAAAGAGCAAATGTATTACACAGAACACCATATTAAATAATATATGAGGAATTGAGCACTGCTTTTTCAACAATATTATTATATTTTATACGTTATGCTACGAGAATCCATTGAAGAATATGCCTGTTAGGTGCTACTTAGTGTGGATTATTTTAAAAGAGTAACTTGTCATTAGGCACGTCAATTGAAGTGGCGTAACTAAAAGTTCAAATGTGCTATCTGTTTTACTAAGGAGATTTATAAATCCAGAGTATTCAGTCTTCACTAAATTGGGATTCCTCTTTGCATTTTTGCAAATTTTTGTCTTTCGGTATGTATGGAAAACTGCCCACATGGTTGGTTGGAAAATATTTTGAAATTGTTTAAAATGAAAGATGTGATATGATTTTATTATGTATCGTTTTCTTCTATGTTTGTGCTGTCACTGAAGTAAATCCTTAAAAATGCAGGTCAACTGTTAATGTTGATTGTTATGGGTTGGTTTTTTTTACTTTTTGGGAGCTGAACGAAGAAAAATTGTCCTGGATCATCTGTGCTTTATGCATAATATTTTTAGCTTCCCAATACTAATAGTATTTCTAAGATAGCTGCTTCAGAATTCACTTCTTGTGAATGGACAGAACCATTTTATACATCCAAAGTAAATGAGTTTGAGGCTCTCTGAAATACTACAATTTTCCTATGCAGTGGACTAACAGGAAATTATGACATCCTGAAGTATTGTTGGAAAATTGTTCTAACTTTAAAAATTTTTCTTTATAGTTTCATTTTTGATGTTCCACAGCATTCACCACTTCCTGCATGGCTCTTTACCGCAGGGAAAATGAGGGACTTTTGGGGGCAGATGTGTTTCCATTACACTATCATAATGCCCCTAAAAATCCTTATTGCTCTTGCAGTATTCTTCTGTGTTGCTGGGCCTGGTGTGAACTACTTGAAGACCTAGCTTATAAGTACAGCTTTTACCTAAAAACACTTTAAAAAACCCCACTGAGTTTTATTTTGTTTATCTTATATTATTTTTAGTTGTGTTTACTGTTGCTTAAAATATAAATGGCAAGATATGCAACCACCTGTTGGTAAACAAATGTCATAAGTCATAAATCCAAGGGACATGCCGATAAATGCATGGTATTATGGAGAGGAATATATTTTGGCTTAAGAGTGAGAGCTTCACTCTTTTGGTATGAGTAACTTGTTTTTAACATAAGAATTTAGTGTGTATGTCTCTGAAAACATGACACAGATTTTGCAAGCTAATTTGAATGACAGCTATAGCAGACCTCACTTAGAATATTAACTGCTTTTAAGAACATACATCAGGCCAAATTGAGTAGATCTGGTCAGTATTTTAAATTAAATGCACAAAAAAATTCAAATCAAATTTTCATACAGTCTCCAAATAAATTTATGATTAAACCTAGAAAAGACATTGTGAGTTCTCAGCTATTCTATGCTTATTCAACTCCAAAGGTCTTTGTGTGGGCATACCTCATGCTGGGGCTTTTGAGGAAGGAGGGATGGCATAGTCCATTGGGAATGCAGTTGTGCTGTATGGCTTCTCTCCCTACCCCTCTGGGTGAGTATGAGAGGTCTCCAGGGCCGGAGTGCCCACACTTTGTCTTTCAGGCACAGTTCATTCCCTTGAAGTCTGGAGTTTTCCACAGTTCTTGAAGGAAAAGGCAGAACATATAATGTAAACATGGTTTGGTTTTCTCTGGGCATTGCAGCACAATATATCAGTTTGACATGTGCAATGTTAGTAATATTTATTTCAGTAGCTGTGTGTAGGACAGTACTATGACTGGTTTGTGTTAAATGTGCTCTTGACTTCACTGACCAGTTTAAAAGAAAAAAAAATAATATATGACATCACATCGTCCCTCTGACAGTGTCTAATATCCTTAAATAGCCTTCAAAATATGTGGTGACATAGGAAAGAAACTAGCTAGGTAGATTCTCCCCCCTCATCCCTTTTACACTAAAGTTTAATCCCCAAGGAAATGCTCTTTCTCATTCTGCTAAAGGAGTGTTTCTCATTTTTCAGGCAGGAAAATGGTACTTGTTAAGTCATGTCCTATAGGTCACAAAGCAAGTTTGCTGTTATGACTGGAACCCCGAACTTTTGATGCCCAGATAAATACCACAACAGCAAGAAAATTACTTTCTAGAAGGACAGAATGAGCCATGTTGCACAATATTATATTTACAGGTCAAAACACGCTGGCATATGCATTTCAACATGCAACAGCATTTCAAATGTATGTATAGACAGAAAGCAGTAGAAAAACTAGTCATTATATTAATTCTAAATTTTCATATCAATATTTCAGTGTTTGTACTTGGATTACGGATCGCAAGGTGATTCCTAGCACTTTCTGATATAACTGGAAGGTGTTGTAACACAGACTGGCTCACAACTTATGCAGCCTTTAAAATTATAAAAGTTCTTTACAAGGTATTAGATTAATTGAATTATTAATGTTATTAGTAAAAGGGGTTTTGCCACCTGTGTGCATGTTTAGCTAAATTTTTATTTCCATGTAACACCCCCAGCTAAAGACTCTGCATCTAATTGGAAATGTTTTTTTTTAAAAAAGTGCAAGACTGCACATATTCTATGGAGTTCTGTAATATTAAGGATCAGTGGAGGGAGTACTCCCAGAGCTATGAATTTTATCACCTTTATATAGAAGATATTGCTAATATGAACAGACTGGAAATTTAATTACTTTTAAGAAGCCTCTTGGGGGCTATGCTAGTTACAATACTATATAAAGAATACTGTAATAGATTTGAGCATTAAAACTGATCTGATTTTGTATTTGTCCTGTGTTAGAGTCTTATCTGACATGTAATCTTTCAAGGATATCAGAATTATTTTTTTTCCTAATGTAAGCAATCGTTCATAAAATGTCTGCATGTATAACTTGTAGATCTCAACAGCTGATTCTTACATACATACCTACTTATATGAGTATAGGCAGAAGTCACATTCCCTCTGAACATGTGCTCTGTAAATATATAAAAATACATTTCTTATGTGACACTGCTATCAAGAAAAATATTTGCTTAGACCTGAGATTAAATTCAAGGAAGGGAATCACAACCAGTAACACTATATTCCAGTCCTTTTTATATCCAATAGGAATCACCTGACATACGATCGTCATTTTTTTACACATTTTTATCACTGAGTAATAAGCATTAGAAAATGAGAGCCAAGCACAGGGTTTGGGATGTGTACTTAAAACTTCAAATTCAAATACTTGCTTCAAATTGTTTAAGTATTTAAATAATTTTGGTTTGAAATACTTTGTCAGAAAAACCTCTGGATCTGATACAGCCCCAGAGGAAGGACTGCAAAACTCATCTGTAAACCTGTCTACTGAAGCTAAAAGCACTTTGTTTGTGAATAGGCTGTGAGTAGGTTTCAGGATTAAATATTTTGTGAAAGAGAATTTTGCTGCCTGGTTGTTTTTAAATATGAGCAAAGCAAAGATTTCTATGAGTCTTCATAGGGATTTTGATTTCTTTTACTTATAGGACCAAGAGTCATTAACGTGAACCGACACATTCACGGTGTTGTTCTGAAAGCTAGAACAGTAGCAACTAGGTAATATTTTTGAAATAGAATTTCCACAGTGGAAAAGATGTTTGTTATGTGCCAAGAAATGAGTAATACAAAAATACTTTCATTCTTTTACAAAATGGAAGAGCAGTAACAGCATTTTAGCTTTTACTATGTATAAAGTATTTGTGATTATCAGCAGTCTCATAATAGATAAGCAAAAATAGCAGAAAAGACATGTAGTTATTAAATAGGCCGAATAAGATAAACCAATCTCATTTATGTATTGAGTAGGCCCACTATTATCTCAAGTTTTGAACATTACCTCAACTGTATGTAGATTACTTAAAATGTTATTCAGAATACAGAACTTGGCTCATTCGTTTTAATAATATTTATATATTTCCTATTGGATTTCCGATATGTCAGATCCAGTTTCTTACTGAATTAAGATAGTATCAATTCTGCTTCAGTCAGTACTGAGGGGATACCAGTGCAGCTCCCTATACCATTACCTGTTAGGCATGTGCCTACATAAATAACAGCCAGAGTGTGAATGCAGGAAGCAGAACTGTACCTGTGTCATAATGCAGCTGCTCAGAAAAGCTCAGATAAGCCATGTAGTTTCACACTGCACTAGAGAAAGATGTGGGAAAGGGAAGAGCTACAGCAAATAGAGTAGCAAGTCAACTGCAAGAGATAAATTACTACTCAGATGCTGTAAATAAGTCTACAGAATAAAGACCTAACTATTTTTCTGATCAGGGGACCAGATTGTGGCCAGAAGTAAGGGTAAAGGAAGCAGACCAGTATTCATGATGAGCCTGCTATGTATCTTTTTCTTAAATGGTTAGTTATGGGAGCAGAAATGCATACAAAAATAAACTCCATAAATAAATGGTCACTACTACATTTCTCAATGATGCTAAACTGTTTCAGACTTTGTTAATTTTTTGCCATCGATGGCTGATTAAATATGTGTACATGGTTTTGTTTTCATTTTCCTTGAATTTTAAATGTGTAAAAACATTTTTATTCCCAAATTTAAACCACCAGTGCCAAGATTCTGACTGAAGTGGATCTTTATGGTTGTCTTATAAACAAGTGCAAATGTAAGTTAGGAAGTACAGTGCTGACATAACCTTAATTATAGCTGGAAGAAGATTTGGCAGTGTATACAGTGTAGAAATACAAGGAATCATTGTAAGACAGTAAAGATCATTAAAAGAAATCACACTTTTCATAGTCATGTTTTCATCAAGATAATATGACCTATTTTACACTTAAGCAATTAAAATAGAAGTTAAAATATTTGGAGATTATTAACTTATCCAGTAGTTAGACTTGACAGGTGATATTACCCAATAAATAATCTACTGAGTGACTGGAATTCTTAGTCAAAATTATTTTTTGTGCACTTCTGGGTTTGTTTGTTCTTTTTTAAGAAAAAGCCACTTAAAATTTTTCTTTACCTTTCCAATCACAAATTATATTTTGTATATTCCTTTAAAAGAGAAATCTACAGCCTTGCTGTGGCTGCTGACTGAGGCTTTTGGAGATCTCAATGGTGAGAACGGCATAAATATCTAACTAGATTGCAGCAGGTTAATTTTGTATCAGAGGAAGTGCTAAGATATTCATATATAAAGCCAGGGAATCCGTGCTAGTCATTTTTGGAGTTCTGAACTAATCTGTAGGAAAATTATCCCATGACTGGAGTTGGCAGTAATGAGAACCGAGTGTGTCCAGAAGATCTTCAGATTGCAATTTGAATTAAACATAGACTCTGTGATATAATCTGGACTCATATTCAAATAGTCTAGATTCAATATCTTCATAATTCATATAAAGTCATCTTATTAAATTTATTCTAATTTGTATGAGAATTTCATAATAATATGCTTTTGGTACTCTGGGTACATGTAAAACCTAAAAGGAAAATAAGCCCCTTCTTAGAACATAGCTGAAATGAAAACTGTGAAGTTTTGATTCCAGTCTGAGCATTAGGAGATGAATGTTGCAAATTCAAGAGGTTTCAGAGTCAAGGTCTGGGCTCTGATTTGCTCTCTAGCCAGTCACAGGAAGGTGCAAAATGCCTTCATTAGAACCTAAGCAAGGTAAGGTACTGCATGCACTTCACCTGTCAGAGGGAGCAGTACAGCTACCAGCTAATTGCATAGTGCATTTTAATCTGGAATAGTGGGCCAGGGCAAGTCAGCTCTGGCCTTAAATGTAGTATCTTTCTGTACCAGATCTATTCGTATCTCCTCCTTTGCAGATTATGCAGTTAATAAACAGGAAGTTCCAAGAAGTCAACACCCCCCCCCCCAAAAAAAAAAACCAAAAACAAAAACAGAGGTAACTGGTTTTCAAGACACTTATGCCAGAAAGTAAAGACTGAGCCACAGCTGCAATGTCCTGATAAAGTACCTCTTGCTAACATCCCAGCATAGTGTGTGTGAGTGCAAAAATTACACCAATTAGTCAATTCATGCCTCTTGATTTTCTCGTAAAGCAGGACAGCCCTTGTGTCATGTCTTGCACCAGAGACATGCATGTAGTGTGGTGGGTTGTATAATAAAAGCTTGTCTTTATAGGAGGTCATACAACACATTGGTGGATGTGACAGGAGACTGCAGTGCAAAGCTGGAGCTGGAGGGAAAGTGCCTTCTGGCAGGACCCTGTGATCGTGGTGGGAGGCTGGGAGACACCAGTCCTCTGCCTGCACGGCAATACTGTGGCTCTGTCCTTTGTGCTGCACACACTACTTGGGACTGGTCAGCAAGCAGATCATGCTGGGCCTTTATTATTGCTATTTTATGTGTCTGGTTTGGTTGACACTTTCTCAGATGTCACCCACAAGACAGCAAGAAGTGGGGAACTGGCTGCACTATGAGTTACGTCTTGCCTAACTCTCTAAGAAAACTTCCTTTATCATTGTTAATAATGAGATTGAAAACCAGCCTAAAACCCTGATCCTGCATAACTGCTTAGCTATAGTTTTAACTGATTTCACTAGGAATTAACATGAGCAGAGCAGTATATTTGAGCCCCAAATTCTGCAGTATATGACAATACCTGTAACAGCAAGTTTATCTTCTTGCACAAAAAAGTTAACATTTCTAATGAGGCATATAATTGGGTAGTATTAACATTATATATATTCTATATTCCAAGGACATATTCTCACATTTTATCACAGAGAACAGAAAAATGTATTTTCCTATTTGACCTATGGAACACTTAGAAACACTTCAACATTTTATGCTAACGCACCAGAATACAACAGCAGTAACATGGAGTTTTAAACATCATTGGGAAACAGGGACTTTGTTTTTGTTCTGTGATTCTGCATCTCCCAGTCCCGATCTGTGTGTTTAACACTAGGGTGCTGTACCTTATTTTAGAACATTTTTTGTAATTCAGGCTGTAGATAATTATTACCAGTCTTTAGCATTGGGAATATAGAAAATGTTGTGCTGAGAAAAAAGCATGGGAACGAAAAATAAAACAGAGCAAACCAAAGTCTCTTTAGACTGCAGGCCACTTGCCAGCTGCTTCTTACAGAAACTTTCCGTTCTGCTGCTTGCTTCGAGTGTAGCAAAAAGATAAACATTTTCTTGTTGCAAGTTAACAAACATTGCCATGCGTGAGGAGGCGATAAGAGTATCAAGAGGTGTATCACGTGTTTATTAGTTCAGTTGAACAAGATAGGAATGTGCTGGAAAGTTTGAAGTGTAGCTGAAAAGTAATTGATCATTGCCCAAACTGTTCTGCTGAAAAAAGGTTTTCTATTCTTAGTAACGGGCGCTTTCACTGCTATAGACAACTTTTCTTTCTGTTTGTGGTAAATTCCTCAATGTATCTGCCTGCTTTGTACACCTTACACCATTGCATTGTTGTTCTGTATTTTCAGGTGGTACAAATACAGGAGTCTAAATTCTACACTGATAAACTTAAGCAACTATGCTGAAACCAGGGCACAATAGGCAGAATTTGGCTTAGCAACTTTGTTAGATTAAAAATAAGCATTTTCTGCTCTTTATCTTTTCACATTAACTGTGGATATTGGGATCTTGTTGCCAAGTTTTTGCCTTTTGTAATTATTAAGAATTAAATACTGTGTATTTACATTTAGTACAAAATAGGTGCTATGATGGGTTTTACTGTACACCTCTATTTATCACTCCTTAAATTCTTGTGCGATTATTTTTGTGATGTAGGCCTATATGCCTTAGAAAAAACTGATAGTGTTTGACTCTTGATATTGCCACCAAAACTGTATTTGAACTAAGATCTGCCAAAGTAAATATTAAAAATCCGGCTGTGTATCTCCCTAATGTCACTTTTAGTTACCTTTTTGTAATGGTATGCAGCATTATATAAACAAGGAGAAACAAAGAGATAAAGCACAGTGATGTAGTATCAGGGTTTGCTGGCAAAAATTGGAGGCAGGTATATTAATCACAGATGATAAAAACATAAGGAAAAAGGTCTTCTTCCTCAGTTGCAGAAAGAGACTTTTATCCTGCACCCCAATGACTTTTTTATATTGTTTATTTTATCAAACAACTATTTTAGAAAAGTTCTAAATTTTTTTCCTTACAAAAGTATCCATACTATTTTTATAGTCCCTTTCCCCAGTAAGACAGGCTTTTAAGCACCACTGACATTTGTGGTATGCCAATTTTTATGGCTCAAGAGAAATAACAATAATACACTGTGGAGAAAATCGTGACACTTTTTGCCTGGAAAATGTTGTTACACTCTGTGGAAGAAATATGAAGAACTTATTTTAATATCCTGTCTCACAATATGGGGTAAAAGGGACAAGAAAATTAGGACGGGTAGATGAAATGTATACTTTAGCAAGATGTGATCAGTAACCAGAGGGCTAATATTTTCAGTTATTTGCAAGACTTCAATGATTCCCAGATGCCTGAAGTAGGGCAAGGATGAGGACTAGGAATTTCTTCTGGATTTGATGGTTGCTTGGCACTGTGGAATGTAGATACCTTTGCCCACTTGTATGAGAATTGTGTCCTTTGCCTTGGTTTCCCACTGGGAACTCACAACTGAATACATAGACAGTCTTTCAGGACTTCCTTCCTCCTTTATTTAGTGCACACACACAGGAATGCATGTGGAGGATATTTACTGAAAGGAATAAAAAAGTTTTCCAGCAACTGAATGCTCATGAAAGAGTCACACATATATGGATATTTGGTGAAAGTAAACATGCTCCTGTCTGTCTTGAAGGAGAAAGAGCACAGGCTTTTTTCCCTGTGTATTCTCAGACACTGAATAATATTCTGCTGCAAGACAGAAACTGTTTGTGTGCAGATGCTTTACTTCCTTGAAAACATAAACAGTTTTATTGGTAACATATTTATTCACCATACTAATATTAGTCAACTAGGGGTTATTATTTTTCAAACTGAACTACTCTCAGGCTAATAGCACAGAAGTATTGCTATTGGCATGCTAGATATTTTCAATTAATTAAGTTAATAAGTTCAACAATTAAATAAATTAATAATTTGCAATTATTTATTAAGTTCACTTATTTAATTGCTTATCCTGGTTTCTTCTGATTCTCAAATCTGGAATATTAAAACTTAAGCAATAGACCAGACACTGACATGTAGATGTAAATTCAGGTACAGGATATGGCCTTCATAAAACAGCACACTAAAATTAGATGCCTCTTGATGCAGGAGACAGTTCCAAGATTAAACAACTGGGGCTAAGAGTAGCTCAGAATGAGAGCAATCTAGTAAGATGGCCTATGAAGTTTAAATTTCAATTTATGTCTTCGGTGAGGTCAATAGCTTCTTGCAGTGCAATGAGATTCCTCTAAAGTGTCTAGTATTTCATGGCAGCAGACCTCTATGTTGTGATAATCAGCAGATAACCCATGTTATGAAACTACTGTACCTTGACTGTAGCATGGAGAAAGCAGGATGCCAATGGATCATCATTCTGCAGGCTTTTTAGCTCATGTAGGCCTGTAACATAAATAATAACCTGTGAGAATGAGGAAGCAAAGAAGAAATGTGCCAGTTTAGCTGACTGGCTGCCTACAGGAGCAACACACTGCTCAGAATAAATTGTCTTTCAAGTTCTCACCAACAACTTTGCTGCAGGTATTTAAGATAAATAGATCACATATGGCAAGCACAGACACACCAGACACAGACAGCATTTCTCTTACGAGAGCTAAGAATATTTTTCCTTAGTTTGTGCAAAAACCCAAATGGCCATAAGTAGCTAATAAATCTAAGTTAAAATGGAAGAGAATATTGTTTGATAACACTTCTCCTATATTGGGTTCGATAGATGTAATGTTTAGGGTAGAATAAAGTTCATATATCATAAAAGGCCACAGATACAGCACTTAGACTCACTATCCTGCCTAAAGGAGATTTCAATTTTATTTTTTGTCATCAGGTTATATTAGGTTAGATTAGGTCTCCCAGAACAAGTATCATCTTTCAAGAAGGAAGACTGATTTAGACACAAAATCTGACCTGAATGATCTTAAATGTCTTGTTCAATTTTAGAGTAATGAAGTGAGAGCTTAATGGGGAATTGTTACTTGTTCTGTTATCCTGATTTATTAATTCTAGAGAAGAAACAAGAATCACATGGTAGCTGGTATATGTCAGCATTAAGTCAAACAGTATTATGTCAGTTCATATCAACTGAAGTTTTGGCTCTGATTGTCTTGGACACAAGAACACACCTTAGCACAATTTAGAGGCAAATCTCTCTTTCAAAGAAATGTATCATCAAGCCAGTTCTGGAATACCTGATAGATAAATCTAAACCTGTTAGGACCTTTTCCAGAAATAGTAAAGGGAATGGACACATGGAATTGTATCTGCACATTAGCTTTACATTGAAATATAAGGCAGTGGGAATGTAGATAGAAAATATTTTATTGTTTTTAACTAAGGGATATATGGATTTAGCCAAATATGTCATGTTTGAGTGCAGGATTTATTCAAAACTAAGTTAACTTTTTCTAAAAATAATACAGATAGTGACTGTTAAAATCTTTTCCTTACCTAAGAATTCATGTACCCTGTTCCCAATACTGACATGGTGTGTAGTTATTATCATTTATTTTTAAAAAAAGTTCAGTCTATTAAAATATTAGAGGCATATTATAGGCAGGTTCGTTGGTCTTATCAAATCTAAATTGTGCAGTTACATCTAAGTCTTTTTACACAAGAATGTTAATTCACTACTAATATAGAATAAATAGCAAAATATTCAGAAATAGGACTTTTTTTTTAAAAAAGCTAAAGCATTCTTTTATTTGCCTCCCTTTAATATTTGATATAATTCAGAAAGGTTATCTAAATAATGATTTTAATGCCTTTAAGACAATACACTGTAGTCTCATTTTCATTTTGTCATTGGCCCTAGTATTTTTATACTACCCACGAGTTCAAGTAGTAATAAATGAGCTTGCCATTTCTGTCGGTGGTTTCTTCTCCCCCAGAAACATGGGGAGGGGGGAGAAGAATGACTAATTGGCTGAAATTACTCCTTTTGTCAGGAAAACATTCTTGAACAAGAAACCTGTTGGCAAAATGGGAATTATGTAACTGTTCCTACTCCATCTGCATTTTTTAAAATTATTCAATTAAATACATGAATGAAGAAAAAACAGAACTATTTTATCTGTAAATGTATGAACACATGTAAAAATTTGCTTTCACAAGTTATTTTATTTCTGTATGCAGTCAAATTCATAATTGTTTTTCTATAGTCAGCTCTTCCTTTTGTTTTTGGATTCTTTCACACTAACAGAAAAGACATACAACAAAAGCAAAATACCAGTAGGGATTTGCATAATGCCAAGTTATATCACATCTCAATGTACAATAGAATTTGTAAAATGTCATAGTACAGGGCATTGTATTGAATAAAGCAAGATGTTTAGTGTCCAAAAGATTCCTAATTACTTATATATATGTAATTAGGAATTATATATATGAATGCACAAATTATTTTCAGGTACCGTAATGTTACTGTCTCTACAATGGACAAACATTTCAAATTCTGATTCCGAATTCTTGCCACTTTTCACACACCTGCCACACCAACACTTTACAAAACTTTTTGAAAAATTAATTTTTGAGAAACAAAGCTCTGTCAACTTGTCAGGAAGGTGAGCGAAAGAAAGCATATGTGTATAGAAGCAAACAATGGTGTACATTCATTCCTAAATCATCACCAATTCATGGAGAATTAATGTGCACGGAGAATAACAACAATTAAGAACTGCATTTCTTCATTTTTAAGTTCTCTGAGAACACTCAGTGTTCTTCAGGCATGAAGAATATTCATGTTGTTCTAACAGGTCATTTAATTTGCAATATGTGCGTGTGTATCTTCCAAAGCAACCAGCCATATCTGTGTTTTGTCAGTATGATGATAACTTGAAATGTATTAGAAACTGCAACATCATAGGCCTGACTGCACAAGTGAATTAATAAGAGCTTAGCTTCAGAATTGAGAGTAGCTCAAAATTAAGATCTGAATATGTGTGCCATATCACTTGTAGATACTCACACATTACTGCAGAAGTGATCTCCAAAGGCACTTGATGGACCCCTTCATCTAAAACAATGGGCCAGCAGTATTTCTCTGGGAGGACCCATCTTGGGAACATGCCCTGATTCTGAAACAACTCATTTCAGAATGTTTTGTAGAGAATTCTGTTATTTGGATTTCTGTTGTCAAGTGCTAGAGGTGGAGAAACTCTTCCAAAGTAATGGCTCAAAGGTAGTGCACCAGGAGTACTGCAACAGGAATTTATCTTAATGAGCTCTAGTGTTTAATCTCTGCTTAAACAGATAATGCATCTAGTCTGCTATTTATATAATGTATTCCAGTACTGATAGTAATTACATACAGTTCCTTTCTGAATTTAAAATAATACATAGTATGAATTAAGACTCCTCCCAAGTTTTCATGAAATTGAGACACACAAATCTTGCAAGGCAATTAACCTTTGTTGGAAAGATGCTATTTAATTGTGCTTGTAGCCTTATTCACTTTGTACAAACCCAAATATAACTTGTTCTTCTAGATTTAAAATGGAACATTTCCACATTGGGGTTGCTTTAATAATAAAAGAGATCTGTGTTAGTTAGTCAGGCATTGAGCACCACACAATGTATCCTGGAATAAGTATTCAATATTTATTACTGTAGTAATAAAGCTCCAAGACACAGGAATGTCCAAGTGAAGAAAGGGATCTTCCCAAATCAATGCAACAGAAGTACTATCAGAATCATTCTCTAAGTATGTGCTGCTTCACTACGCAGTTTTTAATCATTAAAAAGTGCAGTCTTTTGTAACTTGAAGATAAATACTTTAATGAGAATTTTTGTGAATGTGTTACTTTCCTGTTAAAATACTTGGAACTCTTTGTTAATCCTAGTAAAGCAGCAAATGGAATGTAAAGATGAATGGAACTGAAATAATATAGCTCTTCTCTATGGAAAAAAAAACCACTGTAGAGCTGAATGATAAGTTCTCTACAGAAAAGTATAAGCTAAGTAGAGTATTAGAAGGAATTCCTACAGAGCATGACTAATTTAATCCTTACTGAAGTAACAAATTTTACAAATTTAACAAATCCTTATTAAACAATTTTTGGTAATTTGGGAAGTACCTTATCTGTACTCCTGTAGCTGAAATATCCATTTCCACTTGACTTTAGCCATATTGATTGTTCTTAGCCAAGGTCTAAATTAAAAAGTCATTAAAATAAGGAAAAAATATTTCAGAATACAGGTAACATACTGCACCTGGTTCTGCCTCACTGTAATAAATGATCATTTAAGGAGCAAGACCTATTATCTATGTATATATATAACTATATATAGATATATATGCACACATATGGTTTGCTTTAGTAGATGCAAAGGAAATACCTCTTTCTATAAAATCCACCTTTTCATGACTGTAGTGGGCCTTAACAGCATAACCCCCCTAAAGATGGCAGTCTGGTTTTATAGAATAAATCCAGATTCAGAGTAGAGTCTTTCAAAACTCAGCAAATTCTTCTTTGAGTCTTACCTATTTTAGATGCTTATCATACGAGAGGTTGAATAACTCTTTGGCAGTAGCCATTTCTCTTCCCTGATAACAGGGTACCCCTCAGTGATCTTGTTCATCATGGTGCCTAAGTTTTAGATTAATTCTCCATAAAGTCACTACATTCCTTAGAGGATTAAGAAATGAAAATACAGTATATTATTTTTCTTACAAGATCAGAAGAAATACTGAAAAAAGGACTATTCTAATATTGTGTCATTGTGGCTGCCTGTTCTATTTATGCCACCACTTTATAAACCACCCAAATCTATTTATGCAACCTACGGATACTCCACATGACAAAATAAAATTAAGCATGAATTTAGAAAAAATCATGCATAAATCATATCAGCCTATAAACACATTCTAAATTGTACTAGACGAGTCTAATGTCACATATAAAATAAAGCAACTATGTTTTGACTCACAAAGAACTAACATAATCAAAGATAAAGTCTAAATTCTAAATGACAAAACACAGTTTTATTTAGTAATTATCTACTTATAGAAAATTACGGGCAGCAATATTTTATGTCATTACAGCCATATCGATATAACTTCCTAAAGTAAAAGAGCGTGCATTAAAAATTATGTTGTAGAAACCCTTGTAGTATAAGATTGTAATGAAACTATTGAATTTCCTTATTTAGAGAAAAATCAAAGAATGCAGAAACAGATATCTCTGTCACCTGACATTCTTCTTGACATGGATCCATTTTGAAATCTGAAACTGATCTGTGCAACCATAGGTTTAGTGTATCTTCAAACAACTACATTTGTAAGATACCATTTTATTTATGATGGAACACAGCAAAATGTTTGACAGAACATTTTGTTCTGAGTCCCTGTTTCTCTATTTTACCCTAAAAATCACTTATGTAAATTATGAGTGTCTCATAGACTGGTGTGAAATACTGAAAAAGAGATCTCAGTCTATGGAAAGGAGTCTTGATTTGAATAGGTTTTGCTTTCAAAACAACTGGAAACCCAGATTAAATTCCCTTTAACACATTTAGTATGCCTGAGCTGATTTATGGTTTCATTTCAACACAGCAAAAAGTTAGTACTAATGACAGGAAATAATGTGAAACTCAAGAGATTTTGGCCAAGATTCACGTGGAATCTGGAGTTTTAGTAACTCTAAAGTATGAGAAACTAAGTAGGAAAAATGAAGGAAATATCCATGCTAAATTTTTCATGCCAAATTATTTACCAAAATGAAAAGTTTTTGCTATATTCATAAAACAAGAATCCCAAATCTTACAACTGTGCTGAACAAGCAAGGTTCACTCTTTTATTAAATGCACAGTGATTAACTTTGGAGACTGTAAATGCTGTTTGATAAAAATGGCTGGTGCCTGTCCCAGAGGAGGTTTTCTCTGGAACGTAATTAGACTCTGATAGCTGGATTAACACACTGAATGAATGAGGATGATGACCTTCTAGATATTACTACTGGCAATTTCTTTGTACTCATTCTTCTGGAATACTCCTGTTGGTTTGGGAGAAGAGAGCACAACAAATTAACTATAAGTCATATGTTTAATTCATCACCATAAATAGGTCCCTTTGCCGTGCTAATCAGAGTGTGTTTTTACATGAGGGCAAAGTGTAGCATAGCTGTATATCCCTTCGTGCTGATCATTGTCTGGGACAGGAATGATATGCAAAAATGAGACTGTTAATGCACTATTAGGAACTTCCTTCATTAAAAAATAGCACATTGCCTGACAATGAGAAAATTATTTTTCTGTTATTCCAGTAGCTGGACCAAATAAAGAGACATTGTGGCATGTTATCACAGAGACACATTTCAGGTACTTGCTGTGAGCTGCAGCACATTATGAAATGGCTGGCATAATACAGAAACCAGCTAGGACAACTATACTTTCTCCTTAAAACTGACATTCAGGAGTATTATTTGTAGGCATTATTTCACGCCGTGCACAACAAAATAGTTGGTTCTGTGTTTCAATTAAACAAATATATATATTTTCACTGAATATTTACACTCTTCATACATGCCAACTAAATATATAATTCTTATCTCCAACCCAAGCATGGGTTTTTCTCTGTAGCATAAGGCTTATCCTTAAAGCGACTGCTTAACTATAGTGAATAATGTAAAAAGCACATGTTCAGTCCAGCCACCTTAAACAATGACCTAAATGAATTACTAATGGCTAGTGACAGAAAACAGCTTGGTTACAGTTTGCTCCTGCTTGGCATTAAAAAGCTCCTTTAATACTTGAATTATCTGGCAAAACCTTCACTGGCTTGATTAAATAGTGATATCACTATTTGGTAATCACCAAAACAAATACACACACACAATTCCATCAGAATTCCTCAAGTCTTTACCAGCACAGACAAATTACAATATGAAATCTTTGAAAGATTTACTGGAGAAATCATTCTTTTTTGTATGTCTAAAGTCTATGTGGAATGTAGCATGCCCTGTGCTGGAGCAAGGTCTTTTCTATCCCCACCATCAACAACAGACGAAACATTGTCAGGTAGCTGCCAACTACATTTACAGAGGCTTTCCCTGAAGGAAATGCAGGTGAGTGCTAAATGAGATTTTTACTCCATTTGGCATTAGAATTTTAACCTGCTTAGCCTCTTTGAATGTGTTAATCAGAGCAAGCTCTGTTGTTAGGCTAGCAGAATCTGTCCTGACATGTAATGGTCTAGTTAAAATACACAGGAGAAGCCTGCATAGTGCCTTTCTGTGATAGATTTGGCTGCAGCCAGTACTATTAATCCTCTAATGTCATAAATACCATAGGAAAGACATGCTAATAAAAAAGACAGCACTGACACCATTAATCATGTATACGAGTATATAAATACTGCAGAAATCTCTGTCACTTTTTAAAGAAAATCAGCATTTTAACAATTTCCTGGAGAGATTTACATTTATTTCACTGCAAAAAAAAAAATATATATATATAGTCTGACAATAACAGTCTTTTAAATAACCATATGATTTTAAGTATCATTGTTTTATCTATGTCAGCTTTTAGTGAAATAGTTATGGATGTGTTAGTAGTATTTCTGGTATCTGTTCTGTTTGTGGGAAGGTTTGATTTAGTTAGTAATAAAGTTTGCTCCATACTGAAAAATTCATTTCAGCCTTATGTCAGAGCTGTGTAAACCTGGATTAGATCAATATGTAGAAGAAGGCTCATAGTTGGGTATAAAAGTTATCTCCTAATTAGATTTTTCAAATAAACTACTTCTATGTTGACAGAAATGCCTAAGTTACATTTAGAAAACATTTAGAAAATTGTTATTCTGTGACACAAGCTAGCTGCTAGATACCTGCAGAGCACTCTGGAACCCCACTCTGTGAAATTTAAGGGCACTGGTGGAATTTACAGAGTCCATATGCCACATTCCTGAAATGATGATAAAGACTGAGTTTCAGTTACTTAATGAATTTTTTAACTGTCCTCAAAATAAACACTGTAAGTTAAAAACTCAGCAAAATACAGCATTGGTTTTAAAATAATCTCTGTATTCCAGGTATTTCTTGAACTCATTTGTTCAGCCCATTTCTGAACAGTACACTGTTTTCCCATTTCAGGTGACAGAATTTGGTGAATAATCTTAAAACTCTGTTCTTTACATTTAATTTTTAAAATAGTTCATTGATTTCCATACTCATGGGTGGTATTCACTACACAGAGTCAATATCTTGCCATAAGTATAGAGGTGGCTTTGGCTTGCTCTCCAAAATCTAAATCCTAAATTTGTATAACATTGTAGAAGTAGTTTTTATTTATGGAATACAAATGTATTATTCTTCCTTGAGCAAACTGTGCTTCTGCAAATAGATCTGTAATCTACAGTGATTGAATTGACGAGACTCCATACAGGAATCAGACTGCCATGATACAATGCCAATGTAGAACTGAGGACTTTTTTATTCTTTTTACTCAGCACAAAGCAAATATAAATATATTTTGTTACTGTTTTACAGTTTTAATGGGAATAAAAATATCTAAATTTTGTTGTAATCCTTATTTTACTTACTGCTTTTCTCATGGGTAAAATATTCTAGTCTGTTATTCAAAGCTATGTTGAAAATGGAGATCATTTATGTCCACACAAATGTCAGGATTACATATCTGAGTTTTAGATATTCACACTGGGTATAACTTTGATATGAGAATAAAACTTGTATGAAGTTTTTTTTTTCAATACAAACTGTACAGATTTTTGAAAGACTATTTAATCTTCACAAATGTTATAGGGCCCACTTTTCTCTGGGGCAGAATTCTTCTCTTACTTATATTGATTACAGGAATCAATGCTAATCAATGAGGCATCTTTAGCTAATAATAGAAAAGGTATAATTTATAGTACTAAGAAAATTGCATTTTTCCTAAAAGAAACCCTCTACTTTGCTCAATGGCATTATTTCTAGCATGAAAAAATCAGAGACGGACCAAAATATAAATAGATATATGAATATTTGCATCAATTATACAAGTACATTTGAAACACAAAATGCCTTTTGTTTTTTTACAACTGGTACTTTAAAATGTATTACATTTATACATTCTTCCTGTTCACCAAGTGAAATTTCCTTGCTGTTTTTTCCTTCAACAGATATTTCTGACTGGTAGCTAAAATACTCATTTCCTCCAGAAAACAGTAAGAGAGTGTTAGGGATAGACAGAGATGCATTTTCCTTATGTTTCTCTCACCACCACTTAACTGTGCTAGCACGTCGTAGGCTTTTCCAAAAAAACTAGAAAGAATAGACACTCTCAGAGCGTAGGTGACTGGATAGATGCCGGGGTATGGTGTCAAATCTTTTACCATGTATGGCAAAGAAAATAAAAATGTTACTAATTGGAACACACTGGTCCCCACTTGCAAAGATTGCATGTTTTGTAAAACTTCAGCAGTCCTTTATCTTCCCTACTTAAATGAATCCCACGACTAGTTCTGCAAGTTGGAGCCAACAAACCCTGGTAGGGCTGGGCAAGGGAGTTACCCAGTGCCTGCTTGCAATTCATTAAACTCTTCATATTCTCAAACACGTTTGAATGTCAGCTCTCCTTTCAGTATGTGAGAAAACTACATCTGGGCCACACTCAACAGCAAGTTATATGCAAGAACAAAGTAAAAGTAATTAGAAATGAAATTTCAAATAAGTGAGCCTTTTTAGTATAACACTTTAAATGCATTTTCCTATATCACATCACAACAGCAAATAATAAAATATGGACTGAAAGCTAACAACTTAGGTACAAGAATATATCGGAAACTGTAAGTGTTAAATGTTAACTCAGAATGAGAATCAGGGAAATCAGAATTACAAGTTCAGCTGGAGAATGTTTTTAAAAGACATACATTAAAAACAAGAGCTAAAGACCTACCAAGTTTCAATTTATACATGAAATAATCACTGCGTAGAGAGGACAACTTTAACAATAGGAACTATCACTTTAAACTTACCATTTAAATAGCTGTTTCCTAATAGCATTTACCTAAAAATATGTTACAGCTTTGGGTCCTCATTTTTACCACAATAGAAGGTTGTCTTGTCCTGGCACATAAAAGAGTTTGCAGAATAACAGATCTTTTATGTTTATAATATAAAATATCCTTTGTTTTGCCATTTGTCAAAGGTAGTAGATTACATTTAGCAAACTTGTTAACAAACTTTGGTTATGTCCCAGATACAACTGGAGCTAGGCAGGTTAGTCATCATGATTTCCATGTAGTTTGGAATCTAACTGTCCTATTTGCTCTAAAAGTCTTCCCTTTGAAAATACAATAACAATGTTGTGATTATAATGAGAAGAAATGAAAATTCATGACTGCTAATAAAAGAGGTAATATTTATAAAAATAAGAATGGCACTGCTGGGCAAGGGCTGCTATACAGTATTTTCATGTACAATAGCAATCCTGTGATCTCAGATTAATATTACAGAAAACTACTACTATCCTGATAGAGCATTTTTCCATCTTTTGTTGACTAAGAGGGACAAAAGGAGTGTTCAGGTTGTTTCTAAATGTCTACTTCTAACTTCTACTTCTTGCCAAGGGTTGGTGCACTACTAAAATTTAAGGGGGATCTTAAAAAGATTTAGACTGCCATTTCTGAAACTAAAGTATTATTGTATAGAAATTGTATTGTCTAAAGTAGTATTATGGAGAAACTGGCTTCCTAAATGCAGTTTGTCTACTTTTTCTCCAAACACCACAAAAGCAATTCAAATGCACCAAAATGGTGTATGAAAGATTTTAAACTACTCTGTTATTTGAGCAAAGATTCTGGCAGAACTGATGGAATTTGCTTTGTGTACTGCTATGGTTTATACTTTTTTATTGTATAGTTTGTTTAATTTTAAATGCAAATCAAGAGGATCGCAAAGGAAGGTATGAATAAACATAAATTTGAGATGTTGCAACTGAGCAGAGGAGTGTAATGATGGTAAATTTTTCCCTACAAATCAGTTCCTTGCGAGAAGCTTTAAATGTATGATTTCCTCCAGAGAACTCAAACCAAACCACTGATAGCATGTTATTAAAATGAGCAGCATGCCTGCATGTGTCCTGTACAGCATCATCCCCTTATAATTGAGTTGTGCAATACAAAAGCCAGTACAAAAGACTACACAGAAAGGAGTTTGCTATTACCCTACCTATGCAGTTCCCACAAAAGCAGCCACTGAAACTTCTCTCCATGCATGCCAGAGATTTCTACATTGTGAATGCTAAGGAATTTAACCGCATGGCTTTTAGAGAAACCAACAGGATCATCAGTTTTATACAATGATTACATTTTTGTCTGCTGATATTCATCCATTCTTCTAAGGAAATGAAAGCAATGTAAAACAACTGGCGTTACACCGAACTGGTAGTGTGTTACTTTTCTCATGCTTGTGAATGCAGATTCCAATTAAAAAGCAATGACGGTTAGAGATTTTGTATCTTATTTTCATTTTCCCTTCCAATTTGTGAAATATAAGATAGAGCATTAAAATAAGAAAGAAGAAAGAAGAAGTGGCACGACATCTAATTGTATATCTAAATATAAAGCAAGATTGTTTATGTCAATGAGCTCTGCAAAAGGATAAGCATATGTTTATGTGACTTTCTCAGTCAGGGAGCTGGTTTGCAATGCTCCCTGATGCATTGTATCCTTTATTGTTCATATTTCAAAGGCCTTTTCTTCAATATTCTAAATAAATAAATCAAACGGTAAATTGTTATCCCAGTTGTAGAAATGGAGAAACTGAAGTATTGAAGCTGAATGACTCTGTCAAGTCAATGTTTACTATTACAAATAGGATTAGATTTCATGTCATCACTCTAAATCTTACATCCAGTCTTCTAGCACTGACTACCTACCATAATGTGACACACGTTCATGTGTTTGGTCTTAAGTGATTAACAGCCAGGAAAGAGCAATTTCCTGAATATCAGGCAAATGACTAAAAACTTCTTAAGAATAACTCAGACATTGAAGATAAAAGATCTAACATTTCATGTTACAATTCTCTACTGAATGAGGCACGCTCTGATTCATTTCTGTGGAATACTTCATACACTGTAGTTTAACTTTACGTTTCTATCATGACACTAACAGTTTGCCAAAACAGTGATTCCCCTACACACTGAGTATTGCTAGCTCTTAAATCAAATGTATACTATCTGCTTCCATCCATCCCTGCTCTCTCTCTCAATTATTATTTTTCTGAAGATAAGAAAATCCCATTTTTACCACTGGAGAGCCAGACTGCTTAGGTCACAAGATTCTCTTGGCTTAATCCTTGAGTATGAATCATGAACTTTCCCTAATAAGTACTGGCATTCTTCAGATGATCAAGCTAGCTTACTAAGGCTTCCAGAGCTTTCCACATTAATTATCACCATGTTTGAACTATCAAAAGCAGTAGCTGATTAAGAATTACTAAGACTGTAAGTTGTTTATTCTTACTTCTCCTTTCTGTCCTCTATTCTTCACTCTTACGTGGGTTGATATTGTAGACGGCAATCATACAACTCAGTTAAAAGAAAACAAAATATGAAAAAGATAAATCAGACTGAAAAATATCTATGTGAAAAATCGCAAACAAATTCAGTTTCTTTCTACTCTACATGGCTCAAAAGTAAGCTATAAATGCCCACACCCCCAGTTCAGAAAAAGCTTTTTTCTCACACTTAATATCAGAAAATTGTGAGATAACCAGACTAATAGTAAGGCTCTACTCTGCAAGTTACTTATAACCCCTGCAAAAGAATCATACACTCTACTGAGAAGTCATAGTAAATGCCATGTGATTAAATAAGTATTCTGTCAAGAAATAAATTAAATGAAGACCCTAAGAAGAAAAAAAAAGCACTGCTATTTCTTAACACTTAAAAGTAGAAACAGAATATTCACTCTAGATTCAGACTACAGAAAATTGCTGAGATAAGACTGGACTCCACTTTAAATCTGGAAATATGAAGATCCTGGGCACTTCAGGAAAGATTTTATATTCATGCACGAAATTTAGATACTAAATCTAGTAAAAGTAGAACAAATACAAACCTATTCAGTTTAGCTGCCAACAATATTTTTGTATCTTTTACCAGGATTAGCACATCTAAATAAAGATCGAGTAAATTCCTCAAACAGTGTTTTAAGTGTGGCACAGTATGACAGGATAAAAGTATATTTAATATTTGGAAAAAAAATAAGGAGGTTTAATTAATGGCTGGTCAAGTACAAACAATATGTATATATGGGTACATTATATACGTATGAATAGCAGGACACAACCAAGTCATATTCAAAATCACTTGGGGACTTTTATGAAGACAACAAATATTTTTAAAATAGCAGTGATTAAGCCTAAAAATAAAAGTAGAAAGCCCTGAAAGGAAATCAAAAGTGAGTCAATATCACTAGTGGTTACTCTCATATTTATCATCAGAAGTGAGTCAAAATCACCAGGCGTTACTCTCGTATTTATCATTACATAAACTGTAGGATAGGAATGCAGTCAAGAGGAAAAGAAGAAACAAGAAGAAAGCTGACAAATTCGAGAAGAATACTACTAAAAGTAGTATTAAATTGAAAATGGGTTTGCTCAGAAGAATAAATTCTCAGAAAAGGACTAAAATCAGTGAAGTAACATTCTAGTTCATGATTCTCAGAAACATAAAAATCCTTTGAAATCAGATTTAGATACAGTACTTAGATATTTACAAATTTAAAAAATACACAAAAATATCTTAAAGATTCAGTACAGCCCTTTTTGAGGCATGATTTAATGACATACTGGAGCAAGTGACTAGCTGAACCTTAGTCTTGCTTCTAAGGACTTGCATAATTTAGCACCCAAGTTCAGGAAACAACATTAAGTAATGAACCTGATTCAGTACACTGTTTGAAGGCACAGGGTACTGAGCATTGAATTTAATACTTGCTATGTACTTTATCAGATAAACAGAATCTTTCGCCAGAATGAAGGTGTGTCTGAAGAAAGAGTAAAACATTCTCTAGTTCTATTAACTGTTTTTCTAACAGAGTACAGAATACAAGTTGTGCAGAAGATCTAGCACGGATGAGTAGAGATCTATGTCATCCTTGCCTTAAAAATAAACAAAAAAGATTTCACACAGGAGTAGACTTACTTGAATATTATTCATTAGAGACAAGCTCAGGCCACTTAATTAAGAACTAGACATACATAAGCAACACTTCTGGAAAAAAAAGCTTTAATGTATTGTTTTCAGACTTGGTGAAAAACACTGCAAAGTCTTATAAACACTTCATAACATCATGCAAAATTTAAACTAAAATTTTAGGCTACTGCTGTGATGAGTATTTAGAGGGGAAGTTTAAAGTTTTCCAGAAGCTGTACTATTCAGTTGTGAACTCCTTCTGTCCAGTTCCTCATTACCTCTGAAAATATTTTGGTTTGTTTTTATGGAAGTGCACAGATGTGCAGAAAGCCTGTTTAACAATTCATATTTAAAAAAATCCAAAAAACTCTAAAGCTCTGCATTCACAAAACACAGCATAACATCTTAACCTAATAAAGTGTTGCCCTACTTTCTGATTTGCAGACCTCAAAATAGGAATTTAAATACTTCATCGCTGAGGCAAAATTACATCCTAAGACAAAAATCTTTGAAAAAGTTGTTTTATCTGGGTACTTCTTCCACTCCTACACTAGAAACACTAGAAGGAGAAACTCTTAGCAGACCCAATAATATAAGTGATGTGAATTAGTAATGGGAGCCATGTTCAATTGCTGTTGTACAATGGCATAAGGAAGTGGAAAAGAGGGCAGAAAAGAAACTATTTCCAGTGGTTTTCTTCTTTTGGATGAAATGAGCTTGGATAGAACACAGAGCTACAAAAACGAACAAAACTGTAAGGCCAGAGTGCTGGCATGGCATGCTCTTAAGAAGAATCTGTCTGTTTATGGCTTCCATATGCTGTACAAAAGTAAAAATAACAATGTAACTGAGCAAAAAATACAACTTTTTATTTATCAGAAGCAAATTATTGCTAAAACTATTTTCAGATAACATTAAAAGCAAAGATGATAATAATAAATGTAAGAATAGAACAAAAGTGAGACAATTTTGAGTGCTAGACAGGTATACAAATTATTTCCTAAAAGTTCTATCAATTACTATTAAGCATATCATAAGTTATGACTCATCTTTGCTCAGATAGCTCCATCATGAACCCAGTGCAGATTGTCAATTCTTCATATTCTCTCTGTATGACTATATTATAGAAAAACAGCAATCTGAATTGCAAAATTTGGAAAATTATGCTTTTCTCTCAGGTGTAGATATATATGCAGGGCTTACAACCTTGTTCTCAGAATTCAGTCAGCACTTCTATTTGTTGTGTTTAGTCTCTCAAAGACATAAAAGAAGGAGAAAAATATATTTTCTCTGAAAAACACTGCTCTTAATATATCATATCTACTTCCGAGTATTAAATCAAACTTAGAATATGCTAAGTTTGCATATGCTAAGTAAGCATATGCTATCAATAGAAATGAACTTTTTGGGGCAGGCAGTAAGTCAGTAAGGCAACAGCAACTAAACACTAACATAAGTCACAAGTACTGCTGGCGGGTGGTCTCCGTCGTTCTACCTTAAGGGTTTTCTCCCAGGTGATGTACTAGTAGTTTTACTCTGTATTTTCTTATGAATGTAATACATTTTAATATATAAGTTCAGCAATGGCAATTATGTAAGTTTAACGTTCAACATTTATCCCTTTAAACTGTTTCCTTCTAAGCTGTTCATGATCTTCATTTAGCTACCTTATTTATTATTGGATAATGCATATGTATATGCACGATTCTTACCACATCCCACCACTGTTTACAAATTCAAAAAGCAACTGAGTTAATTCTTTCTTCCCAACAAAGAATGCAGCATGTTATTTTTATGTACCACTAGGAAAAAACCTGATAAAGAGGAAATGAAGCAGGGGAACAGAAAAACAAAATAAGAAATGAATTCCAAGTTTCTAATGCAGCGATGTCATGCCAAGAAACTGCTCCAGAGAAGCTGATGAGCTGCCAGCTTTTCTACCTGTTGCCAAGAAAACATTGCTGTGTTCACTGATCCTGTAATTAAACTGAGTATGTTCTGAAACAACTTCTTCTGAATTGTGACATCTTCTGTAAAGGGGGAGGGAGCTGCATTCCTATAATACACCAATAGAAAGATGGTTCTTCTTGAAAAAGTAGGTAGAAGGGCAAGCTTGGTTTAATCATGTACACACATTCTTTAAAGAAAAAAATTAACATTTGGAAAGAGAAATCTTGTTGCCTACAGACCTCTGGTGAGAAGCACAAAACTATAATTTGCATCGCTCAAAATACTACTGTGCAGGGCAAAAAGTCTTAATTGCTAATCTTTAACAAGTCTTGCTGACTCCTGGTGTTTTCTTTATCAAAATTTTAAAAGTGAGTCCTTAATTCTAGTGTTTTGTAGTATTTTCTTGCTAGGACTTTCAATATTTAAGTTCAGTTACCCATGCTAGTCAAGATATTTGTGTACAAATATGTCAATAAAACATCAGATCATACCAGTATACTTGTCCTCCCACATTTTATCTTGTTCAACAAAGATTTTGTAAAGGCTGACTATATTCTCTTCACCTCCACTATAGTCCTCTGGCAGCGTCTTGTAAAGGTTGATTTTACTCTGGACTTCTTTTCTCCATTCCTCATGCTTTTATATTTGATGGGTTAATGCAATGTTGGCTTTCCTTAGTTGAATCATTCTTTGCTATGTGGCTGGCTGTGCTAGACAGGATAGTGGCCCTCTCAGATTTGGAATCCCAATGGAGGACACCCAAGTTTCCCTTTAACTCAATAGCTCCCTTACTCTTTCCGTATGCATCCTAAGTACATTCCTACCAAACCATTCAAAGTAAAAACATCATCACTGTAAAGTCTTACTATTTTCTATGAACTCCATTCAGCTCATCCTTAGATTCAGAGCTCACCAAATCAAGGCAGACCAACTTCCTTTAAAAGGTCATTCACATCATTGTCATTTTGCCATGCTTGACTTGAGCTATGTCATTTAAACCATCTTATCAGACTCTAAGCCACTTCAGTGAACTTTCTTTTTAAAGATACGATATTTCTGGAACTAAGAGCTACTGTAAGTAACAGCAGTTTTAGTGCATTTTTTGTACCATGAGGAGGAATTAAATTTGTTTCTGTATCTAAATGGTAAAATATGAAACATTTTTGTTTTATTAATTAGTTTCTTCAATCTTTATCTTATTACCTATAATTGAGAAAACAAATATTTTATTTAGTCTGAAGAAGTCCAGAAAATGGCAGTAAAAATGTCTGCTTGCAAACTAATCTCATTCTCTAATTGTTTTGCTGTAATTTACTAAAATTATCTCTTGTGTGCCAGCACTTAGACTATTTCTACAAAGCAGACAAGGAAAAAATTAAACAGATTTCAGAGTATAACATTAATGACTGTCAAACTTCACTATTTCCAGTTTTACTCCGCAGGAAAATGGAAATTATTTAACTATTAAAAAAAATGTAGCTCAGAGTGCAATACAAAATGATTTTTAAGGCAGGGATACACAATCTAAAAGAGTTCTAGAAAATAAACATAGCTTCACAGACAAGAATAATATTCACTGTTGTTATCTCAACAGTGACTGAAGACTGACCATTGGCAAGGAAATCCTGAAAAAGTTGGCTGAGTGCATGTGTATGCTTGATGCCCAAACTGGAGAAAAAAAAAAAAAAAGAAAAAAAAAATTACACATAGTCCTCCAAGATGTTAAGTGAGCATCTCTCACATGTACTAGCTGGTATAAATGTTGAGCTAGTCTGTTCCTTGCTTATGAACAATACTCTCTTCAGGTCGATGAAGCAAAATGTATCTTGTTAAGCACCACAGTTCCAATCATACCCAAACCTGATCTTATGGACTAAGGGTCTCTCTGCTGGAGACTTTAACAAACATGGCTTTTCATTCCTGTGCTGGCCAGAGGTTTCTCTGATGGCACCGAATAGCCAGAGCTGAGAATATCCAGCTCACGATGCATTTTATTACAATCCCTTCATTCCTCTTCATTGCTATACCTCTGGGACTGAGAGGAACCTGAGGAGAAATAGAGCTGTTGCATTTGTTTAGAGCTAAGATGAGAAACCTTTTGTGCCAGGGGTATTGTATAACTGTCAATAGCATCTATAACTGAGATAGCATCATCTCCAGCCACTGAGTGACTCCAAGCCAGAAAGAGAGCTACTTCCAGAGGCAACTCAGACTTTAGGAAGGCTGAACCCTCAAAAGTTACTCTGAAAGTAACTTTCTGATGATGACACAAGACCTTAAGATGACTACACTCAAACTTTACATACTAGTACCTAAAGTTATGTGGGATGAGATACGGTATGTGAATCACTGAATTAAGCTGTGTTAACAGAAGAAGAGTTCCTCATTAGTGTTATGGAATTATTTTTCAACTTTTCATAAAGATTTTTTTGTTCTTCTCACATAAAAGAAGTGTTTGGAGTTGAGGACTCCAGAAGACTTTATCTGTGTTGTTCTCAGTATCTTTTCCTTTGATCCTCTTCCCCACATATAGCAATAGCAGCTGTCAGAATGTGCAGGTTTAGAGCTGACAGATTCACTCTGGAGTGAATCGCTGAGTGTAGCTGGCACCCACACTCCACTTCATTTGGAGGTGGTGAGTTGCTTTGTTTTTCTTCTGTTTTAGCTTGTTTAGTTGACAAGTAACAGATCAGAGTCATTCACCAGAGAGTGAACTCTGCTACTAATCTACCTCCAAAACAAACTCAGAAGCTGAGCCAGGTCACTCTTACTTTCCTGGCTTCAGTTTGTCCTGCTCTCTATTGCTGACGATATCAACGGATAGCAGTGGACATGTGTATGCCCAGGTGGCACATTAGTGATCAATGCCTCTATTCCTGACACCAACTAATTAATTCTTGTATTTCTAAGCCAAGCTTTGCTTTTTTGACAGTTTGTTTAGCAGAGAATGAACAGTTAGCTGTTGGTGCTGATTCATTCTTCATCACCTGTTATTTCTCAAGCCGTCAGCAGTGACTTCAAATGCAACTCTGTAGATTTTCACTGGTATGGACCAAGTAGCAAAAAATTATCCATACTGTTATGTCTCATTACCTAATCAACCACTTTTTGGTAACCCGTTCTGATCTTTATTAGTACAAAATATTAATGGGACAATATTAATGGGATGAATGCCCCAATAAGTAAATGTTGTGAAGCTGCTCTTTATGAACATCCCTGAGATTATGATTCAATAAATCTCTTTGGTGGCAATGTGCCTCAGGTGTTCCCCAGGATCTCCACAGAGTCTTTCCTGTCTTCTTTTTATAGGCTTTATCTTTTGTTTTGCTGTGGGTTTTTACGGTGTTATTTTTCAGGTGGATGAGTTCCCTGATAGCCCACATACAGTTATGCCAGCACAACACAACAAAAGGGGTGGTGTGAGAGTCAGGATGAACAGGGACTCTCTAAGCTTGTTTGGCCAGCACAGTTGCTGTATGTGTTATCATGACCTGAATTCAGTAAAGTACTGAAAGACTCCATAGTAAGAGATGGAAACCACATTCTGTAAAATCATGTAAGTTTTTAAAAATGTGCTTCACAGAAGACTTAATTTGCAGGTATCAAGAAACCAAGCCACAGAATTTTTAAAGAGATGACTCCTGTGAAGGTGCCTAATTCAAAAGACACTCACAGTTCTGAAAGGCTAACAGGAACAGGCAAAGAAACAGTAATAAAGCTGCTCAAAAGGCTATGGCAAAACTCCCACTTTTCCTTTTTCAGAACAGTGTGATATAGTCTATTTCCAGTGCTTTATAATATTCAGATCATTTTCTGTATAACTTTTTTTGTTGCATTATTTATACTTAAACATTTAAGTTTGTGCTTTTCCTTATTAAATTGTATCTTATATTTTTCAGACTATTTATTGAATTTGTAAAGACTACTCTGATTTCTAATCTTGCCTTTCAGCATACTGGGGGCTCTTCTCAGTCTTGTGAAACTTAAATAATTATATTCTAGCACACAAAACACAACAACAAAAAGAAAAAAAAAAAAAAAGTACAAGATTTCAGACACCTCTGTAAAGCCCCACCAAGTTGATGATAATTTTTGAGTACTTTTCAACGACCACTAAATCTATAGCAAGAGTAATATAAAAATCTATGCATAAATTTTTAATTGCTGCAAGAAAGGCCAGAAGATAGGCACAGAGTTATATAGGAGACTGTATTCTGTAAATATTATGTTTTCAATAGCCCTTGCAGCTGTCATCAGAAGAGCTAATAAAAGTGGCTAGCAGGCAGAGCTCAGCTTCTTTGAGCTATTGCTTTTTACAGCCTTCTCACCCTATATTTCTGTCCTTTTTCTTGTGCTTGCCCAGACAATAGGAATGACAGCTCACTGGCAGGGTATATATGAGAAGCCGCTATCTTTCATAGAGGCGACACATTGCCAGTAGGAAGCATCTTGTCTGAGATTTAACATCTCCTAATTTGCACAAGGTTCTTAACCACATAATTTGGAGGGGGCAATTCAATCTGGCATACAGCCCTTAACGTTGCCAAGGTATGACATAGATTGTATTTCCCCAGATAGTTTATGAGAATGCCATTTGAGATATTTTCAAAAGCCTTATGAAAATTAAAATATGCAACTCCTACTGCCTCTCTCATTCATAAGAGCTGCTGTCCTGTCAGAGAGGAAATCAGACCTGCTTGACATGGTTTGTTGTTCACAAATCCATCCTGTTACTCACCTTCTACTTATCTTCTGGATGACTGCAAATTATTTCTCTTTGTTTACTCTACAATTTTAATTTTTTTTTCTAAACTTCCTCATACTTTGTGAAAAAAAAGTGAGTTAGATTCCTGAATAAAATAAATATTTGCAGTTAAGTTACACGAAGATTCACCCATTCTTTGTGGTTTACAATGGTAGAAGACATCCAATTTCATCAAATGCTTTTAAAATCAATTTGTCTCTTCATTTTTTTTCTTGATCTTATATTGTCTTTATCATGCATGAATACCCTTTACAGCTCCATCAGATTAACTTCTGTAGCAGCTTTGTGTTCTACTGTCTCTTTCCTTTTTGACCATCATCCATGACATCCAATTTCTTATTAGCCTATTACTAGCCATTTTTAAATCTTCCATTTTATTAAAAATATGTCACTAATGGCATTATTCTTAAAAATTTGCTGTTCATGTCTCTAATTTTGAAATTATTAAAAAAAAATACAGTCAGTGCATGACTAAAATCCATTGTAATAATACTGTCATGTGGTTTATGAAAACTGTTCTTTGTATTCCAATGGATAGAAGCAAAAATTTTACAGCTACTCATGGCTTTGTAAAAAAATAAGATGAAGTAAAACCTTGAGCTTCTAATTCTAAGGCATGTTTTGATAATTCAAAAATATCTGGACTTCAGACAAGCTTTGCAACAGGTGAAATTGTCTTTGAGACTGAAGGCTAAACCAAGCTTTTATAGAGTGCTGGAGACATTAAATCATCTTTCTGTGAGCCAGGTTGAATACTAGACATGGTTTTATTAGTCTTATGGATTAAAATTCATTGCTTGTCACAGAGAGTTTTGGATTTCTTTTTAACTTCAGTCCACAAGTTATTGAGAATAAAACTGGTTTTTCCTCTGTGGGTTTTTATTTTATGTATTACTGTATATGCTGTTTGGAATATAACAGTATGAAATGCTTTTTATATACTTAACTCAAAAGCATTAGTTTATGAGAAAAGATTTGACACGTAGTGTATAGGTTACTTCAGCTGCTTACTTAAGCGCATTGATTGTGAAATGCTGAACTCAAACCACCTCACACAGGCTTTGTTTTAATTTATCTCTGTTGGAAGAAATAAAACATATAATTTAAGCCAAATTCCAGTGCTTTCCTCTGAGTTTTACTAGTACATGCCATTTAAAATGTACTAACACCAAAAAATAAAATGCTCAATGCTCCTCTACTTGTCTCCATGTATCATTTTCTCATTTTGGTAATAAGGCTCTAAAGTGATGGTAACTGAAATAATCCAATACGTGAGCTTTTGAAAGCTATCCCTTAGTGCAGACCTTGATTACCTTTGTAGTGGAGGGGTTTCTTTCTATATACATGAAAAAAATGTCGTCCTGACTCTTGTTTCTTTTTTTTTTTAATGCCCCACCTACAGCTCCCTTATTCTTACTAAAGATTCAGTGTTCTTCTCCCTAGATCTCCTGATAAATATGACAAATGCATTTCATCTGTTTAGAAAGATGAATACGCTCCAATTATGAGAAAGTAATATTGGCACACTTATTTTTTTTGGACCTGAATTACAAGGGATTAACTGTTACATTTATAAAGATTTCTGGACTGGTATAGTAAACACTTCTTCACTCAATGGATTTAGACGACAATTTACTAAGTAAGTCTGCAGGCTTGTTCAGTTACATTTTGAGAGTGAATTATAGAACAAATATGTGGAATTCTTTCTGGACAGTGCAAAAGAAAAGGTCTTTCTGGTTTTAGCTGCTATTGCATATGCATATTTCACATGGGCTTTCTAAAAATGACTCTGCATTCATCAAATAGTAATTTGAAGATTTTCTCAATGCTTTCTATCAGTGTATGAAAACAAGAGGAAAGAAGCAGGACCAGTTCTATCATGATTCAGGAGGCATTAATTTTCTGTAGATATGCAAAAAAAAAATGTTGTTCATCTAAATTTACATTCTCTGTGCAGCCTGGGGAAAGAGAAGGCAGAAAAACTGCCTTTGGGAAGAGCCTACTTCTTGAGGAGGAAAAAAATTGCCTGTTTCCTGGGGACTGACTCTTGAGGGACTCTAGAGTAACTAACTGAGACTAAACAGCCAACTTCTGAAAAGGTAGATTGAGAATCTTGTCACAGAAGAGATTAAAACTTCCTCTGAGCTGAGCAAGTATCAGAAGAACAGGCTCTGGTCCCAGAAATTACCAGGGAACTGGTGCATCAGGGATGGATGTTTACACACAGTTCATAGCTCCAAAATGGATGTGTTTTTTATAATTGGCAATTCCCTAAAACCAATCCTGCAGACCTACAGGCATCTGAATACCAAATGTAAGCCTACAGACAAGTAAGCCAATTTGTATTATATAGCATATCATGCAGTGTTGAACTATCGTGGTAACAACATTGCTACTACAGAAATCTTCTGTAAGCATAACAATAGCAAAAAAATAATTTTAAACTAACATTTATTCTTCAAGTTTGCAGCTAAATGTAGTTTTTACCTGAATGGGGGGTGGTGGTGGTGTGTGCAATCTCACTTCACCTCTGCCCAGCAATCACATGAAGGATCATAGAATTGTTTTTGTTTGCAAAGATCTCTAAGATCATCAAGTCCAACCATTAACCCAGCACTGCCCAGTCACCACTGCCCCATGTCCCTCAGCACCACATCTCCACGGCTCTGAAATCCCTCCAGGAATGGGGACTCCACCACTGCCCTGGGCAGCCTCTGCCAGTGCTTGATAACCCTTTCAAGTGAAGATTTTTTTCCTGATATCTCTATGGCCACATTTTTAGTCTAGTTTGGTCTGCTGCCTTAAAACTCTGCATGGTCTCAAAGAGAAATTTCATAGTCTAAGCAAGTTCCTTAAAGAATGGCACTTCCTTTCTAGTATTTTAGAATTTCAGAACTACTCTTGTTTGTTTCTAGATCACAAAGCTAAAAGTGTCTCAAATACTCTATGCCATTATTTTATCAATAAAGCTGATCAAAATCAGTGTGCCAGGAAGCCAGCAGTTCTGCTTTTAAGCACCCATGTACTCCTGAAGCCTTAGGTGTTATTCCTGGAAACAACATTTGTGTGTGACAATAATGCTATTTTAAGATGCACCACCTTCTGAAGGTAGCCCCAGACTGATTGAAGACAATGATTGTGATTCCTTATATATGTGCATTAAAAGGTACCCAACTATCCTAGTCTCATCCAAGTGTACCCATTTAAACTAGTTCATCTTTCATATAACACAGCTATTGATATTATCATGCTGCTTTTGTAAACTTTTGACCCTTTCTTTTTTACTGTTCTATTTTCTTCTTGTCAAGAGTAGCTCCTTTATTCTGTTAGATAAAAGCAGAATTCTATGACTAACATAGTGCATTAGTTTAACCACATTCCCAGAAATATAAATTTCAAGGACTTTTGTATGCTAATTTGATAATATACTCATTTATATGCATGTTACACATGTTCAAGGACAAATAAGATTTCTAATAAAGAAAGTAGATTGAGCTACATGATGTGAAAATTGCTAACAGCTGGAGGGAAGGTGCAATAATGGCAACTGGCCATCATAAGACAATGCAGAAACAATAAAGAGGCAGGTAGCAGGTATCTGCCCAGAGACAGATGCCCTTGAAGCACAGAAAGCCACAAAATAATAATGGGACAGGTAAAGAAACATAAATGGATTTTTAAAACAAAATTCCAAGCGCTATTAGTCTGTTACAGGATAAGCACAAGGTGGAAAACTCTCAATAAATCATCTAGACAAAAGTAACTGGATAAATATTAATAAAACTACATATATTGTGTTATAATATCTATCTATTGTAATAGCATTTCATAAAAAGGGAAAATATGTCCCAAAAATATCACCCAAACATATCATCACATTGGTTTGATTATGAAGTATATTTTTGTTCAGTATAACCAAATTTAAGGGTGGTGATTCTGGTTTGTGGAGCAATCCAGGCGTGGCAACTGTTCCAGATTACCATTTCCCTACCAAAGCCAGCACGATAGGAAACATGTCTCTAGCTCAGCAGATCCAGTTGTGATAAACTAAATGGAGGTTACTCAAAGGTAAACAGAATTCTTTGAGGAATATCATCCATCTCTATATTCCACAATACTCTATCCTGTACAGGAGCACTGCAGTCTCTTTTTATAAACACAGTAAGAGACAGTAGATGTAGTTATGAAGAATGTGCTTCCTACCAAGGAAGTCAGAGTTCCTGGTATCAGGCTCTGTGCACAGAGCATGACTGTCCTATGAAGACTGGGACTGAAAAGTGATCTTTGAAGAGCCTATACAACCAGCATTTTAGATTTTGTGCAGCAAGCTTACAATGAATAAATTCTGTCAGCTGAGAAGAAAATACACAGAGAGAACTAGAACAGTGAAAAGCTTGTTTTACCAGACAACGTGAAGAGTAACAGAGGTGGGGAACAGCCATGCTGAATGTTCACTGCCTATATGTTGAACATAACAAAGGGCAGGAGATGAGTACGCCTACTATAGATACTGCAATGGTAAATAGTCTTCAGCCTGTGCAATACAGACACACACCTCTTACCAAACCTTGAAGATAGAAGTCCATTTTATTGATTTATGCCACCATGTCAGATAACAACCTGAAACACTGAGGTCCGTGCTTGTTCTGTTCTGCTGTGTGGTCACAGCCCAGGGCAGATAAATAGGCCTGGGGCAGAAAAGTAGGGATGGTAATCTCCAACAACCAGAGCAAGATTTACCTCACTGTATTTAGCATAGCATTTATTTCCAAGTAACCTGAATATGTCAAGGGACATAAAAACTGAGATTATGTAATATTCCAGAGTCCTGGAAGTCTTCTAAACCCAAATGCTTCATTTCTTCCTGAACTGTGTGGGTTAGTTTAGACAACACAATTATCTGCCCTAGAACAGGATAAGCTACAGGGCACAGATCAGCTTGTGCAGCAGCTCATGTTTCTGGAATTTGCTAGTGCCAAGCAAGTGCCTGGGAATCACCTTGCTGAATTCATAAAGGTGTAAAACTCTTCCTGCTGCTCTGAGTGATCAAGATAGAAAAAAGTGCCAAAAATCATTCTTTTATATGCAAACACTAGTTTGCTGAAAATGTAAGATAACAAGAGCATACAGTGACTCACAATGGCCCCAGGACTTCTTTGGATTACTGGAAGTAACTTTCAGCTCTGATTTTTTGAGCAGCAAGTCAGTATTTCTCAGTAAGCATCCCTGATTATAGTCAAGGCTTTATTTTATTTATTTTTTTTTACTTATTTTGACCTTTTCTATCTGGGACAACATATTTGTGTTTTGTGAGCTTCCAAGGATGAAGGTTTTATTTCTTTCTCTCTCCCAATTCTTGTGCGAGTAAAACAAATTCTTTGGGAATGAATAGAAGCTATTTGGCCTACAAAACTTGCCCTTTTTTGGTTCTGTCTTTTTCACATGATGTCATGCAGTTATTTTTCTGAATGACTTCAATGTGTTCGCCTCAACAAGTCTGCTATTTTATTATTATTATTATTATACTTTTCATCTTTTTAAAAGGAAAGATCCACCCTTTCATTTCAAAAAAGAAAAACGCCATGACCACATTTTTCTTTTCTCCTTTTCCCTTTTGTTTTTTAATTATATCTGGGAGATGCATTCTAAGCAATATATAAGATAAGCACTACATGTGTTCTGTAAAAATCAACTCTGTGTCTCCTGCTACAATTTCTGTATTGAGAATCTCTGGTAATATCAATCTGATTGTAAATAATTAGCAGGCATCTTATACAATTCTAGTCTTAAATTTTTTCAGTCTGTTATTGTCACTGTCTCTCTACTCAATTATACTATGTCATTGTTATTACGAAAGTATGATTATATTTGATACAATTATATAAGTAGGAATTAAAGAAAAATTCCCTAAAAAAAAATAAATCCTAAAAGAAAGGATTCAATAGAAAGGGAATTCTAAAGTTCTCTCAAAAACAGAGATTTCTGTGGTAACTGGAAATACACAAACACAACAGACAATTCCGTCTCATCTGGCTTCACAAGTGAAGGGGACAAATTCCAGATTGCTAAACTGAAATTTTGGATTGCTAAAATGGAGTTTAGCAATCTGGAGTTTAGAACAGCAATGTGGGATAGCAAACCTGAATCTGGTAAGGAGATAATTCATGACACTGACTACCTTTCCTGCCTAGCTTCAAATTTGTGTAATCTGATGGCTGGCTTCACAGTGCTAAAATAACTGCAAAGTTTTTTCCTGAGAAGAAAGGACTGGCAGAGAAAAGCAATGTGCTTCTATCATCTACCTTTATCTATCATCATCTACCCTCTCTCTACTATTGAGAATTTGTAATAGTATTTCGTCCATTGAGAACACTGAATTTAAGTGGCTGTTGTGTACACATTCTGCTACTTTATGGTGGATAAAGTCTGAAAAAACCCCAGCAAGGTGTCACAGAATCTGTGTGAGTAGCAGTTCTGAACTGCTGAAGAGATGTGTCTTCCAAAGCAAGCACTCCATTTAACTCACATGGCTATAGACTGTACTACTGTGGAAAAGAGCTCGACTGGAAAGAATACCAAAGATGACTCTACAAAGCTGTCTCTAATATCTCCAATGTCCTTTGTAGCACTGCTTTAAATATGGCATATGTTCTTTATATAATACTTAAAATCCTTACAAATACTTGGTTGCTGTTGGCTTATTTTTCCTTTCTCCACTCAAGCCCTTGACATTACACAGCTGTTCAAAGGTTCATTTTTAAATAAATTAAAAACCACACATGTTCACCCAAATTTTTTATGTTTCTCACTTTCTGAAAACTCTATGCAACTAAAATATATCCAGTATGAATTTGAATCCATTTTGACATCGAAGATACATTCTTCTATACACTTGATTACTGATCAAATTATATACTTTTGCAAGGTCTCTTAACTAGCTTTTCAATTTGAATAATTTCAAATAAAAATAGTTGAATTAAATTAAACACTCCACAAAATTCTGACTAAGCTTCAGAAGTTTTAAACAAGACTTGACATTCTTTTTCCATATTGTCAAATTACTTGTACAAAATAATGCCCCTCTGTTAGGACCTCTGCTTTCTGAAACTCTTTGTTGACCTCTGTTATTTGCTGTTGCTTTATTTATATTAATAGTTTGTGCATTTATACTACAGCAGGTAAAGACAATGAGGAGCACTGGTAATTAAACGTGAGAAACAAAATCTTTGTGCTTCTTTCATGTTCTTCAATACCTGTCTAGGAAAGGCCCAGAAGAAATCTACATTAGAAAGGCACAGAGGAAAGCTGTCAAAGATTCTGACTAGGCAAAGAAAGGACCCAGAAAACCTAACTGCACAAATATTTGCACTATGGGAATGTGGTAAGTGATTCAGTCTTCTGGTTATCAAGATAAATTATGTTGTAACTGCCATTTTTCTCATTCTCTAAGTTCTCAATGAAATTCAGCCAGCTGGTTAAAATCTAACCTTTTCCATCAGAGCTTCTCAGACTGTGGTCTGCAAGAATTGGAAACTGCTCTATGAAATAACTGCTTTTTTATTTTTTTAAATTCATGCATTTTCATTTCCATTCATGCAAAAAAGAAAACACCCCATTCTGCAAGGGAAAACATAAATAATGGAATTCAATATTTACACTATTTTTGTTCATTTATAAGTCAATGCTTTATGGCAGCAACGCATGGGATTGTCTATGTATTTCTTTTTGCACTAAATTGAGAAATTCTGCTTTAAATTTTCTGCATATTTAAAATACAGCTCTCTTCCCCACTACTAAAAACCACCATTAACATGCAAAAAACTGCTTTACTTCTTATTGGAATATACATCAAGCTATTTGAATATTTTTGTGTGGAGTAGAGGGGCTATGGAATAACTACTCACTAAATGGAAAACTTAAAAAAAAATGAAACCAAAAGCACAGAAACCCCTACACCCTTTCATTTCCTTCGCTTTAGTTCTGTTTTTCTAATATATTGATCATACTGATATGGTCAATATCAAACAATATCAAATCAACTGATATAAGTGAAAAACTATATGTTTCTTTTAAAATAACATGTATTTGTAATTTCATATTTTTAACTTATAAATCATCTTGCTATTTTCAGGAAATATACTGTTACTGAAGAGATGTTTTAACCAAAATATTTATCCAAAAGACAGTTGAAAAGCAAAGTGGCAAAGTGGAGCTGATACGTTTCCTTAGTCTTCTGTAATTTCCAGAATCGTTGACTCTGATGATTATCCATCTTTTTAAGACATTCAAAATGTTAAGCATTCTCAACTACCATCTTTCATGGGAATTAAAAATTGCTATACATACCTTGGGGGAACGGTAGTCATTTTTCAGAATCTCACTTTTATATGTATGCTAAAATGGAAAAAAAATATGAAACAATAATGAGAATCCTGTCCCACATAACTAAAACTCTTGAAAATTCATAGCAGAGAAGACAGCAAGACGTTACTATCCTTACTATATTTCATGGTACAGGTGGGCATCAAGAGAATTTGAAACATGAAAGCCTTTAATCATTTATGTGATTTTAAATACCATGATGATTATAAAATATTAGACTTATTGATTTAATAGGTTTCCAACACAGACAACAAATACAAACAAGACAATCAGTGGTATACAAATACATGCAGTGAAATAAAGCTATCTGAGAATCACAGCATGCAGCAAGATCACAGAATACAGATGAGCTCAACAGCTACCCTGGAAGGGCTTCCAGAAGAGCAGGATGTAAGAGCCTGGGGTAATCAGCAGCTCTGTAACATATTCAACTTTTCCTCATCTACAAGGAAAAGAGGAAGATAGAGAAGGAAACAGAAAGCAAAGGAAGACTGAATATTTCATAACTTTAAAAAATTAAGGGGGGGGAGAGGCATTAAATCCTCAATCTGTTCAAAAAGAATCGTATACAAAAGACCTTCACAATCCAAACTGCAAGACCACCCATTAATTGTCAAGAGGTAAATAATATAGTCCCAAAAGTGCAAAGACCTGGAAAAATCAAAGGTATTATCCTGCAGATAGTTGATGAAACTGTTAGACATGAAACTATGAGTCAGATTATGCATCTGTAAAATGAATGTTCAGGTTATTCCACAATTTATTTGTAAGAACAACCTTAGAAATTAATGCTCACATTTTATGACATGTATTAGAAATTGAAAAACAAATACAGCAAAACCTCGACAATTTAATGTTTATAATGCAAAGTGTAATGAAATTTGCTTCCATCTCTCTAATGACAGAGAAGACTAATCTCCGGGGTTCTGGACCATGTGGATTTCATATCAAATGACAAACTGGATTCAAGTTAAATCCAACAAAAGCTAAGTAGGCTTCTTTTCAAATAAGGTATTGTAGGAGGAAAGTGAAATAGTTGATCTCATTCAGGTAAGAAATACAGAAAGCTAGACAGTAATTAGCACGTGCCAAGAAACAAATAAAAAGCAACTAGCTTTGGACAAGCATAATCAACATACTGCTTTTCAGAAGAAGAGCAAGCCTGGATTCTTATTCACTGAAACCAACAGCAAAGGTGTATTAACTTTGGTTGGAGCAGAATATCAAAGCCACATTCTGTTTAAAGCCAGAAATGTACCAACACAAAGTTATATTCTTTCTGAGGTAAACAGAATCGCAGAGGTACCTCTGGTGGTTTGTCATACTCATTATGAATCCGCAGTAAGAAAAATAGTTGACTTACAGAGGATATTTTTCTACAGCATAAGCTTTGCAAAGATTCAATAAGCTCAGGAGATAAATAAAAATTAATCTTTAAATGTGGATTATTTAATTCTAAATATTATGTTTATGTCAATAAAAATGAAAGCACAAAATAAAAAGTATCTGGAGTTAAAAGGCAGTGATTTTCTGGGGACTTATTCTCTCCTTCATGGCACTTCATATACATATTCATTTCTGTGCAAACTCTAAGTAAAACTAAGATTGGCTACTCAGTAATTCTGACAGTCATTTGCACTGATCTGTTATCTAGCAGACACTGGACATATCACAAGGTGAGACATGACTTTTACTTGTTAATTCCCCTTTGCATGTTACACATGTAACTCTGTATGTGCATTTATGTGTGCTTATAAGACAATTCGAATTTTGCTGCTGGAGATTTAATCCACTGCATAGTTTTGTCTGAATGATGAACTCTGTGCTCTCAGTTTAACATGTAAGCTCCCCGACTGCTTAGTCATAGTGCAGTGAGGAACCCAATATTTAAACAGAGCAATCATAAATAATTAAGTCACCAAAAATGTAAGTTATTAAAGTTGATTAAGACCTGAGGAAGGTCAACATTAAACTGTTGTTCCCAGTGAATTGCTTCTTTTAAAAAACTTTTTTTTTTCAAACATCTGGATTCTTACAAAAATCCTAAATTACAAAATCATTACATTTAGTACTTATCTAATAACATACTACTGCAAGGAGTGACAGGAATTACAGAGAGCAGAATTAATGCTAAAGTCTTGAAAACAATTCATTTACACAGCTGCCTGATTGTAACTCATGTCAGGTGGTTCACATGTAAAGCTGATACTGTAAAGAAAAATCTCTACCTTACAGATACCAAGAAAGTTCAGAACTTCTGCAATTCAGTGGGTTTGCAGAATCACTTGGACAGATTATGTTCCTTAAACCATCATAATCAGACATAACTGTCACGACTCATAATTCTCTTAACAGCAAGTGAAAAGGCTGAGTAACTGCAAGCACTTTATAACCATTAACTGCTGGTAACATCAAATAGGCCAGCCTTTTACACACTGTACATTTTTCATGCTAGCCACATCTACAGCTTAAGTCTGTAACTTTTAATGTAATTCCACAGAACAAAAACGGAGGGGAAAACTACTGCAGTTCACTGCTGAGCATGTGAAATTAAGCTGCTATTTGTTAAATTTTAACATAGAAAGCTGTGAACTGCAATGACCGCAAAGCCAACATTCCTTTGGTTCTCCAGCCCTGTTACGGGCCAGGCACTGCCAGCTGAGTTGCAGAGCAGACAGATAGGGGCAGTAAACTCTTCAACCACCTTGCCAAGAAATTCATATACTGGGGCTCCCCAGCTGTGGGCAAACGCTTCAGAAACAGCTGTGATCCTCAAGTCCCAGTGAGTCCCAGTAAGTGAAATGGGTTTCCTGAGCCAGTTAGGTTCAGTTGAATTCCGTTCAACAACAGTTAAAAATGACAGAATTCATTATGCTTCCAGGTCTACACTGAAAGGTACCTGCAGTCTAGTCACATTAAGACCCCTAAGGGACAGAGTGTTCCCAACAGCTCTGTGGAGCTGGTATGCACATGCTCCATGCAGAGAGAGGTTATGGGAAAAATTAGGGAATAGAATTATCAAAGATTTTGCTGTTAAAATCTAGCAAGCAGAGATCATACTAGGAGTTATGCCCAAAAGGGTTAAAACTTGGTTAAACATGTAGATTTGTCACAGAAATAACAAAAAGCACATGCTCAACAGGCAGGCCACTTTCCTGCCAATATCAAATCTCAATTCCAAGCCTTTGGGTCATTCCAGTATTTTCAAAGAAAAAAGTTGCCAGACTTTTGTTTTTTAATGAGGATGATACAGAACACTGGCCCCTACTCAATTTAAAAATAAAATAAAATAAAATAAAAGTTGACTATATTTACACTGGAAATACAAAATATTTCTGTTTTATGGTCTCTCCTTTTTAATAGTGAATGTATTATTTATTAATGTAAATCATTCTACAAAGAAAGAATGGGTCAAAGTTAATTTTCTAAGTTGTTTTTTTGCGGTTGGTTTTTTTGTTTGTTTGTGGGGGTTTGGGTTTTTTTTTAAGGATTGCTATGGTATTCAGAATTAGCCAAAAAAATAAAAGAAGGTTGTGGCATCAGAGGTGACAATAGCCAAAATGATGCTTCCAAGCCTCTAACCTTCCATGTGGTTAGAAGGTATCATCTTTCTACCTACGAAGTATTATCAAGTAAGACTTGGTTGTTATTTTGAGTGGTAAAAAATAGTAAATAAAGCATATAGAAACAGATTATTCTTAATTTATCAAGAAATAAGATGTGATACACAAGGCTTGATGCTGCTGAAGACCTCTACGATATGCTCAAAGTGATCTTTTAAAAACAAACCAAAACAAAATAAAAACAAACTACCAAAAGAATACTTCAGAATTACAGAAAGTTCAAAAGTGACTGCTGGAAATCTCTAATGCAATCTCCTGCTCAAAGCATGACCAACACTGAAGTTAGAGCAGGTTTCTCTGGAACATACCTAGTTAAGTTTAGACTCCACCAACCTCTGCTTTTTCTGGGGAGAAAAACACTCTCAGTGTCTCTTTACAGGCCTTGTTTCAGTCCCCAGGTCACCTAGGTGGTCCACTACTAATCTCTCTCCCGTTTGCCAGTGGGGAGCCCAAAACCAGACACAGTATTTGGATGCAACTTCACAAGTTACTGGTGACAAGAGGAATAATCACTTAGATTACCTTTCACAGAGCCAGTTATTTCACCACAGAATCCAACCAGGTTGGTCAGGCACGATTTCCATGAGTGCCTTGCCTTCTTCGACCTAAGTATGTTCTCATAAAACTAAGCTACGAAAATGATGATTATTTTAAATGTTTGCAGTCCAATCAATAACATCTATATTAATTTGAGATATACATTATACATTTGTTATGGAAAATTTTAAGACATTTGTAGTCTTCTTGCCAGTTTATCTTATGAGCAAACACTGAATTGTTTAAAACAAAACTGCAAAGATATGGAATAGGCTTTTGTTGCATCAGAGTTTTTTCATGGTTTTGATTCATAATCAATGTGAGATTCTTCTGCTCAGAGAATTACTGGCTGTATCTCCTTAGGATTTATATAAAGCAGTCACTGGCTTTGTAACTAACCCTTCTACTTAAAAGTTACGTAGTGTGTCAATTCTCAGTTTTCATGTATTATTCCACTCTAGCATCTGTTTACATATTCTGCACATAAGAAGCAGCCAGGTGAATAAGTATTGTGTGAAATGTAGAATATGCCACCAGCACAGCTTGAAGGTAAAATACTCAAAGCTGTTAAGAAACTACATTTGAAACAGCATGTGTCACAATGTGGGAAATCTATCCCTGTACAAAGTATGAATCCTGGCTGCGGTTATGAAATTGCTGTATCATTAAATACCTCAGAGGGTGTGCAGTCAACCATATGCTGTCCGGGCTGAGTCGTATATGTCTCAGCCATGGGACTGTGGAAAATGTCCCACCCTAGCAGCTCCCACTCAGGAGGAAAAGTAAAAGAACAATGGGGCGCCTGAACCAGACAGCAAGTAATTCACTCAAACTCTTCCTGCAAGACAGGGTTTGGAGCTATGGAATTTCCCCAAAAACTGAAAGAAAGATCAAATGTTACCACTGGACCTCAAAAACTAAAGCATTTCAGAAATGCCATGAATCACAAAGAGACAGAAAACTTGTGCATGAAGAAGGAACAGTGAGGCATGCTTTGCTAACTGTGGGCCAGCCAAGTGAGAAGGAAACTGGCTTCAGAATTCTGACACAGACGTGCCTGCAACATAATTTAGAAAAGTTATGTACAGAAATGGATGACACGGAGTGCAATGACTGTGCCCAAAACAACATTCAAAACTGAGGAAGGGAAGTATACACAATATATTGAGTGTTTTCTCATCTGCATGATATTTTGTGCCAGCTAATTTGAAGAATCATTGATTTTATGGAATTTTTACATCTGAGTTTGTCTACTTCAACTATCGCATGTTTTGAAGATGTAAACTGTCAACCCTGAGCAAGTAAATGGGGGTTAAAGGAAAAGATGTGCTTAATCTTTCAGAGAACCTAGTGACACAGCTAGCAGTACTGATCCTTGGGGTGGGGGGAGCATGTGCAAGTAGCCAGTGAAGTCTCATATTTACCAAGGAATAGAAGACAATCCTGACTAGAAACTGAAGCAGAGAGAAACCTGCTTCCAACTCTGATCAAGCAAAGCTTAAAGTTATATGGGCTTAGAAATCTAGAATGGAAACAAAGCAATCCAGTCCATTTCCAGCTGATGGGATATTATCAAGCCTGTGACAAGCCTGTGTTTCTTCTCATTATTGCACGAGTTGAAAATTGCAGGTTAGTTGTCCAATTTTCACTTTCAATAGAAGTTAACATAGTTATGATGATGTTAGGAAACACTCCATGCAGTCATACTTACAAATGGCTCTTCACTACCTGAGTGCTCTTCATTAAATAACTTAAAATTTGAGTTGCTATTTGATTACCTTGCTATTCTCCCTATGTTCTTCGCCAAACACCAGAGGAAGGTTCCCTGCCTGAGATAAGTACTTGTTTCTACTGAAAATGCATATTCTTCAGTATATTGTAAAATTACACCCAAAATACTAAACTGGAATTTCAAACCATTTATAGATATACCAAAAATAAGAGGACGACAACATTCAGAGCTGTTTTCTTAACATTCTAGATAATTAATTCAGTCCTTGACTTCTTTACTCATAAGAATCATTTGACTGCAACTAATAATCATTTGCATTTTTAATATTTTCAGCTCCATTATTATATACTTCTAATGTGTCGTTAGGACAAAAGTATGAGGGTGCGTTGTCATTATCTTCTTATTTCCTGAGTGGAGAACCACAAGCAGAAACGTTGGAAGTCACACATTAGCACGATGTTCAAGTTAAACCGTGTCCAAATAGCTTTGACTGCCATGCACTTCAAAGCACTGGCAAGCCATCACGCAGTATTCTTCCAAGCTTTGCTTGATTTCCATACTGGTGAATCATGACCATAAAAGAAGCTCTGTGAATGTCGGGGTTTTTTTTTTCCTCCACACAGGAAACAATAAAACATTAATAAAAACTAAGGTCAAGAGAGAACTATAGAACTGTTCTTCAGTGAGATCTAAGGGGCCAATTTTTTCCACCTGGGACACCCAGTCAAAACATTTGTTATTTGAGACCTCACTGTGACTCACATGCTAAAATTCCAGGTACAGATTTAACTCACTCCTAACTCACTGACAAATTCTGACAAACAAGAGAAACCCTTTATGTCACCAAATCTGACAAAGTTTGGTGTAACTCATTCCAGAGCATTCTATCTTCTCTTGGGTTTACTACTTCAAAAAAAATTTAAAGTATAGCAAAATCCTTGTCACTTAGCTCACCAAAAATTCAACCTTTTGTAAAATTAGATATCAAAGATAGTGAAGGAAGTATTAACATATATAATGAATTTGCATTACTGCAAATTCTCATACAGAGATTTTGAAATATTTGTCTTTCCTTTTGAAAGCCATCTGACTGTCATCAGATTCATACCAAATGAGAGATGGCATGCTGTCTAAAACGTTCACTTCACACAAATCTAAGGAGAGGTAAACACTGATTTTAACTATTACAGATGTAAATAATGTTAGTATATGGTGCTGATATTTAAAAAAAAAGTAATTGGCCAGTAATGACATGTGGAATGTTGCAAACATCTAATGACAAACTGGTTAGCACAAAAGGCATTAAAATAAAAAACCCTAAATAACCCACAAAATGAAAAATATGTAGTTTTTACTCCAGTTATACTAACAACAAGGATGAATGCTGGGAGTCAACCTACTATAGACTCATCTTTTACATATTTATGTTAAAAACATCATAACATAACAATGTAACTTGCAGAATTTATATCACCTGTAATTTTCTTGTGAACATAACAAATAGTATTTGTGATAGATGAAAACCTTCCCCTTCTCTTTCAATTACTTATGAAACAGCTCTATGTTACAACACAAATTATGATTAAGAAAAATTAATTAAATAGATTGGATATAACAGATTTATTTCATTATAATATTTCAGGTTATATACTGTATACTGCCATATGTCCTGCATGTCACCTTTTAGCTGTAATAGTGTGTCCTTATTAAATTTGAGACAATGCATTACAAAAAGAGGGTAAGATTTAAGTGTTGATCCTTCTTAGCAATGGAATCCTATCAAGATATAATTATGCTAAGTAGCCTAGTAACTAAACAAAGTGCTCTATAACATACATTCGTTCTGGGTAAATGTTTCTGAAAAAGAAACTTATTAATCTCTGTTCCAGAACAATTTCTACAAACTGCAGCAACAAATGAGTTGGTTTTAAAAAGTTCTATAACCTATGGTTTATTTGCAGGATCTACACTTCTTAGATCAGTATCTTTCTAATCTGTTGACATAATTGTAAATTATCACTTATCTAAACTTAATCGTGAGACACAAGAATTACAATTCTTTCAAAATACTATTTAATTATCAGAAATAAGAATACAAAAGTGGAACTGGGGAAATGCCTTTTCTAAAGTGGCTTGGCAAATGTAACTGTAATGGTAGTAAAACAAATTCAGGTGCGTTTAGCTTTCTTTAGTCTCACTGCCCACACATCAATAATTCCTTCTGACAAACCTGTTTGCTTTCAGGCAGCCAGTGCTGCGATCTGCAGTTGTGAGCCCACCGCTGGGCAGATCACCACCCCTTCTACTCTCTCTGCACTCTGGGACAAGGCTTAACTCAGCTGTCCTGCCTGGACTGCTGCGGGCAGGCTCATGCCACACCTGCAGCTAACCTGGGGTTTCAGAACCTCACATTTATTCTGAAATAACTTGGTAGCAATCTCGACTGTTCAATTATTTCTTTCAGCCACTCATGACCCACTGATGCTGCATCTTGACTCGGGAGAGATTACATTGACTGTAAGGACTGAACTGAAGAGATTTGGGATCTTTTTAAGGATCAACATCTGAAATAATTAGATAAATTTAGCTAATGGAGGCATAAAAGAATGAGACACAAGCTGTGAAAACCAAGTGAAAGAATAAACAAGCTTTTCTATTTGGAAAAAAATCTATTAGGAAAATAATTAAACAGCAAAAAATTAGTGAGAAAGCATGTGTGTTGACGTGTTTCATAAACATGCTGTTGTCTCATTCTCCTGTGTGGCAAATCAAGTGTTATTGACTCACAATCATTTCAGAGATTTTGTTTTGTTTTGTTTTAAAGTGAAGGCAACAATTATGGCATTGCTTCTGTTTCTGAAATGTGTCTATGCTGGGTTTTTTTAACCAACAGATGCTTTCCTGTTCCAAGAGGCCCAGAATCAGTTATTTCATTTAAATTAGTCCATCGATTTTAATATACATTAGGACTCAGACATCTTGTGTATGCCAGATTATCCACCCTCCTTATCTGAAATATTTTTTTTTTTCCTCCCCTTTAGTTACACCTTATTTCTTCAGAAATAGTTCTGGTTTTGATATCCGCAAACTATGAGTCAGTTATCAAATTTGTTCAAAAGATAATACAGCAATAATGTGGGGACAGACAAAATTGAAAAGCTTATTGTTTTCCAGGATTTTCAATTACATGAAGTACTTCAAAACTACATTACAGATAGGACAAGTTTCTGCTTTCAGTGGACAAAGCTTTCATAAATTCTCTTTCATGCAAACTCGCTAATCCCATTCTAATTTCTAGTACAGCATTAAGCAAACCTTCAATTAGAATGCTTGGTCAATATTGATAATTGTACAGATACAGATACTGCTGTACAGCCATGCTGACCAGCTCTGACCAGTGCAGAAAGACACCTGTCAGGGGTCTCATTTGGGAAATATTAAGCTTTTATTCTGAATTAGCTGTAGCCAATGACAGCTTTCAAGGTAGTTTTCATAGTGACTAACGTCAGCTCTTGTCTAGATTAAGAATACTAAAATTTAAAGATCATAAGAATGTAAAAGTAAAGCTGTAACACTTCAAATAAAAGATTTTGTATTTCCAGTGGACATATATCTGTTCTAAATGTGTATGCTGTTGACAGGAGCTGATGAGAGCCAACTGGATTCAGTGTTAATTGTTTCAAACCTACATAATACAGAATATTATGCCAAAATCTGATGAGAACAGAAAAGCTCCTTAGAAAATACAGCTATGCTCAACAATTTCCATTAAGTTGTTTTTTGGCACCAGAAAGATTCCTATGACCCAATTTCCACCTGCTTACTGGCTTTATATACCATCCAAAGTAAAGTACCAAATGGGAAACTGCTAAGCAAAAGGTAACAAAACATGAGTTTTTTAACAGTTTGCCGTGGGTATGACATTATTTCTCCACTTAAGTTATGAAAAAAAATAATTACAAGTTAGGAAAATGATGGAGACTCTGTACATTACAGTTCTTTGGGGAGTTGAGAGTTAGGAGACTTGCCGATTCTTGTTTGGAAAATTTATAGCAGCAAACAAATAATCACAAAAATTTATTCTACTTGGTATATAAATCCCAAGATTGCTATATCCCTGCTTTTGGGTTTCACATAATTAGGAACAAGAGTCAACAATTCAGTAACAAGCAATGTAGAAACAAATATTAAAGTCCTAGATCATTTTCAAACAGATGGCTTCCTAATGGTTTGGTTTATTGAAATAAAATTTTGCTTAGGCTTGTCAGGGGAAGACTATTTAACTGAAACCCTATTTAATAATTTCTAATTGTATATGTGCAAAATAGTTTGAGCTAACACACAGTAACTTCGTAAATGTCATGCTGCAAATGTGACACAATATTGGCAAGTGTAACAATGGCAAAGTTGCAACATTTCAAAGAGAAAATTTCCCCAGGAGGTAAAAATGATGTCTTAAAGTTCTGGGGAGAAACACACTGACAGCTCTCCCTTGTATACAGCCTTTCAAAAAGCTTTCTCTCAGTCTCTTTCAGCCTCCTAAGAAATGTCAATAATCAAATCCATTCAAGCCACTTAAACTGCACCTGTTTGCACAAGGCTTGAACTCTAACTTGTTGTCTGAAGTTGATTTAGTTTCCAAAAATCTCATTAAATACCGTTATTTATTAACCCAGTCATTTTGAAGATCTCTTGATTTACACAGGCCTGTGCAGAAGTAAAATTAAGCTCAATCCTAATTAAATTTTGTTTGGGTGTTTTGTATATTAATTCTGTCTTTTTATTGAAGTGTATTTAATAAAAAGCATTTATTTACTTAGCATTTACAAAGTCCACAAAGATGCACTTTAGAATTTTTAAATCAAAGAAATTAAAGTATGCTTTTGGGAAAGAAATATTAAAAACAGCATGTGCTTCTAGTAATAATTTTCAGAAAGATCAAACGAATCTTTGGAAACCCTGGGCTAAATGTCCTGATTAGGTCATCCTGAAATAAAAAGTAAATTTTTACATCATTTGGCTCTTCTGCAAGTGAGAATGACATTTCCTTAATTTCTGTTTATTGATTATGTATTTTGATGCTTTAATAATTGTTAGGAATCAGACTGTCAAGGAAAATTTGTTTTGTACTTAAAAACAATTTAAAATAGGTGGTTTAAATACACTTTTCCTTAAAAGAAGGTATTTCTAAGTGGTTTTACTTTATATTAGCAAATCTCCTCTTTGTATATTTAAAGAGAAATAACCTGGAACTGAAGCAAGCGTGTTAGGTGGTGTTTCAATACTGCAATTCTATCAGTTTTGCTCAATCACACTTGTCTCTCTCTCTTCTATCACCCCTTTCTTTACCTCCAACGCTTCACAAGGTGTCCAAGTTGCTTCCCATTCACACTCCAGTTCCGGCACTGTCTTTTGTCCGATCGTCACACAAGGGTCAAACAGCCCAGCACTAGAACAAGAAATACTTCTTTAGAAGTTCCTGTGATAGTAAAATGACATGCATGTCCACACACTACTACTTCTGTCAGATTTCCATAGGTATGAAGAACAAAACCTGAAATGTGAAGCAACTGAGTCCCTCTGTTCGCAGCAACAGTACAGATCATACTCCTGTACATTCAAGAATCATCTCTGTCTATGCACAGCCTTCTTACATAAGTGTAAGCAGATATTGGGGTGGCTGAGGTCCCACATGAGGACCAGGGCCCAGAAACCTGAAGCTGCTCTTACCTCTCTGCAGAGGGTCTGGATCTGCTGGTTCTTCCAGATCAGGTGGCCTATAGTAGACATGAACTATGACCTTCCTCTGTCCTCTCTTAAATCCTAAACCATAACCTCTCAATTGGCTCCTCATCCATCCCCCAGCAGAGCTCCATGCACTCCAGCAGCTCTCTCACATAAAGGGCAGCTCCACTGCCTTGTCTTTCCATCCTGTCCTTCCTAAAGATCCTGTATCCCTCCACTGCAGCACTTCAATCACAGGAGACAACACACCATGTCTTCATGATCCCAACAACATCACAGCCTTGCCACTACATGCAGATCCCTAACCTATCCTGTTTATTCCCCATACTGTGTGCACTAGTGTGAAGGCACTCCAGGAACTCAGCTCCAGCGTGTTGAGTTTCTGGAGAGGGCTTCAGGGATTTCTCCATAATGGTGCCTTGTAGGCACTTCCCTGCTTACATCAAGTGTAAGCATGCAAGAGGAGCTCTTCCTCTTTCCAGTATTTTGTTATTCAGTCTTTAGAATGAAACAATGACATCTAGAGAAGGCAAAGATGTTTCTCGAAAGATGTAATATTAACAGTACATGGAAAAAACAATGTCTAGTTGACTTTCTTATTTTTCTACCTCGTTTTTCTGTAGTTTTGACTTGCGTTTATGACATTCCTGACTTTCCAAAAATCTTTTCTTAGCAGACAGCTGATTAAGGTGCCTCTCCACTTATCAACATGAATAATAGATGTTACTTCTGCCTTTAGGACAAGGGAAATAATACAAAAACTAACAATTGTTCACCTTTTAAATTGAGATCACTGTGTACACAAAGATTCTACAAGCTTTTAAACAGAAGGTTAATTACATTATTTCTCTTTATAGAGGTGATTTTCTGTTGCAGCAATCTAAGACTGCAATTCGGGGAAAAAAAAGTCAGTTGAAAGTCAGGAAACTGTAAATGCTAAAGTCAGTCTGCACAAAAATCCCTCTCTTAACATACTCATTCAACATGTATATCACAGCAAAATATTTTTAAAGTTTATACTGTAGATAAAAAAAAAAAGTATAAGTGATTTATATATGTTCAATTTGGCTAAATTAATTATTTTGGACCAAATTAAGTTCAAGTAATAACTTGCTTGAGGTGCTTCTATTACAGCTGAATACTGCACTTTGTAGGCAATGCATATAATACATAAGGAATTATATCCCGTGCAAATTAAAAATATTTTTTACAGTTCGCTACCTTTCTTTCTGAGCTACAGAGACTTTTTCTTTAGACTCAAAGAACTCTCTCCTTCTGCACAAATCATGTATTTTATGAGTTTCTATACTGTGTGGTTTCTAAACCCCAGACAGTTTCAAGCCTCTTTTATAAGCCTTCTCCTGGAGATATCTGGCTCAGCAACAATATTCTTAGTTGGCAGAATGTATGTGACCTTTAAAAAAAAAATTTAAAAATTACTTCTTACTTAGAAGTCCTAATAAGTCCAAACAAAGCACAAGAGAAAACACTGTATTGGAATTAAATAGAACAAAGACTTTGTTGAAACTTTTAAAAAAGAAATATAATCTTGAAAGTGAAAGTAATGTTGACATTTTCATTCAAAAAATAAAACTATAAGAATACAAAGAGAGCGTAAATAGAAGTTGAAATAAAACAATAAATTGAAGCATTGTTTCTTCTTTGGTATGCTCTCTGTTCCACACAAACTCAAAAGCAAGAAAAAGGAGGGGAAATTAGATTGTTGCAAGTAGATACTTCTACTTGGAATGAGTTCAAGGGGAAAAAAAGAAACAACAAAAAATCCCCATCAAAACCAACCAAAGAAATCCCCCAAAACAAACAAACCAGCCAACCAACCCCCACACAAATCCGGCTTACCCCTTTTTGTAGTGTAATCAGAGCAATACAAATAAGTGGACTTGACCTTACAAGTCTTAGTTTATCTGTTATGGAAGACTGAGTGTACTAGATATGAACTGAAAGAAATAAGTATGTATGTCTAACTCCACTGACCACATGAATCAGGACAAAGCTTCCTCTTTGTGCTTAGAGGAGATGCTTTAAACTATATCAGGAAAATATTTGAAGAGAACTGTAGCAGATACTAAATGTCACTAGAAAGCATTTTTGCATATTTATTCAAGGAATAAAAAAAGTCATCCCTTTTCCTACAAGTACCAAAATGAAATACACACTTAGTATTAAGCAAGAAAACCTGGGGCATCATTTTGAAGAATAGCTATTCTAATTGTTCTTTTATTTCATTTCCTGTCTCCTCCCAGCTGGATTGTTCCTGTGGTAGTATTCAAGCTGCATAGAGAAACAGCTTCTGTGTAGCAGTGTAACTGCACAGGTTACGTTTACAGTGAATATTTATCTGCTTGAACTTAGACATGCTTTCATTGCTTACTGTAGTGAAGACATTTCAAAACGTAAGAATTTGCCTTTTTTGCCTAGGGCAACTTCCCAGAATGAACTTCTACATGAAATCTCTGACACATTAATTAACTTCCACATGCACAAGGACTTGGTACACATTGTTCAAACTAACATTCTCACTGAATGAACATACATTTCTAACTGCATGCTCTCTGCTGGGAGTTTACAATACCAGGAAAAGCTGCATTAGAGGTCTTTTCAGGACAAGAAAAGACAGGAGGAAAAATCATTCCATAAGACAGATCCTGGAATGACTTTGGAAAGGTAAATGAGGCAGCATATCTTTAAGTGTGTATGATCATACCTGTCAAATGAAATTGAAGAAAACCATACCCGATTTTGTCAAACACTTGTTCCCCGTGTATTGCTTTTATGTACAAAGTTCACAACATCATGACTAAATTAAATTCATAACAGTAATGATTCTTTTCCTATGTAATAATGCCTCACATAAAAATACAATATACTTCTGGATCTTAACTGAATTCAGTCTCAGAGTACTAACATCAGATACATAACTATTACCTCCATATTACAGATGGAGAAACTAGAGACCCAGATGGGTTAAAGTGAGTTGCCCAATGTCACACTAAAAACTGGTGGCTAAGCTGAAGGTGACAAAAATCAGATTATCCAGCGCTGTCCTACCAGGAAAAAAAAAATTATCTGTCTCATAAATAACAGAGCAGCTCAGAAGTGTTTCTCCACTTTGCCAACATTGTGGATAAATGTTGGCAGTGCAAATGTGTGGAATTTGGCGCAGAGCCTCTTTCCTTACAATGTGTCATTCATCCTCATTTTTAGCATTTCAGAGGCTGTTCCTTCTAGGTGGCTCTTAAAGGGAAGAAAAACAGGACAAAACAAAACAATAGAATACACTTATATTACACTAATGAAACATAAAAGTTAAGTAGAGCATCCTCTTCTAGCTTTGTAGCAGTAAAACAGCTCTACAATATCAATCAGATTAAGTGCTGGAGTCAGCCCACCCCAGGGATCTATCAAAATCTTAAAAATTTTGTTTTTTATTTTGTTGCAAAAATGTGAAGTTCCCTGTGATGTGATTTTATGGTAAACTGAAAGAAGTGCCAGTAAAATTGTCAGAGCAATTACTCTATATAGAGCTAGCAAATATAGTACTGTTTCCCCTCATAATGCCATAAATCATCACAGCTTCACTAAAGAACTATCCTCAACTAGAAACTGTAGCTAAATACTATATTAAATTCACATTTACAGAACCCTTTAAATCTATGTAGATCTATGTAGATCCCTTTAAATCTATGTATGTCCAAGCCTACACAAATAAATGTCCTGAGATATACCCTAGAAGTTTTATAAAGAGTAAGTTAAAAATCAGAAGAATTTTATCTGTTAGGAAAAAAGAATGTGAGAATTCTGTTTGAAATTCACAAAAATTAAGTCTAAACTAATAAAAATATTAGCTTAACTTAAATGAGCCTTGCTACAGCAGCATGAGCATACAAATGCAAACTTTTCAGGGGGGAGGTTTTTATCTAGCTCATGGCTGAATGCAGGTACCTCAGAAAAAATAATCTTGAATCTCTGAGATTGGACTGATTTTTTTTAAAAAACAGAATAAAGCCTCACAACATTTTATCAATCACTACTATGGAAAAAAATAAATCTGTTTAAAACTACTCCTATCTCTACTGATTATACAATTTAGATCTTAATAAATATTTTCTACAAGATACATGCATTTTCAGAAGATACTTTAATAAAGTCTCCCAGCCATGCTGTTTACATATAGCTGCAGTAATCAAAGGAGATTTCTATCTTTTGAGAATGTGATGGTGTTGCAAGAATTAAAAGCACGTGAAGGCAAGTAGGGAATCCCTTAAATTGTATCTTATTCCACAGTTAAGTTTGAAAACACATTTGTGAACTGTTCAGGATAAGTTGTATGCTGCTGTACAAATGTCCACAGAGCAGTGGAAATACAAATGAACTAAAGGAGCAGAAAAAGACATTACTCATATTCCATGTAAGTGCATATAAAAACACAGATCAAAATGCTTGCAGATTCCCACCAACCATGCATTTCAGTGCTAAAATTCAGATAAATATCCCAGGGTGGAATAAAGACAAACCACTCTGTGAAGAATTACTATAGTTCCAGACAAATGATTTCTAGCAGCTTTTCAGCTCTCAAGTTTAGGATTCTGTAGAATATAATATTCAGCCACCTGTACTGCATGAGAATTGGGCATTGTACAAGGGAACTTATGCAGCTGCTTAAACTCTGAGGCTTGCGTTTGTAGCTCCCAGTCAACTCAGTGCTAAAAAAGTCTTTCAGAGCATGAAAGGTGCGAGACAGTTGGAGACACGTGAGAGTGAGCTGGATCCCTGAGAAGTGCATGAACTGGCAAGTCTGAACATGATTAAGTGCCAAGCAGTTTTACAGTGATTTAAAGAGGGCTCAAACTTCAGGAAATGAAGGGGGAGTGGGAGACTGCTTTTGAATATGGCATGATATTATTTAATCACTAAGCCATTACCTTCTTCTAATGAAATACAAGTAAAGCACTCAAGATTTTCAACTCAGCTATGCAAATTCCCCAGTTATTCTTCTGTTTGGATATTTGGAATTTTATAAGGGTTGTTAAGATACTGCTTTGGTTTTATTATTAAGCAGATACTGTACATCTATGATTATGGATGCTTCAACTTATTTACATTACTCATTTTTTCCATTCCAGTTTCCAGTACTAACTTCAGTTACCTAAAAGCCAGCCAGAGCATGCTAAAACAGAACCACCCATCCAGAGGGATCAGTGGCATAGTTCAGATTTTCTCTTAGGATCATTCACTCCAATTTCTATTCCATAGAAAAACGTCTGGAACATGGCAGCACTCTGTCAATTTGTTATCTGCAATGATAACTCTGTGCTGCTTGTACTACAAGCTTTGAAAATGCAGTGTGATGATTTTTTTTTTTTTAATTTTGAATGTGGCTAGATCTTCATAAGGCTCTTCTAATCTACAGAGTAAACATCCATGTCTGTTAGGTTCAGAATATACAGAGCAAGAGCAGCAATGGAAAAAATGTAAAAGTTAATGCATGAGTCCTGCAAATTTTTCTCATCTACTAAAAGTCCCTGTATTTACATCTCACTACAGTAACCATCTTTACTTTTTGTTTTTCTAGGTTAGACTATATTAAACTTGGAAAGCAATTCACTTCATAGACAAAACTTGAAAATCATCTGACCATTTTGCCAGACACAACTCTGAATCTATCTGAAATGCAAATAAATTATAGCATTAAAAAATTTTAGCGAAAAAAAAGACAAAACCCAAGTTTTCTGAACATGAGTTAGCTAGCACTTAAGTTACTCAGAATACCAGATGAGTGTCAGCTTCCTGCTATTTTTTCCCCAGAAGTTTCTAGAGTTGGACTGCTAGCAAATATAACTTCAGTCAGATTTATAGGCCAAAAAGATCATTTACTCTGTTCTGTTTCCCACAGTATTGAGATGCCAATGCTTGGACTTATTCTTCCTGTTCATATCATACACCCATTTGATCACAGCCATCAAACACTTACATTTAGAGCTAGATAACACAGTTTCATATTTATTTTTAGAATGTGTCTTGCAATTCAATCGAGCCCCCCACAAAACCCCCAAAACCAGAATGGAATAGAAATTGAATATTCTGTTCAAAGAAGACTGCTAAGACAAACAATTCTTCTTGTAGCAATGCCTGCCTCTCCAAAATCTGGTAACACCCCCAATAATCTTTAAACTGAAAAATTAAGCAGAAAACTGAATAACTTAGAGTGTATATATAGAATCTTCCAGCTGTCTCAAAGAAACACACAGATAGTAAACCTAGCAGGAATGCTTGATAAGAAGATATTGCTCACTTTTACAAACTGAAATGAAATGATTGAGGTGCCCAGGTTCTTATTAAGAATGTACAAAGGAGGAAGGAAAGGAATTTGTGTAATACAAACCATTTGGTTCTTTCATCTTCCAATATCTATTTGACTACATGTTTGCATATTGTTTGTTAGCATAAAAAAAAAAAATTAGATACATAATAATGATTTGTGATACAAATACCACAGTATTGGGATTTAAGAGAAGAGCTATGGGAAATAAATAGTAACTGAAGAGCTTCTTAGACTTCTACATGCACATAAACAGTTACAGAACATGTCAGTGACTATGTATTAATTGCCTCTAACAAGGACAAGACACCTAAACAGATGGCATGATTCTGCTCCCGTGAAGAACATCCATACCCCATGGTCCAGCTGAGTACTCAACACTTACAAGCAGTATTTACATAACTGCATGTTATACCAGAAAACATGAAAACACTTTTATCTTTTATTTTCTCAATCTAGTGTCACATTTAAATCTCCACTAGTCGTTTCCTTGCAAAGGGCATGAGGTCTTGTGTGCACAAGCCTTTCCAGTTCTATTTAAGAAATATTAAGTGCGCAGACATACTCAAAATTCTAACAACTAATCAACTTCTCATGTTTACTGATAACCTTTGTCCATTTTCTTTTAGCATGTTTTAGGACTTTTTTAGTTTTAGGGTTAGCTCTTCAGCCTCCACGGAAAAAACTCCTACAGTTTTCTTTAGCTTTTATAATGTTTGCCAAGGTACTGTTCTTCAGGCTGTTCTATGAGCAGTTTGTCAGTGCCTGCAGCCTTGGCTTGCAGGAATTCCTTTGCACTGGTGGTAGCATGGCTCAACAGCCACACATCGGTTTCACGATCCTTTGCAATATGTTAAATATTCACCATGCCAGATTATTAATTTTATGTTCCCTTTCATGGAGTGCTCTATCCATTAATACCCTGAGATGACACAGATAGTCTGAGTCATAAAACAGCCTGTGAGAGGTAAAGAGGCTGCAATTTCAAAACACAGTGATAACTTCAGTCTTTGCAGTGGGAAACAAGCTGAAATCTATTTGCCAAAATGAGTAATGGAGACCTAAATACTGATTACAGTTCACAAATCTACTTTAGACTGTATGCCTACATTTGAAATGGTACTCTGTGTTCAATTCACAGGAGTATTGTTATCCCAATAATTTATTCCTAAATATAAAGGAAATATACAGATAAGTAAAACTATATGTAGTGTAAACGTGAAACATTTTCAAAGAGTTCCGAATGCAATAGTACAGCTGTGTTTATGGGTGTGTTTGTTTTTCAGGAAAGTATTCAAGCAACAAGAAAGTGTTTGATTTATTTAACATGAATAAGCATTTTGGTAAACCGAAATAGATGAGAATAAGGTAGCCATAGTTATATTTTGTCCATTAACTTAAACTGTTGAAGTATTCATGGGATGGCAAGCAGGGAACTACCTTTATTTAAGAAACTGGAATTCAGAACATACCACAATTCTGTCTCATCTGAACTCCTGTAGAAGCAAAACACAGAACTTTCCAAATTCCTTATTTAAGCTGAGAAAACATCTACACTAGATTGAAAAGCATCTACTGATAGAAAATCCTCCATTCCACTAAAATACATTGGCCTGAGTGCATGTTTTGGAGAAAGTAAGAAAGCCTGCTTTTTAAGATACTGGAACACATGTATATAAGCTTTTAGCTCTTGCTCATAACACACATATCCAAAGAATACATATCATATACACAAAAAACCACCAGACAAGTTGTCTTCTAAAAACACAGACCTGAGTTTGTGTATTCATCAAGTCTTTTAAAATTGTCAGACTATAACTGGGAATCCTCTCATAACACTGCATCCTTTTTTTGCCATGAGAAATAGTGCACTTTCCTCAGAAAAGTGCTACTTTCTACTGTTTTATATGTCAGAGCAGTAATTTCAGAAACATCTCTTTTAAAAGGTGAAAAAATAGCTCCACATTGCTAACCTCAGAGCGGTGCTAGTACAGAAATATATTGAGTATCATTCTATTCTTTAGTCTTTTTATAAACTCAAAACAGTTTCTTACAGTTTGTATAGCTGCTATTGTAAGGTTTTTAAGATGTTACATGAAATTTAGATTTTAGTATGAGCTAGTACTCATACTCAGCATATTACTACTGTCATCACAAGTGTTTAAAAATGTCTTTCACAGTAGTTGTAAGGAAAATAAGTATTTGCTAAAACTGTCAGTGTAAAATACTGTTTCATATTTAGTTTACATTTAGTCTAATTCATCTAGCTCTTTCCTCAAAAAAAAAAAAAAGGCAAGGCATAAAAAGACTGAAGGGTACTAAACAAGTAATTCTGCCACCAAATCTCCATTTTACTTCAGGCACATCCTTTACCAGACTATTATTCAATTAACAATCTGTAAATGCAGAGTTCCTTTCTGTACACTTGGCTTTGTTTTTGAACAACTGGATACAAGAACTGAAATTAAATCCAGCATATGAGAGAATTAAAAGGGAAGGTTAAAGTGTAGACTTTTCCAAAAAAAATGGAAAGCCAATTTTTAATTAATGTGGAACCGTTAGCAATTATGTATCAGTTATTTATTGCATATGTGGCAAGCCACTTCCCCTAATGCAAAAATTTTAAATAGCAGACATGCATACTGTACATGCGTGGAGCACTTATTTTTGAAGAGTAAGAAGCAGCCCACAATGAAGTCATCTAACTTCTAATTAAAAAAAAAAACCAACAAAAAAACCCCACCAATATATACATGAACTAAACATGTTCAGTCTTCCTTGAACATTCTAAGTTTAAAATCACATTTGAAAAAGACAAAGATATTTAAGGTAAAATTTAAAAACAATATATATGGACGTACTTATGAACATAACTTACACTCACTACCGAGAGAAAATTATTCATAAAAGTCTTGGGAATCAAGCAAAATAGCTGTTCTTACGACAGTAACAGTGCCAAGGTTTTTTTGAGGCTTATGTAAGGAATTGGTAACTTCAAAGGCTGAATTTGAATTAATCAGCTGTAACACAATTGTATTTTCAGTCATTTGCTGGGTTGTAAACAGATCATAGATTAGGATGCAACTGGCTTGGCACAGCCATAACCTCCAGATTTTCATGTTCAACTGCATATTGATACAGCTATCAGTCATTCTTAAGAAATTAATACAAGGGCAGAGAAATCTAACTTTTCAGAGTCTGGCTGAATGTTTTCTGTATTGAATTTATGAATAGATTCGTTCCATATGAGTTCGTCTTGAGCTGGGACCGACCTGCGATCTGCTATAGTGCTCATGGAAGCACATGGCTGCCAATAATTATTCTGCTGGAAAAAAATATTTTTTAAAGGACCTTCATGCATACCTATTAAAGTAAAAAGAACATCTTAATTATGAGTATATTGACCCTATAAATCCCACCATCTATTGCTCGTCCGCCAATTAAAGCATGGCAGTATTTCTCTAAAGCACAGGCAATGTTAGTTTAGAGTAAGTTTAAAGCTACAACAGTACAATACAGACAAGTAAGTGTTTATTCATTTACTAAATGTACTGTGGAGTAACTTGAGGAATCTTCTTCCATGTACACATCTGGTCAGCTGGCAATACTCTAAACACTTGAGAAGCCAAGAACTTTTGATTATCAGGAATCTTCTTGGGTATGCTCTGAAGCTCAATTGTAGAGGACATTTCTATCTGCATTACATTTACCATGATTTAAAGATAGAGAACACATCCAGGGTACCAGACATTTTCTGGGCACTGTGACAGAACTCCAAGGTTTAAAGAAAGAAAGAGTTATAACCTTATTTTTTTTTTCCCCCAGAATCACCAGAAGTTTTAGCTTTCTACCACTCTCTTGGCTTCTTCACTGGATGGATAGTTAAATTTAGTCCTCCATCTAAATCATCCGAAGCCTTTACCTTTTTGCTCCAAACCATAAACTCAAAACAGACTGAGAACAGGCTGTCACATCCCCAGCAATCTTAATTTTACCTGGTTTAGTTCATTCTCCCTTAGTCTCCATTCTTTTACCTGTTCCCATTCAAATCCATGCTACAGGAGCACTCACTCTACACTATACGATTACCTTTTTCTCCGTATTTCTTGTCCCCTAGCAGCTTCCTATACCCTGTGCTGTCACTCCTGTGCGTTCTGACACAGTATTTCTCATCCATAAATGCTTGAGATGGATTTCAAAATTATTACTTCAAATACAGTTTTAACTTGCTTTCTGATGCAAATGATGAAGTGCTCCATCACCATTGATACATGATCATTGCCAAGTTTAAGTTTCAGTCAAATAAACACATTTTTATTCCTGTGAAGAGGCCGTATTTCAGCCCACCTACCTCACTTGCCTGCTGAGACAGCCTTCCCTCATGTTTCTCCACGCAGTTTCTTCACATCGCTTCATGTTCAGGTCTACACTCCCAAGTCCTCAACACTAACAAAATTCCCTCATTTTCTCAAGGAAATTCCTCATTTTCTTCAACCTTTTCTTCCAGCACTTCTATATATTGTTGCTTCCAACATTCTCCTTAGTGTGCCCTGCACCCTGGCAGCCAGGCAGCTCCCAGCTCCCTTCCCCTCACAGCCTCTGGCGGGGAACAGGCCCCTCCTAACCTCGCCACAAGCAAGAACGACCTTCCACAGGTCACCCACAGTTACTGTAAAGCCGTCGGCTGGAGAAAACCTTCAGCACTACCAGCAAGGTAACGCTGCCTGGCCTATACAATTGGAAGGCAGAAATAAGAACCCTTGAGGCGGCTGCAGCCCTGGGCCCTCACCCTGCCGTCCCGCGGCGCAGGGGAGCGGCGCCGCCACCTCCCGCCCGGCCCTGAGGGGAGAGGAGAGGGGAGGCCGCACAGCGCCACCTTGACAGCCCCCATGCGCCAGCAAAAATCAAAGGGACGTATTTTAAACATACATTAGGAAACAAATGTGGATCTATATTAATTCTAGAAGAAAGTAGCTTCTTAAATATGTCATTTAAAACGAAGGGAAGTGTACCAACCCCACAGAATAACAGGGTTTGATGTGGTATCAGCGGGGCCAGTTCGTTCGTGGGACACTGCTGTCACTGACCCCTCACAGCACTCCACCCAAACTGAGCATTAGAAATACTATAACCCTGCACCCAGTCCCATTTTACCTAGGTGTTAACTGGTAAAATCAAACACATATAAGGACTAGAAAATGGAAAAGCTCTATTTTCTTAAGAGGTATTAATTACAGGTAGAGATAAATAAGTTCCTGGCCTCTTGACCTATACTTCTGACAATCCCTTTAAATGCTTTTGTACCCTTTTCATGTCATGCCTCTAAGCTCCCTCCCAAATGATGTTATGCGAGTTCTTTAGGATATAGAGTTAATACCCCCAAAACATTTGGATACAACGCCATATAAATTACCCGAATCATCTCCATAAGAGATGATTTTTTAAAAAAAACTTCTCTTTAAAGTGTTGCATATATTCTGAGAACTAAATTTGCAGTTCCTTTGTAGGTTTGGATACTCAAGATAAAAGTGGTTTAAGTATTTACTTCTAAGGCGATGAGTCTCAGAGAAGAAAAGCCTCTGTATCCTTGAGAGCAGAAGAGTTCAGTTCTTAATTTCCCCTTGCATCACTGTCTTCTTTCCCACATTTTAGTGTGAGAATGTGATCTGATATGGCTGCTATTAAAAAACCAACAACTTAATTATACTACTTCTGGTAGTATTCCAAGGTTAGAAATAAAACATTTCACATTTAACATCTTTAAATTATTCTTCTCTTTGCAATGCAAATTCAAGATAGCTCTCTCAATCATTTAAAAGCCCACAAATTTTGGCATACCTTCAAACAGGTTATTGCATTGTTTAAATGACAGTGGCTCCCACTCTAATGTAAATACAATCTGATGAAGCCTTCTTAATATTCCATTCTTCCATGGCAATGGTTTTTAACTCTCATCTTTTTTTTTTCCCCTCTCTAAGGGAAACGCAGAGGAATTTAAATCTTATGACAACAGGCTTGCTTTTCTTGGTTACATCTCACAGATATCTTGAAAGTAGTCCATGGACCAAAAGGGTCTGCTAAACACAGGCTGAGAAAAAAATTGTTACATTATGAAGAAAAAGGAGAGTTCACTAAAACATTTCAAAAGCTAATAAATAAAAACCAATCAATTCCTAAGAAAATGTCTTTAATTTTCATTTTATGGAAATACATATTTTGTTTTTATTTCCATGATACAAAAATGTTAAATATCAAACATTTTCTGAAATCTACCTATGCAGGTCCTTTTTTTTTTTTTTTTTTTTTAAACAAATAAAGGGCTGGTGCAGTTAGCGGGTTTGTCACAGGTACCAAAAAACATTTTTACAAAAACCCCACAGGCTGGGGAAGGAGGAGGGAAGAAACGGATCAAGACTTAAGAGTGAAAACAGCAATAGATGTGAAAAAGAGCTACCTCCCACCAGGAAATTAATGTTTGAGAAACTTGTAAGTTACAGTTTTTTGAAAGGGTAAGGTATGTGTAAAATTGGTATTTAGATGAATACTGGCTGCACAGGGAGTGGGGGTAGAGAATGGAAAACTAAAAGAGATTTCCAGATAAAGTAACTGGTAGAAAGCAGTATGTGAAACTGCAGTTCTACCTGTTTCAAGAATGCTGACAGCATACTGATATTGCCTGAAAAAACAGCTACAGATTAGGAGATTTGTGGTAACTCCCCTCAAGCGCAGGAAACAGCCTAGCACGAAATCATAGACTGCCAGTTCTTTTTGTACATTTCAAAGCCAGCATGCCAAAGTAGGTGACCAAAATACATTTAGTCTTGCTTCTTAAATCTAACATCATTTACGACAGCAAGGATTTCACATGATCGACAACGAATTATATTATACTAGTTAATATACATACAAGTAAAATTGACAGTGATTGTTCAATAAACAGTTTAAAATAATTAAACCGTTTTTTTAGGACACATACTGCTTAGTTAACACCACTTTATTTAAATAAAGTATGGCTTCCCAGAGGTGTACTCTTGCAACTCCTTTCAATCAATTCCACTTGTTAAGGCAGTTGTTTCCTACCATGTTTCAGGGACTTCAAAAATTCCAGTGGAACTAGTTGTGAGGTCTCCTAAGACAGAATTATGGAATAACATATTAAAGACTTCAACATACAAACACTGAAAGGAACAGAAATTCAATCAAGAAGCCTGTTATTCTTTCAAAGCATACAAAGACATATTTTCCTCCTCTAGAACGAAGCTCTAGATACGTTACTGAAAAGTCAATATTTACAAAGGGAAACCAAGAGACTGTTTATGAGCAGGCACTTTCAAAACAAAGAAAAATAAAAGGTTAATGTCAAGTTTCTTACCCAAATGGTAAATATTGTATTTTGCAATTAACATATATTTGTAATCCAAGTAATTTTGGGGTTTTTTGGCTGGTCTCAGTGGGGTTTTGTTTGTGAGGGGGTTTTTTGTTGTATTTTTGCGGGAGGTGTTTGGGGTTTTGTCTCTCTTTTTTTTTGGGGCTTTTTTTTTTTTTTTAAATAATTTTTGTATGATGCAATCTTCAGTTGAAATAACTCTTCTGGACTTCTATGAATGTAATGGAGTAAGTTACTGTTGTAAGTTATTTTGTAATAAGTTAAGATATTCAAGAAAACAACTTCAGTTCTGTTCAGACCTAGGGTAGTTCCAAACGGAACAGAAAACCATGTACAGGAACATTGTGCTTACCTGCTGGAACTTGTTCTGTCTTGATCTTTTTGAACTTTTTGTCTCTCTTCTTACCATCTGGAAGGGATTCTGCACAGGAGTCTGTCTGATCATATTCTGGATCTTGGCCTTCTCCCTCTTCCATATCATCAGAACCAGATTCTTCCTGAATAGGACTCATGCTTCTCTTTCCCACTGTACTGGTACCTAGAAAACTGAAATGTTGAAGAAATATGATTATGAACAAGAATAACCATTACGTAGCTACTACTTCTTGTACATTTATTAAATGCTTATGAAGTTAGTAGAATAAACAGTAAGTGGTGTACCATGAAATTACATTATCTGGACAATCTGACTTAACCATAAAATTCAAAAAAATTGCTATCTAATCTAATGTAAATGAAGGTACTGATTCTTTATACTATCGATGTATCAGGCTTAGCTGCTGTTCTGGTGAGATCATTCAACTCAAATGTAATTAAAGCTGTTCTCTCCCTGCTTAGTTTTAAATTTTATTCTCTTAGTTACAAAAGCTCTTGTAAAGTATTCTCCATAGACACTAACTTATACACAACTGTTAAGCCTCAAGCACACATCTTGATATTGAAGGATTCTACATGCTAACTTCATCCTCTCTCCTGGAACTATATGCAGTTTTAAAAGCATTTATTTTATACAGAGGTAGAGAAAACCACTAAGCTCCATATAATAAACTTTACATTAGGTCTTAAAGTGAGGAGTCCTACCATCCAACGGGCCTGTAAAATAAAAAGCACAGAAAATTCCACACTCATGTCATAGGTAGTATTTGAATGAAGTCTGACTAATACGGTATGAGATGAACTCTATTTCATTCAGCGTACATTAAAATAACACTGCATGGATTTTCATGCCACTGGAATGCTATTGTTAAGTTCCCTTGAAAGACAATTGACAATATTAAAATCAGATTAGGATGAGTATAAGAAAAAGTGCAGTAACAAAGGGGCTAATTAAAAAAATAGTTCCCATTACAAAATCTAGATATGTGAATATCAGCTACTTAAACGTCTATTTTCAGGCTCTTTTAGGACAACCAGCTAAAAAAAAGGTAGGTGTAAAACTTAAAAACCTTTAGTTTTTCATTAAGAACTATACAAAATGGCTGTATGCATCTAACCCATGCTCTGTTCCTTTATTTAAATAAAGATTAATAACAAGTTATAGAACAAAGTTTTTATTTTTTCTTTCTAATCAATAATAGCAGAGAACTACAGTGTTTCTATAAGGTTTCAGCTAAAGGACTTAAATTTGGCTGTATAGTCTTGGATTTGAAATGGAAATTTTTCAGCTGAACATTTTGCAATTTAAAACAGACTCTTTCTGGGATGTCCAAAGCCAATAAACAAACATGAAACATAATTACGCCTCATGCTCTTACTTCCACTTTAGGAGCACAAACACCATTTACTTTGACGAATAGCTGACTTCTCATCCAAACATTCACACACAGAAGGCCTTCTTGCATGATTTCTTACAAATCATCAAGTCACACCGCAACTACCATCAATAAAAAGATGCAAGCCAAAAGGCTGGGCAGAACTGTTTATCCTACAATACTCACTTCAATATTGTAAAATAGGCAAAAACTAGGTTCGGAAAGAATCAAAAAAAAAAAAAAGAAAAAAAAAAAAGAAAAAAGTCTAGTGAAGAAAGCGCATTTAGAAAATGAAAACCTACTTTTTTTTTTAAAAAAAAACACACATTGTTTAGAAAAGTTTATAAGAATTCTACTTTTGGGAAAGATATTCTGAAAAATACATAAGGAAGAAAAATTCAGGAGCCATAAATTACAATCCCAGGATTTCTTAGACATATTATGAGCTCTTGGCTCTTAGAAGGGAACTTGCACTCACTGTAGGAAGAAGCTCCCTTTCTGAAAGGTCTTATGGCTTAATCTATATTCATTCATTGATTGCATGGATTCTAGATGGCTAAGGGTTGATTTTTTTTGAATCTTATTCATCTTTGACCTAAAATAAGATTCAATGACTACAGCAACATTATTCACTTAGTACGAAATCAGTACGGTTGTACATACAAGTTAGAGCACTACTCACAGCAAAGTTCAGTTTTCCAATTATACCAGCTATTTTGGAATATGTCCATATTTCTGTCTCAATTTCCTTACTCTGTTGAGAAACAACTAAACATAGCAGAAGAACCAAACAAGCTAACAGCTATCAGTAATTGTCCAATTCAGATACACTTGCTGAAGATCCTCAACTGTTTGGATACCTGAACCATTTAGAGACAGTGATTTACATCACCCGTTGACAAACACAGCACTTAGGTTTCAAAACACACATGTACAACAGTTATCCAGGAAAAAAAATATTATTTTTTTAAAAGAGTATATTTAAAGAGATTCTGAAATTCCATCACATGGTTTTAGCTAGGAAATTTGTAAGGCAAAATGACATATCACTTTCCTGAACTTTATACTAGTGTAAGTATTTTGCCATTGGCCTTATTCTATTTTACCTATTCCTAGATGATGATCAGGAAAATTAGAATAAGTAAGTACAAACAGAGCAGGATATCTAGTTTTACATAGGACATACCCTATTTGATTTTTCATGCTATGTTTTATCACTATATTGCCATGGAAAAGATCCTAAATCCATATATTCAACAACCATGGCAAAGCTGGCAGGCAGTTACCTGCTAAGCACAACATAGCCAGTCCTGTATAATACACAAGAGGCCATGATCCATCTGTTTTGAAAGTGTGTTCTGAATAGTGAACGGCCTTAGAGAAGGAGATCTTATGAAATAACTGAAGTTTTGTCAAACGCATGTTTTTCCTCTACTTCTCCATCTGACATTAATAATCAGGCATATTTCCATCAAAATCAATTTTAATATCTAAAAGTAGTAATAAGTTATATGCAAGTGGTATATATTAATTATAAGTGATTTTACCCAGTAACTACTATTAATATTATTATACTATATTTTCTGAAGAGTAGTTCCTCTATAATATGGGACAATAGTTTTTTTTAATAAAACAGAAATTAAAGAACCTTTGTTATATACTTATCAATCTGTCAATTTAAGACAAAAGTTCCTCACAAGACATATCCAACAAGTTCATTATTGAATTAAGAAGTAGCCAGGATATATTGTCATCATGGAGAGGAACAGCTATTCTGCAGCTGTGCTCCCTGGCAGAAACTGATGCGGCAAGCTTATTAAATAATAAATAAATAAAGGATGTAGTAACTTGAAGCTATTATAAGAGATCAGCTGCTAGATACATCACAGTATTGAGTGCTCAACTATATAAGACTCAAATGAATCTGGACAAATATACACACATATACATGCACACATATATTAGTTGTCCTGATTGTTTTATATAAAGATTTTTATATTTTATATAAAAATGTTATATATATATAAAATCATAAATATTTCTGAGATGTCTTTGGAAAAAAAAGGAAAATGTTTATCTTGAGTGAACTGAAAGACCACAAGGTTTGCAGTTCCATGTTACACCTAAGCAGATTACACTCAACAGCAAACATTTACAAAAGATTAGTTGACAAGAAAACACAGTTTTATTTTTATTTATTACTAGTTAGACTAAGAAAAACATGTCAAAAGACCTGCATGAAAGGAAATTTGGGATAGAACCAAATCACTTTATTAATGGAATAATGAGAGAACAAAAATTCATGTAACATCAATTACAAATGAAGTTCTATCAACAAAATGAAGGCTGCTATCCAAGGCTATCAAAGTGTTGATCATCTGAAAACAAGGCTGCTTCTTGTGGAATTTTACAACACTAGAAAAAAAAAGAGATTTAAAATTTGCAAGGAGATGAAGTTTTTAGGCATACAACTCAATAATAATTTTAAGGAAAGAATTAACTGAAAATTTTATTTAGCAATTTTCCAAATTAAACATTCGTGGTACTCCTCAAACTTCTTTGTGAGATAACAACAAATCAGCTTTCCACAGGTGTGGAAGGTCACTGCCCATGGCAGGGGAGTTGCAACTAGATTATATTTAAGGTCCCTTCCAACTGAAACCATTCTATGATTCTATGATTTACTGTTTTGCAAAGTATATGTTAAAAGAGTAAGTTCCCTATGTTTGAACCATAAGCTGCCACTTTTACCATCTGTCTAGAATCTGTGAGATATCCAAAAAAAAAAAAAAAGTTTATTGAGAAGAGATATTTCCGCTAGTAAAAATAAAACTATGACTTCATATTTCTTTGCAGTAGACTCAAGATATGGTAAGTATTTTCAGACTATTTAATACAGACTTAATTATAGACCTAAACCTTAGCCACATGTAAACTAGCACCAGGACAACGTTTAGAGTTCCTCATCTCTTCACAGCATGCTCTCCTAAGTTTTCCTAAGTACAATAATTCAATTAAACTAACTTCATTCGATACGGATTTTATCACCAGGTTCCTCCATATGGTTTTTAGGGATCAAACACGTCTCTAACACATTTAGAATTCCCACCATGACAAAAGCCACGAACATTTGACAGCTAGCCAAAATATAAACCTGCATTTAATTTTGCAAAGTAGGCAAATTATAAGCTCATGTAAGTGAGAAGAACAGAACAAGTTTAGTATATTTGTTACATGACAGATAACATTTACAGCAACATGTAAGGAGAGCTAGAACTTATCATACCATTCCCAAGAAAGATAAAGCAAAGATCACAGTGTTGGTTTTACAACCATCTCATTTGGTCTGTATAACCAGAAAAAAATCCCGACCCCCCCAAAAACAAGCATATATTAAAAAACCCAAAACACCACCTTACAGAAACGTAACTTATACACTCCACTGAAACTTATTTTTATATAGAATTGACAGAATCTGGAGGGGGGTGGGGAGAAAGAATGGCAATAACTTGATAGGTTAATGATACAATTATATTGACGCTAAAAGACCCTTCTCATTCACAGCTACAGAGGTGACTGAAAAAGAAGTCTCCTGTTACCATCATATCCAAAACCTGTTGTTAATCTGAGAGGGTAAAAATGGAACAAGAAATACACACAGCAACATACTGTACCAGAATCAAATCTGGCACCTCCTGACTTAATTTTGTCCTTAAACAATGAACTAAAAACATTTTCAAGTTTTACTCCAAATGCTTAAAGCCATGCAAGAATCATTATTTGCCTTCCTATTTCTGAAGCATAAGGACAACTTCATCAGGACTGCTCAAGAGACTGCCACTTCTCTGTGGCAGTACTGTCAACATGGAAAGTCATCCAAAAGCCAAGATGGCCTTTACAAAGGCCGAAGACAACAGCTAAGTTTCCAGATGACACAAGCCATCCAGAGGTGCCAAATGAATCAAGAAAATAATTCTTTTATTTTGCTTATAAGTTAAACTGCTACATCATGCTCAGAAGCTGAGATTTGACCTGCTCTCAAGTTCCTGATATTTTAAAGATTTGTCTAATCACATTTGTGCCGAAGTTCCCTCTGCTCCTTTACCTGTGATGTTGTGACAGCTGATGTACCACTACCGATTTATATGCAAAGAAATATGGACAGGAAAAAAAAAAAAAAAAGTCACCCATTGGTTAAGGACTACATGAAAATTGCTAGACTTCTCATAAAAGTGCAATAAAAATACAAGAGTTGGCAATGGAGGAAAAGTCTCACCTGTTAACACAGTAGTATCGACTCTGGGAAACGTAAGGTGTGCATTGAGTTTTTAACCGTTTTCTTTCCATCTCCTTCCAACTATCTTCTGTACATTTTCTCTTTGTCTGCTTCTCTTCATGTTTTTTCTCAACATATTCTGCATATGTCTGGATCCTATAACTTTCAGCATACCTGCTGGTGTTTACAGCTATGGGGAAGAAGAGCGATGTTATACACAAAACACTGTTAAATGACAGCATGCCCTCTCCTGAAATAACTTAGTTTGAAAAGCAGAAGGCAGTGAGCTATTTGTTCTGTTCACATAGACAACTTCGAGTTCCACTGTTAGTGACTAAAAAAGAAAGTGCTGTACTCTCCTAAATTCACATGGTGCGTTTGAATTAGATATTCAAATCTCTTCTCAGAGTCAGACTTCATACAAAAAGAGTTAAATCTACTTATGACTTTTCTTTTAAATTAGAAACCATCAATTCTTCAGTTGTAACCCTCTTCCAGATTGCTTGTTGGCAAGAAAAGATTTCCTGGATTTTTTCCCTTTTAGTCTCATTACTTAACCCAGCAGGTTTATTTTGCAAGTCTGCCAGGAAAAGACGACATTTGCAAAGCCTCTGCCAAAACTCGGTTTGATTGCTGTGAAACATAAGCTTATTTGAGCTGCATTTTTGGTTGCACAAGATATCCATGGAAGCAGCATTTAACTAATATCCAGCTGTTCCATCCTTGTATCTTAGTAATGTTTGTTCTCCATTTAACCAAAAAAGATCGTGAGTTCAAGGTAAAAGGATTTCTGTCAATGCAAAATTAGAATCACTTCACAAATTAAAAAAAAAAAAAAAAACAAACAAAAAAAACCCCCAACTTTCACTGCCTTCACTCAGCAACAATTTACCAACATTCCTTCAAGCCTCAGCATCTTCACAGCTCTCAGCCTTTAGTCTGCAAGCCAAGTTCTGGCCTGAAGCCATCACTATAACAGATGAATCAGCAAATTAAACTGTCAACTGGTGTCCTCTGCTGTTTTCAGCCCAACTCACTCAAAGAAAGTATTGTAAACCAACCAGTAAACCAGTTCAAATATAACACAAAACAAAAAACCAGATTGTTTTTCATGTACTTGGGTTGTGCATTTTAAAATACCATAACTGTAGTGGAGACAAAATCCTGATTTTATTATGTACTTCCACTCTTTTTTTTACAATTTTCAGATGTGTGTCCAACTTTATTCTAATTGAAAGGCTGTCATCTTGAATACAGGTATTCTGTAATATTTCTAGTGCCTGGGCTAGAGGTAGTAAGTGCCAACATCACAATCCAGAAAAGGTAAGGAAGATGGGTGGATTTGGGTTTTTCTTCCCCTCTTTCAAAACAGATCATCTGTTCTATATATTGGCTATGCTACTGTGAAATGAATTACCTATAATAGCAGTCATGGCACAGAGACGCTGCTGCTGCAGTCTTTCAAACATACATAAAACTGGGCAACAACGTTGTATATTTAATTTTAATCCTAAGAATAGACACCCACAGTTATGATTAATAGCCTCATGAGACTCTCACACTAACCGAAGAGATGTTATGCATACCTCCTTTCACACCCTTTCTATTTGTTTTGAACTGTGGAGTTACAAGATCTGTTTGTAAGAATTAAGAGTATATTTATTGCCCATGAAGTTATGGTGCAGGCATCATGAATGAATTAATAAGCTTGCTGGAGTTACTGCATGCCAGCCGACATTCCTCAGGGTAAAATTTGTTTAGTTAAACTCAAGCATGTTTTCACTTGCTAAAATCAAGCACATAGTTACCATGGATCATCTGAAAAATAGTGATTTGTTAAAACACAATAACCATTTCACATTATTTCTTTTGCTATAAACTAAGAGCCAAAGTTATGGCTCTCTCGTTTAATTCCCTGACAAATCTGGTCTGTATTTAAGGAAAAAAACAAAAAAAATCATCTGTATGCAGCCTAAAGATAATTTAAAAATAAATCTGCGTAAGAGTCAATATTTTTGAACAAAATCAACTCTGCTTTCTTGAAATAAGGCCTGTATTTTATAGCAACTCAAGCATATTACACATACACACACAAATACATGCATATATACATATACATATAAGTATTTTAATATAAAAAGTTATATGTTGAATATATTGCTTCATGCATTGAACTGAAATGAAGGTATATGGAGAGATCTAAGGAGCCACAGAGATAAATCAATCCTGCATGGTCTTGAACTGAAGAGCAGCTCCCTGTAAAAGTTTAAAATTCATGTTCTCTGATGCTTTTGTGATGAATGCTGTCTATATTGCCAAACAAAGCAAACACAGTTACATCGCTCTGCACTGCCAACAGAAGAAATGCACTGCTAGAATGCTTTGTCAGTTCTAACAATCTGAAGAAAACTTAGGGGGTTCATTTACTTATTTATTTAAATCATAAGAGAAAACAAGTCTTTCTATGAGAAAGATTCTGACTTAGTAACCAACACCACATGGCTGCATTTCATTACACTCATTGCATAAATGGAAGTTTCTGTCTTTTAGCAGAATAGTAATTGCACATTATTTAGGAAAAGCATTTCTAGAGGATGGCATCTTCCCTAGTTATTAGGCAAGCTATTAAACAGGCTGACTGACGCTGAGTGATCCAAGAGGAACATGTACAAAGAGACTTGTTCACCAAGTCCTTGCTCTTATGCAGAGCAAAATCCTGACAGAAGGCCACTGACAATATTAAGCCTCTTAATACACAGATAAATATGTAAGTGAACTGCATAGGTAGAAACCCCACAATATATCAATAAAATATAGAGAGAATTACACAGATTAAGGCTTCAATACTAAACACTCAAGTTTATGAGATACTAAAGTAAAAATTCACCTGTGAAGCCTTCAAGTGACCTCTGTATAGATGCTGCATTAATCTTATCTGATCATGTGCTACTTAAAACACGGGACTGCTGCCTCAGTCGGATTGACAGTGTTCAACTAGTGAGTAGCTAATTCAGTATTTTGGTTTATTCTCATTACTCATTGTATGGTTCCACAGCCTTATTTATTGACTTCTATTGACACACCTATTGACTTCATTATCCATTTCTGATTCTTTATCCCAGTTTTTTTCATGCAGGATAGTCCTTGTCAAATGCGTTTTTCTTTAGTGTCAAACCAGTTCATTTTCAAACCTGTTCCAATCCCAGCCTCTTTGCTCCATCTAAACATGTAAACTCATCACTTCCAAATCTCACCCCCATTCAGTAGTTCCTTGGCCATCTCTGGTCTGAAACAATGAAGCAGAGCTGGAACCATGCGCTGGTCTATGTAGCACCACAAAAAACCTTAGTGAAGTGAAACCCTGGTCCACCTCCAAAAGGCCCAGCACACTCCAAACAAGCAAACAAAAACATATGATAAAAATTACTCCATTACTATTATCTATTTTTTTTAATTAAAATAGTCTGGTTTGAAAGCCAAAATAAAGAGCACTGTATAGAACAAGACCAGCACCAGGACAGCTTTCCCTCCCCCCACCAGACTCAATGAACAGTTTTTAAACCTATGAGTAATCTTCAGAATTATGAAGGAGGTAGGCTATACCAACTCCTACCAATAAATTACTATATTTAGCTTTCTTTCCTGATGTTTCTTCACTTAGAGTAAATCCATGTAGTACCCCAGAGTTAATTATGAACTGCACTTGTTCAAATACATAAATACAGCACAGATTCAGTCTCACAGTCTTTTTGCTCTCTTCTCTCCCAGCACACACAGAGAATCAAGTTCTAAATTAACTGGCTACTTTATGGTATTTCTCAATGATTTTCAAAATTTCACAGGCATGTAGAAGTATCTAGAAGACTACAAAACAAGTATGTTTCTTTAGCAGGAGAGACATGATCCTGGGAAAAACTGCCCTATGTAGTATGTCACTCTTAGCCCTGACAAGACAATCATTTCAAAAAACAACTAAATGTAGTGCATTAGACCATTTTCTCAAGTCTCTTTACAAAAAAAGAAGGCTAAACTGAGTTACTTTTGACAGTTAGCAGGTCAGAAGGATTCAGTTTAATTTGTATTTCAACAGAAAAACCTGAATGTTTCCTTAAATCCTGCTTTTAAAGTGTTGGGGTTTTGTGTGGGGTTTTGGTTTGTTGGGATTTTTTGGTGGCTTTTGTTGTTGTTGTTGTTGTATTTTGTTTTGCTGAGGTTTTTAAAATTTCTTTCCATCTGGAATGCTCACACCAATTCATGACCAATCAGCTGAACAGCACAGTGGAGTTTTAGGACAGTAAATCCATCTAATACTGTTACTGTCAAAACTCATCTAAGGGCTCGTTATTTTACTAGGGTAAGACACCTACCTATGACAGACAGGATTCTTGAAAGCCTTGGTTACCCACCCACACTAGCAAGGCAGCTATTTTGTTGAGTTGGATGTATTCAGCATAGCCTTTGCTAAAGCCCTTATTGAGATGAATCCTTATCCTGAAAATAGTTTTCTCCACTTTCACCAGGAGTATCCTGCACAGATCCTAATAGAGTCAAATGAATATTTCCATTGTGACTGAAGGGAGTCAAAAATAACTGCTAATTCAGCTACAGAAAGCCTGAATGCCTGCGTTGCATGTTCCATAATAGCTGCGCTGCTGCATCGAAACCCTTTTGCACATGCCAAGGTAACTACAGCAGACTTGCCCAGCATTGCTGAATGAAGTGACACTTCATCAGTGTGCTTCTCAAGATCCTTGTCCTCACGGAAGGTTAAAGAGAAGAAAAACCCTCACTGCAGACAGTGTATTTTAAAAAAAAATTCAAAATTTAAGAATTAAATAAAACAAGATATCAAGATCCCATGAAAGATGAAGGGAAAGTCTTGGTTTGCTCTGAGGTCAAGGGATAACTAAAACTCATTACAATTTCTTTTACTGGTAAAAACACTTAACCATGTGGAAGTCAGAGCCTAATTGTTCGAAACCTATAATGCAGTGTAATTTTGGATCTCAGCATCACTTACAAAAATTCAAAAGCCCTGAAGAGTTTTTAAAGTATTTACTTAGTCAACATACTTCCAGAAATATAACTACAGCTGACCATCTCCGAGATCAGCAAAATGATTTCTTCCTAAAAAAGACTGGTTTACAAAGATTGTCATCTCTTTTGACGTGTGAATCCAGAGCAAGGAGCAGCATTCAATGTGGTGACAAAGCATCTGTTCACCTTGCGAGCAAGAACTAGTGAACTGAGCTTGGAGACATCCTTACAGCAGTGCTGTCCAGAAGACTGTTTAAGATCAAGACAGACATTTTCAACTGAAGCACCTATTAATGCTCCATCTGTCTGGTACTTCAGAACGAACTATCCAGATAATGGGTTGATCCATCACATAGAGTTTGCTATAGGAATGAGGAGTTTAAAACCTACAGCGTAACTGCTCAGGTCTTCCTAGTGAAATCATTTTGTTCCTTACATAGCATATAGGCACGTACATCAAATCATTATGATCTTGTAAAACAGTTTCAAGGTAAACTATGTTTTTAAAAAAAAACAACTTGTGTGAAAATAATGTAAAAGCACACATCTACAAGGTGAGCGTATCTTACTACAACTACTACAGCTATTAGTTTCTCACCTTACATGCCATTTTGATGCAGCACAAGATTTTGAGCCACTCAATATAAGAAATACCAAGATTTTTTAATATGTATCTGCACATAGATACATATGTGTGTATATACATATATGTATCACATAAGATTCAACACTGCAAATTTAGCATCATAGACAAAGCCAGTGATTCAAAATTTAAACCAAACTTTCCTAAAACATCAAAATCTTGTGGATTTTAAGAATCCAAAATCTGACAGGGGGAGAAAAGGAGAAATTCCAAAAACCTAGAGAAACTGTTTGAGACTGCACATCATTTGAATAAAAAGTAAAACAACAGTAATGGCTGAGAAATGACATATTGCAGTTATGACTCCATTTTCCTTGGTCTACATTAAGGAAGTTTCCTGCCTGGAGTATTTATCTGAGATGAATTCCACATTATCTTATTAGTGAGGGCACTGTCATATGAAATAAAATTTTTCAAAGAATCCGGGTAACACTGTAGATATTACCTGCCATTTCCCCAAATTCGGTGACAAGAGACTGATATGCACACAATCTCAAAATCCATGTGTATATATTTAAATCATGGTGGTAAGTGTTCATGCTAGATAGAAGATTCTCCAGTAAATCTTATAAAACTCTAATAAACCATAAAGTCCAGCCCTGTCTGAGAAGCTCACAAGTTTAGAAAGACTAATGATTTAAACAAGAATCATTGAAAGACCATCATCATTTCAGCTGCTGCACCTGCTTCAGTCCATTGCTCCCCTGCTGTCTAAATACATTGGTCTAGTCAGTGCCTAGAGGAGGAAGATATTTTGCACACAGTAAATTCTATATGAGCTCATGTATCGGGGCACGAACACATGGAACAACTTAACATTATTTCAATGCTTGCCATTTATGACAAGCAGTTGCTTTTCACATGTATTTAAAATTTCAAATTAAGTGTATATATTGCATTTTAAAACAGCAAGAAAAACATTCTCAGGAAGATTCTCAAGTTAAAATTACTCTTAAATTGAACAGTGGTCTTAAAATACTGTAGAAGTTGCTCATAATCAGAACATAGACATTATTAAACAGCACCTAAGCCTTAGGTAAAGAGAATTAAGAGCAAGTGCTAGCTGCTAAGGGAAAATAAAATAGGTACATTTTTGAAGTACCACTGATAAACTTGTCCATAATTTCCATTAACATATAACTACATCAAATGTGTCAGAACAGAAACCCAATTGTACTTTCAAGCACTTTAAAAATCTACCATACTTGTAAGACTTGTCCCATGTTTTAGAAATTAACCTACACTCAAGTAACAACATTTTTTAAGAGTACATTTTAGATGGACTCTATGAAGACTCCACAAGTGGAAAGATATCTAAAGAAACTGCTCTTTCAGAGTGCATCTATGTTCTTTTTAGACCAGCGACCTAAATAGTCACTGAAAGTTGGCTGGCAACAAAATTCAAGGAAACCGTGAAAAACAAGAGCTTATCATTGATACGAAGCATTAACTGAGGACTCACAACCTAGTTAACTGCCCAGAACAGCTGGGATACTGAGATGGCTGAAACACTGAAATACTTCTGGTTACATCAATTTATTAGTTAAAATAAAATACTGGGTTAAGACAATGTTAATGTTAAGACAAGCTGAAGTCTCTCCCATCTTCCCCACCACTTTCAGACTATTTGTATGAAGTCTAGATCCCTGTAAGTCAAGAAGCAGTGAAACAGTACTTATTTCATACTAACCTTTCCAGAGGAAAAGCCAACTTTATAAATATACAAAGCTGAGCAGCATCCAAAAGCAAGCTTATGTAGCAAGCTAAAAGTCACAAAAGCCAGAAGTTGTACCCAAAAGTTGGTTCTGAAGTTTTTTGTATTTATCAACTATAACAGTGCACACTGCTTTATCTTTTGCCACACACTTATCAAGCGTGTGCTCCAAGTTTGACAGAAATGCTGAGACCACATGAAGTACATTTTGGCAACAGTAAGTTCTGTCTCCCAGACGTCCAACTAAAGGAAAATCAACCATTTAACAAATTCTTATTAATTACCTACCTCGAACAGCAAACCTCAACAGAAAGTAGACTGTGTTTATTGTTTCCAGGTCCTTGTAACTTGGAAATCAGTTTATAGCACAGCACGTTGCAAAAAGTGAGAAATGAGAGCTATCTAAACCACCACTTTCACAAACTAGTTATTGGCCATCACATGACAACATAGCAGTAGTTCAACAGTGATAGCTGACAGAGAGAACACAGCCCACTAGAACTCAAGACCAATCTTCCCCCACTAAATATGCAGGTACAATTTGCATACATAGACATGGCAGGCACCTAACTCTGGTGGTTCTGAAACAGTTAACTAACATTTCACTTGATGCAGCTTCCACTTCCAGCTGAAGTTTATGTTCTAACTGTAAAGCGTAATATGATTTTCAACAAGAACAAGCCTTCTCTACATATACTAAATCAGAGAGTCTGCCAACATGTGAGTCGCATGAGTAACCAAATAAACTGAAGATTCTTGGACATTATTATAAGCAGCAAAATGAGAAAGTGAAAGGATTTCCTTCTTGTTTCCCAAGGTTTCTGTTTTATGTGTTTTAAGCATGCTATATTCAGTTTGAAACTTAGGAGCAGCTCCAAAATTGCCTAGAAAAATACTGCCCTTTCCCCCACTTGTTTTTTCAAAGTGAAATAAATGGAAGAGGGAACAAGTCTTTTTATACTATGCAAACATCGGTCCTTCAGGGTAGCACTTAAATATTACAAAATTGCAATGTACATTCTTCCTGGCCACATCCACACTACTGATTACCATGTGGAATTTGAAGAGCTACTCATTAGTTTAATTCCACTAAGCAGACTTATACTTTTAAAACAGAAAAGCATATGGACCAATGTTTTATCAATCAGGTTTTGAGTACGTCTTAATGGTTACCATCCATGATCTTACATAACTCAGAACTCTGTTTTAAAGAGCACTGGGGGATAAAGAGATACATTTTATTACCCACATATTCAAAATGGATTTCTATGCATATTAACATGAGAAATCCAACATATTCCCAGGATGCAGACAAACACGTTTTTAGTTCATTTAAAATATCTGAAACCAGCAGAGTTAGAAACAGCATAGAACAGCTTACACAAAATATCACATTTTAAAAGATGTATCATTCGTTTGATGTAAAGGTTAAGTACAAGCATGAAAATTAATTATAATTAATTATCTGAAACATGAAATACAACCTGAAGGAAAAAACCTCCCCTCCTGCATCCTTCCCCCCCCCTTCCTTTTTAAGTTATCAGGTAAAAACTGATCTTGAAGTAAAAGCAAAGCTTTTCGAAGTTTTCAAAGCAGCATGGGAAAAAAACCCCTGTATTTAGAGCACAAGATTATCACAATTTCAATACAACCCTCAGATACAGTTAGACAAAACTACTAATATGGACAAATCACATCATTCACATTCTGTTTTAATAGCTACAAAGCTGAAAAAAATAAAAATGCATTGGAGAAAAGTTTTTAAGAAACAAGCCAGATTCATCACCTGGTTATCCTGCGTACGTACACCAAGGGATGACTGCAGATCAGTCTTTAAATGATCTGCTGTTCAATTCTGTAACTTTACGTTAGTTCAGACAAATATTCAGTATTTGAATCACTGCTGCAATTGAAAAATAAAAGACACTTCCCAGATCTGATTCTGAATTCAAAAAAATTTGGTAGACCTAGAATTGGTTAACAGTCCATGCAGATTATTATAAAACTGATCCTATTCTCACAGCTTTTCCCACGCAGTTCTCTTAAAAGGATGCAAAATAAGCCTGGATGTTTTCACAGGGCTTAGACTCATATATAATGCAAATTCGACCACCTTGTTGATGCAGGGAGACTTCTACACACCCTTCATGTTCTCAATCCATTTATTTTCCATAAATGTTTTTGTTGCACATGTGCTTTGTTAACTACACATATTAATACCAGCTCAAAGCCAGAAACATTTTTAAGAGGTAAGCATAAATGTTTGTCTGCAGCAACATCTTGCACTGTATCATACTGTTTGACAGTTCTCCAAAACTTTTTATATAGTCCAGAAGATGCAGACATATTTATATAAGCAGGTTAAAAAACAGGCCACATAATTAGTTTTTCCTAGGTTCTTCACTTAAACACAGCTCGCTAAATCACAAGTACAAATAGTGACTTTTATTGCCAAAACAGTTCATTAAAGAATTGAAGATCAGGAAATAGAATAACAGAATTGATTTTATGATATATTTATTACAAGAAAAAAAAAAAAAAAATGGGTTTTTACAGTAAAAAAATGGCACAGCTTTTTGGTAACTGAGGTTGCTATAGTTTATCAGCTTAGTGGGCCAACTACTTTCAGTATAGGAAACTTAACTAACCTGATTTCATAAAAATCTATGAAAGACTATCACCACCTGAGCTTCCAAACAAATAACTTGTTTCCTAGCACACAGGCCACAAAACAAGCCTCCCCGTTTGACAAAGCATAAAACAAGACACACACAGAGCAGTGCCAGAAAGGTTCGGTTTAAATATTCTGCAGACATTCAGTTCTTTCCACAATATGTACCCTGCTGTAACAAAAACGAAAAATTAAAAAGAAATGAAATAGTGGTGGTGAACGTATACACCAAGCATTCAGACAACAGGTAAGTAACTGGTGATAGCGGTGGGGAAGTCACTGCAGCAGCATCTAGCAAGGCTTTCAGTTTATGAAATGGCATAAACATATGGGGTTTTCTGAAAACAAATAGTCTCCCAAGTCCCACTCAGAGGAACAAGCAATCAGCTTGAAAAGAGGAAGGGAAAAAAAGGCACAGATAAATAAAATTACAGTGACCTATAGATATTCTGTACATCAGGGTATGTGAACTAGAAAGCAGAAAACACAAAACTTTGTTGTATTTCAACAAAGACAAATCCTCTTGGAAAGACAAAAAGGTGGAACAATTCCTACCCTTTATTCAATTTGTTATGAGCCTATACCTTATACATGGAGAACAAACTCTGAATAAGATTTATCAGGTCTGAAATAAAAAGCTTCAGACGCTTCAGATAAGTTGCCACTTCACAAACATATCATTTGTGATTGCACAACTCAGAGCACATTTTTAATTAGTTTAGATCAAGGCTTATTCCCTCCAATCTTGTACTGTACTCGCTGCTGCAAGAACAGCATTTCCCCTCAAACTTTACATGGCGTGCTGGTACCACCACAAACTATAATACACACAGTTTACAAACCATGAACACTTCAGAGGTAAGAAACTAAGACAACACATGCAAGAAGTGCTAGCAATGTTTTCCTGAGTTACAGAGCTAGCTAAAGTAGGGCCACGTTTATTTTGACATAATTCTTTATCTGGAACTTCTCTACTAGAAGTTATATGGTCCTTACATCTATATATAGATGAAGAAACAATGACTCTTGCTGCTATGGAGCATTTGCTGTAAGGAGGCTGCTGAGATATATATCTCTCCTTTGCAGAGATATATATGTATGAGCAATAAACTCACGGGATGTTAATAATGAATTAGAAAGATACACTGATTATGCATCTAGAATCTGAAAGCTTCTTTATTTGACCTTTCCACTCAGCTTCTTATACTGGAAATGGTTCTTTCCACAGCACCTTGCACAATTGTAAATAGTAAAATATTGCTATCTGTCCTACTTATGTGAATTAGAAATGTGGGATAACTAAGAGTATTTATGCAGTCATGCACAATTTTTTTCTTTAAACTAATCCCTCTCCTAAAATCCAAACCAGTAAGTAACATATTAAAAAAAAACAAACCCAACAACCAAGAAACCCCAGACCAAAGAACTTTCAAGACGGAAATTAAACATGTACTTCCTGTAGAACTTGTGCCCATGAACTTCTTCCAAAGCTAAGCTCAAAAAAGAATATAAAAATTAAGGTCTAGAGAGACTGCACATTTTTAATACATAAACTGTAGACACAGCAGAAGTCCAGGCTGTTAGAAAACTATTATTTTGCATATGTTCTACAATACACCAAAAGGCTTTCCCCACTGCATTTGTTACTTGCAAATGTAGACCAAACCAAACACGTCTGTCAATCCAAAGGATATCTGAAGGCAAACACCATGAAAGTCTTTGATAGCTCTGCTTTGTACAAAGTAACAGTAAATAACCTCAATAAATACTCCATCAAGTGAAGAAACTAGCATTGCTCTACCTAACAGCTTCAGGTACTTAGAGGCTCATAGAACGAAACACAGAATTCTCAACCAAGTCCAGGTTGGGCTGGTACTATTAAGTTTAGTTCCTCCTGTAACATCTGTACCAAATCAGTAGTTTTGCCATTAGAATCACAGACCCCGTTGGCTCAGAGGCATTTGAAGTCAAGTCTGAATACTGAAGTAGATTGAGAAACACTTACCTATTTGTACTTGTTCTGGCTGGCTCAATGATACAAATGCTGATGTATCATCAATCCACGAAACCTGAATGTTACCTAGAAAAGGCAAAAGAAATTATGATGACTATTTTCATCTTAGGCTCAGTCACAGATTTTATCTCATGTGCCATGACAAAAAAAAGATAGTTAGCTAAGAGTAACTTCACCTGAGAAGGCTTTAGTCCACTGTAAAGGTGCGTAGTGCATACACAGTTGTACATGAGCCTGAAACTGTTCAGAAAGCAGTGACTGTCAGGGCTGCATATGATCCTGTACACCCTCAGACCCACTACAGGAAGGACCAAAAGGAAAGAGACACATCTAGTATCTTTTTCACTCCCACAGTATTCTGCTGCTTCAAAGTCTTTGGAGCAATTTTTGCTGGGAAATTCCAGCTCTGTATTGAAATAGAGAACAGCTCTTTGGGTTTTAAAACCTGTTCATCCTTCAGAACTGCAACATGGACAAGCTCCAGTTACCACTCACTGTTCCTTTACTAGCACAGACACCCAAGATAAATTCCAGCAGAGCGGGGTGGCGGGGAACAGCAGAGATTGTTCACACAAGTGGAGAACTCCAGTTACTGCGACACTCTAAATCTTCTATTTTGTTTGGATCCCACTATACACCATTTCCTGGATAGACAACGAAAACTTAGTTTGAGTAAATATGAGGACAAATGCACAAAATCATGGACCTCATTTGGAAGCTGTTACAATGGAACAGTGAATGGAAATAAGTTGCGCCATTCATCAAGCAGTTAGTGCATTTCCTATGTGAACGGCTTAAAATGTCACATTAGCACTAAAAGAGCTCATAATCAGGCAGATAAAAAGGATTTCCACTCCAGACATAAGGTCTTATTATAATCTGAAATCCATTTACATTTCCTGTCCTCATTTAAGTGCTCTACTGTTAGTACAATTCAGATATTGAAAATTCATACTTTTTTTTTCAGGTATACTAGGAAATCAAGTTATATATAATATTACTCCACCATTTAAACCTTCAGACATTAAAAGCTTCAAAACAATAATGCCAAATGGCTTAAAATGCATTTTATTTTCAGATGTTTAACCTTTTTAAATCTAATTTAGCCTACAGGTTACAAGGTTTTAGAAGTCTCTTCTGAAATCCAGCCAGATAATAAACAGATTTTCTAATTATAAAAAATAAAAGCCTAGTTAGATTTAGTTTGCATGCTATACATTTGACTAGCCAGCTGTTTAGGACTCTAAGTTATAATCATTTTGCTCATTGCCAAAACCATAATTAATTCAGCATGGTTTCTGACATTTCCCTATACTAAAGGGCTAAGGCTGCTATTCAGAAGAGCCTACACTCAGAAGTCAAATGTTAGAATTTCTTTAAACACTTTATAGCACAAATAAATTCAATTTCTAATAATTCAGTCTTTGAAGAACATGGATCTTTGCTGCCTATGGGTAAGGGTCTTTACTTTAGGGAGAACATGCTTTTGGCAGGACGCTTAACATTTCACAGCACAGGAAAAGCCCAAGCTGATCTGTGACTGCAACTCAAAATTGTCGTGCATTTGGTAGGACCTCGACACCGAGCCTCCTTTAAATATAGAAATCGCTGCACAATTTAACATTGTTCCAAGTGCATTCACAAGCTACTGCTCTGAATTTCTTTGTATATCAAGTCCTCCTTTTTTGTATTAATAATTACAACATTTTCTAAACAATTGAGATACCTGAGACCATACTCTTCTGTAATTCAGCAACATGCAAGTTCCGTCCAAATTCTGTCCCTTTCCTATATTAATTAATTCCATATCTACCCTGAACACACCAAAGGAAAGATCAGCAAGAAAAATTCTCCTGAACATCTTGCAATTGTGCCCTTAGCATAAAATATCAGTGTGGATCAGTGATGGACTATAAAATCTTCTGGAGGAGTTCAGCTACTACTCAAATGGACTTCAGTGCTTGTATTGTCACTAAGTACCAATTAAAAATAAATAAATAAAACCCCAACCTATTGATGGCACATAAGTTAAGTATCAGGTACTTATTCATTGCTGCACAAAGGCTGCTGCACTCTAAATGACTTTGGTATTTTAGGTAATTGAAGGTTTCAATACCTGCCAACATACGCTGCCTTTATACTCAGATTTATACATTTTAACTATGCAATTTTAGGAACAAGTCAAATATTAAATAGTGGACACTGAGCTGCAATCTGAAGTGAACTGCAACAAATGCTCTTATGCAATTTTCCAGGCTTAAAAGATATAATTTTCAGACTGTGTCACATTTCGTTATTATTAAGAAATCAGAATTTAAGAGAGACAGGATTAATAAATTAGATCATTCAGCAAGATTGCTAAGCACTCAGTAAATATTGTGCATTTCAAAAGTACAGTGAAAGGGCAATAAAGATCTGAAAAGCAAATGCATCTGCACTTGAAGTACAATATTTAGCAATCAACATAGCAGCATGCCAGCTTACTGCAAGGCTAATCCAAGTAAACCACTACAGCAATGGAATAGAATACCAGCCCTAGAGAAACAAACCAGATTTCTCTCTCTACATCTCTAGAGTAGATCAAATGTCTTCCACATGTTGAAGAACACCATTGGTAGCCTCTATAATCGCTTGTCTATTTGCTACTACATGCAGTGTCAAACAATGCTCCTTGCTAAAAAAAAAAGGGTAATGCCAAGTAAAGAATTACCAAGTGAAATAAAACATCTTCACCCAAACAGGAGTAGATGAAAATCTCATCTGTTGCTTCTGAGATGAAGTGGCAAAGTAACACATTTTATTCTATAAATAAGATTGAAAATTCTCTCTATATAAACACAAACAATATTAAAATCCACAGAATAAAATGATACTGACAGAATATGTTATTCAAACAGATTTTCCTTCAGTTGTTATACCACAATGACCAAAGGTATGGAACGGCTTCCGTACAAAGTAAACTAGGACTCAGCCTTTCAAAGAAAATTCTAAGGAAGATGCCTATACATGTCTATGGGGAAGATACGAGAACAGAAATTACATGAGAGATCTACAGTGGGGAGTCACTATTTTACTGTAAAACGACTAAGGGACATCTAATAAAACATACAGAAGTTTTAAAACCAAAATAAATTTTCATGTAATGCTTAACTGCAGTTAGGGAACTGCAGCCAAGTGCTGTGGATGACAAGAATACATATGGGATAAAGAATGACTTTAGGACTGACTTACAGAAAGCTGTGAAAGGCTCAGACTAAAAGATGCAAGTGTGACCTCTAGCTCCCGAGCCCCTAAATTATAGATTGCTAGCAGGCAGGAAAGTTGTTTTACTTTGGCTCTGCTCTTATGCATTTCCTACACAACTTTTACTGGCAATTAAACACTTAGGATAGGTATTAGGACTATATAGAACCTCATTTAACAAAAAAAGTTTACTAATATTTTTTACTATTATTAAATGGAATATAATTATATATATATATACACTATAATTATTATATATAATAATAATTATTGTATATAATATTTATTATCATTATTAGACCACATTGACATCATGATAAAATTGTTAACAGTTCCTGGACACTAACTGCATCAGACAATAGAAATAGTTGAAGCTTTAATTCTATGAGCAAGGGTTGAAGCATATATTAAACAAACATTTTCCTGGTAATAATTGAGAAGGGTTCCACCTTTCGGGCAGGAAGGCAGTGTACACAGAAAGCAAGAACAGCTGAAGGAAACACTGGCATGACAAGGAGGACGAAAGGCCAGAAAAGCACAGAGAAAAATAGGATTAAAATTTTAAAAACCTCACAAAATCAAAAGAAACAAGAAAAAGCAAACAAAAAAGATAAACCATACCCAAAGAACCAACACTCAAAGCTCACATGTCTATATGAACATGAGCTCAGAAGAATACTTTAATATATGTATTGTGTGCTAGAAGTTTTCCTTAAACTACATTGTTCAACTTCGAAAGGGCCATTTTTCAAGCTCCACTATTTATTTTTTTTTTTTTAAGAAAAGTTAAACAGGGATTTTGCAGTACAGCTGTTAACAGGACCAGATGTCAGAGTGTATGTAACTTGTAAATGAGTCTCAAAAATGTATTTAAGTGTCACTTAAAACTCACCTATATAGTAGCCTGGACTACTAAAACAAGATTTAAACACACAAAGGACTGGTTACATTTTAAAAGTTATTTATGCATCTTCAAGATCACTATGACTCCATGAACTACATCAGCATTCACCTTTTTAAAGATGACTCTCACACCCTTACAAAATACAATGCATAGGTTTGACTCCACTCACTTGGAAAATTTTGAGAGTGGTAGTTTTTATAATACTACTATAGTATGTGATAGTAAGCCCGAAGACATTCATTTAAGTGAAGGCTATACACAAAAGCTGTTTCCAGCAAATACTATTTTAATACCTTCATATTTCACATCAGCATGACCAAATAAACCACATAAATTTAAGAATTTAAAGAAAGTGTTCTAAGAGACTGCAAGGACTCTGAGTACTTGCACAGTGAAACTACATTCACCCATGAGACTAGGAAAACATCTTGCATGAACAGGTGTCCACTTGGTATGCATGCAGTACTGAAAGACTTCAGAACCATGAACACCCCTTCTAGAGTAGCAAACGTAAAACAGTTCCAAGTCTGACACTGCAGCCCCTTCAGCTGTTTCACTGCTTTCATTAGAAGCTTCACGGAAGATTACAACTCGGCTTCAATCCCTACTAGGCTAAAACCAATTCAAAATATTTTTTCTATAAAGTCAGATTGATGTTGCTATTCAATTTAACAATGGATTTTTAATCTAGGTAAAAGCTCAATTTAAAAACATTTTTTTTTAACTGGGGTAATAAACTGGGATAATTCATGTCTGTTCCTGCCATATTTTTTTGGCTTTTGGCAAATCATTTAACCTCACATTGCGCCACATTGCCTCTCTGTCCAGCTACAACTCAAAAAGCATGGGTACTCCTAGAATTTTGGAAGGAATAATCTGCAGTTTGTTTTGAGATACCATGGCAGTAAGATCTAAAGAAAAAAAATATAGATTAAGTACTACCCAAATACCAGGAGTTTGTAAATCCAGGTATGAAAACTTTCAGCTCGGAAATCTGGAGAAGTGAGAGAAATGGGAATTTCAAACTTGAACAGCCTTTTGAGACGTGCAAGTATGACCCCTGGTGGCAAGGGACCTCTGCTTGCGTTTCACACCAACACTGAAGGGGAGGAGTTGATAAAATAAGAAAAATTATATGGCTGAGTCTTTAAAAACCTATAGGAACAACGCCCAAACTGCATTGTTTCTTACCCCTGTAATAGAAATTGGTGTTTCTTCTGACTTGAATGTTGTTAACAATCTTGAAATCAAATTGGCTATTTCCAACCTTGCTTGCTTGCCTAGAGTCACATAAATTAGTGTCTGGTTTAAGAAGACTGCAGGATGAACCCAATTCCTAAAACCTTGAGCTGCCTTTCACACCAGTCCCTATTCCCTTTACCTACCTATATAAACCCTTAACTCCTCTCAGGAGAGGCTGTAAATAAAAGGATCAAAGGTCCACAATACTCAAAAAGCACCAGCCAAAAAGATTTCTAAAGAGCAGTTCATCAGGGCAAACATTTTCAGTACATCATTACAAAGAAAGTCCACAGGACACCATTCAAAAATTACAAAAGGTGATTCATCATTACCTATACATGGAGAAAGTCTGCATCCGCAGATTAAAATAACAAACAAACCCAGAAATTTGCTAACAACAAAAAGATTAAAACTAAAAAAGATATAAGGAAGGACAGACAATATCACTCACCAAAGGCACTGAAAAGCTGGTAAAGGTCACTAGTCTTCCACTCTTTGGGAAAAGTAACATGAAGAACATGATCTCGTTTTGGCTGCACTGCAAAACAAAAAAGCATTTGTTAAAATGCAAGTCACGAGTAGTATCTTTAGAATATCCTTAAGAAGTTATCCAGTATGCTCATGTAGCTTTTATTTATTTATTTTTTAAAAAAGAAAACACAAACTAGCTCTAACACTACAGAACAAACTGACAAACACAACATAACTTAGGACAGTCACCTAGTTGGCTGCAGCTCATCTTTTTTTTATTTTTTTTTTAAATACAGTCTCCAAGTATATCTACCACAGAAGTGTGGCCTTATTCTTTGCATGGCTTTACTTCTCTGCAAAAATATCCCCTACAGAAAACAACTAACCAGGTAGCTTCCTAGGCCTACAGTAGCATTTATATCTCAGAATAGAAATAAAAGGTTCTAAAGCAGCCAGCCAAACATGCCACCCGAGATGTACTTTCTGTTTTGAAGCTCAGAACGTCTCTGTGGTTCAGGTTTTGCCGTAACATCTGTATCGCTCTGTTCTACAGGAGTGGTTTCAGATAAAAGAGACGGACTTTCACAGGCAGATTCATTTTTGGCAACTCTTCTTGGCAGAGTATCTAAACAACCCTGTAAGTTGGCTAGCACGTGGAAGCAGCATCTTTACAGCTTAGTAGCTTTGGCATTCTCTCAATGACCTAAAGTATTTAGCCATTCTTCCATTCAATATCAAACAGTTGGGGAAATTAGGATGTAACATAATCAGATAACCATTCCAATAGATCTGCAGAGCCAGAGCTCAGTGATCTGATCACCTAACTGCATTTAAAAATTAAATATATGCCCTTACAGCATATATTTTCCTCTCCAATAGTTATTTCTATCTTTCCAGAAATGCATTCGGTTACTATTAATCTAGCATCTAAAAAAGGGTCATCCTCCAGTCTGAGCTTTCCGATGCATGGAGTGGAAAACATCTTCACATCAATATTACTTCCAGATGGGTATCATTTTTAAGACATTAATGTATCCGACTTCACAGTATAAAATTAAGCTTTCATCTAGTTGAGGACTGGACTGACCTCCGGGGCTTCACATTTTCCTAAGTCAAGACATCAGTGGTAACACTCATCCAAAGTTTCCTCCCTCATAGTGTAACATCCCATAACAGTACAGACCTTTATATTAGTAAAGTCTGTTTTCATTTAAATGTATTAGCAACTTATTATGGCCCCAGGCCTGTAACCTGAAATATTTCAAGTAATATTTTTCCATTTATGTAATCATAATCTCATGTGGCAAAAGAACTCTGATGCTTTGATTGAAGTTAAGTAAAGGTACTGCTGCATGCAAATTGTGAAGGGAAGTGGCCAGATTTTCAGAACCATTTGCTATTCACTGGTTTGCATCCTGTATTTACAGCTGGGGTGAGGGGAGGGGGGGAAAGTGTTAAGACTCCACTTTCTATGTTGTATGGTACGTAAGAACAGTGACCCAAAATAACCATGAAACTGTTAACTCCAAACTCTGTTCTAGTCAATTCCCTTTATAATGCAGATTCTCTGGTCAAAGTTGAAGAACTTACAATTTTACTACTTCATTCAAAAAAAAAAAGGGGGGGGGGGAGGGGGGTGTGTGTTTAGATCATTTGATAAGTGGGTAATAACCTAAACACAGCTGATGTCCCATGCTTGAGATATAGGATAATTAATCTTTGCATTTCCTCCTCCAGGAAATTTGTCAGAATGGTAGTAAGTTCACAGTGATATAACTACTTACAGTCTGGTCCTTCCAAATTGAGATATGGTATGTCCATTACTCTCATAAGAAATAGCCTGAAGCAAAATGGAAAAGCACCATTAGCAAATTTCTGCATAAAGACCTTTTAATAAGCTTTCCTTTTTACAGTTTTTTAGATGTTGCTTCTGAAGCAGCAGAATTAATCATCTCAACCATATCTTAAGCTATATTAAAACAGACCCTCTAAGTCCAATCCATTATCTATCAATCCAGATTCAAAAAGTCACCTGGCATCACACTAGTAATTTTATTTATTCAACCAAATAAGGACAAAGAAACTCCAAACTGTTCCTGCTAAAGACAATTAAAACAAGTGGGGAAATGAAGCTCTGTGCAGTAGAAGTGCACAGTGCAAAAGCTGTCATTTTAAATACACTTATACTTCCCCATTTTCTGAGCGCTGCATCATGCTTTGGACAGAATGGATCTTAAAACCCCAGAACTGCAAAAGCCATCATGACACTTCAGTGGAGATAACCATGACGAGTCTTTTCTCCTTTACCATGTAACTGAAGAGTTTTTCAAAACATTCAAGAAATGCTTTCAATAAAAGCTCATATTCAGCTCTGAAAACTATTTCCCTCCAAAATAAGGAAAGTAACCTAAAAATCTTGTCATAGGTATAGATGCCACATTGCTGTTACAAAACATTTGCTGTGTATAGTGTTCACTGGAGAGCTAAAATAAATAACTTCAGAACCACAGAATTACAGAATGGTAGGGGTCAGAAGGGACCTCTGGAGATCATCTAGCTCAACCCCCAACTTTTCTATCCTAACTTCAAAAAACTTCTAAAATCCTTATCAGATCACAGTTACAGTATTCAACTGAGTAATAACTGATATAAAATGCTGATAAAAACATTTTAAGTGTGCAGACTGACCTGTAATTCCCTAGAGATTCCTTGCATCATACCACACTCGTTATAGTTTTTAAGAGTTTGAATATTATGTCCTTATGGTTACTTGTATCACTGAGAAGTCTACTGGAATGCAGTGAACTTGTCTTTACTATAAATACTCAAGAGAAAGAAAAAAAAACCAAAAACACTGTGGAGAACACGGACTACACGACAGGATCACATCTGAGCCAGAGGGTCTTCAAAGAACTGGTACCAGTTATGATACACACTATCCCATCTAATTTCTCTTCCTGAGTCTCTGGGAAGATACAGCATAATGGGCACTGTGTCCCCCTGAACACTGCAGAACCTAAAAGGAATTTTATCAATAAAAATTAGAAACATCAGTATCAATTAGCTTTAGAAACTTAAACAATTCAGCATATCACTGAGTAATGATGATATTTTACAAAGGAGCCAGAGTTTTCTATGTTTAGCCTTAGAAGCCATACTCCTACAGTCTTGGCTTCATTATAGTTATCTGTCTATACAGGACAGGAGTGACATCTTGAGAACAAAGCTAGGTTCAGAACACAGCTTCCAGAAGGAAACAAAGAAAAACATCCTTACTCTGATATCTCCTAGAGATCTGGGTTAACACTGACAGGACATGCAGTGCTACTGCTCAAAAAAGAAACAACAAAACAAAAGCCATCCACCCAGAAAAAAAACAGAGAGGAGACACAGTGATCAAGCCATAAGGGTATCTTTTATGAGATTAAAGGAGTGTGGGACGTATCTTCCAAGGAGGAATAGAAGGGAGGCAATTACATTCCATCTCAGGTGGAAGATGCCATCACAGAGCACCCAGCCGGGCAGAAAACAACTTGCAGGTATGGGGTCTATGCTCTGCTAACAAGTTGGACTTCAGACTGTCAAAAAATGCTCAGTCCTATTTATTACCTATGATTTGTGCTCATGTCTTCATCTGAAATAATGACAATGGCACTGTTAGTAGAAGCCACAGCCTTCTTCAGACTCCAGTGCAGGGGATAAGCACAGCCTAAATATACAGTATTTCAGCTAGTCAGTAGAAGTAGGTTAGACTTCATTGGATGAAGAAAAAAAATGCAGACTTGGTTTAAATTGAGCTATCTGAAAAAAAAGCTTTCACAGAATTCTTGGAACCAGCTACCTTTTAAAGTACTCAAATAACTAGTTCAGTTTCCTAGGTAGCAGTTTTCATAAAAATAAAGATGAAGTTTACTAAAAATACAACAAAAACTTCTAGGGAGAATACTAGTTAAGCTGCGCTACCCCAGGTTTTGTCACATTGAGGAAAGCAATACAGTGGCCAAGAGCAAGAACAGACTTATGCAAAAAAAAAATGCATAGACCTGAGATTAATTAAGATCAGTTTTTTATGCTCTGAGCCACATCCTACATTTATTTGTTTGTTCAAAGAACTCTATCTCTAAACAACACACACACATAAATACACATACTCCCTAAAGAGATAGTATAACTACTGATTTTAATAGTAAGTGCACTGAAAGTATGTTACAGCAGTAACTGCATCTTGTAGCACTAACTTACATCACATGGATTTCGAACACTGAGTTGCAACATAATCCATAATTAAGTATCCATAATTTTGGTTGCAAGATTCCTCATCTGTCTGCAGAAAATCTAAAATGATAAGGTTGTTCTGTATGACAACATGAACCCTACTTTTTATCAAATTAGTTAGATTTGTGAAGTTGTAGCTATGACATGGCTTTTCAACTCTTTTAGTCACCGTTATTTAAAAACTATAGTGACCAAACTAAAAAAATGTTATTTCCTGCACTGTTTAGAGGCTACAGCCAGGTCACATGGTCAGAGGTCTATTTCTCAACATACAACAATATCCTAGGAACTCTGATGTATTTTGAGATAGCCACTTGGAAGACAACTGCTTCTGTGGCAAATCAAGTAAAATAAGGAGAGCAAGGTTATGATCATGCCACTCCACAGAAATGCATAAGTAGTCTTAAGCAGTCAACGTTCTTCCTCTGCACTGAGCTAGGATGAAAGTTTTCACAGCTGTGTGATGAACTGGGTAGAGAAATTGATTCAGCTGAAAAAAGAAAAGGCATCTTTTTAAACCCAGATCAGTTTACCAATCCAGCTCGTAACAGCCACATGTGGCTGAAAGCACAAGGACAGCAATTGTTTACTCCTACACTCAGATTGAGAAGCTATGGGTCAAACTGCAGAAAAGCATACTGACATTCTTTTGCAATAATTTTGCAAATAAAATTAAATTAATATAGAAAAATAGAGTGATAAATTAACTGATTTGCAACACACACTAGAGAACCGAGCTCCCTGGTGAGATATTTTTCACAAATACAGCACAAAACCAAGCTATTTGCACAAATTTTGGTTTCTGATATCCCTTTGTATGAAAAAAAAAAAATCATCTAAGGTAATTTATATTTCTACAGACTATCAGCTCAAAAAAACATGGTGTTTTCATTTCTCTACACCTCTTTCACCTCTGCCTCCAGCTACATCAAAAGGGAAAAAAAAAAAGAACATTCAAACAACCCAAAGAGATCCGAAATAAAGTGGTCATTAGAAGTTTGGGAGAGGCTTGCAGGTTGGGGCAGGGAAGTATGGAAAAAGAGATGTTGCTCTAAACAAAATATGTAAAAAAATTTCAAATCAACTCCGAAGTATATAACACAATATAGCATGTGAATTATACACAAAAGAGTTTAGATACTACAACATCTCAACTCGTAAGTGTTCATCAGGGATTACCCACAGCAGATTGCCCACATGAACATGATTTTTCAAAGACATTGTATATACAATGAAGCATAAAGATTAGAGAAATGCATCTCTGGAATTCTTGGCTTATTGAGTTGTTTATCATATAACTTACTGCATTATGCGTAAGAGAGCCAAACAACCCTAAGGCAAAGTCTGTTTTTAATCAGTTCCACTCTTAGAAGAAGTTGAAGCTAAAGATTTTACCTATGTTCATCATTAACCTATATGCTGGCCACCACTCTTGAACGGCAAGCCAGGAAGTTCTGTAACTTTGCTGACATAATGAAAGAGGTCAAAATAACTACTGAAAAAAAGTATTACCTTCCTTTGAAGGCTAAATCGGTAAAAATCAAAGCTTGATTTTTCAGTTTTAAAATTACTCACACTATTCACATTAGTAACGAGTCTATTTAAATAGAAAATATTTCCAAAATCCTATCAGTCACACCAATCATATAAAAGTTTAATCTCTAAACTGTATTTAAATATTAACACCTGGTATTCAGAGATCTTAAGACTTTACAAGCAACCCAAAGAATCATAAAGTGGTCTGCTTTAAAGAACATTTTCAAAACTATAGTTCAAACTGAGAACATTGCTTCTGAATCACTGCCTTATAATAAACTGCTCTGTCCAGCTGCTTTTTAGGAAGAAGTTTTGTGACAGATAGTGTAACTGTCATTTGTTTAGCTTACTGTTTGCATGTTGTAGTTTGTTTTGCTTGAAGAACATGACTACAGCACAAAGGAAAAGGTTTGTTTGTTCTGAGTGCTGCCCACAGGATCAGGTAGAACTTCTGGAGGAAGGAGGAAGATTTTTATTCCTTCCCAGGAAGAAGAGAGGATGCTCAGTTAGGGAAAGCTTCTAGACCACAACTAGAAAAAACCTAGGTGTAGCAGGAAGCTAGCTAGTAGTCCAGAGCATATCTACAAAAAAGCCCCAGAAGCAACATACTTACTAGGGATCTTAAGATAACTATGTAAATAGCACAAACCCTGGATGCTACATACATGTGCTAAACACATCAAGTGCTGGAAACAGTGAAAAGTGGCATTCCTCAAGGACTGGTACTGGGACCAGTAGTGTTTAGCATCTTCCTTGGCAACATGGACAGTGGGATCAAGTGCATCCTCAGCAAGTTTGCCAATGACACCAAGCTGTGTGGTGCAGCTGACATGTCGGAGGGAAGAGATGCCATCGAGAAGGATCTTGACAGGCTGGAGAGGTGAGCCTGTACAAAGCACATGAAGTTCAACAAGGCCAAGTGCAAGGTCCTGCACCTGGGTCAGGGTACTCCCAAGCACAAATACAGGAGAATGGACTGAAAGCAGCCCTGAGAAGGACTTGCGGGTGCTGGTTGATGAAAAGCTCAGCATGAGCCGGCAATGTGCGCCTGCAGCCCAGAAGGCCAACTGTGTCCTGGGCTGCATCAAAAGAACCGTGGCCAGTAGGTTGAAGGAGGTGATTCTGCCCCTCTGCTCTGCTTTCCTGAGACCTCCTCTGCAGTGCTGTGTTCAGCTCTGGGGCTCCCAACACAAGAAGGATGTGGACCTGTTGGAGCAGGTACAGAGGAGGGCCATGAAGATAACCCGAGGGCTGGAGCACCTCTGCTATGGGGACAGGCTGAGGGAGTTGGGGTTGTTCAGCCTGGAAAAGAGAAAGCTCTGGGGAAACCTTATAGCACTTTCCAGTACCCGAAGGGGCGACAAGAAAGCTGGAGAGGGGCTTTTGACAAGGGCTTGTAGTGATAGGACAAGGGGTAATAGTTTTAAACTGAAAGAGAGGAGATTTACATTAGATATTAGAAAGAAATTCTTGACTGTGAGGGTGGTGAGACACTGGAACAGATAAGGCAGGCTTTCTTTCAAAACTTTGAAATGTTACTGTTAGAGGAATGTCACATTTGATGACACAACTTCATTAACTTGAAAATCTTGAATTTATCATAATATTGTGACAGTTTCAGAAGTTTCAGTTTGTACTTGTTACAGATATGCATCTCTAGAAGGAACTGAAAGCATCTCAGTTAATGACTGAAAAAATAACCCCCTCAGTTGGCATCTACTAGTTGGCACATGTGTGTGCTTGTGCTACTGAAAACAACCCTGTGATAAACCTTATCTTAAAATGAAATTATGCTGATAAATTCTATCACCACATTCACATCAACTGGTCACTGCGGGTCCACAATCAATCCAAGGAATGCACATACGATTTATTACATCTGCTAGAATATATGGAGTTACTGCCTCTCAGTGTCAAGAGAATCACCTAACTGCTGTCACTATAGTAGTTTGGTTTCCAGACCAATGAAAGCTGAAAGCCATGGGTCATGATTATTCCCTCATCTGAAGCTAAAATAACTAATTTTGCCAATTCCTGTACAACAGGGTTTGAAAGGATGGAATTTCTTCTGAATTTAAAGCCTAGCAGACTAAAGCCCTAGCAGCTTTTTAATTTCAACTCCTTTCCCTTTATGTGACAGCTTATACTATCTTTAGAAGCTTCAGAAGGTAAATCTACAGATTAAATATGCGAAGAATCAAATCTGTGCATAACGACTTCTACATTTCTCAAGTCTTACTTCAATTTGTTCAAGTAATTTGCATTAAGATCCAATTCAAAAGCAAAATACTGATAGTAGCATCGTCCCATAAACTACTAATCATATATGTTTATTATGCCTTCTTAAAAACAGGTTATCTGATAATGTTAATACAAAAGCTTTGTGTTATTTGGATTGATATTACAGTAGAGATGTTTTAGTTTTCCCAGACTGTTTAGTGTACTCAGTTTTAACTATCACCAGTTCCTGACTGTGTCCTACAACATAAAGAACATCTGATCAGTTTTTCTTCAGTTCCACTACTCCCAAAGCTTACTCCAGAAATAATTTTCTAAATGGTAAACATATTCTCAACACTGGCATGGAAAAGGGCATTGAAGCAGTCCAGGTACCCTTCTAAGTGTCCTTTTACAGGTTAGCAGAAAGTAAACCATTCTCTTCCTAAGAAAAGGTCTTTAGAAATTCTGGCCTCTCTCCAGCCTTACCAGAACCAGGAAGCCAATCAAAATTGAAGTGTAAAGAAAAATGCAGTTAGTCATTGATTCTGAGGCTAGACATATATATTCTAAGGTTAGTGTTATATTTCCATCTTTTAGCAGGTCTTTTAATACAACAACTACTTACTTGTTAAAAAAAGGTTCAATGAGTTTTGATCTAGCAGACACATGGTTTTTCGGAGGACTGAGGAATGAACCTGATGAATGAAGAAGAAATTCACTATGTAATAAGCAGGTACAGACAACAATGAGGAGAAAGGTTGAAAAAGACTACAAAGATACCTAGGAAATTAGCCATGGAGATGAAGCACAGCCCAGTAATGTAAGCATCATATCCTGCTTCATGAAGTTGTTCGGAAGCCGTATCATAACTTGGAAACCCTTCTGCACTCTCTGAGGAGAAAAATTAAATTTTTTAGAATATAACATAATTTGGGTAAGTTTATATGGTTTTCAGAATTTATGAAAATCCAGAAGTTCTGAAATTTCAGAAGTTCTGAAAAAAGCACAGTTTTGTTCTGTATTTTTAAGTAAGAATAGGCTCCTAGGATAGAAACTCCTTCCTATTAAAAAGCTACTAATCCACAGACCTCCTTAGTCAAAATAGATTATTAATTCTAACACAATGACAGCAGGTGTCCCCACGAAGCACTTTTTTTCCCTCCTGACTGTCTTGCACTTAAAAGAACAGACACTCAGGTTAATTGAGAACTCTGCTATTAACCTCTTAGCTAACCATCTAATTGACCTATGGTCAGACTTTTCAGGTATTTAAATGATGAAGATGGAACGAAGTGATTAAAGGATGTCTTTATTGACAGCTTTATCAACAACCATGCTTGGTGTTTATGTGAAGACCTTGAAAAACATCCCTTGAATCACCTCTGAAAGTGGAAACCTTAACAGGCACTTCTGAAAGTATCCAAATCTCAGTAACAGAGAGATATGTGCACATCACATTTTTTTTCTTTATCATTTAAATTTTTTCCACTCCCAATATCAAAGTTACTTCACCTCTGTAGCTAGCTTCTCAACCTCTAGAAAGCTGGCTCATTTTTCTTTAGAAATTATACTGAGAATAGGACAGGGAGAACAAAATTACCTGTTTAAAAAGCCAGAATCATGACCAGAATTATGTTAAGGGACAGAGTAAAAAGTGAACTCTATAATTCCATTTAATTTATTGCATTCAACCCAGCAAAAGAAGCTCAAACAATGATGAAACATATCCAGGATTTAAAACAGTGATACAGGAATACTAGCATAACTTACACAATGGAAATATGTAAGCATATATACTTGTAATTTGTAAAAATATAGTTGAATCAAAATTTTGTATACAAAAACTACACTAGCAAAACATCAGGCCTTTTTTCAGATGAGCTCTTGTAATATCTATTTAAAAAATAAAGTTGTATGAAATTCAGACAACAGTAAGCTATACTGGATGAGCTGAAAAGGACATTTCTTAGTGTTTAACTGAATTTTTTTTACTGATACATATCCAAAAGAAAACATAAATGAACAGTTAAAAGTATTCTAGTATTTTTAAACATGCTTTGCTTTGGATGTTCTGCACCATATAAATCATTCTGATTAAATATTAACACTTCTGAGTCAGTTAACCATTACAGTCATATTTTGCTCAAGAAATTTAAAAAAAAAAAAAAAAAGGTAAAATCATTATTTTATATTACATCAGTAAAAACCAGTACCTGATGGCTACCAAATTATGTTACATCCTGAGAAGAAGCTACGGAGGATACACCACCAAAAGGTCTGCAGGCAATTACTATACACTCCATATGCATAGTACTACTTAGGTCTAGGCACCAACAGTTCCTGCTCATTGTCCAAGAAGGTTGTGGATTATCCATCTTATTATCTCTCCTGTTACTACATCTTAAATGCATCTGCTCTGCACATTCAGCAATATAAAAAAGTATCACTTTTTCTAAATCAGCAGCTTAAGAAAAATTCCAGAACCTTGAGATAAGCTTGCTCTTTGATTAAATATCCTTCTATTCACCTCAAAGCAAAGAAAGCTCTAAAGGAACTTCAATAATTTCTAGAACACACATGACTAGTCACTACTAGTCACCAAGTTTTCTTGGTTTTGTTTGCCCAGCTGCTTAATAGAGTGCTCTGGCTTTGATCTAAAGGACAATAATAACCAAATGAAACAGTTCTAAAACAATTTCAAGTTACTCATCAAAAAGCAACCTAAAAACCAAAATGTCATCATTAGAAGATGATTAAACTGCTGTTTGAATACAACCATTCTTCTATTGTCTGAAATAAAGTGGAAGGACTCCTACTGACTTCCACTAATAGTTCTAAATACAACTGCACTATGTGTATATTGTCCACTTTTAAAGTCCCTTTCATCAAAACACTAAGTGTTCACAGGGAGATTTACATTTCAGATCAAGCACAAAAATAATCAAAACATTTCATTTCCTCTGAAAGAGGAAATCATTTCAGAAATAAGACCATTTTGATACATCCTTACCAACTTTAGGAGGGCTGAATGGAACCTCTTTTAAACGCTTTTCCAGTTCTGCAAGGGATGTATTATTAATGATTTCCTGCAAGAAAAGACACCGTTAACTGCCAACATCAAGCATATTTTCCCTGGAAACTGAAATCCAACAGCATAAAATGAGTATTTACTGCTGCCACCTTGTGTTCCCTAAGGATTCATACATAGCCTCATTTCAAAATAACACAGAGAAGTCTGTCAAGACAAGTTTTAAAAAGTTAACTTGCCTCACCTATAACATGAGTCACAAGCATTTATTAGCACTTTTCAGAATTACTGATGATGAATTATGCCAAAGTAATATTTTTATTTGAATCTGGTTCCATGTGTGGTACATGTGGCAGGGGAAAAGGAGCACAAACAGCACGGCAAAATATCCTAAATATTGATCATACTGGTTGAAGACATTCAAGGTGAGTATTGAAGTGTGCTTGCTGGACACTCTTGAATAGTTTTACAAGTGTAAATACTGCTGACTTAAAGTAATACAAATACAGTGAAAGAAGCCTGACAATCAGAAAGCTGTTCCTACACTTCAGCTTAGCTGAGCTGCATTACTGAATCTATATATGCATATATAAAATGTCACAAAAAGCTATACAGACTATTAACTTATTCAAACCCAACTTCTTGAAGTTCTTAACCAAATATACTTTGTCAACGAGTACAGCAGAATCAATAGCAAGAGAAAACAAAAAAAGTCTCGCATGATCTTTCTTAAAGTTGTCTGGAATTTTTGAGGACCAAATTTCCTTCAGTTCTAAATCAAAACAGCTGTTTACAGTTCTCATCAAGTCTGCAGCCTGAAAAGCTACCAGGAACTTAGTACAATGAACAAGCTCAAATGAAGCATTATGTTGGCATCCCAAAGCACTGTTTGATAACAATAGCCTAAAACCCAAGCATCTACTGTAAATATTATAATTACCAACATCACTGTACCAAACGTAAAACTTGTGCAAGATTATTAGTTTTCAGATTAGAAAAGTCCTTATTCTTACTACAGTAGTATGCAAGACAAACCTGAAAGTATCTAAGTACGTTTTAATGCGATTTTCGGATGCTCTGATGGCAGAAAGGTATGCAGAAAGATAGATGCTGCATCAGCATGTTTTTAAATTAATTCATTCTAAAGGCACATAGGAAAGCAAGAGAGTATGATCACTTATCTCAATGCTTCTTTAGAAGAATAAAACTCCTGCTGCAAGAGGTTTTAAGAGAAACCTGTAATTTTTTTTTCTCCTGCAGATTATCCAGTGAACCACAGGCCACAAGAGAACCTAATGGTGATGGTGATGTTCAAGCATCTTTTTCTAGACAAACCTAAGTCAGCATTCACAATATGCTAAAGCTTTGACTATATAAGCAGCTTCCAGGTCCTATTTATTCACAAATAGCACTCCTTTTTTCTCCTGAGGAGACATGCAGTTTTCTGCTAATTTACAAGACAAAAAGACATCTGCTAATCACATTTTAAGTAGCAAAAACTGTACACGTTTTGGAATTCAAAGCTGCGTCAAACACAAAAAGTCACTTGTACAGAAGTAAAAATTTGTATTCTAACAATTTTGTAAATTTAGATAAGGGGTTAAGAAAACACATTCTTTTACCAAAAAAAAACCACAACCCATTGTTAGACATTTTTCTCTAAAAAAGCTACAATTTGTTTCAATACACAATGCAAACTTATATCTCCAAATCGTTCTAGAACATTATATTAGTTTACCTTGAAAGGTTGTGTGCTTGCCATCAATTTAGTATCCAATAGCCTAGAAAAAAAGTAAGAGCTAAATAAGTTGAAACGGAAGAATGTCCGTTTTGCCAAATCCTCAAAAATGTTTTGGTGTATGAGCTGTGAAACAGTAGTTTCACCCCACTGGAAAACTACATCATCTTAGAGCAGCCAAAACACTCCTTGGCTTTGTTCAGCATGAAAAAGGACAGCAACTAAGCAACAGCAAGAGATGCAAACGTAAGTAGCAAATAAATCTTGTTCCAAATGCAGTGCTGATTGCAATCACTGAACATCATGCCAAAACCAAGGGGGTAGCAAAGCTGCATCTCTTGCCAAGAAGCAGAACAATAGCACTGGTCTTGTGAAAAAGAGATGCTACAGAATACTTAAAGAACTACATTTATCTAATTTGTTCCCAATTTTATTTCCAGTAACATCTAGGTTACAGGGCTAGGACAAACAATATCAGCTTGCTGAAACAATGCTAAAACAGTCAAAAATTTGAACCAAGAACTTACCGGGGAAAGACACACGATGTTACTTCCTTGAACTCACTTAGGTCCTAATTTAACATTAAACCAGAAGATAAAATCCAAGTAAATTGACTGTTTATTAGTCTCAGGATGATAGATATCAGTAGCTACTAATTATCCAATCAGCTTCTAAAATTGAGATGCAACAGCTGAATTCTCACCTCATAAGACATGTATTTGTCAGCATTACTATAAATACCACCTGCAATTACTACAGACTGATTTGTCTGTGATTCCTAAGAGAAATGTTCCATCACCTCTAATGCCCTATTCTATTATATAACCTAGACCATCTCTAATTCTAATACCGCTGAGGCTACAAACTGGTATTTTACCAAGTCAGTCAGTTCAATTTACCTGCCATTATTGAAGCAGTTTCTGAAGGACTAACAGGTATGAGCAGAAACTACAATTCAATTTCAACATTCAATTCCAACGTTAAATTTAAACATTTTAAAAATGTAAAGGAGAAGAAGAATTCAATCCAACTAAGCTTTCTATATGAAGATTTAAGAAACTAAGGCAGTAGCCCAGAAATAAGTGTTGTTTTTAAAATACCTTTCTGTTCTTCTTAATAGACCATCATATGCTTCCATTCACAGGAAGGTTTACAGATAAAACTAAACATTGATTCGTGATCTGAACAGAAGATTACTTACATCAGGTAGAGGACAGTAGAACTGATGGATGGTATGCATAACATCCAGTAACATATTGTGCCCAATAACAAGCTTGCCCTGTGAAATGAACATTAAATGTTAGTTACACTTCATTAAATGTTAGTTACACTTCCAATCACGGCCATAGCAAGGACAGGATGTGAAAAGCACCTATCCCAGACACTAGCTGAGGACAGCTGGGAACAAATGCAAATCAAACCTCCCCACCTGCTCTCTCTGCCTGCCCCACAGACTCCTCCATTCTCTCAGAGCAGTCACTCCTTTTTCTTCTGCTCCCAACCACCTAACACAGCCTTCAGCAGCAGCTTCAAAGATTGAGAAGACACACTAGAACAGCTACTTACAACTTGGTTTCCAAATGTAATCTATTTAAGATTAAAGTGATTTCTCAGTCCATTACCTTTTAACTTACAACTTGTACAACAACTCACAATACATTATTTACATTTGCAGTATATGATATTTATTAGGGGCATGATCTGGTTTCTCATAGTGCAGAACCTTCATGCCAAATGTTATACAAGCAAGTTCCTTCTTGAAAAATTACAAGAATTTTTTTTAAATGTTAACTTTGATTGATTTGACATGACAACCTTTTCTGCTTCCCTGCATCCTCCATTTGCTAGAGAAAACAATATGCATACTTTTTTTTTTTTCCCCTCCCTCTACACAGCAGGCTGTAACAACTACATGAAAATAACTGGGCTGAAGGGGAGAGATGTAAAACTTTAGCTTACTTTAACTATGTAAGTAGAAAAGAACTAGATGACCTTTTCTGATTAAGCCCTTAACTGCCAGAAAAAAAAAACACAACAAAACAATCTCTTCAGGACAGAGGAAAAAAAAAAGCCCTCAAATCTTAGTAACTTAAGAGAATCCTGTTAAGAGCCCTAAGAAATTGGTATTGTTGACTCCTGCAGATAATGAGGTTGTTCTTCACATCATTAGTTGAAGAGCTTACTCAACCTACCATACTCAACCACTGTAAAACATGAAGCAACACCAACTTAAATAAAAAAAAAGTGCCACTTTAACTTGTATTTCATCTTATCTTTCAAAATGTAGCAGCAAAAGAATTTTTTATTTAAATTCATTTTTTTCTCACAACCAGAGATACATTAAAAATCACATTAACTTACAGAATTAGCAATGGCATGAACAACTCTGGAAAATCCTACCGCATCATTCAATTCTTCCTGTAAGCAAAGATTCTGACATTAGTGAAACATCAACACAAATGTTGGCAAAACTGTACCTCCATATTGGCAGACATACCAGTTTGGTTCAAACTGTTTCTCAGAGCTAACCAAGAACAGACCACAGAGGAAATGTCAATACTTGGAAGATACACAAGGCCAAAGTAGGATGCTGCTGACAGAATGTCAGTTTTATATGTCGCTCTAGTTCACTGTAAAGGACAAGTCACAAGCTATTGTGCTGGGTTGACCCTGGCCACAAGCCAAACACCCACTCACTTCCCTTTCCTGGGGCATAGGGAGGACCCAAAAAAAAAAAAAAATTTTCAAAGGAAGACAAAAGGTAAAAAGACTTGTGGATTGATATAACAACAGTTTATTAAGAAAAGTAAAAGCAAAAAGAGGCCTTCATTCAGCACTTCCCATCAGCGGGCAGATATCCAGTCGCTTCCTGGGAAGTGGGTAAATACTATAAGCACGAACATTCTCTCCCCACCCCTTGCCCACCTCCCAGCCCACTTGCTTTTGGGGAGGATGGAAGAGAGAGAAAGCCTTGACACTGTGCGAATGCTGTTCAGCTGTAGCCAAAACACTTGTAGGGTGTCAACACCATTTGAGTCACAAACACACAGCACAGCAACATATGGGCTGCTACAAAGAAAGTTAACTTCATCCCAACCACACCAGTGCAGCTCTAGCCAGTTCATTGACAATACACTGTCTCCAACAGTGCTCAACAGCTGTTAGACTGCAAACAGCTCAAGAAAATATTAAAATTAAGCTACATATTTTCAGCCATATTTTTACACACATTGTTACAAGATGCAACAGGTTGACTCCTGATTGTTATTTCTATTAAATCAGATTGTATTTTTATGCTAACATCGAGATTGGGGAACAAATATTCTTCACTATTTATACAAACAAAACCAAGAAGAAATATTATGCAACTACAATATTATACAAAGTGAGTTACACGTTTTAAACTGACTCAAGATTGGTGTGAGGGAATCTGACTACAGCATCTATTTTAGTTTCACTTAGAGAATTTTTTTGTAACAGATTTTTCTTTTTCAGGTCCAGGGAAGTAATTTCTGCCTTGCATTATCTGTCTTTGTTCAACCAGAAATTCCATAAAAACATTCACGGTTATTTTAGTTCAGCTCTGAATGTCACTAGTCAGAGTAATACACTTACAAAGACTGCTTCAGAAAAACCTACTGTAATAGTAAACTGTCCCTAACTTGCCTTTTGGAAAAAGAGATGTCACATTAGTTGAGCTCTCTGTTAGAAATCTCTTTCCCTCTTAAGAGGCATTCTGCATGCCAGTATTATTTGCTTCACCCAAACTGATTTTATCTTGAAACATGTAGGCACAAATCACAAGAGTGTGATCAAGAATTCCCACAATTCAAGTCTTACGACTTCTTGAAACTTGGGTCAGACTCGTTAAGCAAAAATATCAAGTCCCATAAACAATGATGAGAGTACCTGAATATACCAGGCATGACCTTTCAGTGAACTAGTTACTATGGCAGTCATGTGCAGGATGTTTCTATCAAGAAGAGTCAGATGACATTAATTGTACAGGACATTTTAACTCAGACAACTATGAACAAGCAAGTTTTGTAACTGAGTACTACTCCAAGGACAGACTGTGAATCCAAGTAATGTGAAAACTTGCTCGAGAATTTCTGCAAGACTCTTGCAATGACTATTGTTACACAGCACTAATACATGCAATCAACTGATGTTTCCTATTACTAGACCATGCTTCTCTGATAGAGCAGATGCCTATAAGGAAGAATTCGCTGCTACAGAATATTAGTTTAGTATTCTACAATTACTCATTCTCTGAAATTTTGTAGTGTCTTGCAACTCTTCATGCTCTGTTGCAAAGCCTAAGTTATCTGGCAGAATTTGGAGGATTAATTTCAGACAACAGCCACAGCAAAACAAAAGGACAATACTACCAAACCCTATCACACGATTCTGCATAGCTGATTGAAGTCATAGATTTTCCTCTTTCACATAAACTAATCAAATGGAACTTATTTACCTGTTCTTTTGCTTGTTTCTGCTGTTCTCTTCGTTTTCGTTCTTCTTCATTTACCTTGCTAATAACAATATATCTCTCCTTCTAAAATATGAAAAAAATGTATAGTTGAGGAATGACTCTGAGAAGTTCATCTTTAAAAGACCACTGCAAGTTTCTGTAAATTTACATTGTAAAGAAAATGAAGTCATACCTCAGCAGCAGTTACTTGGCAACGTGACTGTTTCTACTGTAAGACTTTATTATCCACTCCCAAAAGCCTACTTTAGAAAGCTGCATTATATTCATCCACCAAACCTAACTTTTACTAAATCCCTTTTTACTCCTGAGGAAAGGTTACCAGTGTTTTCTTCTAAATAGTGGATTTCAAGTATCTTTTGAAGAAGAGATTTGTGCTGGGAAGTGAGGATACAGCATGTGATGCCACTATTTTACCTGTAAGATCAAGATCTACATTTCACCAATAGACTTACTTCTCACCAATACTGAACATAAGATCCACTACATTGTAAAATACCTTTTATTATCCTTTTAAGGAAAAAAAAAAAAAAAATATTAAGCCACACAAATGCATGCTTACACTTCATATGTTGGTCAGATTTTATGCTTAGAAACTAGTTCATTTTATTCCATTTAAAATGTTTTGCATTTTGCATAACAAAGTTCAAGTTAGATCTAAAAGTTAAAAGAGTTGGTAAAACTGAGAAACACAATTTCCTTTAAACAGAACAAATTTTACAGGCAGTAACATGTCTAGTTACCTTATCTGACTCCAGAGTTTCAACATGGATACCTTTTGGATACCTACATGAAAAAAAATGAAAAGTAAATATAAATGGTTATTAATTTGGCATTTAGCATATTGAAAACACAACAGTGATTTGGTAATTTCATGTTTCATCATTACAATAAGTCTTAAGTACAAAAGTTTTAAATGCAAAATTTGAAGCAACAGGCTAATGAAATTGGCTTCCTTATGTTACCTACCAGTAACTAGTACTAAATTGTATTTTCTTAAGCAATTTCCCATCCTATAGATGTGGAACCTATAAATTCTTATTTTAGTAACATTAAATAAACATCATCTAGATATTTCATCCCAATTTAGAATCTCTGCTTTCAAGAAATCCAAAACCAATACACTGGTGAGAAAGCTCTTGTTTTACTTGTAGCCACGAGACAGTTTCTTTGGCGACTGCATGCCTTTAATACGTCACTTATTCTAGGACTTATAAACCACCCTGAACTCCCTGCTAACAGTAAGCTCTAATAGGAAGTATTAATACTAAAGTCGTTACCTCTGCTACAGGGTTCACTCCACCAATCACATTTAATTACCAAAATACCATAGCAAGGACAAAGAATACTGTCTTTCATTGCTTAACAAGTAGATACTACTCTGATCTTCCCATTATAATAAACTAATCACAATCATATAACCACCACAGAACCAGCATGTTTCCTTCATCCTCTGGCTACTATTAAAACTAGTACAAGAGAACACATACTAGAGTACTACTGTGTCCTTCCCACCCTGACTTCTCACACAATTTTGAAGCTACAACTCCCTTTCAAGCTGTTTCACGTCACAGACCTTGGATGCATCAAAACACTGTTGTACAACAGAACAGTTCAGTAGAAAACAATGACCTGTGAAGAGTTTGGGACACAAGGGCAACCAATAACCTCACTCTTTTCTGCTTTAATTATCTCCATGCTAACTTCACAACCTGGTTTTCTCTCACCAATATACACATGCAGTGTACACAGCTCTATACACATAAAGCAACACTGCTGAATGTTAAAAAATACTATTCATGAATACACTCACCCATCCACTGAGAGAAGATGCCAGAATAAATGGCAAACAAACACAACACTACGTGCTACTGGAAGCTATAAATATTCTATCTATATATTAAAAAAATCACAGAAAAATTCTTGAAAACACCTGTCTTTTTTTCAGATTAGTTCTCAAGCTCACTTCTTGAGATTCCATTTTATAGAGAGAAGCTTTATTTTATCCACTTCCAGTGCAAGTAACAGAGTGCCAGATACTGTTGCAACACTGAATTAACCAAATGTACAAAAAAAGATTTCCACCTTATTTTCCACATTTTACTAGTGTAGCCAGAACAATGATAATCTCATATCTACAGCCTTACAGTTTCCCCTAAGGCCTTAAGGGATGTAATTAGGCAAAGATGAGGGATAAATTAAGCCAAGAAAGGACAATTACTATTAGAACTAGATTTTTTAAGTCATCAGAAATACTTACACATGGCATCTAACAGAAAACTATAAACATGCCGGTACCTACTATAGAACTAGCAGTTTTTCAAGTAAAGCCCACAATTTATGTAAGCACATGTACTTTTTGTTCACTGAAAGTCTGCAAGTTGCATTTGTTACATAACTCTAGACTGTGCTGTTCTATTCACAGACTTTTGATAGAAATGATAAAATAAACACTAAGCTTCAAAATACTCAAATTAATCATCACAAATCAGTTTAATGCAATTGATCTTCATAACATTATAAAAGTCTTCTCTTAGAAGACAAAAAAAGTCTAACTGAATCACCTCTGAGGTTAAATAGATCAGATCTTACCCAGATTTCTTATCAGAAATACTAAAAAGGTACAGTAAGGCAGTATTACCAGTAACTTACTTCCAGCTCAAGGTCTGATAAATTAACTTCCTCTGAAATCTAGAATCAAAAGACAATGGTGTTACAAACACTCCTCTTACAAAAATGTTTCAAAGTAATAATGTTCAATAAAAGTTATCTCCATGTTCATTTGTAGAAAGATTTTTAAAGCCTAAGTCACTGCTACCAGACCCTATAGGCTTGGAAGGGTTTTACTGAATTCTGATGTTCAGTTGCCAAGCTGTAAAGGCATTTATACCATTTTGTACAGTTATTCACACATCTTCTCATAAGCAAATATTCTGTAGTCATGATTACTGAGTATAGATACAGTGATGTTACCTCATCCCTAGCTTCACAATGTCCTAGTGTTTCTAAACTCAATTTTTATTTTGATTTTTTTTAAATAACTGTACTCTCCAAACATCTGAATTTGGAAAGGAGAGCCACTAAAAACAGTTTCAATACACAGTGGCAACTATGAACCACTGATAGTTCAATAGATGTGAGACATGTGTTTACAAAAGGCATATCCAAGGCGTATGGAGCACTTCAGGAAAAGGAAAAGGAGGCTCACATATGCACTTCTCAGCTATACTTAAATACATTGTCACTACATGCATAAGTTATGGCTCATAAAGCTGAGTATGACATCCATATAAATTACCACATTTTCTCAACCTTCAGAGATCAGTCAAATGTAGATATTGCTACAGTTAACCCAAGTAAAGATATTCTTCTTCCTTGTCACTCCCCTAATTTTCTACTGCCAAAATAAATAATTTTTTTAGAAGATATGTAACTTCAGAAACTGACCCTGTACATGGTTCCAGTTCCAAACTTTCATTTTCTTCGTTCTTTAGTAAGTCTTCTATCTGTTCCCTGGAAGAAATAGATGATTTGTTTCTTCATCTACTGTTTGTTTGTGGGGTTTGGGTTTTTTTGTACAATGTTTACAACTCTCCCCAAAAGACAACACTTCATAACAAAAAGAGAACTACTTCACAACTAGTGAACTAATAAAAATAGCTTCAACATACAAATACGTCACTGTTGTTTATGTTTTAGTTACAGCATCAGAGAATATTAAACAGCTTTACTTACACTACTTTCTCAATGAATTTTTTCTGATCTTCGGGAATTGTTACAGGACACTTTGTGGCATTAGGCATGTACGACAGAGATCCTGCACCATTGGCCTGAGAACGTTTTTCATCATACTGTTCCCTTAGCTGTCTCTCTTCTTCCTGGTTTAAATATGGAATTCCTAAAAGAAACCCAAAACACTTAGATAAGTAGGAATTCTACTCTGTTGAATCTATACAATGAATTTTTGGAAAAGGAGTAACTATCACCACAACTGTAGATCAGTAAGAATAATTCTAAGAACTTCATTATGTGCCAAAAGAGCATCACAAATGGCTGCCTTCTTTTTTTTTTTCCCCAGAAAATGAAGAAAGATGCCATCATAAATTTTGCAGACAATGAAAGAAAAGAATAAACCAAAACTACTCACCGTTGCAAAAAACTTTATTAAAATCAAATCCTTGTTTTGCTAAAAAGTCTATACTTGAACTCTGCAACAAAAGAAAACAGCTTTACAATTGGCAAGAGTATCTGTGGCATAATTCAGTTATTTTTACACTTTTTAAGAAATTGCATGAAGTCCAAAGTCAAGAGCAACCAAGTTTGTGACCCTAAAGAAGCCAAAGAGAGTGAAGGCTATTCTACTTTTGTTATTTGCTTTCAAGTTCCATAAAGTATAAGAATAATAAATGCACTAAAGGGATAACGATGAAAAGAATGGGCTATGCAGAAAGAGGAAACTAAAGAAAGCAAAACTGATACTTATTTCTTCCATAACAAAAAAAACCCCACCCCAGAAATTTACTTTTTTCTGCCTTTTAAGCTGTTCAAAGAATCAACCACTTCTTCTACAACGATGTAGAGTTTTCCCGGAAATATTTTTTAGAAGTTTGCTGCAACTATACCTTAACCAAACAAAATCAAACTTGTTTTTATACTAACCTGACAGACAAACTTGACATCTGGTGAGCTTCTGTTAAAGGGTTTTGGAAAAATATAGAAATTAAATGACTTCATTATATACCTGTGAAAAAGAGGGGTTGTATGTCAACACAACTTATCAGTACTACTTCATAAATTCCTCAATTAAGAAAACAAGGAATAAGAGATTAACATACGTTTCTTCTGTGTGATCATATTTAAAAGTGCAAAGGCCAAACTGAAACAGCAAAAAATCCATGGAATGCTGGAAAGGAAAGGAAAACTTTGCATGAGAATAAAAATCGTACACATTTAAAGATAACTGGGGTGCATTCACAATAAATATCGTTTCTTTTCATCTCCAAATTAAGCAAATCTGAATCTTCTTAACCAATTTTGTTCTTGTTGGTAATTTTGAAGGATTTGAGGCTGGCTTCTGATACACCAGGCCTCTTCCAATGAGCAACAGAGACTGACTGTGCCTGCAGAGCCTGAGTGGTCAGAGAGCCTGAAGCTCTCGAAGGTTCATATTCTGCCAGATGAACAGCATATGGCATCCTCAAGCTTCTTGAATGTTATTCAGAAACTGGTATTTACTTTTATTATCTCCTTTAGTGTGTGTTAGTTTTCTCTCTTGCTTTTTTTTTTTACCTACAGCCTCCGCCCCAGTTTTTGCCGTTTCTTGTCCTAGTTTCTCAGTAGGAGCAATAGCCAGCAATTCCCTCAACCTGCAATGTCTATTAACAGAATATTAGTTTATCAGCTCCTTGGATGCTTCAGGGAACAGTATGTGCTGAGAGATGCTTAGCATTTCTCTTTTCCCATTCCTTTCTCTTATGGAAGCAAGTTTAATACAGCACTCCCCAATTCCTGTGTTAGTAGCAATAATGAAACAAGCAATCCCCATCTGCTCTATGTAACTCAATTTTACAGACCTCAGTCATATTTCCCTACATTGTCTCAATTCTGAACTAAGGAGTTCAAACCCTTTTCTGGCACTTTTGTTTTAGTCAAGGTAAACACTTTACCTTTTTAAGTTTCTGATACCTTTCTTCTGGAGTGTCAAAGCCATTGGTTAATGCACTAACAGAAGGTCCATCGCTGATCCCTGAAAAGTAGAAGATATTTTGCTTTGGGTAAGCATTTCAAAATCAGCCACAGCAAAGAAATACAATAACTGGTAACTCAAGAAAAACGTTTCCACTTAAAGTACATGTTAAGATTATTTAGGCTCAGACAGATTTTCTACTGTATAAAAGTATGTGTCTTAGCATAAAAGCCACCCAGTTTAATGGTAGTGTTCTAGCAGTAAAGCTCTGCTGCTCTAGTTCCTATTCTACATGATAGTATCACAAAAAGCTCTACCAGTAACATAATGTTCATGGGTCTTTACAACACAACGCAGGATCCAAGCCAAACTAAAAATCAGAAGAGTGGTGTCCATAGATTTACTGAATGACTTCATCACCTCAAGCAATAAATAACAGCCATATTTCTACAAGCACCACATCTAACAAAACCTCATTTTGATCAGATTTGTTTCATGGTTGACAGAACTCTGTATCCCAAAGTTAAAGCACTTATTAAGGAACCTCTCCAATGCATAGATCCTCCGGGTTTTACAAGTGTAAAAGTTCTTACTGCTGTCTTTCCCTGACCAAATATTTAAAGGGCCTCCCTTACTTATTCCAATCTCTTGCTTTCATGACATGTATAACATCTTTACATTTTTAATCCGAGCCGCAGCTAAAATCTATTAACATGTTAAGAGATTACTGTGGGGAGGAGCAGAAGCAGCATGAGCGTGACACCTATCCCTCCTTGACCAAAACCTTGCTAACACACATACAAGTGGTTTAATGATCTCGTGGCAGCTTTAGCTGTTCCAAGCTGACACCGGGATACGTTACCTGAGGGAATTGGGGCGCCTGGGCCCGCACGGACATTGCCAACAGATCACAACCACAGAACAGGCGCGACTGTACCTGAAAACTCCCCATCAATGGCCAGGAAGTCCGACTCTTCAATGGCTTCATAGACTTTGTTTAAGTTATCCTTAAAATCTACGGGTGAAGGAGTAAAACACACCTAAGACTACCGACAGTTTCCTGCCCCAGCCCGCCGCCCCTCAGCGGAGCTGCCTGCCGCCCCGGGGCCCGCCCGCCGCACCTTCCCGCTCAGGGCTGTCCCTCAGGGCCGCGGGGAGGAGCTGGGACCCCCTTCGCCCCTGAAGGAGCGGCTGAGGCCGGATCCCGCCGGCAGCCTGCCGAAGGGAAGCCGGGACACCCAGGCGCCCTCTGCGCCGCCGGCTCGGAGCCTCCCGCCACGGCCGTGAGGGGTGAGCCGTGAGGGGCGACCCGAGAACGGCGCGCAGGGACGGCTGCTCACTCACTGCTTCTGATCACCTCCATCCCGCGCCCACACCAGCCCGGCCGGAGCTCGGCCCGGCCCGGCCTTGCCCGGCACGGAACCTCCCGCAGCAACACCCGAGCACTTCCGGTAGCCGCCCCTCCCGCCCCGCCGCACGTGAGCGCCCACGTGAGCCACCGGAGGCCGCGGGCGGGGCGGGGCGGGCGCCATCTTCCCCTGGGGCGGTGCCTGGCGGCGGCCGCAGTGCAACTCCCCGGGGGGCGCCCGTTGGCTGCTCCCACGCGCGGCCCTCGGCCCGCCCCGCCTCGCCCGGGCGCGGCGGCTGAGGAACAACTCCCGGAGAGGAGGCGAGGCCTGTGCGCCTACGTGTGTGCGGTGGGGACCGTTAGGCCTGGAGGGTGTCCCTCAGCTGCCCATCGCGTCGTGCGGCCACGGGGGGGGGACAGCCCTGCCAGGAGCTGCAGAGCGGGAAAGCTCTCCTAAAACTGCCGCTTTTCTGAGGGGTGTTCTGGAGTGGCCCAGGTGTTGGAAATCGCCGTCCCTGGCCTGTCAGACCGGAACGGCGGAACCAGCACCAGCTGGGACGTCCCTGAGGAGATAGCAGGGGGACAGTGGAGAGGTGGTGACTGCCTTCAGGGACAGGCCGGAGGAACTGGTATGCTTGAAGTATTACAGAAGAGACATTTGTTTTCCTGTTAAAATGATAAAACCAACACTTTCACACATCATTGCAGAACAGCTGTAACAAACCCTGCGCACCCAGGACGGTCCCTGCACCCGTGCTGGGGAAGGACACAGCTGCCCAGGGACAAGGTGCTGCACAAGAGCAGGCAGAAGTCATGGGCAAGGGTGTGTGCTGCAGGTTTGGAGCTCACACAGCAGAGAATGAATCTTTTACATAATTACAGCACAGTGAAAACAACTGGGAAATTATCCATAAACGGGGAGGTAATTTCTGCATAGAGCAGCAGGTACAGAATTGTGCAGGACTGAGTGGAGAGGGCTTTTAAAGATTCTTCAATATTAAATTTTGTCTTTTTGGTATAAGCAGTTTATTTTACATGTTCTCCCAGCAAACAATCTCTGTAGTTAAATGGTGCTCAGTAGTAGAGGGTTTTTTTTTTTTTCTATTTTGTGGTAAATTGGCTGAAGCCTAAAATTTTCATCTTGCTCTGTTTTTTTAGGAAACGCTCCTGCAGTTCCTGGTTAAATAATTAGGTACCTGCGTGGTCCTTTTCCATGTAGATACTAAAGCAACTCTAATTATGAATATGTAGATTGTAATCAGAGTTCTTTAATCTCTCATTGATTAAATGACACCAGGAAAGACTGGCTGCGTTCCGACTCAGATGTGGGGGAGAGAGAGGCTAACTGCTGGTTACACCAGACTACATTGTTATTTTATACGTTACAGTTCTATAAACTGGAACAAAAAGGCTACCTTAACTCCATTGCGTAAGTCTGGTGTTTTCTTTAGTGAAACGGGGTGGAATAATCGCCGCCACCGGACACCTCGTCCGGGGCTGTGGCAGGACTGGCGGCGCAGGCCCCCTCCCGCCGTCCCGGGGAGGGGGAGGTCGCTGGCAGCCAAATCCTCCCCGGCCGAGGCGAGGGTCACCCGCCCTTCCCGTGAGGCGGCGGGACCTGCCGACCCTCCCAGCCCGGGGCGGCGGCGGCCGTGCGGAAGCGGCGGCGGGCCGGGGCCGTGCGGGTGAGTGGGGCTGAGGCCGGGCTGCCGCGGAGCCTTCCCCTGTGCTCGTTGCCTTGGGGTGCCTGACCGCTGGGGTCCCCTCCGAAGCGGGGGAAGGGGCGGGCTGGTGCCGCCTGCGGGATACGGGCCGTGCCTTGCCGAGGGGGGCGGACCGACCGTCGGGGCGCTGCAGGCCCGAGCTGTCGGTGCCTCCGCTTTGGGAGCGGCGCGGGGGGAGCAGAACGTCAGGCTGAAGGGGAGAAGGGGGGGCGGGAGAGGAGCTGGTCAGCTTTCTGCCTCTGACCCGTGTTTGAATCGGTGCGAAGACCCAGTAGTGAGATACTTTTGCCCCCGTGGAAATCCTCATGCCTCTGCCAGGAGAACTAAAATAATGTTCTAGGTGCAAAACTGCGGTTTTATTCCTTCTTTCGTAAGTGACGGTCCAGGTTTGCCTTTCAGAAAGCCAGCAATCTTTGCTTTGCTAGGAACTGATACATGGGTGAGCAGACTGAGTTTCCTAGTTGTACTATCAGTTTGTGTTCCTGTACCGGTTGTATATATTTTTTTAAAAAAAATTGTTCTTTACCAACTTGCACGCTTACCTCTTCATGCCTGATCTGGATGGAAAGATGGTAACTTAGTAGTAAGCAGGAGCCATGGTGGAGCGTCAGCATATTTTGGTTTGGTAGTGCCTGAGGAGAAAACTCTATACATTTTGATAGCTTCTTAACGTACCATGACTGATAAATTAGTGATCTGGATCACTGCTTTTCTTAAGAAAGAGATACAGCCACCTGAGAGAATACAGTAGGAACATCAAGCAAATAGATTTATATTTTGGTAAGCTTGGAACAAGCTTAAACTCTTCTCATGTGTGCATTTTCTGAAATGCTAGCAGAGTAATTACCAGTAAAGTTAATACAGAGTTCAGTCCTTCACTGAGATGGCAAGCAGATCCGTCCAGATCAATCCCGTATAATTCCAAAGCATATGACTTCATGGATCAAAATTGTATTTATTTTTTCTCATAGCCCAGCAATGTCTAGCATTGACCTTTGTTAGTAATGTTTTATTCCATGCACGTGGAAAGAGGAGTGATGGAGTAAATGAGATCGTTATATTATACTGGTGTTTTATTTTTCTATGCTTTGGCGTGATTTACTAATGATATTTCTTTTGATTGGTGTCTTTTAGTAAAACCTTGATTACAATACTGTCAAAAGCCATCTGAGTCATAGTGAGGGTTTTTGTTTCACTATTACGTGTTACGTAAGATAGGAAAAGAAAATATACAGAGACTGAGCCCAGCTGTTTACGTCCAGAATCTGGTTTCAATTGCAGTTTGCAATGAATATGTTGTTGAAAAAGTAGAAGATCATGTCTCATTGGGGGGAGAGCTAAGTTAGTTAAAAAGTTTAAAACCATCAAGGCAACCAAACAATTAAAATGATAAATTATACTGCTTGCAATTCTAAACTTCTGTAGTAACTTCTCTTAATGAGGGTTGTTGTGTTGCTTTACAGAAGTAATGCCTTACCTGGTTTGAAGATCTAAGAGAGCTTTCTGTTTGCATAAGGCATTAAAGAAAATGGAAGAAGATGAGACTTTACAGGGTGAAACGGAGAGGGCAAAAGTTGAAACGCACACTACTCCCAAGGTCAGTCGGCGGATATCAGTGAGTGAGTTCCTTTGCCACTGCTGTTATGACATTCTGGTCAATCCCACCACCCTCAACTGTGGGCATAGTTTCTGTAGACATTGCCTGGCCTTGTGGTGGGTATCGTCCAAGAAGAATGAATGCCCTGAATGCAGAGAGAAATGGGAAGGTTTCCCCAAAGTCAACATCCTCCTCAGGTGAGCACACTATGCCATTTTTGGATTTCTAAACCCACCAAAATTAGTTGTCTGGTTTACTGAGTTTGCTGCAGATTTGCACAATTTACTGGTAATCTGAACTGTCCAAGGATGTTTAAATCATGAAGTCTTTCGTGTTCTGCACTTGTACTGAACTGTTCAAATACATTTTTCTGCATGGAACAAAGTGGTGGGTTGGTTTGCTTTGGTTTGGGTTTTGTTTTCTTTTTTTTTCCGTATGAATTTTTTGGGGGATGGAGAGGAGGGATCCTTTTTAGTATTGGGACACTTGCATATTTTAATATAGCTGGTGGTTCCCTAATAATTCTAAGTATTTGATAATTGTGTGATTATTTCTGTAATAGGAATTACTTATAGGAAGAAATGTGATCTTACTGCAGAACAAAGCTAGAAATACCAATTTGGTGTCTTGAATTACCCACAAGTTCTTGTGTTAATAGTATTTTATCGTAGGTTAATCATATTTTAATAAATAGCCGGTAGAATTGACGGTTGGCTTTTATGTTGTCTTTTGCATAGCATTTTGGAATAATCACGGCTTGCCAGTAGCACACACGATTTTAATTTTTTATGAGAAATAAGGATTTATTATTTTTTTTAATGTGATGTTTTAACTTCCTCTATCTTTAGAAGCTAAGGAAAATGCTGTTTGGAAATAATTGATTTAAGTTTAACTTTACTAAGTATTAATAACTAATGTTTTCTCGCCTTCAAAGATGACAGTCTTTAGTAGAGGCTGGAAAATAAAAATCCAATCATTAGTCCCTTTTATGAATGTTAAGCCTCAATGATTATAATACAGTGACAAATATTTTTCCCATTAGGGATGTTATTGAAAAGCTATTTTCTGATGCCATTGAACAAAGAAAAGAAGATATTCAGCACAATAGTGATGTAGCACGCAGCTTAGCAACCTTCCAAAAATATGGGAATGACCAGATTCCTACAGTTCCGAACACAGGAAGAATTAATCCTCAAGGAGGAGGGTTTTTCTCAGGCGTTCTGACAGCTTTAACTTGTGTAGCAGTAAGTTTCATCTTGTTGGCTTTCCATATTTACTTCATTAAGCATGCAATCAAATATACTTAAATTATGTGGACATAAAAAAAGATGGTCAGCACAGAAGAGATTTCAGCTGAGTGGAGTAAATAAGGCAGCATTCAGAGCTGTGTGTCTGGAACTACAATTGCAATATACAGCAATATGCAGCAAACAGAAGGTAGACAAATTGGGTAAAACTTCAAGATACTTTCTTATTACCTGAATATTCTAGGGTCCATTAAATGGAAAATTCTACATGCCAAGCCCCCTCAATGCATGTTTATTTGTATCATTAATATATTTGCTTGCAGGTAAAGGATCTCTTTTTTTTCTTTTTCTTTTTTTTTTTTTAAAAATCTACCTATAGGTAGTTCTACTTGGATATCACTGGAGTAGCAGAGAATTTGAAGATGATCTTCTTGTCCACAAACCTGTTGCTAAATGGACTGCTGAGGAAGTGATACTTTGGCTAGAGCAGCTGGGCCCATGGGCTTCACATTATAAAGAAAGATTCTTACTGGAGAAAGTGAATGGAAGGTGAGAGGTCTAATTGTCAAGAATAGCTACGGTTTGATTGGACTACTGGATAGCTTTCATTAGGGACGGTATGTTGTGGAATGACAGTACTTTGTTCCATAGGTTGTGGGAATATTCTCTTGATGTATCAGAATAAAATTCAGGGGAAGTTTTAACACTTGTAGTTGAAAACTTTAGTAGTAAATACTAAGCAAGTTAACTGAAAATTCTCTAAGAACTTTTGTAAATGTTGACAATGGAGACTGAAATGATACTGAAAGTAAGTCTACTAATGTATTATCCACCCCTCCCACCTTTTCTTTCTTGTGAAAATATGCATATGTTATATGCATCACTGCATTCCACCCCAGAGCTCTAGGTTTGATTTCAGGAGACCAGACTAGATCTGTGAAGTACTGAAGAACTGTGTTCAATAATAGCCAACAAGCTGATAAATTTGCATGCTGAAAGCAGGCAAGAGAAAACTTGAAAAGAAGGATATTTAAAACCCAGGCTCTGAGATGCAGTTGATTCAGAACTGGAATGTAATCCAAAAGGTGATACCTTCTATCAGTAGTTTATTGTTTCAATATGTAATTGCTAATTTGTTAGTTGTGTCTTTTTGGTGAAGAGCCACTGTTTACCTTCAGAATTATTCTGCTTTTGTAGACTCCTTCTAACGCTGACAGAGGAGGATTTCACAAAAAAGCCTTACAGCATAGAGAACAGTAACCATAGAAAAGCTATTACGGCGGAACTGGAATGTGTGAAAACTTTAGGTGTTAAACCACCACAGAACCTTTGGGAATATAAGGTAAATTTTATATAAAGTCTGTCATGTATATTAAGTAAGTATTTCCAAAAAATATATCTTTAAAAGAAAATTCTCTGAAAGCCAGGAGGAGTGTAAGTAGAATTATTACCCTTGTAAAAACTGCTCAGTTTAGTGAACCGTTGTGTCTGAAGAATGGTTCTTTAAAATATGATTGTCAGAAAAATCTAAGAACTGGCATGTCCCTTTCATTTAATTTTTTCATTATTTGAAATTTGATAATTGTACACCTTTCAGGCAGTAAATCCAGGAAAATCACTCTTTCTTCTGTATGCACTGAAGAGTTCTCCAAGACTCAGTATGTTATACCTATACTTGTTTGATTATGCGGAAGCTTTCCTACCTTTCATCCACACAATTTGCCCCATGCAAGAAGACAAGTATGAAGATATTGTCACAAAACTACTAGTAAGTGTTCAAAACATTAAATATCCTACCTGCTTTTGTTATAAACATCTTAAGACTAGCAGCATAAAAACACATGGTGATTATTCACAATCTCTTTACAATACAACTTTTAAAAAGTCCTACAAAGTAAGCAGTTCCTTGATTTTATGTGATTGCCAGTGTTGTGACCAACACCTTTAATAAGATTGATTTTAAGAGTTTTAAGACTTTACATCTGCAAAACTGATTTTTTTGAAGCTCACATGACTATAGAAGGGCTGCTCACTTAAAATACCTGAGTTTTAACAAATGGCGTGGTAAGGTCTGGCTGCCTGTGATGTTTTATTCTAAGCTAATGGAAATTACTGGGTTTATAGTATTATCTACCAGAAAGTATAGTAAAGATAAATTACTGCTTTCAAGTACGAAATAACAGTTTTTCAACAAAAGAGTAGTGGAAATAAACCAGTTTTGTATTTATCTGTTTAATATGAAATTGATTAACAGTCTTTTTATCCTAATTTACAGGACCTTAAAGATCCTTCTTGGAAACAGTGGAGAGAATTCGTTGTAAAGTATATATTTTTGCCATACCAGCTGATAGCTGAATTTGCTTGGGATTGGCTGGATGTGCATTACTGGACATCCAGATTTATCATTGTAAATGCCATGTTGCTCTCTGTTCTGGAATTATTCTCCTTTTGGAGGCTCTGGTCAAGAAGAGAATTGAAGTAAGTCTTGCTGAGCTTGTTGAAGAGGGTAGGAAGTACGTGGCCTTATAAATAGAAAGTAACAGTCTTGCAGTTTCACAGTTGCTCACTGAAACGACACTGAAACCACAACTCTGAGGTTAATAAGACCATGTGAATCTGAATCTGCACATATACTAGTACTCACTCTTGAGTATCTGTGAATAAAGGGTTTCTTATAGTTGGTTTTACTGATCAGATGTAGCAAATGCAGTAACAGTAATAAGCATGTTCTTCACCAATTAGTAAATATTAACTCTTGCCTCGAAGAACCACCTTTTATAGTAACTGGTGTTAGCTGTCAGCTGAGAACTAAATACATAATAATTTTATCATGATGTGCTTACAATATACTTATTAAAGGATGAGTCCTCAGGATCGTAAATAAGTTTAGTTCCACTGATACTATTTCTGATAGGTGATCAAAATTGCTGTTTTCAGTTACTACTTAGCCTTAATTTAAGCATACTAATATTTCTTCATAATTGCTGTGATCTTTTATTTCTAATATTTAGAACCTGCACAGGAGCAATTCTTGGTTTGTATACTGGCTTTTCAGTTTCTCTGCCAGCAGCTAGGAGGCAGACCATGTTCAGAAGAGAACAGGGGACATGGACATTATCTATGACAAATCTGGAATTTGACCACTTTAACTTGCTGTGCTTTGTGGTCTAAATAAATTGACTTAATGCTTCCTCATATAAAATCTAGTGTTACTGTATTTTAAGAAAGTTTTTCTGGAGTGCAAAATGATGTTTTACAGGTACCTGACTATGGGCTAAGTAATTGGAGGCTGCAGCACATATTAGCTTTTCTTTGAATGCATGAAAACAAAACAGAAAGTTCCTCTAAGCCTCTTCCTTTCCTTTTTCACAGGACTATTCCTCACAGAATGTGGAGACATTTCTGGAAAGTCTCAACCCAGGGTCTTTTCGTTGCCATTTTTTGGCCTTTTATTCCTCAGTTTGTCTGCAACTGTTTGTTTTACTGGGCCTTGTACTTTAACCCAATTATAAACATTGATCTTGTGGTTAAAGAGGTAAGGCGTCTGGAGACACAAGTGCAGTGAGTGGCATGGGAACTTTTGAGCTGTTGAGCTTCAAAAAATGGACATTTAAAATAAGCTTTGCTTTTCTTCCTTATATATGTGGCAGTGAAAGTGATGGATTATGTTAACTTAAACATAAAAAGCGCCTTAAGGTAAGTTACTCTCAAACCAGCTGATTTGAAATCTGAGAATGGGCTTTATTATCCAAAAGAAATTTTCTGTTAAAAAACCCCATTACATTCCCGATTTAGCTGTGTAAAATTTATAGAGTCATGTCACCCCATTTTTGATCAAATCAAACTTCTCTATTCTGTCTTGAGCATTCTGGTTATTTTCAAGCCTGCCTTAAAATCAGTGTCTTCTGAACACCTACAGTGATTTATTTTATTTTATTTTTTTTTAAACTTAGCATTTCATACCAGCAATGTGTTCCTCAACTTCAGTTTGCCAAAGGAAAGCTCTTCCTGGGTTGGCTTGATACTGAAAGTACTTCGGTGTTTTCAGTCTGCTTTACTTGTAAAGTTGTGACTGTCAAATACACAGTCTTACAGTAAGGTTTGTTCTAAAATTCCTGCTGCTGCAGACAAAGACTGCTTGAGTTTTCTTGTCTTTTGGAAAATGTGATTGCCATTCAAAATTTTTTATAAAGATCAGTTAGGACTTCGTCAATAGCTTCTTTAATGGCCTCCTCTTGAAGTCTGTTGCCAATTCTTAAATTCAGGGTTATTTCTTAAATATGATTATTTTGGGAAAGTGACCTGACACTGTAATTACATCTTAGTGCAATATAATGTGTGTATATAGATCTGTGAGCGAATATTGACTGGAAGGACTGGAACAAAATTGGATTGCCATTTGTTTATGTTTTTTGACTGAAGCAAAATTTAGAGCTTTGTCCCCTTGCATTCTACATTGGTTTCTTGGTTGGTTTTTTTTTTTCAGTTGTATCATTAATATGAACTTTAAATTTGCCTATGAATATTTTTAAATATTAAAGATCTCTTTTGAAATCTTCATCCTTCCTAAAGAAGTGTTTTGTTTTGTTTTTATATTGAAATACTTGTCCTAGGCTTTGACTTGTGCAAGCTTGTTCTGTAGCCCTGCATCTAGCTCTGCATCTTTAAGTTGAAGTGGGTGAAAGTAGGCGTAAAACACTCCTGATTTTTAAACTATTGAAATTAGCAGGTACAAAAAGGTGTATTATTCAACAATTGGTGTTACTGTTTTCTCTTCTTAAAAAGTTTCAAAAAACTATGAAGTGACCCTAGCTAAAACCATCTTTACATCCTTATGTGGTATATACACTTCTGAACTTTGCAAACTCATGCTGTCCAAGATCCAGCACTTAATAGAGAAGGCAGTTGGTCCCAGTGACTACTACTTTTTTCATGTATCTCTCAGTGATGGTTTGCATTTGCACTTTTAAATCTGGCTCTCAAGTTTTAAGGTTAGAACTTCTCCCTGTGCCCACAGGAAACTCAAGGTGTACGTAGAGTAAGGAGTTTGAGTCATACCCAATAAACAACTTGTGAGAAAACTGTATTTAAAAAGTAAATACTAGAAAAAAAGAATTACATTAGGTGTTTTTTCATACAGGTAGGACTACTTAAGGTGAATGAGATGCAAAAGTTTAATTAGGCTTCATAATAAATGTTTACTATAGATGAGAGGGCTCTTTGTGCTGACACTGTCACTTCATCCGTTTCTTGTGGTCAGTTCGAAGTTAACAAATGTTAAGGCAAATGTTAGTGGAAAAGTTTTATTTGTGTCTTATAGCCAGTGGAGGGGAGATGAAAAGTTTACAATGAACAATATTATCAATCTGAAAAATATGTGAACCTGAATATAAACAAAATTAATTTTAAGTCAATTACTCTTTAAGCTGATGAACTCAAATTTATATTTAGTTAATAAAAGGTTACACAGGACTAATTAACTTGCTTTCAGTCTGGGCATTGTAGAAGGTAAATAAGAGGGTAAATGTTTACTTTGGCCATTCTGGGGTGGAAAGGCTGAGGTGGCAGGAAGGAGAATCAAGAAAAGGGAGAATAACTTTTTGTCACTACTGTGACCAAAAAAAAAAATGTCAGATTTCAATGCATACAGAGTTTTCATAAAGACTGATGTTGTATATCTAATACCTGCACAAAGGCTGAATCTCACCACACATAACGTCTGGCCACAAAAGGTATTTTGTATGATAGGGAGCTTTAGAAAAACATTTGGCAGCTTCACGGTCACATTCACACGCCATTTTTTGACATTTGTCTTCTAGTGATTCTGAAAGAAAACACAATAAGTTTGATGTTAGTCTTAAATAATTAAAAATACCAAATGGAATACCAAGAATTGCTGCCTCACCTTCCATATTTGCCATATAAATGGTTCTTATCTTTCAAGGGCAATAGAACTGTACGCAGCTTGTGTAACAGTTTTTTCATGTTCTTTAGACAAGAGCTCCACTTTAGGACATCTCAGCAACAGAGAATATACAAACATGGTTTGGTTTGGTGACAGTTGATAATCAGTGGAACTATCTTGGCAGGTGAAAATATAATAATTTCATAAATATTTAAATACTCTTCTTCACATTCTTTAATAAATTCCTTAATTACTTTAATTCCTCTTCAGAAAGTGGTATGTGACCCTCCCTGCCCACCTTGTTGCTCCAGTGAAACTTGAGTTTGGGAAGGTATTTTCCATTTCACATATGCTTTCATCAACGTTGTAGCATTAAAATTACATACATGAAATAAGGGATGCAAAGATGTTCCATGTTCAGCTTAAATCACCCACCTTTTTTTATTGAGGCATTCAGTGAGAAGTTAGGTAAGCGTGTAAGTATGATAAAAGCCATGTCTGGCCATATTTGTTTTATAATTGTAGTGGTGTAACTTAACAGATTTCTTGGCGTGGACGTTTCTTCTTGGCATAAACAATTTTTTTCCTACAGTAATATATTTTAGTTTTATTGTGCCAACCCAGAAATGTGTGGTTTTTCTCTCTGCAGCTGTCTGTAAACTGCAGAATCCCTGATTATATTTTGTTAGATCTCTGCTTGAAATTTGTCTAGGAGCAGAACAAGTGTACATTTTTGTGAATTAACTCAAATTCTGCTATGAAGTGGAAGTGTTCTTAATGTGTAAGTGTGGACACTGCAACTAGCCACCCCAAGAACTACTCAGTAGCGTAAGTAGCATAAACAATGTGCTAGGATAAAAACTTCCAACAATTAACCGAGAAAAACTATTCTTTCTTTTGTTACTGGTCCAAACTTAATCTTCTCCATAGTACAACAGGGACTTTGTTTCAGCTTTGTTTGTTGATGACATGCCTACTGTCTTGGCCAGTATTTTAAAATACTGACAGCTTCTGGACTGGAACAGAAATAGAACGTTTACAGCCACATATAGGTGGACTGTAACTTGAAATTAGCAAGTAGAGATTCTCCATGAGGTGTAGACACTTGGGCAAAGTAAAGGTTGAATGAAAAGGAGGAAAGGAAATAGTGTCAAAACTTTTCTTTTTATTTCAGGTCAAATTCTAAATTGAGTTACGAAATGAGAGGTTTTTGTGTTTTCTCTGAACAGCCTACTGTGTTGCCTTTAAACTGTGGTAGTCAGAAACTCAGACTTGTGAAGAAGTTTATATAAGGGTCTGCATTTTTGTTGTGCAAATAATAAGCAATTCTCGAGCTGATTTGCATTCTAGGTAGCAGCAGAAAGTTACACGCAAAGTAACTGACCTAGAACCTGATTTAAAAAACAACAAACCAATACACTAAACAAAGAATAACAACAAAACACCACCCCACACACACACCAAATAAAAAAAATAATACCCAAAACCTAACAAGAGGCTTGTGAGAAGTTACAGTTTCAAAAAATCTTTGAAGTGTATTGGAAAATATTTGCTAAAACTTTGGGAATTGTGAACAAATAATGTAAAAGAAATGCAGCTTTTTCCTGTTAAACATGTTGTGGACGTGTTACTTCCATAAATAAACATACTCATCAAATATTTTTATTACCTCAGTGTTTGAAATTGTAAGTTGTAATTGTGAGTTCATTCATAAATTGCAGCCACTAGCAGTGGGCTCTGCAACCAATCAATATGCCAAAACCTTGTCCATCATAAACTTATATATGGTGGGAAATATTTTCTGCTAAGTATAAAAAGGATCCTTTTTAAACAATTGTGATTTTCTCGCCTTCTGTTTGTAGTTTCTGTCCGGTTGGAGACCTGCAGGGAGTAACTTAACATGGGTTCCTCAACATATGTAAATGCCAAGTAAAAAGAGGAAGGGGGGTTGGGTGGTGTTTTCTGAAAGGGAATAGAAGCTTGTAGATCAGAATTGTGTTTGCTTATAAATGTCAGTAGGTGGGGATTAAGAAGGAGAAACTGCATTCAGGTGGTTGGCATAGCTGTGCTTTCTGGAGGCACAGCTTACCCTTGCAAAAAAGGTCAGAGAAGGAAGGATGGTAAAATAATAATTGTAGAGCTAATTAAGGAAATGTCTTTCTATGAAGTCAATGAGACAATCAGTATAAGTAAAAAACCCAACCAACCAAAAACCCCAACTAGAACTGTTCACTCACCACACACAACATTATTGTCTTCACATTCCCAGTGGTACCTTTCTGTCTTTGGGTGACAACCTGCTTGTTCTGCCTTACCATAGCAGCAGTCGTGGTTAAAGCAGCACCTGAGAGTGACAGAAATGGGCTTCCCTTAGTTCATACTGTGGTGATTTATGGTCACATAATCTGGATGGGTTTTATTGGCATGTTTCTACAGGCTGTGAAGTAGTAAAACGGTCAACAAATGTGAATGTATAAACAGTTGCCTGCTCAGGAACCAAAACAGGGTAATTGTTCAATAGATCGCCTGGAAAAACTGATTACTTTTTCATGTAATCAATGATGAGGAAAATGGCTGATACAAATAAACCTACTTGAACTTCCTCACAGATCAAAATACAAAGAATCTTTAAAGCACTCAGTTTTAAGCACGATGAACTTTCACGTGGGTATGCCTCTCTCCTAGCCCCAGATAATGAATGATGTATTTTTCTGACAGTTATTGATGCTACTGTAACCCTAAGATTTGTTGGGCTGTTTTGTACCACCATAAATGTCCTTAGATGGGGGCAGAAAAGCTGAGAGCAGGTGAAATGTTCAGTAATGAATAGGCACGGGTGCTGTTTGATGCCACAACAGAACTAAAATTGTTTGCTCAGAATCATGAAAAAATTTGGAAAAATTGCCTGAAATTGTTTCAGAATTGTTCTTATCATAATTGGGACAATGAATTCGTAGACTTTCTATCACATTGTGGAACTGAACAGTAGAGGTAAGCATTAATGGCATATTTTAATGCTCAAAAAAAAAAATTACTCTTCTGGTACAGAGTGACTGCAAGCCTGGAATAGTAAGTAGGGGAGGTAACAAGGATCTGCAGTCAGATAGCTTGTGTGTGTTTGCTGCAAAATAACTGTACTTTTTTTTTACTCAGTGGAAGAACAGGATGTATCTGCGAGCTCTTTGTATTCAGTCATTTTCCTCCTGCTAGCCTAAAACCATCATATTACAGTAGGCACATGATGTTTAGATTGCCTGAGGAATTTGTGCCTGCAATTGAAAAAGTTAATGCTGTGAGCTCTCACTTGCAATTACTGTTCTTTCCTATGCTTATTAAATAATTACTTGGTAAGTCCACACAAATGGCCATGTAAAGATCCTGTGGTGCAGAACAGTTGAGCAGCACGTGCCTGTGAAGGAGCTCAATACATCCATTTTATGCACAGAAATTAAACAGAAAAAGACTTCCAGTGAGTCTTCATAGCGGTGCTAAGGTAAACGAACCAGGAAATACGTTGTCTTTTGCCTTAGTGCAGTCCATCTTCATGTGTCTGATAAGGCAGAACTTGAGATCTCGTCACATATGGTGGGGAAGTGCATGGGTATGAGGATAAACATGAAAATAGAAAACCTTTATTTAACTACTGTAAACAGAAAATCATCTTCCTGTCAGCTAACCATCAATTATGAATTAAATTGATGGTAGTCAGTATGTTGTGATTTAGTACTAAATACAAGGTATGTTTTTTAGAATTATTTTTGTAACAACATATAATTCCTTTTATTCAAATGTTACTTTTCAACAGGTTGCATTTTGCATAATTTTCTATGTATAATTTTGAATCCTAATAAAATGAGATGGGTGGCAGTGGAATCCAATATTTTTTCAATTGCATATTTTTTATTTTTATAGATAGCTTGAATGTTTGAGCTTCAAAGCTTCTCCTTTTGGCCAAAGAGCAACTGGAAAGAAACTCAATTGTCCTGTGCCTCCAATGTTACTGCAGTGAGAGCTTGAGGTAAGGCAAGTAAGACTCCTGTAGATCTACAGTAACAGTTTTAGTGCTTCAGAGTGGCTTGGCAGTCTGAGGTGTGTTTAAACTCATTTCCCTCCCTGATGTTAAATAGGCCTAATTCATATTTTAGTCCTTCTATTCTGTCATCTGCATACATTCAGTACTTACTTACCTAGCTAGATAGTTACTCTTACCAGTCTACTCTGTCCTTGGGCCATCCTCTTCCTCCCAGACCACAGTAGCACCCGTACCGTAAGTAGGCAAAAGGAGATCGTCCTGTAGTACATTTAACAGCTCCAGCTAATTCCAGAATTCCTCTTCGGTTCCTAAAATGGGCTTCCCCAAAAGCGCTTTTATAAACTGGGGAAGAAAAACGTCTTTATTTTTTATTGAATCAAACACGTAGATAAAAAATAGCATTTGAACTTTGATAATGATTGTCAGTACTTAAAAATAATACAGTTTTCTTTTTGACACTTTGGGGCCACACTCCTGGACCCCAGTCCCTTTTTACCCCAGTCTGTAGTGAGCAGAATACTGAACCACTTTCTGAACAGCTGCAGTGGTTTCCTCCCATCAAGGCAGCACACAATGACAGGCTTCAGTCATTTCCAGTCTTAAAACTGGCAGGGGCTAGCATGTGTTCCGTGGTTCAGGTCCACTAATCTGCCCCAAGTGCTGCAGTATTTTCCCCTTATCGTAACATGTAATTTTGCCCACGTTGTTATTTTGTAGAATGTAACGTTTGGCGTTTCAACAAATACATCCTCTATGATGGGTTCTGGTTTTCCTCATTTTCAGACAAAGCCAAATAACCGGCAGGGGTGAGCGTAGAGCAGGGAAATGGGTGGATGCTTGGAGTCTTTTCCAGTGAAATTAGAAGGGTTGCTTATTTTTTTTCTGTTTCATTTTGTTTGGGTTTTTTGTTGCTGTTTTTCGCCATTATTTCTCCAGAACAAGACTGTATTTAGGAACTTTCTTTTAACTGTCTGGTGTCAGTACTAAAGCAGCAGGTCCAGGGCAATAGATAAATGTTGAGACACCAGGTGACTTTTTTTTAGGGCTTTATGCCATCCCTCATGTTGAGGTAATGCATAGAAGACCCTTAATAGTAATGGGCAGCATTTCCTTGCAGTGCAGGCTCCAACCTATTTGTAGGAATTTTTAAGAAGGTGGATAAGTACAAAACAAATTAGTGGAAGGCTGCTGATAAGAGTTGTTTTACTAATTAAACTAATTATTTATTTTGGTATGAGAACAGTTTATAAACCTTAACTCCCAGTACTGGATACAGATTGGGAAAGACATTAAGCTTTAATAACTGATAATATCTGAGAGACGGGCAGCAGAAAAAATATTTGGACTTAGTCATTGAAGGCATTGATATTTATTTTCCTATAGAATAACTATATGATTATACAGTTTGTATATCATCTGCATAATCATATAATCTATTATAATAGACTAACTAGTAGACTATTATAATAGATTGTATTATTAACTATAAGCAGTTAGATCTGCCAGAAAAACATTATTCCTAGCACAGTTGAGTAACTTGAAATGCGTGGGATGCTGGTGGTGACCTTTTACGAAACAAAAGTATTTAAACACCTCATGAAATCACCTCATTAAGAAACACAATTGGTTTGTATGTGAGAATGGTAAAAAAAAAGCTTTAGAAAGAATATTTGTAGCTAATCCTATCTTATAAAAATAGCTAGTCTTCCTAAGACAATATTTAGTACTTTCCTGACTGGCAACTACTCCCGGATCTTGTTCCCTCCTGCCTTGTGGGCACCTGACCTAGGGAGAAGAGAGGATGTTGAAACAAGAGTGCTTAAACTTGCATATGCATCTTTGGCCATTGATTAAAAGCAGTCACATCTTGAGGAGTTAAAAAGGCTTAAGTGGCTATGTAGTCATTTGCAGTTTCATTTAAAAGCTGTTCCATTGGCACTGAAAGGTCCCTGCTAAGACAGTGGATAGTGTCTGTTGTGTCACGGCTCCCATTCCAGGATATCATCTGCTGTTTAATTATATAGGTTTTCTGATTAAAAAACCCATTTTTTCATGTTAAATATGTGTAACATTTCCTATAGTGGTATTTCCTTTGTGCAGTCATAGTGCTCCAGTAGTTCAGAACTTGAAACTTGGGAATAAGCAGACTTTCTGATGCATCTAAAAGATCTTGTCAGAAGTGGAAACCTTTGATCTGTATGCATTATAGAAAGTTGGTTTGTTTTTTCTCCTAGATTTTTTCTTCTTCGTAAGCCTTCGGGAATGGCCTTTTTCACCTCATCTTGTTGCCCAGACTACTGATGTGCTATCTCCACAAACTCTGGTCACGTGTACATTTTTCGAAAGGATAAATCTGCCTGCTTTGATACTGTGGACCAAGGATTGAGAAACAGGTAAATTGCATTTCCCATCCTCCTCACAGCCTACGGAATGGGAATGGCTGACTGTGATGCCTGACTCAGAGCTACCAGGCCAAAGCCTGACTCTCTGTAATGATCACCCTAGGCTGGCAGAAGCAGTGAAACAGTCTTTCCTTAATGTTCTTACTGAGGTTTGTGCCATGCAAAGGATGAAGTCTAGAGGATGATCAAAATGCAGAAGGAATAATAGGGGCATGCTGAGGTCAGGAAGTAGAATTGGGGCAGTGAGCTTGGTGGGACCTTAAGTTGGCCCTGTTATGCAAGCACCTCACCTTATGGTCCTTAATCATGCAATTGCCTTTTTTTCCCCACCGAGACCCTGCTTCATTCTGTGCACAGAATCATAAGAATGAACTGAGGCTCTTGTCCTTAGCATCCTTCTATTTGCAAGATTTGGCTTGGTGAAAATGCAAGCTGTGTAGGAATGTATTTAAAGAAAATCTCTTAATTAAGGCAGCTGAATGCTATTCTGGAAAACTGGATTTTATCCTTACAGCTGTCACAAAGGTTCAGCATGAGGTTAGTTTAATCACTTTAAAACAATGCCTATCAGTGTTTACTAATGGTATGTTCCCAGCCTGCTGAATATCCTGGGGCTGGAGAACCAAACTACTGCAAACTACACCAAACTACTGCTTGGTGAGAGCCAGGCTGTGAGTAGTTGAAGTTCCACGTAACTTTAAGTAGTTGTAGGTAAAATTACATTCTAACATGTCACCATGGAAATCTAAAATTGGTGGATGCTTTTTGTGTCAGCCCACCTTCCTATCTGAGTAAAAGGGACGATAATATAGTTTCACAGAAGTGTGAAAGAAGTAAGTACATTCAGATACTATACTGATGAATACCTCAGAAAACCTATGAGGAAATGGGCTGTAGATCATTACAACTGGTCTGTAATAGTGCTTAATAAATAGGGCATAGGAGACAAAAAAAAAAAAAAAAGAATACTTGCAAAGTGAGCAGTCGGCTATGCCGGGGTATGAGGCAGGGGTCCTTTAATTACATTCTCACATCATAACTTATTCACAAGGACTGACTCATGCTTTCAGAATAACCCAGCTACAGTTTTGTAGGCAATCTCAGGTGCAGCAGCCCCTGGCTTTTGAACTGCTTTGTAACTCCAGTGCCCCGAGAGCTCTCTGCAGCCCCCACAAGAGCATGGGCAATGGCTGGCTTTGTAAAAGATTATTATTACACCTGCAGCCGGCAGTCGGATTTTTAAATGCTGCACTTGAACACATTCCCGCGGATCTCTAACAGCGCGTGCGAGCCCCGCAGCACGGTGACTCCTGTGTCGCACGGGTACGCGGCCGGGCTGGCGGGGCGGCTGAGCTGCCGGTCCGCACCGCGGTGTCCGCCGTTCGGGTGAGTTACACCCGAGTTACGCCCAAGCGCGTTAGACAATCTCCCAAAGTACTTGTTTTCAGCGTGTGAAGGTGTTCACTTGCCATGATCACTTCTGTCGCCCTTTCCCCTCCTCCAGACGCAGCCCAGCCCCATCCCTCCGGGTACGGAGCGCCCGGAGCCCGGGGAGGCGCCTCCCTGCAGGCTCCAGACCCCCGGGCTGAGCCCCGGCGCGGGCCCGCAGCGGCTGTACTCACCGGCGGGCAGCAGCAGCAGCAGAAGCGGCAGGAGGGGCAGCGCGGGGCGGCGGGGTGCCATGGGCGCAGGGTGCGGGCTGCAGGCAGGAGAGCCGGGCTGTGGCTGTGACCCAGGGCAGCTGCGTGCCGCCTATAAGAGGCTGCTCTCTGCCCGGGCCGGGTCCCCCGGAGCCGCGGGTGCAGACCACGCTCCGCTGTCCATCTGGGCAGAAGGGAGGAGCTGGGACCTGTCACTCGACAGCCAGGCACAGGGGACCGCGGCACTCGGATGTCTGCTGGTCTCTGATGGGGGCTCCACTCTGCTCCAGGACCTTCCTGCTCTGGTAGCTATAACTTCTCTTTGAATTACAGCACTCCCTAGGTCATTTCATCTAGATCTGGAGAGTTAAGATAGCAGTGAACTGTAAGTTAGTTATTCCAGTGGTTAATTATAACTAGTGCTGAATACACACGCTGTACCTGTAGCCTCAATTGCCCAAATTCATGTCCCGATTGCTGCTTTTCTTGGAGGACTAAAGAATATCCAACTCCTGAACTGGTTATGGATATTTGTAGCTTGATCAAAATAACTTTTTAACTTTCCCTCAAGCAAAATAGAGTCTTATATGGAGATTTATTTGTACATTGTGTAATCTTTGCATATTTTTTCCATTCCCTTTCCAACTCTTGTATTACTTTGTGAAGCTACACCTAGATGCCGTATTGCAATCACAGTTTCATTGTCCCTCTCAACACACAGACAACACCAATTGCCTTTTTTTCCTTGCTCATAGGTTCCAAGTGCATCATCAGACTTTTCATTATTGCACTGAAACCAGTGCATTCCCTGTCAGTTGTTCAAGCCATTGGGACCCCTGGAATTTTGAGTATTGATTTTCTTTGTGTGTGTGTTTTGTTCTCTTCTCTTTTTTTGGCATTGTAGTACTCCAGGATATTAAGATGCTCTGATTTCTCTGTTATATGATTCCTCTTTGACCAGAAGAGAAGTAGGAAATTGTATGTGGTCCTATTCCAAAAGACAAAAAGCATGCACAGACAGATCAGATTTGGTTTTGTCATGCTCTCATTAATCCATGCTCAATGAAATGTTTGTGTTGGCACTGAAGGTAGGGTAGCGTGGGATAAACGTGGAAGCATATCTGTTGAAGGTAGGATATTGATATGCCTTTGCTCACCTGATAAGCCTTTGTGCAACTAGAGGCAGAACACCAGAAATGGTATGTTAGCCCAGTCAGAACCATGCACAGTGCCTGAAGGAGCAGAAGGGATCACGGAATGAACTTGACAAACCAGAAGAAAGCAGTGTTTCTAGCTCGTGTTTTGCAAAGGGATGAAAGTTGTTGGAGGCTTGCTGTGTGGCCCTCGCTTCCTTCTGATCCATACCAAATAGCTTCCGATACAATGTGCTACGATACACTGCCAGCTGCTCTCTCTGTCCCTCTCTTCTGGGTGTTATGAACATAGTGGACCACAGCTACCACTGTTTCCCAACAGAGATGGACTACAGTACTAGCGAAACAGGATCTGTGGCAAACACAAAGGTTGTCAGTGACCCTGAGAAGTCTTGGTAATGTGCAAGTCATAACAGAAAACCCATCTATTTGGGACAGATTTTTAAAAAATATATGTTTTTTTAAGATTTTGTTGCTACTGCCATCAACCGGGTCAAAGCAATTTTCCTATTACTCATGGAGTCACATCACTAATTACTGTTACTCTATTTTCATACTGTCACTTATACTGCATTTGTTTACCGACTCTTCCGGTCAATAAGTCACACCTATTAGGACGTTTTAATAGTGTTCACCAGCAGTTTAGTGAAACTTCCAGTTGAACAGTATCCCATCCAGCATACCATTGGATATGACAATGAAAACAGTATTCAGAGGAGCAACTTGAATTGCATTTCGTGTTTTTTCTTCAGGAGACTGACTGACGCAATGTGTTAGGGCACTGGATGTTGGATTAGTGCAGCTGATATGTTTTTCTCTGAAGGAAAGCAATCTTAAAACCATTGAAAAATCAAGTGAGACTGAAATGTTCAGCCTACAGCTGCTTCTATCAGAAAGCAGGCAAAGATGTGAAGTGACAAACACTACATGAAGTGATGAAGTAAGGAATGCAAGTCAGGAGTTCTATTTCCTATGAGTTGTAGTGTAAGTTTGAAGGAGAACATCTAATGAAGTTGGGGTAGGGGGAGAAATCTGACAGAAGGAAATACTTTGATTGAGGGGGAGTTAGGTTGTCCAGTTAATTGCCATGGTATATGACTAAGAAAACAGACTGGTAACAGATTAGAAGTTAATATGGATTACAATGATGCAGTGGTTTGTTTTTTTTAAATGAGATTTAAATTTTCCTTTAGATTTTTAAATAAAACCTTATGTGGCAGTGCAGACCTATCTGTCATATTTGCTTTTTGTCATGTTCCTTTTATCTGAAGCATTTGGTAACAGGCATAAGTTGTATGTGACAACTGGCATTTTCCTTCTTACTGATGATCTCTTTCTTTTTGTCAACTGGAGCTGTGCAGGGGCAGGGAGAAGCATTTGCTTTTCAAATGTACTTTCTCAGACAAGGTTGCATGTGCTTAATGGTTGCTTTAATGAAGTTATTTTTAAATCTGAGGAATAGATTCATATAATTGAGACACATAGTTGTACATTCTCACAGCATAACAATGTTATGGGCAAACTTGTTAAGTTAGTTGTAAAAACCTCATTTCTCAGTGTCCGTGATTCTGTACATGCAGGAAGGTGAGAGAGTATATTAATCCAAAATGTTAAAATGTGTATGGAAAGTGCTAGAATGGTCTAAAATATGGGTAATGTATGTGCAAGTTATCCACTTCCCTGTGAACAGGTGAAGGCAGTGATTTTGAGAGCAGTCTAACAGTATGCTTACTGCTGACTAAACAGCTGCAAAGCTCTATTTTGAAGTAGAAGTTGGTTCCATTAAGCCTTTTTTTTAGTAAGAACAGTTATTTTTACTGAGAAATGAAAAAACATTGACCACCTACCTTGGTAAAATTTATATATACTCCACATTTAGTTGTTATGAAGATCTGGAGTATTGATGATGACTATTGAAGTACTAGGGCCTGTAGGTATCTAAGCAAAGTCCTACAAAATTAGGATCCTACTGCATTAAGCATGAGATAACCTATATGACATATTTACTGGCCCACTGAATTAATGAACTAATAAAGAATGGTGAAAGAAATTATTTTCCCATTGTTAGAGATGGGAATGGAGGCAGGGTGATTTGCTCAAGGTGTTATATGATGGCTGTAGCAGAGCTGGGAAACTGCACTTTGGTGTTCTGCATCCCAGCTTAAGTCCCAGATTGGGTTCTTCTGTGGTATTGACTCCTGGAGGAAAATAAGGAAGGAAAACACATGCCTTACTGTGAAGGTATCAGAATAATTAGAACTGAAGAGCTGCCTCCCAGCAGTAAGTCAACTGACTGACTGTATTTACTTGGTTGCTATACTTGGCAAATGTCCACATTTTCTTAAACATTGGACTGGGACACAGGTTTGGCCTGGAATACATCCCTTACAAGTGTACTTCAGATACTGAATGTCCAAGTAGTACACAATCAACTTCTTTGTCATCGTTGTCTTCACAAAAACAAAAACCAGCCTTACTTATTGAAGCATTTGTTTGGAAACCTTCAGTGGCCTTGTTCCTTTTTTTAGAGGTTTGGATGGCTTGCTTCTCTTTCATCTTCTCTTGGTTCCTTTTCACAACCAATGCTTCCTGTTTACCAATGTTTTCCCCAGCTCATGTTGTTCGGGATGTTGTTCCAAAAACTATGAGAGTTATAAAGCATAGTTTGGAGAGACAAGCTCCATGTGGAAGATTAGAAAACATTCTGTGAAGCTATTTCGTAGTATTTTCCAGTGTCCTTGGTGTTATCTATTTCTAGCATACAGAACAAAATCCAACTTTGATCTAAGACTATACCAGCCTATAGCATAGCTTGTAATGTCTTTGGTAATAGTAAGCCTATTAGTAGCATAATATGTTCTGAGAGAATTTTGGGGAGCATGTTTGTAGTGCTGTCCTTTATATGCCCTTTGGCAGCAATGTTATTCCATCCATTCTGCAAAAATACTGTGCATAGCTGCCTGTAACAGACAGTTGTGTGCTGGAAAGGTTGTTATTACATAAATGTTCTTAAAGCTGGTTTACAGTTATAATGTATGCAGAGGAGCCAAATTACTCCTACAGTTTTCCTTTTTCATCTGTCTTTTTTTGGTTTTGTTCTGTTGTGTTCCAGATTCCACCCTCTGCTCCTTAAGTATAATGGTGACTAGTGACAAGTCCACCCTGTGCACACAATCACCCAGGCAAAGAGCAAGATTGCAAGTATGATCTTGGAGTACCGTGTATATACTGATGCAACTCTGTCCATGTTTATGACCTGGGAATACATCGTCTGTCTTTCAGCAAAGCCACAGACTGGAAGATTCCGGGGAAGGACTCTATAAATAATTTCTGGCTTGCTTAGCTCTGAAGTTTTGACAGTCATCTCTGCCTTCCAGAAGATTTCTTACACATTGTAAGTCAAGTTCTACATTTCAGCATTTGCACCCAAAAAAAAAAAAAAAGACCCAGGGCCTGCTTCTTGTGGAACCTAGGGGTCTTTTTACTTTAATATCTAGAGAAGAAGAGACTTAGCAATGCAACTCTTGCATTTTTCTAAAACAAAATTTGAAATCTCTAGCATATCTCTGGAAGGATGTTTGACTTCCTTTCTTTTATACAGGTTACGTTAACTTGGATTCTTGAAATGGCTGATGCAATGACTAGGATGATAGCACAGAGTGACCTCTCAGCAAGTTTGTGGGTGATACCAAAATAGGGGGAGTGGTTGATAGACTGAAGGGCAGGGCTGCTGCTCAGGTGGACCTAGTCAGACTGGAAAAAGGAGCTGTTAGGGACCTCATGAACTTCGGCAAAGGCAAATGCAAGCCCTGCATCTGGGCTGGCATCACCCTATGCAGGAGGACAGGTTGGGAACTGACTCAATAGAGAGCAGCTTTGTAGAAAAAGAGTCACGGTGGACAAGTTGAATGCGAGTCAACAGTGTGCTCTTGCAGCAAACGTGTCCAGCTGTGTACTGGGCTGAGTACAACTGGTAGGTTTGGAGGGAAGTAATTCTTCCCCTCTGTTTGACACTTGTGAGACTACATCTGGAGTTCTGTCTCTTGTTTTAAGAAAGGAGCTGACATACTAAAGCAAGGCTAGTGAAGGCCACCAAGCTGTTGAGGGGGCTGTGCCTCATGACATACACAAAGAAGCTGAGAGCGCTGTATTCACTCAGGTTGAAAGATGATGATGGTGAGGGGAGGTCATACTGCTGTCTACCACTTCCTAATAGAAGGGTGTAGAAAAGATGGAGCCAGACTTTTCCCAGGGGTGCTCTAGAGGCAACCAGCACAAGTTACAACATGGGAAATTTAATATAGGAAATTTCTACCACCCCCCCCCAAAGGACCAACAAATACTGAAACAGCTTGCACACAGAGGCTATGGAAACTCCATTGTTAGAGATATTCCTAACTCAACTGGACATGGCCCAAAGCAGCCTGCTTTAATGGGACCTGCCTCAAGCAGAAAATTGGATTGCAGACTTGCAGGAGTCCCTTACCACCTACATGATTCTATGATTTTGTGATGTGATAGCAGACAGCTTCAAACTAGCAGTTCCACCATGCCAGGGAAAGAGACCCCAATACCACTTTTCCTTTTGCCTAAAGGTTTTCATGAAACTGTACCCTGCAGGCAGGGATGGCAGTAGGCCTGTTCTACTGCAATAACAAATTCATTGATAATTATTTTTTCCATGTATCACTAACTGTGCTATGCAAATGCACAGGGGAAATAATCTGTACTGAATTCAAAGAGAGTTGAGACCTTGTTTGCCTTCTTTTATTATCTAGACAGCTTTGTCACAGTGTCCTTTTCATAAAGAACTACTTTCCTACCATTTTAGCCCACTGTTCTGAAATTCCACTTCTATGCCTTTTCCTTGTTGACCATTTCTGAATCTTCCTCCATATCTATTTTTACTGAGATGGGGCAGAAGCTGCAGAATTGTATGCAGTATTCAAGGTGAAGATAGACCATGGATTTGTAGGGACTGTGCAGACTGTGTTCCACTAAGAGGGAAGAGACAGAGATGCACATATTATGATATTGTGTAACGTTTAGTATGTCTATTGGCTCTTCATTGTCTCTAAATGTTTTAAATTGCTTAAAAATAAACCACAGATTTTTCTTATCTCTTTATTTGTTCACCTCTTATTGTTTTGTTCTTCATCCTGTTAATCAATGGTCCAGTGCCCTATTGGTCTGGTGGTCTGCTTGTGTTACAGCTTGCTTTCATGACCTTCTGTTTGTGATGTCTGCTTCCTCAGCTGTGAAGAGTTTTATGGCAGTTGGACACTTGGCAGAGGATAAAACCTCTAAGTGACGTGTCCATCAAAGGAAAGGTGAGCAGAATGTAGCCATTGTCTGTTCCAGGTTAATTGGCACAAGAGCTTCGTATCTTTAAACAGCTTAAATGCCATCCAGACTGCTTTGGGAACTGGGAAGTTACTGAATGTATTTTCAAAAGACAAATAAAAACCCTGGAAGTACTGAGGGATGTGGAGCATTGGGATTAGCTAAAGAACTGAAGAAGTGGATACCCAGAAATCTGGTATCCTAAAACATGTGGGATTAAAAATGGCTTGATTGTGCTGAAGAACTGAGTACGTGCCACTTGTCAAGCAGGCTCTGGATATCTTTCTTTGCTGGATCAGTTGGATTGTCTCCTGTCTTTACTCTTTGCTCTTGCAGTGTGGTTGGGATGAAGAGTAATTGAACCAGAGAACTGTCACTACTAACATCATGATTTGCTATAACTGAAGTAAACCAGATAGATACTTCCAAACCAGCCAAAAGATGTAATAGTCATTTGCTGAGGAGCATGCATAGAGTATAAGCACACAACATGTGGGTTAATGTTCAGTGAGATGTTTGCCTAGCTGCTATTGTTTTGCCACTAGCTGCTGCTCTGATTTCCAGTGAGAAGTGAGGACTCTCATCTCAACAGAAGGTAAGAGTTGAAATGCATTCTCAAATCTGGGCCGTCATGACAAACACTAAGTTTTCTGTGTAGGCTCTTTTCCACTGCATTTGGAAGGCAACAGATGCCATGGGTACTACATAATATAAACAATTTAGAACAATTTATATATCCTGTAATTATAAAGACTTTAGCTTATGCTTCTTTGCAGTATCAATTACTGGCTTAACAATACTTTTTTCTAAAACTAAGAAAGAGTTCTATAGGCTTTATATTCCCTTAAAAGTGATGAGTTACAGACATGAGAAGACCTGTTCAGGACACTTAAGAGCAGAAGACTTGTAGACCTATTGTCAGAAAAAGCTAAGAAAACAGCTGATTCTGAAGATAGCTGCTGAAGTGCCATTACCTTGTAAATATGACAGTGCTCAGAGAAGATGATAATACATAACTCCTATGAAGACACACAGAAATGTTGCATAATTTCCATTGTACAAATAGAAAACTAGGACACCAAGAGGTTTGGCAGTCTCAAGCCTTGGTTCTTTTTGGTTTTATTTTAATACAAGGAAGATGATTGCTTCCTTGGTTTAAAATAAAACAAATTCTTAATGGTGATACTTTATTTACTGCATTTTGTAGACAGCTCTCTAGAAAAACTCTTGTCTACAGATCCCGTAACTAATACAGTTCATACCATGCGAAACACATAATGGGGCTGTATGCTTTAAAATAACGTGTATGAAGAATCTTGTTCCTATGTATAAAGGAGAAAAAGTTTTAACTGCATATGAGATGCTGTCATAAAATGAATACACCAAATGCCATGAACTACTCCATTTGTACTAGCAGTGATAGAACTATCATTCTCCTTGCATTTATTATACAGAATAAGGGAATTTGCTATACTGTGTGTAATAGGCCTTGCTAACTGGCACCAGGATGTGCAAGATAGCAAGAAAAAACAGGGGAGATCAGGAACCAGCCTCAGTAAAGCTTTACAAATAACATTTTTCTCTTCAATTGTTAGAGGTGTGAATCTTGCTAAATGAATTTAAATTCTTTAAAGGACTTATAATAAAATACATATAGCATTAAATAGTAGGTGATTTCAAGAACCAGCACCCAAAAGGTGACTAGTAACAAAGCAGTTTATTCCTCTGAGGCCTTCTTTGGTAACTTCTTCAAATTTATGTTGCAGCTTTTACTGATTAGCCTTGCAAGGTTTTCAGAAATAAACAGACATAGTCCCAAAGAGCCATTTTACAGTGATCATCAAACTACTTCAGATGGCAAGGACTAAATATATTTTTACTTCTTTATCCTGTAAAATTTAGCACGTTCTAATTGTCTCACTTACTTTACTTAAGAATCTTCATTTCAATTATGTTGAATGGTAGAAGTTTTGTCTAGATTTGTTTTGTGATTATGGCACCCCATAAAACAGGAATAATATAGTGCTGCATACAAAATTTTATGCCGACTATATCCGGATTATCTTTTAAAATAAACTATTTAGGCATGCTTGACATTTTTACTTCACAGAGCAAAACAGTTTTGCATACACAAAGTATTCTGACTTTTATGTGTGGTCTGCATGTAGGATCCACATACTTAATGGTGATTTGATATTGCTGTGAGAATCCTAACCTTTGAATTTCCTAATTCTGTTTGGAATTCTTTAATGCCACATTAATGTTTGAATGTTGCTCTAGTTATTTCCTCTCTCAGAAAGAAGAAAAGATAAACCCTTATTAGTTTATGCACCATGTAATCCCTAGGAAGGATTTGCCAGGAACAGATAATCTTTGCTTGTTTCCAAGTCTTATTTAGAATGAAGGGTCAGGGAGAGGCATACCCAAACTTAATTACATAAGAAATTCTGTAAAATACCATATTGATTTTTTGTTTAGATTTGTTCTTTCGGATAGCCACCAAAGAAAATACCTGTATAATAGTATTTACTTGAAAAACCAAAAGTCAATACTGTACATCACTTTTTCAAATGTGTGGATGTTCAAGGATAATCTGTGTTGAGATGCTGCTGAAGGTTCATTTTCTTGACTTCCAATCAAGTAGGATTTTTCATTTATTAATTTTTGCTGAAACAAACACATTTGTGCAAACCTGTTTTGTATATGCATGCAGTAAAGTAGAATTAAAATGTAAAGCAAAGTAGTTAATTCTCTGTAATGACTTCATCCCTGATCCTGTGGAAGGGAATGCATCTTCTTTTGGACAGAAAGCAAGCACTAAATAATATAAGCACGAAATGATCACTTCCTTTCATATAAAGAATGAAGTATTTTGTACCATAGCACATATATTGCATCCCCCCTTCAGTTTTCTGTAATCTGCATAATTAGCTGATTACCCCACAACTGGAAGGACTGGAATTAGGTGGGTCCTTTCATGATCACTATGACTGCAAGTTGAAGGAAGAGGAGGAGCTGCAGCAGTCCTCATTTTACTTGAAATACTGGACTTAAGAACCCACGTGAGAACACTGAGCAGCACAATCCCTTTGAGAAGAGTTGCCATCGAAACAAGTGTAACTGCTCACTGGTAGGCTGCTGCTTTCATTTTTTTTTTTTTGGTCTTTGAATTTTGTTTTTCATCACTTTGTTTTGGCTTCTGCCCATCATCTTTTCTTCTTTGGCTTCTTAAGTCACTTGGCATTTATTCAGTGTTGAAGGTCAGATCATCTCATCTGACTTGTATTCCATAGGCCCTGAAATTTCTTGTACCAGCCCAAGTAATTTCTCTTTGAGCAAGGCATATTTTCTGTCTGCTTCAAGCATATAATTAAATTTGGAGTCACACAATTTCAGAAGATAAGGAACTTCCTGTGCCGTTAACAGAAGAATGTCTTGTTGAATCAAAAAGTTGAACCAAGGGCAGGTGCCAGAAGTGGAGATGGGACAGCCTACTTAGGAGAGGGTTTATCTAAAACTGACTGACTTACTCTAAGATGGGACTATGCACATTTGAAGTGGGTCATATTTTTATAGTAAAAATAAAATGTAATAGACAACCATTCTTTCTCACCAAGAAAAAGGTGGGTTATTAATTAAAATACTTGTTACAGGTAATAATTGGTGAGATCCTTTGAGGAAGGAATAGCAGTAAGTTCAGTACTAAAATGTTTCAACTGACAGCCAGAGAAACTTTAGTCTTGAGAAAGTATAAATGAAGTGTAAACAATATTTACTACAGGTTAGGTTCTGTCCTCAGTCGAACCAGTACATTCCTACTATCTCTGAAAGGTACAAAGAAAAATGTATAAAACTATCTAATACCTGAGAATCAGCAGTTTACAGAATGAAGTACTTTTTAGTGTAAACTAATAATCACTGCAACGGCTGTATATATTTACAAACTGAAAGCTCAATTTTACAAATTTAAACAATGAGACCCAGGATAATTGAAGCTCTATACAATATCAGTGGCAAGGTAGAGATATAAACTTGGACAAGCTTAGCTGCTGTCTTATTTTCTGTACTTTGACGTGTGCTAGTGCTGCTCGTTCTATCAAGAATTATAATGCTGTAGTTTCAAAGAGAGGCTGACATGCCCAAACTATATGTATACAGAAAAACCTCAGAATGCAGACAACATTTCCTTTAAAATAGCTTCTAACAATGACTTAGCATAATTATACATGCTCCAGAGTGAGGTTTGGAAGAATGTTAACTTTCCTGTCAATTTAAAACCACCTTTTTGTGTACAGCGAATGGGTGGAGTGCCACATTTTACAGTACAGCATTCAAGTTAAAGACCCATCTAAGGTTTGTTTTGGTTTGAGTCTTGCAGCGTATGAGCTCAAAACTCCAATTTTGTGGAAGCGCAAGTGGTTAGAAACACTAAAATGGTTTTATAAAACAGATTTAAAAAGCATGAAATAAATGTGAAGTTGATTAGGTATGAGAAGCAGCAGGACTCTGCCTGTTGTAGCAGCTTCTGTGTTAATGGCAGTGCAATTCTGTTGCAATTGCAATTGTTTCTTAAAAACATTCCTCCATTACTTCGTGTATCCTGCATCCTGCCTTGTAATAGCCATGTGGATGAAGCTTGTTGTGAAAGGACTTGCTGCTCCATCAGTGCCATTACTGGTAATGACCACTGTACCCTGCTTAGCCATCCAGATTCTCTTCCATGCTTCAGAACTTGAACTCTGTGAAACTAAGTCTATTGTGCTAGTCCACTGTCATGAACTCTTATCACTTCTGAAATTGCATATATGTATAGCAGTAATTTGTATATACCTAGATGCTTACAACACAGCTCAGAGCAGAAGTTATGTCAGCACTACTAAATTAGGCAGCAGTAGCACAGTAATTTACACTTGCTTCCCAAAATTCTTGAGCAGCATGCATACTGGGGAATACTGTCTCTTTCAGATAAGAAGAAAATATGCTAAGCTTATTTTTCCAGTTATTAATTTCTTCATGAAATTGAACAAGAGAGTTGACAAATCAATACCTTCATGATGTGCTTTCTTTGAATCCCTGAAGTATCTTGCTATATATAAATCAGTATCTCATTTTTCAAGAGACATTCTGTACTCTCAGAAAACTTCCTTTCTTTCATAAGAAATTTTGCAAATGTGTGACTCCCTTAAGAAAATGGTAAAGCACCTTAAAAGATTTACAGGTCTTAAGGGTATGTGGTGTCAAGGCTCAGTAAGCTGGAAAACTGAAGTTAGTCTACAGAGAACTTACAGGGCTTTTATTTGTATCAGTCTCTCAAATTTATTTACTCTTTATTATTTCTTGTCTGAATGCCTTTTGTCTTCCGTTTCATTTTTAAATCATATTTTCAGAAGTCTCTGTGTGGCTCTGCAAATGAACATCGAATTTTCTCAACCAGCAACAAGTTTTATTTGCATAACAAAAGATCTCTAAGAGGTCATCCATTTTGAAAAATGGTTATCTTTTCACATCCTCATTAGACCAGTCATCTATAACTTAATCACGCTGCAACATATTTTATTCATGATTATCCTCAGAGGCTATTGAGAGGCCTGAAGCTAATGCTCAGGATGGTGGCAGGCACTAACAAATTTCAACTAGCCCCACTTAATACATTTGTTTTCTGTGTTCTGTAATACTGCACTGAAATTGCTTGACTTTTTTTTTTTTTAATTCAACAAGTCCTTTCTAATTTTGAACCTTCAACCTAAAAGAATTGTTACCTTTTTATTTCTTGTTGGATTCAGGTCAAACATGAACTTGTAGCTACCCCTAGGACCCAGCTCCTACCAAGCGTGGGCCTGGCCCCCACACCAGGGAGCACAGGAGTGGGACTCGTGCCCTCTGGCGGTCTGTGGGATGGTGACTCCACGAGGTGAAATTCATCTTAGTAAACCAGAAGTTACGGGGAGGCATCACAAAATGACTGTGTACTGGCTTTTAATTTTTGCTGGGGATTATGATTGAGACATTGAAACAAACCCAAGATACTCTCTACTGTGTACTAATACTTATTTTTTATGTGAAGGAGATGACTGATGGATTTCTATGCTAACTCCTATGCAAAAACCCACAGGTGTTTCACTGGCTTAAACATTTTCCAACAATGTTTTAACAAGCAAGAAATCTTAAATTAATTTTAAAAATACTAAGTAATTTCCTAAGGAAATTAAAAATGTTCATAGCTAACATTAGGCTTATATCATCAAAGTTACAATAGTTGCTTGTAGCTGTTTTCCAAATACTCTGCTCCCCCTCCACCACCACCAGTTTCTTCGTGACTGCAGAAATCATTTCTCTGCTAGGGCATTACCACTGTATGCAAAAAATAAGTGAACTATATCTGACACATGGTTGTTACAGTACCAAGTCACAAACACAACTTTGCAACATACCAGTTTTATAGGAAAATATTGTTATGCTGTTTAGCTCGACTCTAAGGGTAACTAAACAATACAGAGATATTTAAGAAAGAATAAACAAAAAACTCAAAAAATCCACCAAAAATCTTTTTATTTCTACAGAGATAAGTGTTGTTTGGTATAGGATATTCTGTTCTTGCATGGCTTTCAAAAAAAAGAATATTGACAGATGTAGTTGCTGCTTTAAAAAAACAAACAAACAAAAAAGTTCATCTTATTTTTAAGGGTCAAGCCTGTAATTTGACCAGTAACTGCTGGAAATGACAATGTACAATTTCATCGGCATTTATTTTCATCGGCATTTATAAAGGAAAAGTTTTTGCTATTTCAGTAATGCAGTGAGTTAGGGTTTTCAACATCATGGTATGCACAGGACAGAACAGATAAAATACCTCAGAGGGTATAACTCACATGCAATACTCTATGTTTTGTCATGGAGATATTAAGAATCCATCACTACCAACAAAAAAGCAGAAACATAACCCAATATTGGCAAATACCAGGAACCAGTGGCAGAGCACAAGGGCATATTTCAGTGACTGAATCTTGGAGTGCAGCTTGGGTGGTTTTGGGATGCAGGACTCAGTTCTTCCATTTAAACACTTCCTTGAATGGAACAATGTTTAATACAATTATGCTTCTGCAGGTCAGGGAACCTTCCATGAGCCTAACTTCACCTGACAAACTACTAATTGGCCACATTCCTTTTGGTGTCAATTAATGGTAGTATAATTTGTATACTCTATTTGTTAAAACCTGGAAAGCTTTTCTTTATACAGCTCTACCATACATGCCACAGCAGTGTCTCAGATGCCTTTTTGTCAGGTTATTTGTGGGGACATCTGCACAAGACTGCTCAGCTGCACTATTGCCATTGCCATCACTAATGCAACTGGAAAAAATTAAAGTTATTATTAAAAGGTCAATTATCTTCACTGTAAGAGGTGTGGGGGGGGAAACCAACCCCTGACATTTGGGAGGGCATTCAAGACAACAGAAATTCAGCAGTTCCCTGGGCTCGGTCTGTGTAGAGGTGGCACAGCCGGCCTGTCACAGGGGCCTTCCCCTGCCACCGCTGGGATCGGCCACTGCTGCTGCGACAGGAACGACAAAGCGACTTCCTCGCGCCTTCTCAACGCTTATGTTTTATTATGAGGTAAAAGAGTTTTCATAAAGGTATTTTGCGAGGTCCAACATAAGGAGTCAAAAGATATAACGAGTTCCCGGGCTCACAGATACTCATCCCAGGCGAGTGGCGGAGAACACCTCGGGCCGTGCCGGTGCACGGGAACGTCCAGGCTGCCGCTCCCCCAACCGCGCACGGCTCCGCCGGGAACGCCCAGCACCGATCCTCGGGGTAAGGCCCGCTCACCGCCGCCTCTCCCGCGCCCACCCCGGCGAGACGAGGGCCGTGAGCGGAACCTAGCGAACGCCGCCCCATCGCCGCCTCACCCCCCCCACAGGCGGCGGACTCTCAGTGCGCGTGCGCGCCGGAGCACGCGCAGGGCGGGAGGCGCGGCGCCGCGTCGGCGCAGGTCATGCGCAGTAGCCCCTGCGGCAGAGCGGAAGGAGGTGACGTCACTGGGCGCGGGGACTCCCATGGGGCACCGCGAGCGAACTACCCACGTCAGGTTGCTTCCGGGAGAACCAGTGGGAGGATTAAAGGCCCTCAGCGTCGGGCTGCCTGGAGCGGCGTCTCCGGGTGATGGCAGCTGACGGGCGCGTTCGTGGTGCGTACGTTGGCCGTTCAACACCTCGTACGCCACAGCTCACACAGGGCGATGGAGAAGCTTAGGAACAGGCTACGCTCTGCAGCCCGCGGAAAGGAAAAAGGGGGGGCGGGGCGCTGGTCAGCCAGCCAATCAGCAGCGAAGAGTGTCACAGGCGCCACCAGTCAGAAGGGCCGGTTTCCCAAACAAGGGTGACGAGCCAATAGGAGAGCCCGCAGTGCCGGCGCTCCAGCCAATCGCGTCAGGCCGCCCGCTGCTGTGCCCGCGGCCTCCCGGCACCAGGGGGCGCACTCGCGAGCGGCGGCGCTGCCGAGGGCGGAGCGGGGGCGGTGCTGCTGCCGTCGTCGTCGTCGTTGTCGCCGCCGCTGTCGCGCGCCCGGCTGGGTGGCTCCGCCTTCCGCGCCGCTGCGCTCCCGCGGGCCTGAGCAGCAAGTAGGGGCTGCGCGGCGGGGTAGGGTGGGGGGGAGGAGCTCCGGTTATCCCGCGCGCGGCGGGGCTCCTCCGCCTGAGGACGGGGCGCCCGGGTGCGGACGGCGCCGCTCGGCTGGCCCGCTCCGCCCCGCTCGGTGGGGCTGGCGGGGGGAGCAGCTCCCGCGCGTACTCGCGCCGCGGCAGCCAGCCGCTTCCCGGACGAGGGTGGGGCCGCGGGGCCCGGCGTGTCGCCCATCCCGGGGGAGCGGATCGGCTCTCCTGCCGCCTGTGCCTCCCCGGGGCGGCGAGCGCGGTCGGTCGCGGCAGTGGTCGGTCCTGCTGAAGAAGTTGCCCGGGGCCGGGCGGCGGGCGCCCTCGGTGGGGCTTTTCTGCCGGCGATCGGGACCCGGTTGGCGTGAACAAAGGCCTGGCCCGGTGCGGTGCCGGCGGGCCCGGGGCCCGCTCAGTACCGGCCTGCGGCGGGGCTGGCGGGATTGCCGCGGCCGCTCCCCGGGAAGAGCGGGGCTGGAAGAGCTCTCCTGTTGCTCCGTGGCTGGAACGACACCCCGGCGTCTGACGGGAGTTGCGGAGCGCTGGCAGCGGCCGGGCCGGTGTCCGTCCTGTCCCCGCGGCCTCCCGTGCCGCCGCGGTGCTTGGCCGGGAGGAGAATTGGGGCTGTGCGCTGTGACCCGCGCTCCCGTCCGCCCGGCTGAAGGGCGGGCCGTGCCCGTTCCCGTTAGGCAGCGCCGGGACCGGTGTGTAACACAAATTGCGTTACGGGACGTAAAAACAAACCAGACCCCACACACTGTCGCTTGCAGCCGTCGAAATCGGTTAGCAGAGCTTCCCCTGGTGTAAATCCCGCTGTCACCCCCGGGTTTATTGATGAGGTCCTTTCTCACCTTGGATTTTGGATCCGTTCTTTACTAAAACCACAAACTCCTCACCTTCCCAGGGAAACGGAGCGGCTTTACAAAGTGCCTTTGTTCTCGCTTCTTTCGTGGGTTTTTAAAGAAGTGTAGGAAACCTGTGAAAATAGAAAACAAACCTTGAACAGTATCTTATTGCTTTGTGGTAGGGAGTGAGTGGGAGGAGATGCAACGAAATACTTAAGGTAAATAAAGTACGTGGAAGGAGTGGATGTCAAGCTGTTGCTATATATTCCATTTTGTTTGTTTAATTTAGGTATTTCATTTTGAAAACAGTTGTTTGTTTCTCGTTACAGAAATAAAAACAGAAACTGAGTTATGTCTGTGTCATTAAGTGGCTTTTTCAGCTGGCATAGCAGAATTTTGTGATTGTAACCAGAAGTATTGGATCAAGCAGAGGAATTAACTCAAACCCGTTGAATCGTGTGCTGTGTGCTGTTTGCCCTGGCCCCCCCAGCATGTTACATGTTTGCCCAGTGATCCATGAACATGAATGTTAAATCTTTCGTGCCTTTGCTCTCTGAGGAAGATATTTCTAAAAAGGTTTTGCATTAAGATTTCTCTTTCCCCTCCCTCATCTCGATGCCAGTCCAAGGCTGTTGAGTGGTTTACAATCTCTGTAAGGCATGCTTTAATTTGCACTGTAGTTTATTATCTGTAATTATTCATTTGAACTGTCGGGTGGTCAGGATGAGCTATACGATTGCTTTGAGAAGTCTGCTTTGGGTCAGGCTTACTCTGTGTCGTGTGACTGCTTGATATGTGGTTTGATTCTTGGCTGGGTTGGAACTGGGCGTAATGGGAATGTTTTTGTGGGTGACATCTCTCTAGGAAGCAGTTAAGGTACCAAGCCTGTGTGCCACTTCCTTTTCTTCTGTGTCTCTGAGCCTCCTTTCTTGTGCCCCCGGGCTGGGAATTAAGTGTCTGTGGCTTCTTGGATCCAGATGCCTGAACACATGATGCTTGCTGCCACTGTTCTTGGTGCAGGAGGCAGCAGCAGAGAAGGGCTTTCGCTTCTTACAGGAGAAAGGGTTTTATGTTGCCTGCCTTTTAGTGTTGCAGTCACTCCTGCTGTTCTATTTCAGGCTTCCCCATTCTCTTTGCAGTATTCCCTTTATTCTAGGATCCAGAGTGTAACTTTGCTCTTGTGGACTATGGTTTTCCTTTATGGAAACATTGCTGAACTGTTCACACTTTAATTTTATACAAAAACTTCTGGTTTCACAACTTCTGGTTTCTGATCAAAGTTCTGGCATGTGCTGTAGGTGATGGATTAGTTTTTGACTGAGTTAATATTTTGAGTTTGTTACCTTCTCTCCTGCCTGTGTCATAAAGCGGGGGAGAAAGCTGATGCTGGAATACAAAAGGGGGTCTCTGCTCAGTGTGATTTTCACTAAACTTGCTTCCCAGTCAGGGTTCATAATTCAGCTGAATGACTGAGGCTGCTTAAGATCTATCAGCAGTAATCATGATAAAATTTTCAACGTGCTTCATACTGTACAGAAGTCTAATTTGAGATTCCTGTAACCCAGTAATTGCATTAACAGTGGACTCAGTGATGCATGGCATGAGAATATGCTTCTGTATCTTAAAACACCACATCTATACACTGCACTTAATTTTTAAGATTCAGCTCTGTGGAGAAGAAGGTGCAGTGAGGGCCGCTGACTTCTGTAGGAAAATGGCTTAGTTCTGCTCAGTGCCCTACCCTTAGGGACTGAATATTCACTGGGGAAACTTGTGTACAGGGCAGACTGTAGATACTTGCTTCCTAGATTTGCTATTTAGACGTGGAAAGGCCAGACTCTGCAGAGTTTTATCTAGTGTGACCTTCCTTTTCAGAGTAGCCAAGGCCTGTATTTCTTCTACAGAAAAACTAAATTCTGTATGAATCTATTGGCTTGCATTCCAAAGATCAATTTTGCTTTGCAAGTTAGTCTAGCAGTTGTTATGTTCAAAGCCTTTGTGCATGAAAAATTATCCCAGGTATATCCTAAATATTGGGAATGCCCTTTAAAACTTGCCTCGAATGCCTCAGGAGTGCCAAAATATAGAAAACGAGAAAATTGTCTTGCCCTGTGCTGGAAGGAAAGCAAATAACCAGTAAGAGGCTAAAGTGGCTTTGTATAAGAGAAGAATGTAGGTACTGCTGTCTGCCAGCGCTGGCACAAACGTGTGTTCCTCCATATCTCCTGTTTGTATAACAGGACCAGCATATATTGGAAAAGGTGACATTGTGTACTGGCAGTGTACTTTCTGTCACTTGGCCTCTGCTTTTGTGAAACGTGATGAGTTGAAGCCTGTGGTGAGGATAAAACAGTATACATTGTTCTTTAACTTGTTTGGGTTAGGCAGAGATTTTCTTTATTAGGTTTAGTAAATTGAGCTTGCATTAAATGTTACATTCCCACAACTGCTGCTCTGTGACCAATGCAATAGTCAGTTCTGTCTATAACCTTAATTACTGATACTTTAGCCTGCCTTTTTTTTTTTTTTTTTCTCCAGATCCCATACTATTTTTTTCCTTTTCTTTCCTTTAGCTTGCCTCAGTGAATTGTACAAAGAGTAAAGCACAGTGTAGGCTTTGCTTTTCTGGTAATAGCTACAAGCAACAAAGCAACATTTAAACTTTTAAAATATATGTACATATGTATATTTGTTTAAATTCTATCCCTGCAGATGGAGGAGAAAAGCTGTTGCTAAATAGGGGGGGGTTAATCTTTGAAAGCGGATGGATGACATTTAAGTCAAGGCATGGTTGTTATTTACTGTGTATATAACTGAGTCTAACGTGTTTCTGGTTGAGGATCTAAGAATAATTTGGATGGGAGAGATGCTGTTAGAGATGCTATCTGAAACAATTTTAAATCCTCTGCGAAACCGTCAAATACTGGGGCAATGTGACTGCCAAAGTATGTTAAGGAAGGATAATTTTTGCCTGAACATCTTACGGATGCGTATGAGTAAGTGAAAAAATAATAGAAAGCTGCTTTGAATAATAAATTACACCACTCACATATGTTCATTGCTTGCTAGCTATTGTTTTATCTGCAGGGCCAGTTTGTAACAGCTCCATAACAATAAAGTTAATGGAAAAATGGGATCTGCACATCCTCAAGTTTCAATATATCATTTATTATTTAATATTTATGCTAGAGGTGATAAATAAATTCAGTTGTTACTGCATTGGTCTTTTTTCATCTCTTTGCAAGTTGTTGGTGTGGAGTATTGGGATTGCTTAAAATTAGTGGAGTAAAGCTGATCTTAATATTTGCCCAGATCTTGACATATGCAAAACTCTTGTGTTGGCAAGGTGTACCTTGTCAGTTGTTAATTCAGGGGACTACAATACGTTTTACATAGCATATGCTTTCCCACAAAAAGGAGTAAGCTGATGTTGCTGCTGTCTTTGATTAGTGTGAACATTTCTTACTCATACTAACCCTCATTTGAATTCTAAAACCTAAACTATGAATGAGTAAATAAAAAATATTCAGATGCGCAATAAATTTCCTTTCAGCATTTATATTTAGATTTCTTCATAGATAGGCTATTGTTATTAATTAAAACATTTATCTTACAATGAAAGTCTTTCATGTATGCTCCAAAAGCGCAGAATGTATTACTAACTTGTGGAAGAAAAAATGATGCATAAAATAACATGAAAAAAAATTTAAAAGGTGTTCATGGTTATTTCGTCTCTGGAGAGTAGATTACTGAGAGCTATTTATATACCTCAACAAATGATAGCTGAACAATTCATGTCAGTGAACTGTTGCAGCTGTCCATGATATTTATCTGAAGACTGATTTTTATTTTTATTAAAGCTTGCTGATATTAGGTCACAGTGGGAAATGAGGTGATATGGGGACCTTGGAGCATTTCCATTCATTTCTTTAGTGAGCTCATCAAAATTACTCATTTTCTTATGCTTGTTTTAGGAATGTGTTACAATAGGACTAACTCTTAATGACTTGAAGTAGTGCAGACTTCATATGTTCATTTAAGATGCTCTGGAAAGGTTTGTAAACATTATTAGAGTTGAAAGCTCTTCAGTTTGTTTCATTATTCCAAATCGTTCTGGGAAAGTATGGTGTCTTCTCCAGCCAGTTTCTGTTCTCAGTTGAAATTTTGTTGAGTTTGTTGAGTTCGTGAGGTTTTTTGTTTTTCATTTTACTTTTTTTTCATTCTTCCATCACTGATGTCAAATGATAACCTGGCATAAAATACTGGCTTTTTTTAGCTTAGTTTCAAGACGAATATAAATGTACTGCATGCAGTTCATTGTTTGGTTGGGTTTTTTTAAGCTATAAATTCCTACAAAAAGTAATTTTCTTCACAAAAAAAAAATTGTATTTCCTCAAGCTAGAAGCCTTTCTCTGCATTTCAGTATTTTCAGAATGAAACTTTGTCCTATTGATCTTTTTTGTAAAAATAAGTTGTGTACTTGTATTGTCATTAGTCACAACTGTATGCAGTTGTGAAACCAGCTTTAAATAGCCTTGTCTTGAAGGTGAAATGGATCATTATAGCCTTTTTAAGTTGGACATTTGTAAATCTAGTAAATGAAAGACCTGAAGAAAAAGAAATCACTGATTCAGACTGCTTAAATTGGATTTAAATGTCAAGTTGACTGTATGGAATTACATTGAAGTAATTAAGTTTTACAAATGAAGTAGGTAGTCTTTGCTGCTGGTAAAGTTTCCAAGATTTTCACCTTGGTTAACTGGTAGATATTATTAAAGAATAGTATTTTGCTCTTAATTACACCTTAGTAGTTGAGTGATGATAAGAGATTCCAGAATTAGATTTAAGGGTAGTTTTCTAATCAGTTTGTGTTTTATTAATAAATACACCAGGATCCTGAGTTTATGTCTATTTCAACAAACAAATAAAAGAAGTATAAAGCTATGAAAGGGGGAAGATGTGGAACCTTAACTTGGTTTAGTGGTAGTGCACGCAAGCTGCACTCTTACTTGGTTTAGTTTCACTGGTGTGACTCTGCATGATCTAGAGTAAATAAGTGGAAAGTAGAGATTGGAAGAAAGGTTTTCTGTAGAAGTGTTGTGTAAGTGGGCACTGACAGAGAGGGTGTTGGTTCTGGCCTGGGCTGCCTACCTGTGTTGCTGTGGGCACTCCAGTGTTGGAAATTTCTTCAAAGTGTGTGCTCTGAAGCTGTGGTGCAGTATCAGCTTTGTGTGATGGCCTTGGTGTTGATGTGAGAGTGGATCCTTCTGGTCCAGCTGCAAACTGCCTTACTTTAACAACATTTATCTTTCTTCCTTTTTGAGGAGGGGCACATCCGAAAAGTGGATGTTCAGGATAACATGTCCAATGTGTCAGAAGAGAGAAGCACTAGACAACAGGACATTAAGAAAGGACTCCAGTTTATACAGTATGATTTTGTGGTTTTGTTCTTGTATGCTTATACGTGTATATATATATATGAGATGAATAGCTCTGGGAAAGTCCTTTTAATATAGTCCCAGTGAAGGAAGGAGGAGGAGGAGTGTTTCTCTTCAAGAGTGTTTGCTAACACTAACATGGAAATGGAGCCCAGTCCTAAAGAAAAGACAGAACCCCTCTTTGTTCCCCAGCATTGCAGGTGGCAGGGTATTCCTTTCCTGCCTTTGAGGGAAAATCTTGATAGCCTGAAAATCCACCTTATACTTAGGGACAGCTACACCTGAGACTGGGTTTCTGCTGAATTGAATGGGTTTGCTTACCACTACCTACATGTTTCAGCTTGCTGGAGTTAAAATTTAACCTAATGAAAAAATCATCTTAGTAGTTACTTTTCATTTGGATCAATGCCAAATTCTTCTCTAGGAGATCCTGGCTAACTTAAAATCAGTGTGTAATAGTTCACTGCTTGCATAAGGCATTCTTTAAAAAAAACCCTAGCCTTTAAAAAATTATTTAGAAACGTTCTCAGATAACCTAAATGGGAAGGGAAAGGGTTCCTGTTTTTCTTCTTGAAAAGTTAAAGAAGTAAATACTCTGTTCTGTGCTAGAGAGTCATCAGTATGACTTAATTAAAATTGATGTGCTCTTTTGACAGATAATTTGTCATTTTAAAATACTGACAAGAAGATTGTGGTTCTCATGTATAAGGTGCTTCTGCACAATGGAGGAGAGGATGTTTTTAAACAAACAGCATTGAAGTTTTAAACTCAAAGCATTTAAAACCTTAGTACATTTTGAACAGCAGAGTTAAGACTGGCTATGTAACTTTAAATGAGAGTGAGTCATTGGTAATAAGAAAACACAGTTGTTTAATCAGAACTAATTTACAGCACTCCTGCCTCGTGCAGTGCAGGCAATAGACAGTATTTAGTGATTTGTCTGTTGCAGCAAGTGAGACTGCTTTTAGTAAGAACCTGTATTCTCCAAAGTGATCATCATTTAAGCAATATGTACAATAAGTAAAATTTGTAATTTCTTTTTCTAGATCTACTTTGCCCTATCCAGGGACGCAAGAACAATATGAGGTAATGAAATTACTTTTCCATTGCCAGAAGGGTTTTTAACATTAACTATCTTATTATATGTATTCTTGGTTTTAATCATCATTTAAGTAACAGTATAGTCTGAATGGTAATTTACCATGTCTCAGTATTGGAACGTGAGGACTACTTACATTGTGATACAGGTATTCAGATATTTGGATGCTTGGAATTCATTTGTATAGCAGTTTAGATTAACTGTTTCTCTCCTGATGTTAGGGATGAATTTGGGGCATTCATTGGATAAAACAATGTGCTGTTTTGAGTAAAATTTAGAGTAGCACAGGAAAAGTGAGATAAAAGGACCTCTGTCATGTAAATCTGCTTAACATTTTGTTTTTATACATATTATTTTGCATAATTTTTGACTTATATTTTCAGACTCATCTTTTTAGCATTTTTATCTGATGGTAGGTGGTTTCCTTGGATTTGAGAACATACTAGATAAAAATGCAATCATTCACATTTTAGATTTAAAAAAAAAAAATCTTTTGCTCTACAAAAGCAGCCTTTGGGTACTATTGGTTTGCCAGTTGCTATGGCTGCTGCTTGCGAAAAGAATGTAGGAAACGTGTGTGTGTGTGTGTGTATATATATATATATATAAAAAAATGTCTTTTTAAAGTTACCTATACAAAGTAATTATTTTATCAGTAGTTCAGCCTCTCTTTTTATTTACATGTATTGTGGCATTGAATATTAAAGATTGTCTTGGAAAAATGTCAGAAAAAAACCACTAATATAGATAGTTTTTTGCATTTCATTTTGATTCTGTTAAGTTACAAGTATAAATTTTCTGTTTAAAAATGTATTTGGAAATAAGGAAGATAAACAACAAAACTGCTGTTGATGAGTCTTTCTTTTATTTCTTCCAGTTATTTATACGGGAGCTTGTTAGAAATCTTTTTAATGAAGGGAATGATGTATATCGAGAAGGTAATTGGAGAGGATCACTGAGTCACTATACAGAAGCTATAAATATAGCTGATTATGCTAATTCTGAAGAAATCCATGTTTCTGATGATATTTTAGAGAAGCTGCACGTGAACAGGATAGCATGCTTTTCAAATATGGTAAGCTTCTGTTTAAACTGTGTGATTTCTCCAGAACAATGCACTAACAGAGAGAGTATGAAGACATGGAAAGTTTCCTAGTGAGTGTAAAGCTCTTGGTGTTGGTTTGAGAATTGGCATGTTTCAAATCATCATTTTGGCATATTCTTCAATCTCTTCTTTTTACAGGCATAATCATCAAGATATTTTTAGTTAACTAATACTAGAATATTAACATAGAAGAGTCTTACTAGGCTTGGAAGCTGATGGACAGTATTTTTACCAGTTTATACTGCTGATTGTACCTGAGTCTGCTGCCTTATCTGTGAAAGAGCTAAATTGTCTTCATAACTATTATTGGATTTTACATGAGTGATGGCCCTGCTGCTTTTTAGTTGCATAAGTTGGTGACTTAGCAAAAGGCATGTATGCAGTGGCCTTGGTGAATATTTTGTACTGTTTCAATACCTTCATTTAATACAGTTTAAATTCAGTATTCCAACAGTAATGGTTCTTACTAGTACTTTTTTATTTATTTATTTTTATTGGTAGGGATTGCATGAAAAAGTTCTAGAAGACTGTGAGATAGCATTAAGGTTGAATGAAAACAATTTCAGAGCTCTCTATCGGAAAGCAAAAGCTTTGAATGAACTGGGAAGGTATAAGAAGGCTTATGATGCTGTAGCAGAATGTTCTCTTGCTGTGCCGCAGGTAAGTAAAGTATATATTGGTGATTATTTTTGAAGATTTAATACAGAAAACGTATACCAGTGAAGGTTTTTTGGTTGGTTTGTTTGTTTTAATGCAGTAGAATATTTTTTTCTTCCTCTAAGAATTATTTTTTGTTGTGGAAGTGGAGACAGATTACAGTCCCCAAGCTCAGCTTGTTGTGTTAACTTTCAGCAAAAGAAATAGTCACTTTGTAGTGGGGGTTAAGTGCCATAAACGTTTTCAATAAACACTAGAACCACTGTATTAATTGTTTAAAATTCTCTGCAATTGGAAGTATACTCATGATATAAAGAGAAGCTATCCATAATTACAGTGTACAATATGGATTTTTTTTTTTAGCAACTGTATTTTAACTTTCCAAGAATTCAGCAACTTTCTTACCTGTGCATTGTCCTCCATCTGATTCACTTACTCTGCACCTCTAATCTTAGGCTATATCTACATTAGCAAGCAGTGTGTGGTGTAGTAGGAGAGGATCTGTAGACTGAAATGCTGGTCCTGAGGATTTGATTTCCATGGTTGGTTGTGGGTTTTTTGTTTGTTTGTTTTTGAAAGAGTTGGAGTGCATCAGGTGCATTCCTGCAGCACTTTCAATGTAGTTTCATCCAAAATGAATCTAATTTGGCTCTCTGAGGCCCTTCGTAAAGCAAACTAAAATGCAGTGAGTGAGGATGATTTAGAGGTTCACTTCAGAAATGCATTCCTGATTTGAACTAAAATGCTGATGGAAACTTTAGAAGCTTTGCTCAAAATAGACTGATCACGGGACAGAATACTGAGTTGCATTTTTTTTGCCTTCTACATCAAAACTACAGTGAATTGGCTAGACAAACGGTTGAGCGTAGGTTTACCACTTGATATAGAGAAGGTTTCAGTTGTGTTTCCAAAGACACAGCAGTCTATCTGAATGTGTAACTTAGGACTTTGGATCCTCACTTTGCACCTCCAGATCTGAATGTTTTCACTTCAGGTACGTATTCCTTTATATAAATTTTATAAATACCTTTTTCTAGCTGTAGGATACATTCTGAAGACTAAATCTTAAAATAATTTAAATGGATAGTTGTTATAACTATAGGACAGAGTGAAATATGACCAGGCTTTTAACTCAGCTTTTCTAGTTGTATGACACAATTGCTGTGAAAATATGGAGTTCTCATTAAATATTCAGCAGTGTTATGTAGTAGCTGACATTATGGTAATCAGAAAAGTGCCCTTCAATTTGCATAAAAACAAAACAACCAAAAAACCCCCATCCTCTCGAAAAACAAACACTCTCCCCAAATAAACAAACCCAAAAATACCTACCCACAAAAAAACCCTACTTCTCTGAACTTCTCTGGTTTTGGAAAGTTTTTTACATGATTTTAGTTTAAACTAAATGGCAGAGAAGGATACTGTGTTTTCTGCCTTTTTTTTTTTTTTTTTTTTTTTTCAAAAATTCCAAATAATGGAGTATTTTTCCTTGAGGGTAGCTGTATTTTTCAGTGTTAGCTTGTAGTCTCATATGTTTGTGAGAGAATACCAATGCATTATGAGACATCCTGCATATAGAGATGTCGTGGAATATAGACTGAGGTGTAAACAGGTGTCTTGACTAGATGAAAATACATGTAAATTTCTTTATATCTTTTAGGATGAAAGTGTGATTAAGCTTACCCAAGAACTAGCTCAAAAACTAGGGTTAAAAATAAGGAAAGCGTATGTAAGAGCAAAGGTAAGATTTTATTTTAACATTTTTCATCGAGGTTTTCCTCTCACGATATCAATTTTGTATTTCATGAAGGTGTCTCTTCATTGCAGCCACCCTCCTCAAATGCAGTTTCTAGCGATGTATCAACTCAGGTAAGATTTTACATGTTCCAAGTGCAAGCTGACTTTAAACTACAGGGAATAATTGTTTCATAATTACATGATGGTGAAGTGAAAACGGTGCAATTGTCATTTTATAGAAGATGCTGTTATTTTGGACTTCAGGGTTCCATTGATCTTTGTGTTCAGTTTTGCTATATATTTATGGCAGACTAGGATGAAAGGTTATCATTCAAGGTATTGTTGTAGAATAGGTGTTAGCTAAAACATTAATTCTAGTGTAATGAATATGTTTACTTTTAATGTCTTGAGGCAAGGGCATAGTTAATTTGTGTATTTATTTGTTTGTTTTATTTTATTGGCAGTTATCAAAGTGAAGGGTGCTGGGATAAAATCCCTTTTAATTTATGTATTTGTCTAAATTTGACCTTCACCAGCAGCTGAACTTGCATTTACCTTGCTATTTGTAATGTGTCTGAATAGTAGTAATGAAGAGGGGTTACTCTTTATTTTGCAGACTTTTTTCACAGGAATATAGACAATTCAGCTGCAAATGAATGAGGAAACGTAGGAACAGCTCATTTAAGATACTGTTTGGACTTTTTCATTCCCTGAAGTATCACTCTCACTTTCGTTGGTTGGTTGCAGAGTTTTAGTGATACCATGAGTGGATTTCAGTCTGCGAATGTATGCTTTAGATAAAAAGTTATTTGACCTTTAAATTCCATTAGATCGCTTGAATCTCAGATTTTATAAAACCTAAATTTGAGGACTTAAGATTCTTAGTCTGTAAATACGTATTTGAAAAATTTTAATGGCTCATTTGCAAAGTGCTGAGAGGTATTTTTTTCTCACTTGCAGAATTCTTCTTCTTCTGTAGAAGATATTGAGTTAGGTGAGTCTTGTTGTGTTACAGTATTAATGCCAGGAAGGTAGATATGCCATGCATATCTCATTGTGTTCATTATGAAATTTCTTAAGAAAATTCATCTTGTCATTTGAAAGATCTGTGGTAAAAAGTCTGATCTGTTTCTCTCTAAAACAATGTAGTTGAGTGGCTGAGCAAATTTCCTTTTGGTCTGCTCAACTTCACATGATTGTAAGTGCTCCTATTGTGATTGTCTCATACTATTCTCTTTAATTTGGACAAATAGGGTGGGGAGAACATGCCAAAGATTTAGTAAGTATCAGGTCTGGAACTTTTCCTGTCTTTTTTAGTTTGAGAAATATATAAACACTGAGATAAAGGTACACATGAACTGGAAATCAGTGGAAGCTAAAAAACATACAGTGTGGTTTTGCTTAAATATTCTTTGTTTCTCTACTCCTTTACCTTCCTACATTGTCAGGGTAAAAGTTATGCAAGGTATTTTTACATCTTTGAACAAAAGTTGCAGTCATTCCCATCATCTTTGTTTCAGATTTATCTGACCAGAAGCAAGAGATGATTTCTGCTGCTTCTTCGTCAGACTTTGTTTCTGAAGTGTCTAAAGTGTCATCAGTACCTGTACCAACTTTATCTTCTGTTATGCCTCTTCAAGTGGAAAAGGTTTCTTTGCCTTCTGCACTGTTGGCAAATGGAGGGAATGTTTCTTTCCCTATGCCTGAAGCATGTTTAGATTGTGGAGATGGAGATATAATTATTGGGGAAGAACTTGATGAATTACTTGATTCTGTGCCTGATCCAGATGAAAGTGTAATGGTAAGACTTCTCTGTTTGTTTTCCTTCTCAAAAGACTGTCCTTATGAGTGGGATCTTGTATTTTTACCAAGTAGGCTAGTAGTGATGTGTGAGTTAACTTTCAAAACATTGAGCTGTATTTGTGCGTGGTTGGGTTAATTTCCTCAGATGCAGATTCTTGCAAATGTGGCTGTAAAGATACCAGGATCCAGCAGAGCTCCAAGGACAATTATGTTGGTTTTGTGTGTTGGAAAACCTGAGTGAGGTTGCTGGGGGAGGGAGGGATTCTACTTCAGAACTACTGCTAGACTGCTACCAATACTACCACAGTGGGAGGGATACTGCTTCCAGGAAGTACTACGAAAAGTGAAGTAGGCATCTGAAGTCTGGACTAGTGTGTAACTTTTTTTTTTTTTTCAATTTTTTTTTGTTTGTTTGTTTTTTGGTGATGTGTTTGAACATCCTTTTTAATTTTTTTTTTTCCAGCAAAGTACAGGAGCCAGAGGACCTATTCCTGCAGGAAGTGTAGGTCCTAGCGTACCTTTCTCTGCCTCTTTGTTGGGGACACTGCCAGTTAGTGCAGGATTTGTTCCTTCACCTTCTCTTTCAGAAATCTTTTCACAGCCTTTGGCTTCTTCACTGGAAAATTTTTGTTCGCCATTAAGCACCTTTTCAATCAATGACCCAAAAAGAGGTAAGAAATTAGTCTTAATATTTAACCTTATGTGATGAGAGTGAGTTGTGCATGAGCCAACTGGCTCTCTTTTTAATAAATGACTTTTCACAACTATTCAGTAGTAGTTGACACATAACATTTGATCTGTGCTCACCATTTTGATAATCAGTATTGATTGTACACAAGAATTTATAAATAAAGCTTTTGTTTACCTGAGGTCTGCATAAGCATGCTTCAGACTTCCTCTGTTCAGTTTTTCTGCATTATTGTGTAAGTTACTTGTTTCAGGTGAGTAAGTATAAAGGAGGAACCATGTTCCTTCAAGCTTTTTATTTATTTTTTTTTTTTTAGACAAAGGTGATCTTACAACTTAAACCATTTGTGATGATTTGACAATAGAGAAGAATTCTAAAAGACTAATATAACTGTGTATTCTGAAAAGATACCGATATTGCATGTTTGGATTCAAACTCTAGGGAGTATAATTATGTAGTGAAATCAGGTATGTGAAATAACAAGATATAAAGAGCCAGTGAACTAGAAAAGATAAACTTTTGTCTCTGAATACCAGTGTTACAGGAGCACGCTCTCTTTAGAACAAAGCCAATTTTACAAAATTAAATTTAAAATAGTAGAATCTTCTCAATCCTCTTTCATATCCTCATTTTTGATAGTCAGGTATTGTTTATCTAGCTACCCTTTTAGTGCTGCACAAGCATCTTCATGTTGCTTCAGCATGTGTCTGTGAAGCTACTGCTGGTGCTTGTATTGAAGATGATTAACTAGTAATTTTTCATCTCAGATGTTTACAAGGGGCTTTTACATAATTGAAAGAAATAATCATAGCAAAAAAAAAAACCTTTGGTGTTTATCAAAAAATCCAGTCCTTTGATACTTCTGCATCTCAGTAATGATAAATAATTTTTTGCATAAGATGTTTTGGGGAACTGAAAGAATTAAAACTTCTTTTTATTCCTTTAGACCTCTCAAGTTCAGCTTCTAGGGATGCAACACCAACACTTAGCAGCAATAATTCCCCATTGTTTGTAAGTACTTTTCATATTTTCTTTCACATCAGTTCAAATGTTACACCTTGAAGGCTTAACATAGATCTTAATTTTTACAGTAGAAGTTTCTATTTTTAAAAAACAGCACTTGTACCATTAAAATTTGATTCTGCCTTGGAAAACAGTTGTACAGTAGCTTACAGCAGCAGTAACTGAACACCAAAAAAACTACAAGGGTTGGTTTTCCATTCTGATTCACTTGCTGTCAAATACTGCAGAAGTATAAAATAACCAATCTAAGAGAGAGGACAGCTCTTATGATCTGAGTGCCAAATGTTAGGAATCCTGGAGAACAGTCCTAGTGCAGGAACAGAGTAGAGGTTGCCTTGTGTCTGAGGATCCGTCTAGTGTCTGATTATGTGGGGAAGGGTGGCAGGAAGGACTGCATCCTCATGAGCCAGGATGGAGTAATACTTAGCTTGGCAAGTGCTGTTCTTCTCCCTGTACATGGTTGGGTCTTGTTACATGCTTAGTCTCTGCTGGGTATATGCCTTTTGTAAAATCTGTGTCCCCTTCTTACACACATGGTTAAGTTTGTATTAGATATTTTTGCATGTAGTCTTTCTTATGCTTCAAAGAATAATTTTAGTAGGTTGAATTTTAATTGTAGATAAATTAAATTGTACAGCTCAAGTAAAATATGCTTTCTTCCAGCAGATAAATGGCCCCAGTAGTTTGTTTGGGTCCGAAAATTACATGGGAATTGCAGGCCAAACTAGAAACGACTTTTCAAATGTTTTTAGCAGTACAACTGCTAATATACCTGTATCTTCAGCACTTGCGGGAAGAAACCCATTAGAAGGCACACATGAGCTGAGACAGGCCTGCCAGTTATGTTTTGTCAAAAAAGGTAAGGGGCTCTTGGACTCACTGGGTTAATTTTTAAAAAAATGAAAAAGCTTACATTTAAAATTTTAGTGTTCAGAAGTTAAAATACTGTTGGCTTCTAAATGGTGTTAATCCTGACTTGTTCTTTGCAGATGTAGTACAGTCTTATGGTTAAGGAACTGGTAAAATGTTTCAGCAACTGTTTTATCTTCTTCCTTCTTGTCTTTATTTCTTGCCCTAATAGATTCTTGATTCCTAAAACCACATAAATCACTACACGCTTTCCCCAACCTGTAGGTTCACTACCTAAGGTCGTTCACATTCTGTATTCGCTTTCCTCCCACCCCCCAGGGTACAGTGAAGAATGACACCTTTGCTCAAGACTAAAAAAAACTTGCAATACTCTCTCTGATTGGCCATGGGGAATTGAACCGCAGTTCAAAGTACCTGGTAACCTTCACATCCCATCTGTTTTATTGTTCTTTCAAACTAATTCTAAATCGTAATCCTGAGGCTTCCAAACCTTAGTAATCATTAACTCCACTGTATTGACTCAAAGGATCTTAACCAGTATTGGGCTTTAATATAACTAATCTTTTAGACCTGAGCTGTTGGTGTTAAACCAGAGCCATATTCTAGAGAAAATAGCTTTTATTAAGACTAATCTTAAACATAAGGATTGTGTTTCCACTTATAGGTGTCATTGATATTGATATACTAATAAAGAATTGTATTGAGACATTTAGGGGATGACTATTGTAGCTTTAAGAACTTTTATATTAGTTTAAAATGATTTTTACAAGAAAAATCCATGAAGTGATGTTTGAGAAACCACAGAACATCTTCTGTTAGAAGTAGGAGCTATACAATATCAGTGGAAGTACTTAGCATCTTCCTAGCTTTACTTTTCTCCTGTTTCTTTGCATCTCTATCAAAGCCTTTACGTGTCTCCTGCTTTTACCACTTACTTTTGAAATTGTAATGTTCTATCAGCTTGTTGTCCAGGGAAAGTGGGTCACACTCTTGTTTTTGTAGTCCCTTACATAGCAAAATTCACTGAGCATTGCTCGTCTTCAGGCTCTTTCCTTGATTTCTTCATTTTGGTGGTAATGTAATCTTCACTTTAGTATCATCCTAAAGACAGGCTTTCAAGCTAGGCATAATTTTGTTTTCAAAATAACAAAGTTCTGAGATTGGCATTTATATTTTTGGCACATGTGTACTTCTTACTTAGCGTGTCTTGTCTCTGAACATAGTAGTTGTTCCAATATGATAAAAGTTGAAGGTTAAGAATCATTTACTGATCCTTGCAGTTCATCTGCAATGATTTACAATAAATAGGCAATTTAAGTTTTAAATGTATACTTTGGAATTTGAAAAAATGCAGCAATTTGTTGCTGTCACAAAGTAATCTTAAGGTTGTAACACAGCATCCCTCCCCAAATAACCTGTGGGTTTTTTTCTTGCTGAGACTGGTCCTTTTGTAAGTACTCATTTTGTTTCCTGTTCTGCTCAACGTGGCTGGAAATGACTTTTGGTTCTTCAGAGTTGCTGGTGGAAGTAGGAATTCCATACAGTGTACTTTGCTTTTGGGCTTTTATGCCAGTCTGTGTATGGAAATGTTAAAAGCATACTGCAATTTATGCAAATATAAGCAATTTTCTGTTATTGTTTCAGGTCCTAAATTACTGGATTACGCTTATCACCCCAGTTTAGAACATAAGTGTAAGAAGGATATTCTCATTGGCAGAATAAAAAACTCTGAAGATAAATCATGGAAAAAAATACGTCCAAGACCAACAAAGACACAGTATGTGGGACCATATTATATATGTAAAGGTATGTGTTATGCATAGCAAAATGTTTATGCTTACGCTCAAAGTAATACAGTTTAGCTTTTCCACAGTGAAGTATAGAATGCAGGTTTTTTTCTTGCTCATGGGAGGTAGAGAAGGAAGTTCACTGGATTGTTTGTGTTTTCCAAGGCTGTGAGGAGAGCCATATTTTGACCATTAATGTGATTTAGAGAACATGCACTGTACTTCTGCACCATTCTTCATCATGAATAGCTTTGCTTCCTAATATTTCTATATCCCTACCTTTGCTTCATTTTACTGTCTCACTCTGTGCCACCTCCATTTTTCTCCTTTTCCTGTGAACTATGTGTACAGTATTGATGTCTAGGGAAAGGCTTGGGAGTAGTTTCCTTCCTATTTCTGATATTTCTCCTGAAGTTTTGGGGTGCATTTGTGTCACCATTTGGCCAGCCAGTAGGGGAGATGGAGTACAGTCTGGAGAAGTAGAGCCTGCTCTCTGACTGCAGCAGGTCTGGCAGCAGGCACCCACCCTCTCATCACGAGTTGGTGTGTTCTGGCAGGAGGTGGTCTGGGCAGCTTTTTCAGCTCTTCATATGTTAGTGAAAGAACTGGTTTTCTATGCAGGCTTGGGGCGTACTGTAGCCCTGAAAACAGTATATTTCTGGGCTATTACTAATCAAAATAACAATGAAAAAGCATTCCTGTTAGTCTTTTGCAGTTTGAACCTCTACTTATGATGTAAGCCAGATGACTCGTGGACTAATTAACAGCTATATCTGACTGTATCTGAGCAAAGGGTATTCTGAGTTTTCAGCATTGTTACCTTAGACTAGAAAAAGATAGTTGATGGAGGTATGCATCAGCCTTTCTGAGGAGTTTTACACTTTCAGCAAGGCATTCAGCATAAGGTTTTGCTTCTGTCTGCTAAACCTAAGTGACCCATTTACAACTGATGTAGCTTCTGTATTAAAAACATTTGAAATGGAGATAGTGGAAGTTTTAAGATGAATTTCCAATAAAAGTTGTATCAAAGCAATGTCATATTCAGTGTTACTGTTTTAGATGTTGCTGCTGAAGAGGAATGCAGATATCCAGGTCATTGCACGTTTGCATACTGCCAAGAGGAGATAGATGTGTGGACACTGGAGCGCAAAGGAGCCTTTAGTCGAGAAGCTCTTTTTGGAGGAAATGGAAAGATCAACTTGACTGTGTCCCAACTTCTTCAAGAACATCATGGATTATTTATGTTTCTTTGTGAGGTGCTGCTTTATTTCTAATGAGACAATAAAAGTGATAATAGATAATAAAATTACCGGGGAAGAAATGGTTTGGTTCATGCATGACTATTTTGTAAATTTTGAAATGCATGTTCAGTAATAATCTGGCTGGTTTTAGATTAGAGACTAGTTGAAGTCTCTGGTAAAATCTAAAAGGTAAAGGTATATTTTTAAATGTATAAAATACATACTCTGTAATTACCTCTTTTTGTGTTCCAGAAATGTTTTGATCACAAACCCAGAATAATAAGCAAAAGGAACAAGGATAACTCATCATCTTGTTCTCACCCTGCTATGCATGACTTTGAAGATAACAAGTATGTCTGAAATACCATCTTGTTAAGTTTCAAATTAAAAACAAAGGTTTCAGGGCATTTTTTTAATACTGACTTGCATTTCCTAGCTGTTGATTAACTCTTCTTCCTTGCTAGCTGACTGTTGTGCTTTGATGATATCAATAAGACAAACTTAGTGAACAAGGATTGTCTCATGTAACTAAATTGAAAGTGAACTATTTCTTTATCAATGCATTCAAAATTAGTGGTATCTACCCTCACGTTTGAATCTTACTGGGTTTGAAGTCAGTTTGTTAATAGCTTATCTACCTGGTGAGCTGCATTGATGTAAATAGATGTGTGATGTTAAATTAATATAGGAATTTTTAAGTTTGCTCTTTCTTCAGTCTGTTTTGCTTATTTTACTGTAGTTTTAACTCAATTAAGAAGAGGTTTGCCTTAATTACAGTGTCTGAAATAGACAATAGTACTTATTAATTCAGTGATAAAAAGTAATGTAAGGAAAGTGTCTTCAATTATTCTTTGAAAGTTAACAAAGACTTCATAGAGGTAATAGTGTTAAGTTTTGGAGAATTAATAGACTTACATTTTTATGTAACAGAAACGTAAGTGGGAGCATTGTAATTGCTTTGTTTGTACTCCACTTCCCTATACTGAGGAAACACTACAGCTGTAAGACCTAGGCTGTTACGGTGATGCATCAACTCTTTAATGGTGCTCGACAAAGGAATGAGTACTCATGTTTGCAATTAGATCAGGATATATACTTGCAAGTGGACATGATACGCTTTCGCTTTTGGAAACCAGTGATGCAGTTGGATTGAATTCAGTAATGCTTTGCAGAAGAGGGAGCTCTGGATTTCACGAGAGTACTGTTTTGTGATGTTGGTTTAGTCAGCATAGAAATTATAATTAGCTGTTACTTAGGCTTTCAGATTTCAGTTAAAGGGGCATTTGAATAAGCTGGGATAAGAAGTGGTTATTTTATTTTTTTTTTCCACACATTAACAAATCCATTTTAAGGAATACCTAAAATTGACTGTTTTCAAAACAGGTGCCTCGTCCACATTTTGCGAGAAACTATGGTGAAATATTCCAAAATCCGCCCTTTTCAAGTTCGATGTCAGTTTGACCTGTGCAGACATGAGGTGCATTATGGCTGCTTACGAGAGGATAAATGTTTTTATGCTCACAGTCTGGTAGAGCTTAAAGTCTGGAGAATGCAAAAGGAAACAGGTGTGTTTGGTAAAATGCTCACTTTACTCTTCATTGTAATGCCACTTCTTCCTTATCTCAACTACCTTCTGACATTAGCAACTTATGCATTCACTTAAAATTTGCTGAAATCTTTCATACAGCATATCAATAAACAGTAATGCAAATATGCTGAGTGTTGAGTAGGCTACTACCTATTCAAAATTTAAAAGTTTTTTATAATAAAAACAGCCCAAACTGCTCATTATGATCAGATTTTTTTATATATATAAAACTAGAAGCCTTGAGCAGATACTAAATCCAAACCAAACTAGATTTGTTTTTATTTTTAAACCTTCAAAGTTTGGAGAGTCTTGATCAAATTTCTTCTTCACAGAGAACTGAAAGAAAAGCTTGAAGTATTTTATTTATGCCATTGTTTCCCTCCATCCTCCAGTATAAGAATCAAGTTTTTCTACAGTTAAACCCTTCTTTTAGATTACTGCCATTCTAATGTTCTTATAAAGTGAGCCAGAAAATAAATCTTTCCAGTTCACTACTCTGTAATTAGTGTATGTGTTGACAAAACTTAACTAGTTTTCTGTTCTTGCTTACATAGAACACTTAGGCTGCTTTTTGTTGATTTGGCTTGGTTCTATGGGCTGCTTTTGAGGATAACAAATTTTAGTACTTCATTTCTAGCTGATAGTTTTTGAACAACCTGTGTCTGTACTTACAGTCCATTCCTTAGTCATGAGTTCCAGACTCTCCATGACTATACTTTTTTGTGTTTTAAAAAAAGCAACTGAACTGTTAGCAGTAAATAATTTGTACTACATAACAGTTGCTCATTCTTCCTACTTTGCTCTGTATGACAGCAGTACTTTACATATTAAGTAATCATGTTGGATCATTGTGATGCAGGGAGGGAAAAGGGAAATTTGGCAGTCCCAATGTGTTACAATGTTTCTGGCATTTTTGCCCCTGTATGTCTGTGATTCATCCTTGCCTGTCCCTTCTTTGAAGAAGAGGCTCCTTGTTGCTTCAACTTTGAATCTAGATTCTTGCACAGGCATACTGATACGAGATATCATACTGACCTGAAAATTCTGGAGGAAGAAAGTCAAGTAGAGACAAGAGATGACTGTTTTCTTTGCTGATTTCCTGTTCTGTCTCTCCTGGGATGACCCTTCAGAAGTTTCTGTGTGAAAGTAGAACAGTTGTTTTCTTATCAGCTGTTCCTACAAAGTCAAGGATAACAAATATTTACACTATTTCTATTTTAAAGTAAGGGTTGGGTTCTCCAAGAAACTTGATTCGCCACAGAAGGCATATTTTTTATTTTATGATGTGTTCATGCTGCCCTTGTGCTTTGCTCAAATCAGTTAAAGCTCAGTCTTTGAATGAGCTTCCCCTTGTGAATGTAAGATGTGGGAAGTAAAGAAATGCTGCCTTGGGAAAGAAACAGTTTACCAACCCTCAGATCCACACACAGATGACAGTCTGTATTTGTGTGAAATTAGAGCAGTAAATGTTACAGTATGTGTGAATACTGTATAGCTCTGATATAAATACTTTGGCTAAGGTTCCTAAGAATTTTTTTTATTTTCTGAAACAAAACCTAATTAACAGGGCTTGTTTAAAATCTTTGTAAAGAAGACGGGCAATCTAGTGTCTGTCAGCTTGCATTTTGGATATTTTTTCTGTGGTCCATAATACAATGTGGCTTTTCTAATTAGATCATCATTAGAGGTTTAGTATATGATGTTTAAATAAATATTCCAAGATGCATCTTAACTTATCTGAGCAATCTGTAATTTAAAAAACTTTTATGTTTGTTTTTCAGTGTGATCACATACAGTATTTCAGTTTTGAAGGCCCTTGTGACATTCTTAAGTGTATATATGTATATGTGTGTGTGTAAATGTATATCCACACCCACACATGAATGTGTGTATATGTATACAATATATAAAAAGAAAAATAGATAAAAGCTTTGGAGCTTCAGTAGCATTACAGTTTGAACATGCCTGTAATTCTACAACAGTCATCAATGCTCAAGAACTTTTCCCCTTCCTTTACAGGTATTTCACATGATACTATTGTTCAAGAATCAAAGAAATACTGGCAGAACATGGAAACTAGTGCACATGGATCACAGGTATTTTCATTTCTCCATTAACCTAATTCTACAGTGACTTCGATGGTAATTCTTTTTCTATGTCTGTGTATAATGTAGCTTATTTTAGAAATTACTTTTTTAATGCTGTCTTCAAATAATCTCTTTCACTGTAGCCAATCTCTTTGGCTTGCCCCACTTATGCTAAAAGTGCCTGCTTTGCTTCTATTCAGTTCCTTTTTTGCTTTGCTTATTCTGTCATAGGTGGAACATCAAACCTAAATAGAGTATCTAAGTCAGCTGCCATAGGGCAATTACTTGTCTTTTCAGTATGCAGGACTTTTATGTGTTTAATTTGTATATATTATCACAGCTGCTGGGTACAAATACCTTAATCAGAAATAAGTTAAATAAAAATGGATTTGTTGAGAAATGTCTAGTGTGAAATTACAAGCTAAACTATTACAAGGCATGCAGTGTGACATCTGCTTCTGGACATGTGTTACAAACTTTTATTGTAGGGGGTAATTCATAATTATGTATGGATTTATTTGCAGATACAAAATACCTTTTATTGTTGTTGTTATTTTTTTGGGTTAAGATCCTTGGGAACCAAATGAAATATGGATCACTTAATTTGAAGGTGAAGTTTGTCTGTGGTCAGTGCTGGAAAAATGGTCAAGTTAATGAGCCAGACAGAAACAAAAAATACTGCAGTGCAAAGGCAAGACACCCGTAAGTAAAACCAAACAGTGAAAACTTAACTGTTTTGTCAGCCATTGAAAACCTCTTTTGGGAGACTTTGTTACTGCTCCAGGAAAGAGTCGTATAAGGAATTAAAAAACCCCCAGACATACTGAAGCAGAACGCAGTCATCTCTTTGTAGTATGTTAGTAATTGGTAATGAGATACACTTTGGTGGCTGTTTTGGTTTTGTAATTAACAGCTATGATAAAGTTTCAGTAGAATTTAGTTAAACCTCAAATATATGTGAAAGGCTCTTTATAAAGAGCTTTTCTGGGCCTTCCTGGTTCTGCTTCTGTGTACATAGTGTGTCTCTATTAATAGTATTTTCTTTCATTGAATGCATCTGTGTTTTAGGTGGACCAAAGATCGCCGTGTGGTGCTGGTAATGTCTAATGAACGTAAGAAGTGGATGACCATTCGTCCTCTTCCCGCAAAGAAACAAGTGCCTCTGCAATTTGATGTATGTCAACCCAAAACTAACATTTTATTTGAGAAAATAGGGAAACTGGAGCTGGTTTCGTAAGTTCTACAGAAATTCCCTTGGGAGTTCGTGGGAATATGTTTATAGTGTTTCTACAGAGTTCAGCCTTAGAAAAGCACTGATCTCACATGTTATTACTGAAGCCCTTTCTCATCACTGGAAGTTAATAACTTTTTAAGTGATTTAACTATGTTCCTACTATTTCCAGTGAATTTTTCAGAACTAGTTTAAGCGTATCTGTGGTCTGGTAATCTGGTAGGAGGCAAAAAGCAGTAACAGTACTTGCTTCCAGCTATTTTTTATAAAATTTTATTTTTCATGTGATATAAATGTCTGATTGGGAGAGGAAACACTAGCCAAGACTGAGGAAAAAGAATAAAAATTCTGCTATCATCTCTTACTTTATATTCATGAGGATATCTTTTTCATTCACATTCCAGTTGTGCAATCATATTGCTTCACGCAAGAAATGCCAGTATGATGGAAACTGCTCATTTGCTCACAGCCCTGAGGAAAGAGAGATGTGGACCTATATGAAGGAGAACAGCAGTAAGTAGAGGAGTAAATCTAACCTGTCATAAATCTAACTGTTCTGCTTTTCATTCTTGCTCATCAATTACTTTTTTTAATCCACTTTCTTTCAGTAAACCTTGCATGTGCCTTTTTTTTTTTTTTTTTCCCCAATTTGAATAAGCCCAGACTGGATATTCAAAACCAATATTAAATAAAAATAGCTACATTATATATTTTTTGCTTGATGTGTTTTTTAACAATAGTTTGTATCATTTTTTAGATGTCTTAGAGATAGTATATTGATCCATGCAGCAATATTGATTGGTGCTTACACTCTGTATTGCCACGTGCACACACTAGGGTTCTGTTGGTAACATATGGGGGCAAGCTAGTTGTGGAAGAATTTCCTCCCCCCGACCCCGTCACCAGTATATTTACTGGGAATTACTATTCACTCTTTGTTGTTGACTTGTTATCCTATTAGAGTGTTTAATCAAAAATTGGAAGTAGTAAATGACATAAATTGTAATGTCATGGTCTGCAAGAAAACGGACTAAATTTACCAAAAACTGCAGCACACTTTATATTAGTACTTTGTAATCCAGATATTGATACACAGCAGCACAATTGTTATCTGTACTTTGGGTGCCTGTTTGGAAATGTGTCACATCTTACTTCCCCCTAGTTAAGCTGAAATGGGTCTTGGTAAGAAGCAAGAGATTCATACTGCTCTTGGGTCTTATCTCTAAGCTGTGTAACTGTCTACAGTGTGTCCTTCCTTTTTTCTTCTTACAATATGTGGGGACTGAATTATGCTTGCAAACTCAGTCATTTGTCTAATATTCTCAAACTCTTGCTTTAATTGCTAATTACTTATTTTAGCTTCTGCTCTCATTAGTTCAAGACTTGGAGCAGTTGTATAACATATGGCTAAATAGTCAAAAACCAGAAAAAGGAGATGATACAGCTGCTCAGACAAACAAAGAAAATGGGAAGCAAATTCACATGCCGACTGACTATGCTGAAGTTACAGTAAGTAATCATAGGTATAGTTCTAAATTCACACATGTGGGGTTTTTTTGGGGTTTGTTCCTGCCACCCCTCTCTCCCCCTCCCCCCCCAAAACACTGTTGTCCTGAGTTTCTTGGTGCTTCCTTAGATCATAGCTAGCTACACTGAATGCAGACTTTTAACTGCCACTGTAAAGCAGTTCCTCTGAATCCAGTGGAGATGATAAACTTCAGGTGATTGTTTTAATAACTATGTGTGATTAGGTAAACAACAATTTACAAGCCAGCATAAACATTCAAAATGTATTAGGAGCAGTTCTGTGCTTACAGTATTCAATTATCAATGTTTTGTTTTCAAATTCCCTGTAAAACAGGTGGATTTTCACTGTTGGATGTGTGGGAAGAACTGTAATAGTGAGAAGCAATGGCAGGGTCACATTTCTTCTGAAAAGCATAAAGAGAAGGTTTTCCACACTGAGGATGATCAAAACTGCTGGCAGTATCGCTTTCCAACGGGATATTTTAGCATTTGTGATAGGTATGTGCTTTATAAGATGTCAGAAATGCTGAAAAATGACAGTTCATAGTGTAAATAATTACGGCAGCTGTGAGTTTTGACACACAATGTTTCTGGTATTTCTTGCTTTGTATATATTTTGCAACAAGAAATTAAGTAATTAACAGTATTTTTTTAAGACTTGCTTTTAGAACTCAGGGAGTGACAAGGTGCCTAATTGGGGAACTAAATGCATCGCTGGTGTGATGTTAATAAAGGGGTGCAAGCTTATTGCAGCTGCCTGAAATACTGTTGGTATTATTACAAGTTGACTTAGGCATCTGCATATTATCTGTGGAACACAAGAACAGTACCTAGCTGGACAGTGATATTGGAGCTTTAAGGCAAGTATAAATGTTGTTAGCATCAAAACAGAAAGCAAAGAGCCCTCTCTTGTCCTCTATATATACTTGACAGCTCGGAATGTAAAATATAATCAAATGCTAAACAGAGTTAGTAGTGTCTTAAAAAGTAGGTACCAAATTTTTTTTTTTGGTCCTTAATATTTAGTGTATTTGAAAAACATAACCAGAAGAGAATATCTAGATAAAAATAGTGATCCTGATAATTCTATGAAAATACTATTTGGAATCTGTCTTAACAGATATATGGCTGGTACTTGCACTGAAGGAAACAACTGTAAATTTGCCCATGGAAATGCTGAACTCCATGAGTGGGAAGAACGAAGACAAGTTTTAAGAATGAAGCTCAACAAAGCAAGAAAAGACCACTTGATTGCTCCCAGTGATAATGACTTTGGAAAATATAGTTTTTTGTTTAACGATTTAAACTAATACTGAGATGACACATACATGTTATCAGGTGGAAGCATAAATCAGAAAATTTGACAATAATAAAAAGCATGTGACAGAAAAGCTGCAGGTTTTCTGCTTTTATTGGCATATATTGTTCCTCCTGAACAGCAAAATATAGTAGATTTAGGGGGATTGAGCAGACCTGTCTGTGCTCTCATGAAACAGAGTGGTGATTAAAAAAATCTGAAGTATTACGTGCTTACTCACCTTCTGTTGGACAGAAAGTTAGGAAATAGAAGGGGGGGAGAGAGGTTATCATGTCTAGGAAGCCCCCTAGTATCAGTCCTTCAGTTGAAAAACTTTAAGGTATCAAGGTATTACGTAACAGAGTGTTATGGGCTAAGAAGAAAATGATAGATGAAAATTCTTCAGATCTTTTAATGGAGAGGATTTGTTTAAAACAAAGTTTGCTACTTATCTATATGTAGGTTGCTAAAAAGGATTTTCTTATTAAATATTTTAAACAAAATAACCATTTAACTACAATATATGTTGAATGGGTATTTTTTCTCTATTTGTATGTTTCAATATAATTTACTGAAAAAGGATCTTGGGAGGAAAAAAATGTATTAATTTTTGAAAATGAAGTAGTAAAAATTCTGTTTCTTGGTCTTTGCTGTTTAAATGCTGATTTTGAAAGATTACACTTGTATGTCAGTATTGTGTATTCTTGTATGGACTAATGTTGCCTGTAATAAAGAGAACTTTACACAAAGTTGTTTTATGCATGTAGCCTCTCGGGACTGAGACTTTGTAAAAGCGAACAGTGATTTGCCTATTAGCAAAAGCTTGAGCACGTGTTAATAAGTTGGGATTTGTGTCTCCAGCTGCTTGGTTGCCGTTTTCTGTATTGTCATTAGCTCATTGCATCACTAAAATAACACAAATGGCCAACTGCCTCGTGAAGTGGACAAGCATTTTGGACCTGCACAGTGCAGGGACGTGTTTTCAGCCTCATGACTCGGGCATGAGCCACCACCTCAGCTGCACGGTGGGTACTTCACATTCCAATTCCTGCAGACCACAGGAAATGGAAACCCATTAATGGGCTGACGAGCCTTTTGGCTTCGCAGTCGCTGGAGCTTCTGTTGCATTTTGGCTTCTCTGCAGGTCATGCTTTCAGCTTGCTTTGTATCTTTGCTTAGAAAAAAACAAACCACAAAAGGAAGTGTGTGGTTTTTTTTTTAAACTAAGCTTCTTTTAGTCATTCATTCAAAACAGCTAAAGCTAGGTGTGGGGTTTTTTTTCCCTATGACTTCTTGTCCCTCCTCTCAAGAGTATTTTTGTCAGTTATTGGCTGACCTTCTATAATTAGAAGAGCTTTACGAATTACTTCAGTAGTTTGAATGTAGTCGTTGGCCGTATGTTGTGTATGTAAAGTGTTGAACCAAAGTTGAGTGATGCCTGTACACGTGACGAGCCTGGACACTGTGTCCCTTTCGCTTCACAAAATAAAAGCACAACGAGTACTGAACCACCACCGTGTGCTTCAGCCTTAGCTGGGGAAGGAGCTGTGCTTTGGGGCTGGGCTGGAGAACGTTTGGGGACGATGTCCAGCATGCATACAAGTACCACCTGCCGCAATGCTAATTTTTTTACACTGTTTGTAACAAAACTGAGCGTGAATAGAGTACTATGGACACTGTAATTCGTGACAAAACCTGATTGTATCGTGTGCCTTCCCGAATTGTTTTCTCGGTTTTATGCTTTCCTTGTTCAATGTAAGTGCTCTGTAAATGACTGGAAGTAATTCTAGAGAAAACTAAACATGAACTCCTGGCTCTGTGAGGACGGTGTGACATCTTTAATGACTGCAGGGCGGGGCTGGGGGGAACAGCTGCCCCCGGAACGGGGGAGTCACCGCTCCGGGCGGAGGGGCTGTTCGGGTGCCCTGCAGCGGGAGGCGAGCTAAACCATTCCGAACGTCTTCTCCCTGAGGCCCCACGCCCTTTCCCCGGCGGGACCCGCGCTGCCCTCGCCTGCCCCCGGGAACCCCGCCCCGCTCCGGCCGGGCCCGCCCGCCTGTGCGCCTGCTCGGGGAGCGCCACGTGGCGGCGGCGGGTTCGCTGGCGGACGGGGCCGCCCCGGCGCGGCTGACAGGCGGGCGGTAGGGAGACGTGTGCGAGCGGGAGCGGCCCGGTGGCCCGCAGCCGTCCCCGCCCCGGCCGGGGGTGATGTCGTTATGCGGCGGCTCCGGCCCCGCGGCTGCGCCTCGGCTGCGGCCTCGCGCGGCTCAGATGGCGCGGCGGCCCGAGCTGCTGTGCGGCGCGGCCATCGTGCTGGGCTGCGCCTTCCTTGTCGCCCTCAAAGTCACCTGCAGGTAATGGCGGGCGGGCCCGGGGCTCGGCCGAGGGAAGCGGCTGCCCGCCGCTGTTCGTGGCGGCGGTTGGGCGCCCCAGAGGCCCGGGGCAGAGCCGCTGGGGGGCTCCGCCCGGCCCTGCGCGTGTTTCGGGGCGGGCTGGCGGGGCCGGCCCGGCCTGCGGTCCTCCCGGGGCGCGACCCCTCGTGCCCGCTCTGGCCGCGCGTCTCCTTGCACTCTATGGTCGGGCTGCGTGAGGCGCCGCGCGGGACCGGGCCGTGCCGGGGGTAGGGGACAGACATCCCCCCGCCGGGGCCGGCCACGTGCAGTTCCCATGGCAACGATGGCCGTCCTCGTGGCGTGGGGGAGCCCCACGGGCAGCTCAGCGGTGTGGCGGCGGGGGGACACGGGGCTGGGCGGGGGAGGAGGCCCCGCTCCCCGCGGGTGGGGAGGAGCGGCGGTGTTGCCGAGACACGCGTGCCTGCATGGGGCGTGGGGGTGTGGCGGTGGGGACGTGGGTGCACACACACACCCCCTGAGGGACGGGCGCTTTGTCGAGAAAGCTGTCTGACCTTATCTCCGGAGAATGATTCGTACGTGGCACCGCCACAGCAGGGCCGAGGGGGCACAGGGCTGAGCCCCTCACTGAGCGCGCTCAGCCGGCTGGGGGCACACGGGGGGGAACGGCCTCTTCTGGCCCAGCACCCCCATTACCTGTGTCACACACAGGGGTGCTTTCTGTTTTCTCCCCTCGGTCTGGTGGTGCTCCTCTTGGGAGCTGGGACTTTATTCACTGCAGAAGTCCCTCTGTGCCCGGAGCCCGGTACACGTGGGGCTGTGGGGCCGGGGGGTGTCGTGGCTGGACGTGTGGGGGAGCTGGGGGGTGAGGCGTGGGGGAGCTGGGGGGTGAGGCGTGGGGGAGCTGGGGGATGAGGTGTGGGGAGCTGGGGGTGAGGTGTGGGGAGCTGGGGGTGAGGTGTGGGGGAGCTGGGGATGTGCCCTGGGCACTCAGTGCGCTGCAGCCGGGCAGCTTGGGTCTGGAGCCTGAGCGGGGATCGGAGCGTTCGGGGTGGATTTTAGGTCAAGGTGACTGTCATGTGCTTCAGGTCATACTGTATTAATTTAAGACCATCTACTACATTTGGAGTTTAATTTTGGCAGTGGGAGAAGGCTCAGGGATCTGATTACTTCCCTATTCTAACAAATCTAACATTTTTATTCCAAGAAACACTTGAGTCACAGGTAATGCTAAGGCTGCCTTTTCTCAGGGGTCCACAGAGGGTGTGTTATTTGAATCAGAGTGAATTTTAAGTCTATGAATGAGTTGCTCTGTGAGCAGCAGTGCCTCTGTGCCAGCAGTCTGCACCTCACAGTGACCAGATGATTTAGATGAAAGTGTAAAGCTCTTGCCATGTTACAGAATGCATGGTGAAGCATGTCTGAACTTAAGCACATCCCTGTTTTACTGTCCATTACTAAAAAATTGGGTTTTTTTTACACTTACAATGATGCTTCTGTTTTCTTCCTGCTCTCCTGTATTTAAAACCTGCACGTTCCTTTCATTTTACTGCTAGCTATGTTTGAGAGCTCACAAATGAGACGTGCTTGTAATGTGCTTCTTGCCGCCCTGTACAGGAAGTTTGATTAAAGGGGTTTGGCTTTTCAGATTGTAGTTAAATGGACAAACTAAGATCAGAAAAGCATTCCCTGTTCTGTTGCTGTCAGAAACATAGAAAATTCAAGTGTATAAGTTTCATGTGCAGTTTGGAGGATGGTTAATTGCACACATTAACTATGATTGCAGTATATAGTTTCACACCACACATCAGTATAGTTTGCAAGCAAGTCTCAGCACTTGAGTACAGTTCCTGCTGCTAGACTTACAACACACAGCTTTCGAGACCAAAGGGCAAATAGTATGGAAAGGGAACATTCCTTTACTGCAAGGCAATCCGTTAGTGGGGTCTGAGGTATTGCAGGTTCATAGTGGCTCAAGGAAGAGCCAAATGAAGCCTGACCTAACACGTATTATTAAGGAAAGCCTGTGGTTTAGAACCTGAATTATTCCTGGCACTATGCAAATGTCTTTCTAGACAACCCTGCTCTAAGGACCTCGCAGTCAAAGGGGCTGACCCTACAGGGCACTTGCGTGTGCTTGCTTTTATTACCAGGTTGTTCTGGGGAAATGAGTTTAAGTTTTTATAGGCTCTGTGCAGTAGGTAAATAACACAATCGGTGTTTAATAAACAGTATGTGATTATTATGTTTGTATAACCATTTATTATGTAATCTTCAGTTTATACTTGTATAAACTTTTAGGGGTTCAGAATACTATTCTCTTTGTAAGCCCGGAAATTATATAGAAGTACACTCTTATGCATCTGGTATTGCAGAGGGAGACACTACTGAGCAAATCCACTTAAGCTGGTAGCTATTGATTTATTGTGTTGTGATTTTTTTTTTTTAATAATTGCTGAAGTTTTTTCATATTTGGAGGTAGCCACGTAGTTTCTGACTCATTCATGTCATGGGATGTCTGTTGACCTGTTTTACACTTTCTTGTAATTTGGAGCCAGTTTCATATCTCATTTTTAAGGCTTATGCTGTAATTCATCAACCAATTGTTTACTTTCAGTTTAATTCAGTAGAGGAAGCAGAAGTTTTAAAGATATTTAAATAAGTTGTCCATTTTCATTAAAGTAGTCAAAGAGGAGAAATTCTAGTTAATGTCCAAAGAAGTATGTGTTAGTGTGAGATCAACACTTAGCTGCTGTGTTTTGCTTTCAGGAGCTCATCAGCATGTGTGTGCTGACCTGTGAGTTAGAGCTGTAGCATGTCAGTGTTGTGTCCTGTCCAGCTGGTGATTAGAAATCATGGGAAGAAGCCAGCAGTTTGGATAAGCACTGGGTGCAGGAATGGGAAGGCACCACTGGTGTTGATTGTGAGGTGACATAAGAACCTGAGGGTTGGGGAAGGAGGTGCTGGGTTACTGCCTGGGGAAGAAAGGAAGGAACAAAGGTAGAAGGCCATAGAAGAAACCAGATTTTTGTCCACCTGCGTGAAAATATTGTTTTGTCAGTAGTGGAATCAATGAATTTTAAACATGAGGTTTTCAAAATTCTGGATTTTCCAGTAAATATTGTCTCTTACATATGAATTAAGAATTTCCATAACTTTTAGAAAATATACTGGAAGTGATTCTGAAATGTTGAGCTTTATGTGTATGCTTAGTAACCTGGAAATGAGAGGAGAGCTGTGGCTTTTGTGAGTCTCGTGTAAAAACAAAGGTACTTCTTACAAACCAGAATGATTGTAAAGTGAAAACGTGGCAGCACTGTTAGGAGGTTGCTTAATGTATGAGTTTGGCAGTGTTTGGGGCTCTGTAATTTTATCAAAATTACTAAAATTGTACCCTGAGAAGGATCAAATATTGGGTAAACAGATTTTTATACTAGCTTTTTATTGTCCTACAGAGAAGAGGAACACACAGTCTTTCCTAAAACTTCCTGTCACATAAGGAACTGTGGCAAAATTGAGTGTTACAGTGGTGCAGTCCAGTTTGTCTTAAGTAACTTAATCTGTCATAATCTCTTTAAATTGAGATGCTCTATTTGTTGATACTGTCCTTACGTTGAAGAGGAAATGTGCCCTCAGCATTTTGTAGACCCTACTGTCATCAGTAAGATAAACTAATGCACATTTACATATATTTTTCCTAATACAATATAAAAGAATAGAAGCATAGAACACTTCAAAGCAAAGCATAATGCAGGGTAATAGTCTTTGTTTATATAAACGTTGCATCACAAAACTTTATGAGTGTCTCTTCTCTTATCAGGGTGCTGTTACCTAAAGTACAAGTGTTAAAAGAGGATGAGGCCAGGGAAGAAATCCAAAGAAATCACTCTTCCTGGTAATTTTATGCTCTACAGCAACCAGTAATAAGAGTGTGAGCTAACATAGCCATAAACATAGTGCATGGTATCACAGCGTGACTTCCTAAAGCTTGTTAAGGGTGATCTTTAGATTTTTATGGTATTTCATGAAACTAACTCAGATAATGTAAGTTGTAGTCATTTGCATCAATTTTTAAAGTTTTGTCATTGCATGACTTGTGCTAAAATTAAAAATTAGGGGTTTTGGCACACTTGTTTAACTACTGCTCCACCATCTTAATAACCATTCTTAATTTCCTTCCTGCAGCCGAGCAAAAGATGTAACAATGCCAGCGAAGCTTCCAGTGAATTTTTTCTCCACAAAATCTCCAGTCATTGATCTTTTTCGGGGACAATTAGACTACGCAGATCACCTTCGTCAGGATTCAGAAATTGTGCTGTATTTCTTCTATGCACCATGGTGTGGCCAGTCCATTGCAGCAAGAGAAGAAATAGAACATGTGGCCAGCAGATTGTCAGACCAGGTAACTCCAGAGAAGATATAAATCTTAAACATGACCCAGTAGCTTTTACATCTCTAAGCTGATGCTAATTTCTGTCATCCCATGGGAACCAGTAGGGCTTCAATGCTCATATTTTAGGGTAACTCAGCCCGTTGTCTTAATTTTAATTTAACATACTGAGTGTTAGAATAAATGGAGAAGAGCTGTGATTCCTGATCAGTTGTCTGTTATTTCTGCTCCTAAATGGGGTACTCTACAAGTTTCTCTTGTAAAGTGTTCTCAGATTTATTCACCTGCCTTCAGACAGAAATTACAAGGAGTCTGCTTCCAGCCCCAGGATCCTTGGAGGCACTGCTCCATATCATATAAGAGTGCAGCCATAGCACTGCTTTCTAGCAGTTGGTTATCTGTGAACACTTCACATGTGCAACTGTCCTGAACCTCTGCTTGTTGAGCTCCACTCTGCAGAAAAAGTAATTAATATGGATTATGACTAAATTAGTAAATTTGAAGGATTCAGATTAAGAAGCATAAAAAACGGAAAGAAAAGTGACCAAAAGGACTACTTTGCAAAATGGCAAAAAAATAATTTAAAAATAATAATTAAAAAAAAAGTCTTGTGTGATAGAATTAAGAGGAGCAGATACGGAATACTGAGTTGAAAAGATACTGAAAATAACAGGTGGAACGGATTGGAAAAAACACATATTAGATAAAGAAGGTCACAGTAATGTAGTTTGTTAGTTGTGAATTTTTACCTGCCTTGCAGGTGCTGTTTGTGGCTGTAAATTGCTGGTGGAACCAGGGGAAATGCAGGAAGCAGAAGCATTTCTTTTATTTTCCTGTGATACACTTATACCATCGGAGGTAAGATTTCATACGTACAGTCTGGTTTTTAATTGTTGTTTTGGGAAACAGAGATATTGCATAACATGTTGCATTTTGAAAATGTTGTATTTATGGCTATAGTAAACAGTTGTAGAGGAGGAGATTCTGGGTGAAGCTCATCCTGTATGCTACTTGGGTGTTAGGAAGGGCTGTAAATGTCAGTTAAATGACATGTGCAATTCTTCATCCTTAAGGAGATTTTCTTTTGCCTGTGTATCTTCTGGAAGTTCTGCCTCCAATGAAATTTAAAGAATTCACATTTCTGAGTTAATTTCAGTTGTCTTCTTGCTCTATAGCTGGATTATATCAATTGGTCCCCATCTGTGACAGCAGTAAAGTGTGTACTCACAGGCTATTGAAGTAGTGGAATTTAAGTGTATATTTAAATGGCACTATGTACTGAAGAGACTAAATTTGAACTTTACACTCACTTTTTTAGGCTCCAAGTTTTGAGATATCATTGTACAAAATTTGATATAATCTCACGTTTATTTTTTAGTATTTGTATGTAGCCTTTTTTTTTTTTTTTTTCCTCTTTGTATGGAGCAGAAGGTAAGGAAACACATTTTGTAATGCTGCGTGCAATAGAGCTGGTTGCTGTGTAGTTTATCACTTGCATTTTACTTGTGTATTCTAGTCTTAAACTGCAGCTCTCTTCCATTACAGAGCCTGATGTTTCTTTGGGGGTGTTTGTATATTGAGGAGAAACAATCCTGATCTTTGTCAGCTGAACTTGGAATAGACACTGATGGCACTGACATCATTTAAACTATAATAAAAAAACCCCAATGATCCCACTTGGATGTACATTGACTTAAACTTATTTGATCTTGGAAATTACAACACAGTAGATGGATATGCTTGGGTATTATCAATAACCTTAAACAGAGTTGCAACAAGATGAGATGTACATTCATATTGATGCTTCATAAAAACCCCAAAGGGCAATGCCTGAGATACTAAACTTCAGGTGTTGTGTACTGGGCATGTGACATGTTGAACCAGCACGTGTTGCTCTTAAGACAAAGCTTTGTAATAAACCATTGTAGAATGCAGAATAATCTAGTGGGCTCTAGAATGCCATTTCAGAGCATCTGAATGTAGGTGTCTCCATGTGAGTTTGCCATTTTTTAGAGTGACTGTATCTATAAACTATATTAAAAAATGCATCACAATGCTTTTTGTGTTTGATTTCATTTCTTGTGATGCTTTGTCCAACCTAATGATAATAAATCAGATGCAGGATTTCAAGGGGATGAAGGAGAAGCCCTGGAAATCGTAGCCACAAGGCCTGGCCTACCTTCTGTTTCAGCACTACCTAATGTGGTGTGACTGTTTTATCAGATGGCTGGGGGAGAAAATGTAGACTCGCTGAGTGTGTTCATCAGCAGTGTGACTGGATTTGTCCCTGCTTTATCAAGTGCTACTTGTAAAAGTATTTCACCTCTTCAGATTGACACTGTTAGAACTTCCTAAAGATTTTAAAACATCAAGTGAAAATAGTGGCATTTTTCAGATCTTTATTTTTAAGTCACATGTATTTACTGCAGATGAAGGAGAAAAATGCATATATGATCATATAATTCATAGATGGATTTTACCAACTCCTTTAATGGGACTCAGAAGTGGTCTCCTTCTCTTTGTTCCTGCCAACACACTGCACCTACCCACAGACGCTGTAGTAGAGTCATTGCAATTTCTGCACTGTACTTCAAGTCTGGTAACACAACTCCTCTATCAGTTACAGGAGCCACTGTTAATTAACACAGAGAGCAATTCTCTAGAGGCTGAGCATGCTGTCTATGTAACTCCTATCTCTGCCACCCCCAGGAGGGACACTCTCTATTGTTAATTTAAGTCTTAATGTTTTATTATTTTTTTTGGTACTAGTTTTGGACCAATTGAATACAAAGGCCCTATGAGTGCTGTTTATATTGAAAAGTTTGTTCGCCGGGTGATGACACCACTACTCTACATCTCGTCTCGATCAAAATTACTAGATTTCCTCTCAGATTATGAGGTACTTGTCTCTCTTCTCTAGCTTTACCACTGTGGTTCAGAAAGAGTTTGACTTGTTTCACAGTTAAATTTCGTCTGCTCCAAAGTCCTAGTCTGTTTCCAGGATCCTGAAATCAGTGCCCTGTAAATTTGTTAAAATCATAAAAATATGAAATGAAAAATTCATAATGTTGGTACCCTATGACTCTTATGACTTAGTGATGCTCTTAATTTACAGTACTTTATTATGTAGAGACAACAAAGTTGTTACCTCACCAAAAAGTTAGATATGAAAAGAAAGAAGGGAGAAATATTTTTGCAAAAATCTTGCGAAAAAACTGAGAAATATATAATAATTGCTTTAATTTTTAAAGGGATATTCAACCTTTCTAATAAGATAAGTCTATTAAGTAAAAACAAATGTGAAATCAGTTGAAATAAGGTCTCCTAACTACTTTATTTGCTGTAACTTCATGATTTTAATCCACTGGTATTTTGTGTTCTATTAATTTTGGTCTGTTGTGTTCAGAGGTGCCAAGATTGGTAGCAATACCAGTGGATTAATAACTTCCCATTAGACAAAATGCACTTAAAAGAGAACCATTCATAATCCCTTTATAACTGCTCATTTCTGTAGTGCACAATAGAGAAATACCATAATCTTACTAAAACCCAAGCTACTGGAGCAGAATGGGAAACCTGATCAACACCTTGATGCTGTAGTAGTGGCCAAAACATGTGAGGGGCTTTTCAGTGCTTCCGAATGAAGCCGAGTTCCTCTTTGAATTAGCGTATGTTCTAATGACTGGATCTGCTGCAGGATGAAGCACAACCTGTGCTATTAAATGAAAGCTGCCACAGTGTATGGGGACACACACTGGTAGTTACCATGGGTAAGTGCTGTGCTCTTCATGCTTCATTTTATCCCTCAGGAGCTATTCATGGTTTAGTTTTCCAGTGTTTTAAGCAGCGACTGTGAGTCAGGAGCAGCGAGTTGTGTGTCTGTCTCTGATGCTGATACCTTCTGTGATCACAAGCAGTTCTGGTTTCCTTTAACTTCCTCAGTTTTGCCATTCTAAAGCTCTGTTATTTTTTTGCCTTCTATAGAGATTTGGAAACAGCTATGCTTGGTTTTCTTGGTAGTCTGCCAAAGGTAACCAGTAAGCATAGTGTCATTAAGCTTAAATTTGCTTTACAGTAGGGAGTGCACTTCCATTGGAAAAAAAAAGCTGGTGAAGGATCTGGAGCACAAGCCTGGTGAGGAGCAGCTGAGGGAACTGTGGGGATTCAGTCTGGAGAAGAGGAGGCTGAGGGGAGACCTCATTGCTCTCTACAGCTCCCTGAAAGAAGGTTGTAGTAAGGTGGGGGTCGGTCTCTTCTCCCGGGTAACAGTGATAGGATGAGGGGTAATGGCCTCAAGTTGTGCCAGGGGAGGGTTAGATTGGATATTATGAAAAAAATTCTCACTGAAAGGGTTGTCAGGCACTGGCACAGGTTGCCCAGGGCAGTGATGGAGTCCTCATCCCTGGAGGGATTTGAGAGCCGTGTAGATGTGGTGCTGAGGGACATGGGGTGGTGGTGACTGGGCAGTGCTGGGTTGATGGTTGGACCTGATGATCTTAAAGGTCTTTTCCAACCAAGGCTGTTCTGTGATTCTGTTTAGTTACATGTTCTCAACCAGATCGTGAGTATCGTGGGATGCTGTATTGTTCCCACAAGAGGGCGCTCAACTCTGTGAAAAAAATTCTGCTTGACGTCTCGAAAGTTAAGATTCTGCGTTTTCTGACACTATTTAAGTTGGCTTTTTTTTATGGCTGTAGAATGATACTAGTGCAAAACTAGACGTGGATAAGAATTAGAATTTAATTTTTGAGAGGAAGGGAAAAAATTGCATTTGGAAAGCAGTTAAAATCTTTGAACATACAAGAAGATCTAAGTTACATCAGGAGAAAGATAGTTCCTACTGTAACTCCAAGTACTTGTAAGTACCTTTAGTGAGGCTTCTTTTGTTTTCTTAACTGCAGAGATGTAACAGTTTCATTTTAATCCAAACTGGCATGTCTCACTCCTTGTCTGACTAACCCAGCTGCCAGAAATAGTCTCATCCTTCTGAGGCATGGAGGAAGAAAACATGCAGCTTCTGTAGGTAGACAAAAAGCTTCATTCACTTGTGGAGATGAAATGTGCACAGGGAATGCATCGTTGTCTGGCTTTAGGAGAGGTGGGAGGGCAGTTGGTCACTCTGGGAGGTCGCTGGCATGTGTCTTAACATGGTGTCAGCTTTTTTCTATGCTCTATTTGTGTAGAAATACTTCCTGAGCATTAACCAGCTGTGTAGGACCTGACCCAGAAGTAGATTGGACTTAATAGCTTGCTCTTGTGTGGGGCACTGTGGTGCCTATGTTAAATCGTGCTGTGAGAATTTACTTTCCATTCTGGATACACAATGTTTTTAACATCATTGGAAAATGAACATACTTTTACTGGTAAATTTAATTAACCTAGTATCAATCAACAGTTTCTTTTTTGCGTTTCTACAGTATAGAATTAGTGATATGTAATATTGATTCTTCCATTCCCCAGAGATAACATGTTCCTTTCCTCTTGCTGTTTTCTTTCCTGTGCTGACAGATGAAATGACGCAGGAGTTGCCTGCCTGCACACGTCTGAGGTTCTGGGAAAAAAACCCAACAAAACTCACTTAACTCAATGCAATATAGTCCAAACATAAAAATAAATAAATACGATTTGGGATAGAAATAACTTAATCAAGCAGTAAAAGCAGTTATCTAATTTTAAAAGCTAATCAGTAGCTGTGATATTTCTCCTGTTCTCCATGCCCATTAGTTCACATTTATTGGCCTTTATGTTTCAGAGCTCTTTTGTTGCATAGTCATTTAATACTGCCTTTCTCCAACTCTTCTGAGTCGGTTGTAGTTTCAATGATTCCCAGTAACCTTTGCAAATTCTGTTCCTCACCCTCTTGTCCCTTTCCTGAAGTGTTTACAGAAATGTTGAACTATATGAGCATCAGTACCCATCCTGGCTGGTGGCCTTTGACTGTAGAAAACCAGTAACTTGTGCCTGTAGTTTTCCATCTTCTCTAATAATCTAGAAATGGACATTCTGTGTTACTCCTTATCACCTCAGTTTCTTCCAGTGTGTTTGGTAAATTCTTGTAGGCTTTTGGGGAATTACAGTATGCTGCATTGAGTAGATCAGTTATCTCCATGCTTGCTCGTTCCTTCAAAGAACTGTGATAGACTTGAAGCATGGCTTATCAATATAACCACGCTGGTTCTTCTCAAAAAAAATTACTCACCTGAAGATCTCTGTTAATTCATAAAGTTTCTGTGAACTTGGTGTCCTGTAATTCTCAAGATTCTTGTCAAATTTGTGATCTGTTTGGTTTAATTGACATCACACATCACTTTCCATTCATCTGGTGTAGAGACCAAGCAAGAAATAGACTACACTAGAATTAGTGATTTTGTATTTCCATATATGAGCTTCATTAGGAGATGGTACTAATGACCCTTCACTGTTGACATCCTCAGGTTTGTTTCAAACCCTTTTGTGCAGACACTTGGTTTGAGACAGGTGCTGAAAATTGTTTCACAGAAAGAAAAGCTCCAGTAAGCTTCACTCTAGCAACACCAGTGCTCCTAATGCAATGTCTTTAAACTATACCTGTGTCACATTCCAATACTTATATAGCACCAAGTCATATCCTGTTCAACTGATTTTTCCTAACTGCCTGCATGAAGATAGTTAACCATAACTCCAGACAGATGGTTACCTGGAAGCAGCTGATCATCAATAGCAGCTTGTAAATAGACGCTCACATAAACTGTATGCAGGTAACTGTTGCTGCACCAGTCATTGATTGGTTTTGGAGGTTCTTACATGAAAGGAAATGGGAGTTGCTGCCATCAAGCTCCTCTTAGCATACTTGTATTCAAAACTAGGAAGCTCTCATTTACATCAAGATATCTCTTCTGTAAGACTTGAATCTCACTTGTACAGAGCAAGATTCCTTGTTGCTAGCACCTGGAAGTCTTCAATTTGTTAAAATGAACAGAGTGGTTGGTATTAGCAAGTGAATCTTCATTCTGACAGAAGAACAGGAAAATTTTCATGGTACTTGAGAAAGAAATACAGCATTTTAAACACTTTTATGTATAATTGCAGCCTGTAACAGGCAGAAAATTTTAACTATGCTGGGTTGAAAATTAAAAGGGCATTAATTAACCAGATTACTGATTAGGCACATAGAATAAGTATGTATTCTCCCACTACAACTTTTTTCGTACTGAAAAAACACTTTCTAAAAATATCTCATGGAAACATCTTATTCTTCACAATCTGGAAGTCTTAAGCTGCTATTAATGTACAACAGAACTGGCAGTCAGAATCAGAATGTCACCTTTGTTAATAACCTTATAAATATTTCTAGATCTGGCTTTTGGCTTCTTGTCGCATTTTACCATCACTTTTGACTCTTCCTTTATTTGCTATCTGGTGCCATAAGTTCTCTTCATGCAGTAATGGTATTCAAAAATGGTCCTAGGAAATGGGAAACTAAAATTTTGATCATCTTATTTGTCTCCTTATTTTGGTTCACTTGAATGCTTTAAAAGCTTTTTATAAAGGATTGTTTCTTGTTACTGTCTTAATTTGGCACTAGGAGAAAAAGATGAACACTAATTACTGGCCTTTTTATTGTTTAAAAAAGAAGAATGAGTGCTATTATTTTGCTATATTTTTTCACTTCTATTTTATTTATATTTTTATTTCCTTCTTGACTGTTGTTATTGCAGAAATTTCACTAATTGCATGTATCTCATTTTTCTTATTGGTAATTTTCTTGGGGTACCTCATAAAGAGTCTTTATGAACAAGTCTTGTGTTTGGCATTCATTCATGAAAGATAATTCCTGCCTAAAAAGAGCAGGCCATTAGTTGGAATGGGCAATGTTGATGGACGTCCTGAGATCGCTAAATCATACTGGGCTGGTATGAATAATTGAATTCATATCACTGGTGACAGTAACAGGTAAAATACATGATTTAGGAAGAAATTTAAAAATTTATATGTAAAACTCAACAAAAAAAACAAAGTGTCCTCCAAAATACCAAATTAAAATACTTATGTGTGAATGTATTTGCCACACAAATGGGTGATTGGTGAGTCTGGGATCTTTTGTTCTGCAGCAGTCCCTAGAGCGTTCTTGCTTTGTGTATCAAATGCTCTCTCTGTGAGCACCGGTGGAACTGGGAAACAAATAACACAAAATAACCGAATTCCATCACTTAGTCTGTCCTGAAAATTTATTAAGCCAATAAGAGTGATGCATTAAAAAACATAATGAATAGTAATTTTTAATGGATTGTATTTTGCAAAGTTTAAAACCAAAACTTAACTGAGATTTTGGAACAACAGAAGTCTAAAGACTACCCACCTCTGTGTTCCAAATCAGCTTCTCCCAGATTCTCTTCCTGAATTTAATATGAAGCTACTCAGGCTTCATAGCTGGCAGTGTCAGTAGGCCTGTTGAGGGATGAGTCTTTTAAATTTTGAATCATCTGCTTGGCAGTTTGAAGAACTTGACGGATATGCAGGTGGATATGGGGCTCTTCTATTATTTTTGTGCAGCTGGTCTCTCACTGGCTGCTGCAGGATATACTGAAAGATTTTACCATGACTGATAGCTTAAGGATGGGATGAGTTGGCTTAGCAGTTCAAGTAGTCACGCACAAAGTGTGAAGTTCATATGTAGTTGCTAATTAAGTGCACAATAGTGAACAATTGAAGTGTTACTGTTTAAGTTGTTTATAGTCTGAAAATCACATTTGATATTCCAAGTCTAGAAGACATCTTTATCATGCTTATGGTTCTTATGTTGATGCTGGAACTGACTGATAAAATAGTTGTAAAGCAAATCTTAATGTTTTTTGGTGAACTTTATTAGCTAACATGGGAAATACACAGTTTTAAATGTGGGCATCTGCAGCCATAAAAACCCTCTCTCATTCATAGATTTTTGAATGACAGCTTTAGAACTGATTTCCCTTCAGTCTTTTAATATTAAATTTTTTCTTGCAGCATAAATTGACTGTTCTTCAGTAAATATTGTTGTCTTTTTAAAATCTGTTGTGTTTCACTGTAGACAGATAATTGATGTACCCAATATATTTATACTTCAAAATAGCTTAACTAACTCTTATTCTTATTATTTCAGCCTGGAGTTCTAGGATATTTTGAGTTCAATGCTTCACCTCAGCCACCTGGTTATTTAACATTCTTCACATCAGCATTACATTCATTAAAGAAAGGTAAAAGCTTCATTTTGATAATTTAAGGCGTCTGTGAGTGAGTTATGTATATGTGCTTCAGAAGTTTTCTCCAGTATTTTGTAACTTGGAAATTAATCCCTTTTTATTGTTTTTTAATTTTCATCTAATTATGATACTGTCTTCTATTACTGTGTGAGGATTACTTACATAAAAGGCTTATACAATCGGCCTTCATGGGATAAAGTGTATGACAGGCTGCTATTCAAGGGTACATTAAGATACAGTTTCCTCAAAAATCCGAATGTGTGGCTGCAACCCATGTAGAACCATAATCAGACTAGCACTTATTTAAGTTGAATCCAAGAGTGTTTGTCTGGTGCAATATTTGAAATGTCAGGTTCAGAGGCATTAGGATGAACTTCACTTTGTCAATACTTAGTAACTGAATTCAACAAAGTGCTTTCCTGGATGGAGTTGCAGAGCTGGTACAAGATAGCATGATGAGAAGGGCTTTCTCCCTCTGTTGTTTTGCATTAATAATCTAAAATACAAAAACTCTAGTGTTTAAATATGCAAACTTTGTATATGACTACTACCTTTTTTTTTTTTTTTGGTTCACCAATATTGGCAGTTGCTATTCAATAAGATTTCTGTGCCTTTACACAGCAGTGCTCTGTGTTTTGGTTTGAAGGTGTCCTTCTAAGGCTTTCAGCAGAAAAGTCTGGTGTGTACAATTGTATTTAAAACCTGAAAATTTGCACTTTCAGATTACCTTGGAACAATACGGTTTGGAGTGATCACAAATAAACATGTTGCAGAGGAGATCTCATTGGTGCATTCAGGCAGTGTGTATTTGCACAGACACGTCAACACATCTCTTGTGAGTATTTACGTTGTAGTGGATTTTTCAGGTTAAATTACTGGTAATTACATAAACCTACTTTTGTCTGTGCAAATGATTTAAGATAAACTTGCATTACTTTATTAAAACTACCTTAGAAGCTGTGAGCACTTTTTATTATGCATTTCTTTTCCCTGCATTCAGTAATAAGAAATATTACAGTTTTAAATGCAGTCTTGATGTTTGGTCTTAAAAGACTAATTTAAAAATAGTGAATGAGTAGTGAGAACAAGTTCTGTAATATGCTGTAAATCAAGATATATGATGATACCAACTTAGAAACTGAGCTCTTTCACTTTATAAAGGAAATTTATACTAGTGAGGAAAGTAAGGATTATAAAGATATAGTAAAAGAAAGAGCTTCTCTGCTAGAATACTTCTTGCCTGAAGGATTGTGTGTTGCTATGATCCAATGAGCATTTGGAAAGGTTTCCCAAAGGGAAAGGGTATATGAATTGCAGAAGCACGCTGAATAGTGTCAGTACATTAAGAAAGAGAGTTTTAGGCATTACAGTAACAAAACGTGCCATATTTGAGAACCGCACTGGTAACTAAACCAAATGAAGACAAATACTTGGTTTTTCCCCCTTCAAGATCTATCCAAATGACATCATGAACTATACTGCTGACAACATTTGCAAGTGGGCTCTGGAGAATCGAGAGATGCTTATACGCTGGCTGAGACCACATGGTGGAAAAAGCCTTCTTCTAAACAATGAGCTGAAGAAAGGACCAGCACTTCTCATATTTATACCTTACAATCCCTTAGCAGAAATTCATCCTCTTTTAGATGAAGTAAGTGAAATAATTATTTTTTTACTTTAGTAATACTAGAACTTGGAGATCTCATTTTATTTCAGTGTTCCAAGTATTCAATTTCATTTAAAACCACATTTTCTCAAGCCATATTATCACAACTCCCTTACACTGGTTTGCATTCCACCCAACATGCCTTTGTCTCCTGTCAAGAGTTGTTTAGAACAAACACCTAACTCTTTTCCTTGACTTCCTTCTTTTGTGGCGAGTGCTGTGTGAAAGATGCAGATCTTTGGTCTTCTGCTCCAGCTGACATAGCTCAAACAAGAGAGAGCAAGAATGTATTGAGTATTGCAGGACTTGTGTTTTGTCCACCACATTGTATTTCTCCTCACCTTCTGTCTTTCCAGAGGTGGTTACAGGAGGAAGAATGGACCTTTTGTTAAACCAGACAGTGTTATTTGAAATACAGCCCAATTGAAAAACTACTGAGAACTAATCTGATTTTTATATCCTGTGTGTTCCTTAGTTGCCTTCCAATTTTCTCTTCCTCTGCCATTATTTCCATGTCTGAACTGCCTAGGACAGGAGTTTGTGTAGCTGTGCAGTAAATGAGATAGGGAAACTAACTTGGCTGCAAAATAATTTTTCCCCCTGGGCTATTTTTCAGCTGGAATCCATTGTCCCATTTCATATATCACAGAGCTGCAGATCACAGTGGTGATCATATAGCACTAAGGATGGCGTGGAACAAGAAACGAGCATCTGTGGAGTTAAAAAAAGAAAATAACTTGTGATACAATATTTAGCCAACTAGAAATAGACACAATAAAAGCTAGACTGCTGCAAGATAGGGCTGGGGAGATGTTTGCAGTAAGACTGGAAAATAACTGCAATTATTGTTGTACTAACCTGTCTTATTTTTGGGAGAGTTAATTCGGTGATGGTTGTCACAGATTAAACATTCTAGTAACAGGTACCACTTACTTAGATCAAATCAGTGCAACATAAGCTCTTCCCTTTCAGGTTTCATTCTGCTAAATGACTGTATTTATCTATATCAAAATGCAAAACAAGATACAAAATATTCCAGTTGATCTTGTATAGCTTCACTTTGATAGATATTATGCAACTTGTTTACCATAAGAAGAGATGTTTACTGCAGCCTTCCTGTGGCTTTTGTCAAACAGTGAAACCACTTGACTATAAGGCAGTTGCAGAGAACAAGGCTGTGAAGTTGTATGTTGAAACCTCTCTTTTTTTTTTCCTGATAGTAGCTCACTGAAACAAGATTTCTTATTGCAAATCTGGTTTTCCTGTTCGTAATTTCTTCTCATGTTTCTCTAGGTAGTGAAAATCTTCAGGCTAGGTTAGAGTATGAGGGGTCAAGTTTCTTTTAATGGAGTGTTTTCAGGATGAAAACTTCTAACAATGAATTCTTAACGACTGTAATAAACTGTTGCTATAGACCACATCTTAATACTTCTGGTCATGTGGCACAGCATTTCTCCTCAGCGTGGTGATTCGACATCCCTTTGATCATTATAGTGATTCCCATCAAAACGTTCTTGTGTAAGCAATGTGTGTATGTTCTGTGTTGTGATTATGTGTAATGTGATAGATGAGGATGAAGGGAAATTTCCTCTTTCATTTTCCTTTCTTTTATGTGCTGTTATTTATCTCCTAGGAAGGGAATTCCTTCTATGGTCTGTACAGATGCCTTTTTTGCTGCTTGTTTCCCCTTGGCTATGAAAAATAAAATGGTGATGCAGCACAGGAATGTTTGCACTGAGAGATAGGCTTTTTTCTTTTTTTTTTTATTTCCTTTTTTCTTTCTTCTCCCAATAAGTCACATGAAGTTACTATATGCAGAGTACACCTGCAGTTTTACAACTGTATGCCCATGGCTGGGAGAATACTAACATTGCTTGAACACTGTTAGTGATTCATGCACCACCTATACCAGGAAAAATCTCTATTCCCTTTTCATATGGGAATGCTTTTATTTATTTTCTCCTTACACTGGAAAACAAGGGAGATTCAGGAACCTGTATGGATTAATGCTTCATGTAGTGGGATTTAACTTCTAAATATGGTGCTACTGCACTGTGATAAATATGGTGCAAAGAGGACCTTGAGATCAGTTTAGTGAACTGAAAAAATACAGGTGGCTTTTTGTTATTCTGTACATTTAATTCTTACATATTGAAATACCTGAAAATTGAACTTTGTTACCAAGTCAGAGCCTCCTATAATTTTTTGTAGGAATGAAGAAGAGTAATAAACTTCATGGTTCTGAAATTCTGTCTCTAATTGCATATATGTTGAACCTCAACACATAACTGCATTTGAGTGAACTATGTACAGTTAATCTTGCTGCTTTTCTTTTTTCCCTTATAGATTACCAAAGTGGCCTTGGAATACCACAACTGTAACAAAAGCCAGGCAGCTGAGCCAGATCTTCAACACTTAGGAGACGATGATTCACCAGCTTTTGATTCCTCTGTACCAGATGCACATACAAAATTATCAGAAGCATTTTCAATAACCAAGTACCCATGCTGTAACACGGTGGTGCTTCCGCAGTGGCATTCAATATCTAGAACTCACAATGTCTGTGAGCTTTGCATTAACCAGACACTTGGTGTCAAACCAAATAAAGTCCATGTGTCACACTGTAACTTTTTAGAGATAGAAGCAGCTTTGGACTCTTTCTACCTCCAGGAACATACCTTTTTTCAAGTTATATCAAATACCATAGAATGCAGCAATTTCTTAAGTTTCTATAGTCCTTTTAGCTATTACACTGCATGTTGCAGGACAGTAAACAGGCATTTTTTAAGTTTCATTAGTTCTGAGAAGGCCATCTTTCAGACCCCCAAAGTAGCATTTTCTTCCCATGGGAAGAAAGATAACACCCAGCATTCTATTCCTCACATTGAGGATAGGAATTGTTTTATTCCTGACCTTCATATTAGTGGCACTAACATTACTGGTCTGAGCTGCAGGACCAACAAAACCTTGAATCTGTATCTACTGGATTCAAATCTTTTTTGGATATATGCCGAGAGACTAGGAGCATCAAGATCTACTCATCTTAAGGAATTTGCTGCCATTGTTGACCTGAAGGAAGAAGTGCACTATGTCCTGGATCAAAATCAGTCACTTGTTGGATCTACCCTGGGTACGGTATCCCCTGTACAGGTGCTTGAAAATAAGGAAATTAAGTCTGTGAGTAAGCTTATGAATGCAAAACTTAATGCCATTTTGAAAAGTGAGACTATAGTCAACATTATGAACCATAATTTATTCTATTCTAATTTATTTAGTAGTTAACCAAGCATTAGAATTGTGTTCTAGGTGATGTAAGAACTAGGTTTCATATATGAAAAGTAATTTGCTTTAAAAGAAGTGGACCTCAAAATGTGTGAGTCTTGACTGCCTGATGCATTAAAGGAACTGGTAAAACCTAAACTAATTTGCTTATGGAAAAAAAAATGAGTTGCTATGCATCTAACATATTTGATACTACAGAAGGTGTTTGTATATTACTGGTGGTGGTGATGTTCACTCAGCTGTTCTGTGTACTAAAACACCCCAGAATTTCATGAGATACTGCCTTATCAGCAGAGACTAGCCCTTCCTCTTGTCCTCTGAAATCAACTTATACATTGTTTTCAGTTTAGTGTGAAAAGTATGTGTGTTTTCAAGGGAGAGCTCTGAAGTGATTTTGGCCCAATCTGTCAATACTCTTTCCTGGCTGAATTGGAGGAGGGGGAAAGAAAAACAAAACAAATCCAAAAAACCCAAACAACCCAGTGGTCACAGTTCTGATTTATTTGCAAATGATTGAATAAGACACAACATTCCTAACCACATGCATTTACCTATCATGATAATGTGCAAAACTGAGACTGCCTTCAGAAAATGCAGTGTTTTCTAATGTTAGCAGTGTAACTAAAGATGGAAGTAAATTCTGGTGAACATAGTATTAAAATAAATTGTTTAAGAAGGTATATCAATATAATTCTTATAGCATTAACTACATTTCCATTTTGCCATAAATCTCTAAGCACAAAAGCATGCATAACATAGAACAAATAGCCATGTTCTAATTAAGGATCCCATCCAGCCCTGTATCCCGTCTCCATCCCAGCCCCCAGAAAACCACTCTGGAAAAGCAAACAAAAACCCCAGTAACCATCAGAGGATGCATAGGAAAAATTAAAATCAGAGTGAGGAGACAAAAATTTCCTTCCCCTTTCTGCTCTCAGTACTTTCTGTCCCAAGCTTTTTTCAGGTCACAGGATTTCCTGAGCATGACGAGGGGTTTTCTGCTGAGTAACACTCAGTATGTTTCTGTTCCAAGTCATTTGAACTTGCGGAAAATTTTTGCTTCCATGTATTTTGTGAAGGAGTTAGTGTTATTTATATTAGGTTTTTGTGGGGTTTTTTAAAATTTTATTTTACTTTCTTAAGCCTCTTAACTTTTGATATTTTAAAATAACAAAACAGATTTGTGTTTAACACCTTTAGCAGATTTCAGTTTTTACAGATGGTTTCTGAAAATTCAGGAGTATGTCTTAATTAGCCCCCTCCTTTCAGTTGTTACTTAATCACGCATAGATATTCCAAATCTGGAGATCTAGGATGAAAAAAACTGGTTTGGTCTGGCATGAGAATTCAATGAAATACAGAATGGTAAATATAAAATTAAATGTACTTCTGTTTGCATTTCAGAGATAAACTTGATGATCTGGTATTTTGTTTGTAGGTACAAAAATGTCAGTTTTACTTGAGCTTAGTTTTTGGATTGGAAATACCAGCACAAGATGTTTCTATTTGATCAAATCATTATTTTTAGTGTGTTTAATACTATATCTTTTTGTCATGATTATTGAATACTAAGGAGAAATTTGAATGAAGAGGAAGGTGGCCACTAGTAAACAAAAGGTGGCTGGTTATATTGCTATGGGAATAGCACAGTCTTTAAAGGTCTAAAGCATAGGAGAATTAGAGGAAAAGTAATTAAAAATTAAATAATAAATGCAACAGTGAAGCCTTCAAGGGTCAAACATTTCAATGCTGTGTAAAAAGTGAAAAGTGGTGAGAGGATGCTATTTAAGACTCTACTAGGTGTGTGGTTAATTAGGAAGGTAGAGAATTATTATTATAGTACATTGCGTAGGAGTAGAAGCAAGATTAGCAAGCAGTGTGACAAGTGAAAAGAAGACTAATGAGCAAAACAAACAAAAAAGTTAAATTTTATCTTTTTTTTTCACATCAGTGGTGGTTACTCAAGAGTTGATACCAAACTGTCAAAAATTAATGACATGACACCAGGTTTGAACTTGTATTTTCTCTGTAAGTTCTTCTGAAGTAAAAACTGCCAAAATCACATCTTTATGAAACTGAAATAACTTTTGTTTTGTATTAATTTCATTTCAGAGAACTTTATTAAAAATTTCAGCATTCTCTACAGTCCCTTGAAAAGGCATCTTGTTGATGACCCCTCAGTCCATTTTCATGAACAGGGTGTAATCACTGAAGTGACTACTCACACCTTCCATAATACTGTGTTTCTGAGTGAAAAGGTACACCTCATTGCTGAAAAGGTTTCTTGCAAATAGTTGCTCAGACTCTTGAGGAGAAGTCTTGTTCTTTTTTTTACATTCATGTGCTTTGCTTATTTGCAATGTAATATATGTTATTTTGTAACAAATCAAAAGTGTATGTTTGTTTTTTAGAAAAAGACAGTTCAGAATAGTGTGATCCTCAGTAAATCTGCAAAGGATCTTTTGGTGTTAAAATAATCAAAAAGTCAGTGCAACTAATTCCCTGACAGGTTTATGCCACAGTTCAAGGTTTGTTGGTTTTTTTTGGGAGTGGTTTTTTGTTTGGTTTTGTTTTTTGTTTTTCTCTGCAGGGAGGAGATGGGTTTTTTCCCTGTATGTTTGAAATACAGATTTTAATTTAAAAGAAACAAGCAAAAAAACCCAAACAACTTAAAAAAGTGACTGTGACTTTAGTTTTCATTTCTTCCACTGTAGCAGGAACAGATGCTAAATAGATAGGGTTTGAGGTAACACAAAAGAATATTCCAATTTCTGTGTTTCAGACCTCAAAGGAAATACATATTCTACAACTCTTTTTCTATATATTGCATTTTAAAAAAAAAATTACTTTCAACAAAAGTTAAAAATTATTGCAAAATAGACATAATTAGAAAAAAAAAAAAAAAAGGTGGTTTTAAACCTAAGGCATTATTTGAAAGCACCAAAACTCTCACAGGCAAAAGCTTTCCAATTGCATGTCATGAAATTGCTTTACGTAAGATGTCATCCTGAACAGTACTTAAATTACTTTTTCTTAAAGATGTGATAGTAAGGATTAATATCCATTGTCTTTGAGGTCCACAGTGAATGCATGCATCCCTAGTAACTGGTTTCCAGCAGCCCTAAATCCATTTTGTTTTGTCTTTTTCTTTATGGAAAGAGAATTTCCCAAGAGATTTTGTGTGTTAGAGGGCATCAGTAAATAGCTTATAATAAGGTTAATGAACATTAGGATATAGTTTCCTTTCATGTTTTAAGGGTTCCAAGTTTTAGATGTTGTGAAGACTAGTCCTGCTTTACTGCAGATGAACTACAATACATAATCAAACTCTTCTCCATTTCATTTTCCAGAATGTCGTGCTGCTCTATTATGCACAGTGGTGTGGATTCTGTGCTTCTCTTAATCACGTCTTTATTCAACTTGCTCGGCTTCTGCCTCCAGATAATTTCACTGTGGCAAGGTAAAAAAGATTCTAATTTCATCTCTCTAGAATAATGTAATTTCATTGAGGTCATCAGCCTAGAAAATAATTACTTTTATTCTCTTTATAGTCTTGCAATAGTAGATATGAACATTATCTATTTCATTTATCTTTGAATGCATTATTTTGTTTTCCTCTGTGTAAATTTGGTGGGTTTCAGTCTCACTGCAGTAGTTATGCAGTTCAATCAAAATGAATTTTTAAACAGTGCAATTAACCTTGAAGCTTCCTAATTTCAGGAAGTGAATCAATAAAATCATTTTTACCCCTCTCTCTGATAATTCATAGCAAATAATTATATCCTGTAGTACTGTATTTGAGAAATTGTTTGAGATAATAGCCAAAATACATATTGTTGTGGGTTAACCCTGGTGGGCAGCAAAGCACCATACAGCTGCTCAGTCACTTCCCCCTCTTTGTCCCAAGGGGGATGGGAAAAGAGGAAAGGAAGAATAAACCCAAGAGAACTTGGAAGTCAAGATAAAACAAACCAAAATTGTTTAATAATGGAAGGACAAGTGGAAGGAGAGAGAAGAAAGCAAGACAAGTGATGCAAAGACAGTCACTCACCACCTCCTGTGGGTAGACCGATGCCCAGACAGTTCCCAAGTAAAAGATGGGTAATCCCCATAAAACCCCTCATCTGCCTTTTATTGCTGAGCGTGACATTGTATGGTACAGAATAGCCCTTGGTTAGTTCAGGCCATCTGCCTGCTTTGTGTCCCCACCCCCCAGTGTATCTACTGTGGGGGCAGAGTGAGAAACAGTGGAGGCCTGGATGCTGTGGAAGTGCTGTTCAGCAATAACCAAAGCGTTCCGATGTCATCAATGCTGGTTTCATCACAGATCTAAAACACAGCACCATACAAGCTACTAGGAAGAAAATTAACTCTATCCCAGCCAATACCAGTTTATAGACAGATCTGTTTTTTTTTAATATATGTTTATATATGTAAAAGACATGTTTTTGTTTGACGTTTCCAGGGGTTTTAATGTTTCAGTGCAATCTAAACATTCTTGTTCATGTATTTGATAATACATCAATACTTACAACATGTGTGTGCTGTGAGTGCATCCTTGTTTCATTCTGACTGAACTGACTCCAGGAGGCAGCGTGAGATGTGTAGGAAAAAAACTCAATTAAAAATCTGGAGTTATCACCTGTTTATAATTGCAGCTTTATTCTGCTGCATCCCACAGATGTGATGCTACTCTAAAATCTGTACCCATTCTCTTTCCTGACCTTGAAGTCCTCTCATTTGCTTCACTATTTTTATTGCAGTATTACTGATGTGATTGGGGTTTTTTTTATAATAAAATTGTTGTAATTAATAAGAATTTTATTTGTAATAGAAGAAAACCTAAAAACGCAGAGGAAAAACATAACAAGCAATTGAACAAGTGTTTCATTCACAAAATCTTGTGTTCCTTTCTACATAGACCTTTAGAAGAAATTGTGCCTCTAAATATGTGCTTGTCCTTGGAAGAAGCAAAGTCATTTACTCCTGAAACTGCCTGAGGGGAAAATATTTGTAGAGTTGTACTTGAGGATCAAAGTAACAAATAGAAAAAACTTCACTCTCACATTGGAACTGTTAGGCAGGTCTGTCTGTTTCAGAGAAGGAAAGTGTGCACATAATGAAGATGTGTACATGATGAGTGACTGTGTAATTTAATTGCTGAGTGAGCAGTTGGAATACTGTACATACATTTTTCTAGCAAACAGATCCCCACCAGATATTTGTTAAACTGAGCTTCATCATCTTGCATATTGGTAATTAATTCTGCTGACTCATACACACAACATACTTTTGACATAACACATTTGGACTTAAATTTCACAGGTACTTGCATTTCCTTCTTCCCAATCTCTAAAATGGTGTTTTACAATAAAATACAGATTGTTCATTTGCCTCTTCTCTTCATCAGTGTGTCTTCTCTTAACAGAATTGATATCACTCGAAATGACCTTCCGTGGGAATTTATGACAGACCATCTCCCAACTATTCTATTTTTTCCTCATCAGAGGTAATGTAATTCTTTTCCCTGTGGGTTTTTAACTTTCATTTTACTAAGATATAATAATTACATATCTTAGTAGAGAAAAAAGGCAAACATTCATTTCCATGTATGCATTCTTACTTTATGCATATCCTAATTTAAAAAAAAGAAAAACAACCACCAAAAAATCCCCAAAAAGACGTGGATAGCTGATGGTATGCAGATAGTGAATGTTCTCTCCAAAGGTCATTGTTTAATTGCTTGTTCCCTATTTCTTTTCATACTCATTTTGCCTTGGTCTGTTTTATAAAGCAGCTGTGGAGTGACAGACTTAATAGCTTTAATAAGATTGGTTTTGTAGTGTTCCAATTGGTTTCATAAAGGTACCTTACCTCTAGTCATTGTTTTCTCTCCTGCTTTTCCTCTCCAGCATGTTTAATATTTTGGTGCATCTAGTTAATCATGAAAATTAGATTTTGATAGTATTTGTAGTATCAGTAACACTACTAGAGTAGTCATATATTAATTTAGGATATAAAGGTGCCTCATATTACAGCTTTCTGTGCAGCTCCTTATGCATTTGCCTTATGAGACAATTTTTGCAAATTAACTATGTTCTCAATTTTTTTCCACCACATGCTGTTGATATTTTGTTTTGTTTGTTTTTAAATAGCCTTTTAGCTTTTCTGATCTATACTGTGGTTTTTATCAGTAAGAATGGGTGATGATGTAGTAAAATACTACCACTGTATAATGACTCAATTTTGACTTAGTGTAGACTGTTTTTTGCCTAAATCATGTCATGATTCATTAAACTTGGATGTGAGCCGATTGTCAGCTGAGAAGCTGCTGATGGTAATTACAAGAGTAACTTGGTTGATCACCAGAAGTCTGCATAGGAAGAAAAATCATGTTGCTTAAGCTTCCAAATATAGCTCAATTTTGATGAACAGGAGCCTCATCTGGCTTGAAGTTCTTGAATTATTGATAAACCACAGTATCTGTATTTTTCCTGAAATGCAATAAGCAGTTCTCATAAATGAAACTAGCATATGTTTATATACCATATGATAATGAGTTGGATTTCACAGAAAGCATTTTCGAGGTTACTGTAATTGGTAACTGAGGAACTCCCCTGTTCCAGACACACAATCTAAGCAATTCAGAAACAATGTCACAAGTGTGGGGACACAGGAGTTGTCCTTGGTATGTGTTTGTCCAGGAGCAGCAGTGGTAAACTTTGAGACATTAGGCATTATACTTCAATCTGGCTTTCTTGCTTCGGAATAGTTTGTTTGAGTTTAGCCTGTGTCCTTTTTCTGACTTGCATAATTAACCCATGTCTGAACATATGCTACATACCATTAATCTGGTTATGAATTTGGCAGCCAAAGGGAAGAAAACGAGGATTTTCTTCATTTTGCAGGCTAAAGATAATACAAAGTGGTAACTATTAGCTAGCTTCCCAGTTAAACATACTGAAGTGTAAGTAGCTCTGTTGCAGTGGTCAGGAGGCAGCAAATTCATGCTGTACTGGAATATGCTGACTGGAAGGTTGAAGATGTAACTGGTTCAGAAAGACAAGGTTAAGAGTTAGTTCCTGTCTAGTCCTCAGAGGACAGTTTAGCCTTTGATGTTTTGTGATCAAAGTACGCACATAGTCCAGAAAGGGCAATAACTTTAACATTTGACACTGCTGGAGGTTGTGGGTGTCTTTTAGTAATCTTGAGGAAGAAATTTGGTACTTGTTCTTGGGTCTTCAAGCAGCCTGGACTCTTTTGTCAGGTTATGAGTAACAGTTTATGCTGTTGCAGAAAGTGATCAGCCTACCTCTCCATACGCTGGGTTTAGTATTCACAGACATATAATGAGCTTCAGGAAAGGAAAAGAAAACCACAAACAAAAAAACCCCTTGAGATACTTTTTTTCAAAGAGTAAAATTTGTTGCCTGAAACTTAACAGAAAAATTTGCTGTCAGACAAATACCAATCCAGTGCAGGGACGCTTACAGCACCCAGCCTGGAACACACGTAAAAGGGTTCATCAAAAGAAAATACTTCATGCTCTAGCTTTATTACATGAGTTCAAGTTTCTCTTAGCTGCTGTATTAACCATCCTTGATAAAAAGCAAGATATCAAGTTGGAGTTGAACAGCAGATGCTTAGATAAAATTATCATTGCTTACTTATCAGAATGTTTTAATATTGTTATATCTTTCTAGGAAGGAACAAAGTGTGAAGTTCCCTGAAGACTTCTCAGTTAACCTTCCTAACCTCCTTAAATTTATTTTACATCACTCAAGTCTTTCTTCATCAGAACCCTGTACCAAAGAATGCCTACATAAAGAGACAGTTCTACAGCAAGGACACATCTCCCACTTAGAGAGAGAAATTCAGAAGTTAAGATCAGAAATCCATGCCCTTCATCAGGCCCATGACCAGCTTGAAGCACAGCTTTCTGAAGCTAGGAGAGAGGAACACAGACTACAGCAGCAAAAACACACACTGGAAAAGCAACACAAGACTCTGCAGCTCCACAGTGAGCAGTTACAGGCTACATATGACCAGAAGAATCAAGAATTATTACAAATGGCTGAAAAGCTTCAAGAATTAGCTGATGCATCAGAAAACCTCCTTAAAGAGAATACTTTACTGAGAATCCTGGTGGCAGCACGGGAAGGAAAGCTACAGAGCAAAGATGAAATTAAAGAATCCCTTCAGTCACAGGAAACACTTCCTGAAGATAGTGATCTATCTGTTTCAAAAGCTACTACCACATTAGAGGAAAAAAGGATTGATAATACTGATACCATAGAGACAGAGCACAGTAGTGGAAACAGGACAGAATGATTGCTTACACAAAGTCAAATGATGCAGTATTGGGTAGGTATTTATGCAAATTTTATTGAAATTCATTGTAAATAAAGACTTCTTCCCCCACATGACCCAGAAAAAGAAAAATCAAATGGAATATTTTTTTATACTTGAACAACTTATTAGATACCCACATCTAAAGAGAAGAGGAGAATGGAAAACACTTCTGCACTTTACTATTGCACTAACTTGCAAACACCTATCCATTTAAATGAAAGATGCTGATTTTTAGGGGCAGCAGTGTGAAGCATCTGACCAAGGACCAGTTATTTTTCACAGGCTTTCTCTTACAGCTTGTAAACGAAAAATTAGACCTTTGATTTATACTTTTTCCATAATTTCTGAAGTTTGCCCTTTACAGTGCATTCTCTTTGCTGAATTAAAATAGATATACACTTCATCTGTGTAATCAGTAAACTTGAATGGACAGTCACCTTGCTACAATTATTCTGTTCTAGAACTTCAGCACTTTGTATCGCTTTTGTATACCAGTTACCTGACTGTCTTGAAACCTGCAAGAGCCATGTGTGAACTGTTCTCTACTGAAAACTAAAGAAAGTCTTACTGAATTAATCCTTACCTTCTTGATTTGTAAGAGGTATACAATACAGCAGTTTAAGTGTATGGGTCTGGCTATACATGCAAGTCTCATGAGACCAGTATGTTAAAAAGAACCCATGTGCCAGGGTAAAAACAGCCCTCTCGGCTGTACCCCATATTGTACTCAAGAGGCACAGCAGGGGCTTTTTGCTACTGACAGCATTAATTTTGCTTTAAATTATAGCCTTCAATTAAGGAAAAAGTCAAAGGTAGCACTAAAAATGCTAGTCAACATCTTACTGTAGAAGAAAGGGACAAGACACTGTCTAGGCCATTATTGTCTTGCATATAGTTACAGTTCTCAAGCAAGCTTGCTAGTTATTCTGTATATACAGGTACAAGACACAAGTCTAATGCTTCCTATAGAGCTGAAGAACTTGGACTTCATTTTTTGTAACTTATCTCAGGGAAGAGAATTACAGTATCTTTTCTCCTCCTAGGCAATTAAGTGTTTAAAAATTTCAGTAAGCAAAAGAAGCTATGTATAGTCATGGAAAACAGGTCAGTAGCCTCAAAGCATGTGTGCCTACCCAAAGAGTTTTAGAATATGTAAGCTGCCATTGGTGGCTCAGTGTTGTTCTTTCTCCTCCCCTTTCTGCCTTCTCTTCCACCCAAACCTTTGAGGTCCCAAACTCCCCCTTTAACACATCTTTTTACAGTTCCTATAGCTGAACTATAGCACAGAGCAGGAAATGGAAGGTATGTCCTTACCTGGAAGGACTTTCCCATTGCTAGCTAAAAGCTTTTACAAACTGATCAGCACTCTCCCTTCCCCACATCAACATTTGTTTTTTGTAGGAAAGACTGAAACTTATCTTGTAGTACTACAGTTAAATCAAGGGAGTTCTCTACAAGGTACATTAACTGAATTCTATAGCCGACTGTTTATCTATAGACTAAAATGCCTTTTTACAATAGGCTGTTAACTATACCCTAACTGCCAAGTACACAAACAGGGGTTCTAGGAAAAATTCATACTGGTTGCACTTAATGCCATTTCTAATATGTAACCACTTCTGCAGTTTCAGCATGCAGACCTACAGAAGAGAAAAGCCTGCTCTACTGCCATTTCAAACTGCTGGAAACCTTCTGGACCACCCCTGAAGGTTCAGTATCCATCATTAGTTCCCAGGCTGGAATCCCATCAAAATGGCAGTTTCCTTGCAGTAGCTACATAGTTGGAGAACTCAGTTCTAGCAGCCAAAAGCTTAATCTACCTAGCTGCAACTAAAGGAAATCACTTCCTTTCTTGTAGCTCCTGTGTCTCCTCCCTCAACATGTTACTGAAGGCTTATACTTTCTTTTCAAAGAAAGTATTCTGCATCAGTCCAGTGAACTGTTAAGAGCAGGAGTTCTGCCTTTATGGCTGTGCACTCAAGTTAGCAGAAGCAAGCTTTAACTGCAGATTTGGTTTTGAAGGTCTGGAATCCCATCTGCAGTTGCAGCTCAGGAGTCACCTTGTGTGTTATGTATAGTTGCATCATATTATTCCTGTACACTGTGGAGCACAAAGCAAAAAGCTTCTGGCAGCCTATTTACAGTTCACAGTTGTGAAGTAGCTCACATTACAGTAGTAGCTCCATCAAAACAGGCTCAGCTAAACATTCAAGTAACAAAAAACACTAGTAGTCTCTTCACACCAGTATATCCCTGTGTCCATTGCCGGCAATGGACATTGTCAGGTGAGTCAGCTCCTGTCACAGAGGAATTAGGATACACAGTTGATGCAAAGTGCAACTTTTCAGTGCATGCAGTTGCAAACAAAGCTTATTTAATCCTCATCAGGGTGTTTTTTGATGAGTAGTGTGCAAGTGACCAGGTTCTTCACAGTATAGAGATTCTTCTGCTGGTTACACACATCATAAGCATAGTCCATATACACATGTTGCTCCAAGTTAGCTATGTACTTCTGTGCCATTTGGAGTTAGCTTAGCTTTCCTCTCTACACAAGGTCCTTTAGCAGAGTACTGCACCAGAAGAAAGGGCTCTTTCGTTTCTCCTTCACCCACAATGCTTTCCTCATCCTCAGACTGGCTGATCCTCTGCAGACGCAGGTAACACCAGCAGCCCAGTATCAAGGCACCAAGAGCTGCAATAGCAATCAAAATAACAATAACAGTCACCACTCCAGTGGTGGGGCTGTGATCCATAATAGACATGGTCAATCTCTCAGATTGTCAGACTTCTTAAAGGAGATTCAACTGTCCTCACTATCAGGCTTGCTGCATCTTCAAACTCCTGCAGTGGAAAAAAGAGACAGTGAAATTGTGCAGTTTTATGGTATTCAGCAATATTGTATTAGGGGCTGGTATCCTTCCAGTGGTACATGACCCTCTTGCATTCAGTGCTTCGAGCTTCTCTCTCCTGCAGTTCTTACTCATTTTAAGCTCTTTCTTCAACAAACTGCCTCTGAACATGCAGGTTTCTACATCAAACTAAAGCAAATGAAAGCTAAACTTATTTCAACTCTTAACAAGCTTATCAAGAAAGCACATGGTCAGCCTGCTAAGAGGTAACAATTTTTCTAGGAGACAGAAGATGATGAGACAAAACACATCCATGACAAGGTAGCAATTCAGCTACCCTTATTTTTTCCTAAAGGAATCCTACAGAAGCAGTACGTTTGAAAGTCAGAAGACTGGCCCTTTTTAAAATTTAATTTACAAGACTTCAGTAGAGACCAGAGCCAGTCCTACCCAGAACATCTTACCTCTGTACTGCTGTGGCAGCGAGGTTAGGTCTCAACACTACAGTTCCAGGTACAACAGATACAATCCTAGAACACCAGTGCTGGCATTTCACCTGACGTGTAGCCACTGACTGGCACTGGAATAACAGGAATATCTTCTGGCTGCCAGAAGTGCCAGTCTGGGAGCCACATACCTTCCCAGGAAAGGCTCTTCCTCACCATCCTTGTTGCAGTCTCAGCTGCAACAGCAGCATCTTCATACAGACCCCTCAAGAAAAGTCACATCTTCACTAACCTTGAGCCAGAACCATTAGGTTACTGAGTGTTATCCACAGCACTTGAATTCTCACCAGCATTTCAACATGAAAGACTCAAGGCAATTACAGTGCAGTATCTTCACCAACAGAACTCAAGCTAGAGACCAAGTTTGTTCCTTAATGTCCCATGGAACAGCAGACCCGCACATGCTGCCACATAGCCATTTCAGCAAAAACACATCCACTAAAGAGAAGTTCAGAATGAGTGTCTTTAGGCTCCAGTGTCACATAACTAACTTGCACACACTCCGGCTACATTTCCAGGCCTGTATACTACAGCAACCAACAGCCTGTAGCATACCTGATAGAACCAGCCAAGTCTTGCAGTCCCAGTTCTGCCCAAGTAAGAAAACAAAACTAACCACACCACACACCCTCAGCAGAGCTATGTGCCCAGTGTATGAGTTTTGTCATGATCATCTTGGTTCTGCAATGCTTACTCAACACAGGGTGATCAGCTGAGCATGATTAAGAGTGACTTGCATGTACTTCATTTTCCACAGGGCATGTCTGAACTGCAGCACTGTTTGATCTAGCCACAACAGTACAGCATCAGCATAAAAGATGGTTTACCTTGCTTCTTGTGCAGGCACTGCATGTCCACATTAACCTGCACAATTGCTAGCAGTAATGACAACCTACTAGCACTGTTTCTCTACAGCAGTTTGGTGTGGCACATAACCTTACATGAGAACTAAACAGTCACCTAGAATATATTTTTTAATACTGGAAACTAGTATTGCAAATGCTACTGCTCTGCCAGACTTAAAAGTGAGTAGACAGCATCAGCTATATAAGGTATGAAACTCTGCACATCGCCATCCTCTATCGCCAGGATCTTTTTACAAGGTGTTTTTAGACCTCAGGATAATGGTTACAATGGCACAGACCTTTACAAGCAGTCTTGAGAAACAAGTTTGAAAGCAAGAGCTAGATGTTAGGTCCAGGTAACAAAGGACCTACATTTATCTTTAACAGCCACAGACTGCAATGGTCTCAGCTTGACCTGGAAAACACAGGCAGGTCTGTAAGTTCCTATCTGAGGGAGAAATGGGGCTCTTCAAGTGTGCAGACCTCTGTCTTGAGACAAGGCTTTCTCTTACCAGGTTACACACTGGGCTCTTGCCATTCCTGTTTCTTTTGGGATCCTGAGGAGTACAGCTGGACCAGGAAGTCCACTGTTTGTTCAGAAAAAGCACCTTCTCAAAGTATGCACAGGAGCAGTTCAGAGGAGTTATGAGAGGTAGGCATTGGTTGTGGTCCTTGTGTGAAGAGCTACATAGTGCTTTCTTAATTCTTATTTACTATTCCTGGATACTTCTAACACAGTTACTGCTGAATAACACTGCTACTGCTTGCTTGAAGTTGTGAGGCAATTTAACCTCTAATTCCACCTTTTGGAAAAATCCTGATGTTAAACTATACAAAGCTCAGACCCATCAGTCTTATTTCTCAGCAGGCACTGGGAAAAGCCTTGCACACGCACTCCATAAGTGGGTGACTTCAGTCACTGGCAACTCCCACACGGCTGGTGCTTCTAGAATATGTGAAGTTTTACAGCAGATACCAGTCGGGAGCATAAGTAGAGAGTTTCAAGGTGCAGAGCTGGCCAGGAAGAACACTTTCTGATTTGATTAAAAATTCAAAGGATCTGCATCAGTTTGAACTCTGGGACAGAAAAGAGCACAACCTCCTCTAGAGGTACTGCCCAGTCAGTTCCCTTTCTCTAGGCACAGAAATGAGCGTGATTCTCACATTAACACTGTCAAGATAATCAAGTTGCATCGAGAAGCCCTTTCTAGCTTCCATTTGGAAAGCTCATCACATCTTTGCACCATACCGTAGTAAATGCCAAGAACTGCAGAAGACAAGCTTACATATGTTTGGAAAGATTTTTCCATGGACAGTCACTTTCTAGGAAAAGGACAACTAGATAAAATTCAAGATCACTTTCTCAAAGCATGTAAACCCCACTTAATGAGAAAGTGTAGAAGTCATTCCTTCTGCAGCCATATCCTCTTCCTGCTCAAGCAGTCTGGAGCCAGTGCCCTGTATGAAGTCAGGTACTGAGCATCTGTACAGATTTTCAGTGGTACAGACAGCTAGTCAGCAGTGCATGATAGTAACTGGGATAACAGCATTGTTGTTTTATGAGCTTTGCATAGTTCTGTTTCAAACACTTGCAGTGTTCTGGCACTGAAAGCTGAAGTGTTATGCTGGCTCGTGCTGCTGTTTTTCTGGCTCTAGGTCACTGTATACCAAGAGCTAAAGCTCTCCTGCAGCCTTAATTCTATCCTTAGCACAGTACATTTGCATGTTGTAATTATATCAGTAAGAACTACCAGAGAGGCCTTTGGTTTCTGTGTTGTTTTCTAGACACACAACTCCAACCCCATCAGCAACTGACTGAAATCAAGATTAAGCAGTCTTCAGGATCCACTTCTTGATGGGAGCAATCCTGCAGTCTGTAGATCCTCTTAAAGTGATCTGAAGGAGATTACAACAAGCTTTGAGACTCACCTTTCCCTTAAAGCATACCTGAGCTAAAAAAGCCCATGAGCATACCTGGAACAGCACCGACTTCATCTATCACTTCTACTGTAAGATACTAATAGCTGTAAGTTCCTGATCTTCAAAGGAATTGCAAACATGATCCATATATATTTGGTGGCACTTCTAGTGTTGTATCCCTTCCTAACACACTTGCCATCAAAGCAAGCATCTAAGCATATTTACTCATGAGCAAGATTAGTCAGATTCACTGGTGGGAACTGCAAATAGCCTATCGCAGTTCTTGCAGCAATCAAGCAGTGAAAACATCAGCTATAAACCATTTTCCCATAAATAACTGCTTCTTTTCTTTTTTGCCTAATACCAGCTTCTACTCAGAATTTCATTTGTGAAGTTTTATTATCCAATTCAGAAACTGTAAGTAAAGGACAAACAGAAAGGCAGTTTAAATTGCAGAAGGCTGCTAGGGGACAAATTCAATGCAAGGCTGGCATTAGTTTCTAAACCAAGTTTTCCATGATTGTAGGCATTCTGCTGCTAAATTTGCTGTCCTTAATGCCTGCAGGCATGTTTCTGAAAAGGAATACTGCTACCATAGGAGCCAAAGCTATAGGAAGAGACTTCAAAAGCAAGTCTAGTATAGTTCACACAGATATACCAAAGTCCTCAAGCAGTTATGCTTAAGGCACTAGTACTAAAGCCTTTGGGGTTTGGTTGTTAATTTTTATTTTTTTTGGGGGGGGGGGGGGGGCAGGGTAATGGGGAGGAAGTGGGGAAGTATCCTTCCTAATTACAGTATTTCACCTAAAGTAAGTTGAATCGGTCAGGGCAAAGGAAATGAGAATAAAACTACCACTTAAAAAAAAATTTAAAAATTAATGACTGGTTAGTTAAAAAATCCTCCACATTAAGACCTTTAAGAGAAAAAGTAACAGCAGCTTGCATTACATGCTATTAAGTGTAAAAAAAAAGGCTTTTTCCTCTATGTGTCAGTAAGATTACTGTTGAGGAGTGCTGCATACTCATCACAAGAGCATCCCTATTCCCAGTGGAAGATGAGGGGAAAACTCGGAGGAAAATAGAGCTGTAATTGTAGCACTGGCACACGAGTGTGTACAGCACCCACACGACCCAGCCATAGAAAGTTAGGCCTTTAAAATACAGAAGTGCTCAGGCTTTGCTACTTCAAAAAAAAAAAAGCGATAAGTGTTACTCTTAATTAACTCTAGTTAATGCCACCTCTTTCTGATAAAGCCAGGTTACCTTGCAGGAACTGGGGCTTGGCCAGAGGCTATTTTAGAAGCAGGGAGCTCTTTAGTATAAGCCTTCAATGCAAATCTTCTCCACCCCAACCCGTGCGATACTTGTGATGAGGAATAAAAGAGCAGGGAAGGCAGCTTAAAAAGGCTTTTCTGTGGCTAGTTAGTTATGGACAGTCTTCCAATAACTTAACATTCAAGCAGCTGTTACAAACACTAGAACAAAAACCAATACCTAACAGCACTGACTGGAACAGCAGTTAGTTATCACACGAGGTGCAGCAGTACTTCATCGAGAATCACTTTTAAAGCTTTACACCAAACTAAACCACACAGAAGTCAGTGTTTTACAGAACCCACTGAGATGGAGAGAGGAGAACAGCAGTCTACAAGTTTCCCAGACACAGCAACACAGTTTCAAGAGTAGACAGACCTCAGTAGCATAGCAAGTGGGATGTCACTGCCTGTCAAGCAAGTCAGGCAGTTTATGCAGAACCAGAAGCAGGTTTCTATTGTTAAGACCATGTTTGTTTCAGAGGCAATTGCACAGCTGGCAAAGCATCTGTCACACTCTAGATTTGTATTTACGAGCGTCACATCCACATGGAGTTCTAACAAGAGGTCTGTCCTGATAAGATAACAGAGTCACTTCTGACATTCCCTTATCAGAAGTAACACGCTGTGTATATCCTGTGGCAAAGCTTAATTCTTGATAGAGAAATTGCTGAGACTGCAACACTGTTGATGAAAAACCTTTTTCTATTTACACATTCAAGGTAATTCACCAAAAGCATGGTTTGGGGCTTTTTAACAGCTTTGCCTAGATAGCACCCATACATTTCTGATAGTCAAGCAGTCTTTATACTCAGCTCAAACCTTCAGACTGCACAAGTCTATTGCATACCTGCACCAAGCAGCTCAGGCTAGGAGTCCTCTACTCAGTTTCAGAATCAGCTTATTACAAGAATAAAGGTCACACTGGTTTTGGATCTTCTCTGGCAAGTCTTCCTCCTCCCTCCTCCCTGTGGAAAGGGATCACACTGGTCTCTGGATGTTCCTCCGCATCCCGAGCCCCTTTTGCTCTCGGCTTTCCAGAGTTACGTAACGAGAGGATCCTGTGCTGTCTCACCCTCCTGCTAACCAAGGCAAGAGCCTTACAAGTTGTTCCGAGTTCTCTAGGCAAAAGCAACATCTCCTGACGGATGCCTGCACCTGCGTGCACGTCAGGAAAAGGAAAAGCATGAGACAGCAGGGTACTGCGGATGCTCAGAGGAAGGAACAAGACTCACTTCGAACAGCTCACGTTACCGTGAGCTCCCGGGACTGCCAACGTACCAGGCACGCTGCACTTACTCCGTAGCACGCACCCAACTCCTCGCACGGAGCTCCGCGGCGCTGAGGGAGCGGGCACGACCCTCTCCGGCCAGCGGAGCAGCGACCCGACCCGGCCCGTGACAGCCCCTGAGGCATCGCCCGGCGACCGCAGCGCGGCAGCCGCGACTCCCCGGGAGAGGGGCCGTGCCCCCGGCGGGCGGCGAGGCGGCAGGGGCCGCTCGGGAGAACGGGCCTGAGCCGCCGCCCGGGCCGGGCCCCGCCGGGGAAGCCCCAAAACCACCCCTGGGGGCCGCGCGAGGCCTGCGGGACGCCCCCGCGCCGCTCGGATAGGAGCGCAGACCCCTCCCGCCGGGCCGCCGCAGACACAAAGAGCGGCTCCACCGCGGCGGCGCCCAGGAAGGGGCGGCCCCGGCCCGGCGTGGGGGGGAGCACGGGCGGTCCCCACGGCTGCTCCCGAGGCTCCGGGCCCTGTCCCAGCGTGAGACTCCCCCCCAGGTGCCACCCGCGCCCACCGGCCCCCGCCCCAGCTCACAGCATCGTGGGCCCGGCCCCCACCCGAGCGCTCAGGCCCCGCACAGCGCCCAGCCGAGCCTTGCCCCGCCCGGATCGATCCCGCCGCGCCCCCCGCCCCGGGCGCTCACCGTCTGTCACGGCCACACCGCACACCGCCCCGCGGCGCTGCCACCGACGCCACCGCGGGCGCGACGGGGCCTTCCCCGCCCGCGCCGCCTTATATTGGGGGCCGGGCGGCGCCGCGCGGCGGCCAATCAGCGCCCGGCGCGCAGGGCCCGGCCAGCAACAGCTGACGGGCGGGGCGGGGCTCGGCCCTGCCCTCCCCTCCCGGCCCCTCCCCTGATAGAGGCGGCGGGCGCCCGCCCCGCACCGTGAGGGGTTGGCGGGTCTCGGGGAGCGGGGCCGAGGACCCGAGGAACGCGAAGCTGAGGCCAAGGGCTCCCCTGAGGGGGCGCGCCCCCTCCCGCCGCCGCCCCAGCCCTGCCCGGCGGCGAGGCGAGGGCATGAGGGGAGCAGCGGCCGGGCGGGAAGACTCCGCCCCCGCGAGGGACTGAGGTGCCAGAGGGTTCTGCCCCGGCGCTCCCACCTGCAGGGCAGAACCCCTCAGCCGCCGCCTGCACCCCGCCAGAGGCCCTCTCTCGACCCTCCGTGCAGCAGTATGGCAAGGGCACCGTCCCCGCCTGGGCCGCCCAGGGGCGCTGAGGTGCTTGGCGAGCACCGACAGCCACCGGCCGGCCCTGCCAGGGCCTTCCTGCCGCGCCATGGGTCCCACACAGGGCACGCGTCTCAGACGGGTTTGGTATGATCCCATTCCCAGTACGTCTGCTGTATTTAGTAACTCACCCCGTGCTGGTGCAGTAACCCTGTGAGCGTGTGAGGAAATTGCCCAATGCAGGGCTGGTTTGCCCTTCCGCTGAGTTGGTCTTTGGTGACGCCTGAGAGAGAGAAGGTGACAGAGTACTGCAGCTCCTCCGAGGTATAGTTGCTGGATAAACAGATCCCAACTTGTCTGAGGTTCATAGAATCACAGAATGGTTTGGGTTGGAAGGGACCTTAAAGCTCATCTGGTTCCAACCCCCTGCCATGGGCAGGGACACCTCCCACCAGCCCAGGTTGCTCCAAGCCCCATCCAACCTGGCCTGGAACACTGCCACGGAGGGGACAGCCACAGCTGCCCTGGGCAGCCTGGGCCAGTGTCTCACCACCCTCACAGGAAAGAATTTCTTCCAAAATCTACCCTCTCTCTTTAAAGCAGTTGCCCCTCATTCTAGCACTTGTAAAAAGTCCCTCTGGCAAAAGGAGTTTTGAGGGAATAAATTGACAGAAGATTAAGTTCAGAAGTTACCATGACTTATACAAACACCTGTTTTACAATATAGACGCTGTCTTATATCATGCACAGTTTTCTAGGGACTAAGAGTAATTTTTCCTTGCATGAACAGTGTCCCCCAGAGCGTGTGACAATCCTAAGTGCTTTATCTCTTTTAATTCTCATTCAGTGAAAAGCTAAATAAGGCCCAGTACCCAGATGGACGCCTCACCTCCCCTGCTCACTCTCAGAGCTGTCCAGACATGAGCTACCTTTTGCCTTGAAATCATACAGCCCCACTCAAACATGTTGGTGTCTCAGGAGGCCTTCCTAAGATGACAGGTAACTCTAGACTGCTCCCAAATCCTATGTAGCCCGTTCACAGCATTAGCAGAGAAGCCATCTCATAGTACAGGCTGCCCTAAGCACACAGTCTTGTAGTTTTGTAAATGCATGGTGGCATGGAATACCCGAGATACTGCAGCCAATTAAGAACATTTTAGAAAAGTCATTGTTTAATGTAAAATTAATGTTTTATTTAAGCTTTGGATCCAGCAAGTGTGGCACAGCATCAGTTTCTATTGTCTTTATGTGTCAACTACCAGAGAAGAGATGATAAAGTACTGCTAAACACACTTTAAAAGTTCAGAACCTTTTTTTGAAAGGAAGTAGAAGACAAAGCACTGACACTGGGTTACTTTCACCGTTAGTAATCGGTGGTCTGAATTGTCTGGCAAAGCAACATTGGCCGTGGCAGTAACTTATCTTCCTGTCAAGTGAGCAGAAGCAGTCTTTGAGCTAGTACTTTAATAAGATGTCAAAATCCCATTTAGATATTTGGGTCTCTAGGGTCATGCCCATTTTACTTACATAACTGTGGATGTAGACTCTACAAGTGTCCTGATCCACTTCAGTGAGAAGGGTCATGCCCTTTTGTACAAAAAGCATGAATGCAATTATGACAGAGCTGACTGGTAAAAGCTATCCAGTAACAGCACAGCCTTAAGAGAAGGCCAGCAATATATTTTGGCATAATTTGAAAACTTTTTGCCTTTGAGAAACTTCTTATAGTCATTTTGTGACTCGTATTTGGTAAATTGCACAGAGAACAAAGCAGATCCATTCATATTAGTTTCTTGTCTTTGGAAATGGACTGCTTGATCTGTGCAGCATGGGAAATTTCCAGTGTTCTGTAGAGAAAGTACAGGGCTGTTAATCCTTCAGAATTGCTTAAAAACTTCTCTTACTTTGCCACCTTCACCTGTTCCCAGTTAATGCCTAAGGCTTATAGGAAGGGCAAGGCTCTAGTGACCTGTGATCCTCACAGGTGGGGAGCACAAAGAACCCACTTTACCAGGAGCTTGTGAAGGTTCAGATTAAAGTGATCAAGTAACATGCTCTTCAGCTGCACTAGGGATGAAAAACTGAGTTCTTCTTTACTATTGCTCCTTAGCTGTGTGCAAGTAATGGACAACTGTGAACATGTAACATGCTAGTACAGGAGATAGTTTTCTCTTCCTAGAAAAAAAAAAATGTAAGTTTACCAATAAGATTTTTCCCCTCAAGATTCATAACTTATAAAACAGATTTAACTGTTCTCTGAATTTTATACCATCATTTAAAGCATACCCTCTTTGGTGGACTTGGCAGTGTCTCTACATTTAGCCTGTACCTGCAGTTAAACTGTAGCAGTTGCTCTATCACACCTGATGACCCCTCCCCAGCTGAGAAGGGGAATCAGGGAAAAAAGGGAGAAACTCCATAGGCTGAAAAACAAATAGATGTAATAAAAACCAAAACTAATACAAATACCAACGTAAAGTGTACAAGGTTATACTCAGCCTCATCCTCAGGAGCCACAGAAGGAGCAGGAGAATAAGAGGAAGCAGCATTAAGGAAGAGGAACTCCCCACCCTCAGTAAACTCTGTCCTTTTGTTCCTGCTTGATGCAGTGGTGTGGGATGCACCTGTGAGTCAGCTTGGGGCAGCTGCCTTGACTGAATCTCCCAGCTGACTCAAGGCTACTCAGGGCCTGCCTGCATGGCTGGGCTGGGGGCTGGTCCTGGGAAACCAGGACACAGTGTTAGCGGCAGTATTAGGTTTACAGTTGGACTTGATGATCTTAAAGGTCTTTTCCAGCCTAAATTACTCTATGATTCTGTGATTCTCTCATTTTGATGCTTTCATATCACAGCATTCAACATTTTAAACCACTACATATGTTTATTGACTTCACTGGGAATTATCTGCAGAAGAATTCTGGGGTCAGTTGTAATCATTGTCACAGTCATCCTGATCTCTGCTGGAGCTACTCTGACCCCTAGCATAGTTCCCAGCAATGTTGATTTTAAGAGTTACTAATTATAGAGATTCTTTGATTTCTCTTCAGGGACTATACCACTGTCAGAGAAATCCCTGATCTGATTAAGATTTGCCTGTATTTTATTTTGTTAGAGAGAAATTGTTTCCATTGTTGCAAATTCACATCACACTCTCCTTGCTTTTCAACAGCTTTCAGATAGTTAATGTGGCTATTTTCAATGTACTTCTTTTTGGAGTTTCCTTCTGTCAGTTACACCATGTGTCCTCTAAGTATATTCTTTGTATATCCATTAACTTTCAATTTTGTATAGTTGCTGCCAATATTTGTTCCTTTAATTGGGGACATATGTTGTGTTGCTTCTGAAATGGTAACTAGTGAAATAAAACACTTGCTTCTTCCATTCCCACTTGGAAAGACAAAAAATATGCAACAGATAAATATTACACCTATAATACCTTTTAAATTTGCTGTTGTTTTGTAGCACACCGTGCTGCAAAATGTGTTCAGTAATCATCTTTGCACCCTAGAAAGTGTATCACGGAAACAGACTAGTCCACACAGAACATTTTCTTATGTGTTTTAACTGTTCCTTAGAAATAGCTGTTTTGCAATTCTTTAGAGGATTGTTAAAGGGGACAAAATGCAAGTCACAACTTGCACCTTTACTTACAGGCCCACTGGAGAGCACATACCACAGAGAAAAGGGGACCGAGCATCTCCCCAGCAGCTTGGGCAGGTAAGTTTTATCTTTTCTTATTTCACCTGGAAGAAGGGAATGAGAAATTATTAATCCAGCCCTGCACATGAAGAGGAATGAAAGTATATGAAGACTCTTCCTGGGCCAAAGTTTAATTTTCAAAAGTTATATAAAACCCACAGGGTAATACTAAAGCAAGACTTGCATCCTCTACCAGAGTGTGTTGTACATGCCCCAGAAGCTTTACTTGCATTCTTCTGATGGGGAACCCTACCAGTGTCTCATAGCCTTACACTGAAGAAAGCATCTGTCATTTTTTGTACTCGGTCATGGATGAAGCTGAGATCTCCACAACTCCAGCTGTTGGCTGAAAGTCTGAGGTGTTTTTTTACCTTTCAGCTGTTTGACAGAGAACATATTGGTTGACCTCTTCGGTACATTAGAAAGTTGTCTGTTTATGTTTGCTTGCTGTATCATGTCCACTAAACTTGGGGCATTTTTTCATGTTTGCAAAGCTAAAGCTGCTGAGTGACATGCCATTGGAGCTTTAGTGCATTAGATAGCAAGTGGGCAAACTCTGAGGCCCAAGGCTGAGTATTTGCCCATAGTGAAGGAAATTAATTTCCAGTTTTCTAGGAAAGGAAGAAGGATAATGAAATTATCAGGCAGGTTCCACTGATAAGACTATTCTAATTTTCTGTTGCATTCAGAAAATGTGGTGTGTTTGCTGTCCAGTGATGAGAGGATGAAGGCAATTGATACTCCTGAGAACAGGAGAATGAGCATGTAGTTTTATTTTAAAGTGTTCAGCAGTCATTACAAAGTAACATCACTGGTTATCCTGTGAGGTTCTGAATATCCATTTGTAATTATACGTATGTATTCCTGTGTCCACACTGCACCTTACTCTCCTTTTGCTGTGACTCACAAAGTGGAAAAGCACTTTTAAGATTAGTGTGAGAATACACTCGTTGTGTATCCAAGTAGTAGAATCAAATCACTTCAGCATTAATTCCACCTTCAGGAATACTCACCTTATATAATTAAAAGAGAATTCTCAAAAGACAGTTCTTATGTGACAGCAGTAATGACAATGATGACTTCTCTTATTTTAATTGGTGTTGTAAGTGGTACTTCGTGATGACAGACTGTGAATCCAAGTCAGGAAAAAAGGAATGTTTAAAACCCATTTGAGCATAAGCTTAGCTTCAGGCTTCTGAAGGCTGAAGCTGGTTTTGGCATAGAACCTAACTTGGGACAAGAGGTGTTTCTGCTTGCATGCCTAGCCTTCTGTCTTGAAAGAGCAGGTGTATATGTAATTACACATATGATAATTAATTAGAAAGGTGAAAACAGTGACAGAGAAAAATCTAATCTTTATTTTACTGCAACACAATTTATCTCCTATTCACTTCTGCTGCTTCAAAATATGTCTTATGATGTATTGAAACATCTTTGTCCCATGCTTTGGAGGCTGGTTGGGTATCTGAAGGCTGATGAGCATGGTACAAGGCATTTGCTTTCTGCAGCAGTTATTTATAAGGCTTTATGCCAGAGTTACGAAGCCTACTGGGAAAAGCCTGCTGATGATAGTGCCACCACCTCAGGCTCACTCAGTATATCTTGGTGTACAGAGACAGTTTCCCATCCTTCCAGGTTATTACTTTGAATCCAACAGTTACTTTAAAATGTGTTATTTTAAACATGACACCATACAGGTTTTAGCGAAATCAAATGTTGCTTTGTAATTAGGCTGCAGGAACAGTCTGCAGTAGACATGAGAGGTGGCAGTTCCCTAGCTGAAAGATCTGGCAGTGTAATAAACTTCACTTTGCAGGAACAGTGTTTGCTTGTCACTACAGGTAGCTGTGTTATGCTGAAAAATAGATTCCTTGATGTACATTTGGAAATGAAATTTGGTAGAGTTGTTCAGCATTTCCTTCAATTTAATTTTGCTACATACACAGAAAAGCTAATCCCTGTCCCAAGACTGGAGACAGAGCCAAAAAGAGTTTATTTTAGTTCTTTCCCTCATCCACACCACATATTTTATGTTCCTGTATGTAGCAGCCTTTTCCCCTTCTTGATGAACCTAGCACACTCCTATTTCCTTCTGTCATCAGCAGTACAGCCCAGAATATGCTTTTACTTTGGCAAAGCAGTCTCTTTTTTGCAGGAGAAACAGTCTGCAATCAGCTCTTGACTAGTTTCTTAGTATGAAACTGAAGGACTGCAAAAATGGGTATGATTAGGCCAGCAAGAGCTTAGCCTCCTTCAGAGCCTCCACATACTCCAGAGGAGCAGGGACCAAACTTTAAAAAAAAAAAGAAGTCTTAAAAAAATGGCATTGCTAAATGTTAAGTGTGTGGTTGGGCTTTTTTCCCCCGATTTTTATGAAGAAACATTTCCTGATAAATGGCATGACTGAGCTACTTTCTGGAAGAGCTGGCTGCATGAACTACTATAGAATAGTATGGAAATATGTAAAGAGAAAGGACATTTTTTATTAGATAATATTAACATCATGGTAGATTTATCAGGATTGTAAAATCAGTAAATGTGACACCCCTCCCCCAGAAATCAAAATACATTGTTTTCTGGTTTTGCTTCTTAGTCATTTGAGCTTAACTTTAATCTGTTAATTCCTTTCTCTTTAAAACTTGTAGAGGCTTGCAGTACTTCTGAACTCCAGGCTTTCTCTTCCTCCTTTTCTCTATAGGGATTTCCCAGGGAATCTTCTTGAAGGACTTCCTTGTGTTCTTCCTATCCCCACCCTTTCCAGAAGAGAAGCAGGTGTATAGGTTTAAAAAATTATTCATCTGTTCAAATCAAATAATTATAGTATTAACACAAGAAAAATGATTTGGCTGTAAATCTCTTAATTTTCATTCTCTCTGCTTCATTTTTGTTTATTGATTTATTTCTGATGTTACACCTCTTCCAGTTCTCCAGACCACCATAGACTCCCCTGGGATACAAAAAATCCAAAGAAAATTACCTGTATTTAAAAAAAAAAGAACAGCATAACTAAGCTGCAGTCACATTTTTCCCCTTTTCACTTACACATTATAAAGAAGGCTCCAAGTCTAATTTTTATGAATTAGAAAGGAGAAAGGAAACAACAGATTCACATTCTAAAGTGAATCCAGAAGAGGAGGGCAGCATGGGGAGGTCAATGCTGAAAAGACATTTGTCCCTAAGAATCCAAGGCCTCTAGACTATGGACCTCTACATTTTACTGAGTATATTCTTCCTTCTTCCAGGTATTAAAAAACTACAATTGTAAAGAAGTCCTAGTGTATTTTTGTGGCTCTTGTTAATAAGAAGTCCTTGGCCAGTTTTGGAGGTACAGACAGACAAGTAAATACTCCATCCTGTACACTGGAACTGAAGCTTTTCTCTCTCAAGTTTACCACTAGAAGTGCATTTGATTAAATAAACAAAAGGTGGTTTTGAACATCTGTCAGCTTTTTAGCCCTCTCCTTGTTTACTGCTTCCCCTACTTGGGCCGTATTTAATCTGGTCTTCAAGACACATATCAAATGTGTTAGCTGGGAAAACTCATAGAAAATCTGTTTAGATTGCTAATTTGCATGTTTACCCTTTCAGCATACAGAGTAGAATAAGCAGTTTGGTCCATATGCTTCATGAGGTACTTGAGGTACATTCACATGGAGCTGGGAATTCAGATTGGAGTGATAATTGGTTTGAGGCTGGGTAGTCAAATGTTCAGTAACTTCTGGACAGTCTTACTAGATTTTCTCACCATAGTTATGCTTTTTACAGCAAGCACTTCCTGAAACAGTGTAAGTGCACTACTGCAAGTCATAGTTTATACCAGTGTATTGCATTTATTGTGACAGCTTGCCTTGCAGTGGCACATCTCTCCAGATGAAACCTACTTTGAGCTTTCCCTACTGTAGCCAAGAGAAAAAGAAATCCCTTGTTATCTCAACATTTGTGCCAACTTGCTTTGTTTTGCTTTGAATTTTAGGAGCACTCCTGAAACCGAACCGCAGTAAATAGTTCAGTCTGGAAGTGTCAGCCATTACAGAAAACCAGAAACCACTATACAGCTGATACCTACAAAGAATAGAAACATTTGCTACTGCACTTAATGGTTACAACTGCCTGTTTTAGTAGAGAAGCTAGAGGTGATTTAGAGACGAAATGGTTTTTGAGTGATATAAACAGGAAAGGTGGAAATTATCTGGAAACCTAAACTCAAATTGACAAATCGACTCAGACAGCTCCATTTGTCCCTTGATAGCTCTGGTCACCATTTTTTTTCTGCAAGTTTCCTGGTAAATTTTGCCTGGAAATTGTTGTTTATTCCTCTGGCATCCTCAAAGGGAACCCACAACCTATGAAACCCAGGACAGGAATATTGCATCAGAACAATCAGAACATTTAACACAGGCAATATTTAATACACGAAGTAGCTATTTTATCTATCAATAGGAAAGACTATTAAAAATAGTAGTCTGATGATGAGTAATTGTTTTAGTTGCAGTTAAGATCTTCAGATTAATTTCCTCGATACCAGCAGTTACTCACTGAACTAGAAGCTGAGCCATAAGCTGTTCTGACACTGTTTGTGCAAAGGCCTTTGTTCTCCTTCAGATTCCTGCAACTTAATCTATCTATAACTCTTCCCTCTTACTTCCATTGTTTCAAGTCTCACATAAAGATATTTTTATCTTATTTTTAGGATTAAGTGTACTCTCCCTCTGAAAATCTGTAGCATGACATAATGTGAACTGATTCTGCTCTGCAGTAACTACATTAGCTATGTTAAATTCTAAATGTCAGAGTACCTGACCTTTGCTACATTATAATTATTGGTAATATTCTGGCTGGCTGGCCGAGCCCAGAGAGTTCTGGTGAATGGAGTTAAATCCAGTTGGAGACTGGTGATAAGCGGTGTCCCTCAGGGCTCAGTTTTGGGGCCAGTCTTGTTTAATATCTTTATCAATGACCTGGAATAGGGGATCGAATGCACCCTCAGTAGATTTGCAGATGACACGAAATTAAGTGGGAGTGTCGATCTGCCTAAGGGTAGGGTGCTCTGCAGCGGGATCTGGACAGGCCGGAGTGACGGGCTGAGGTCAATTGTATGAGGTTCAACAAGGGCAAGTGCCGGGTCATGCACTTCGGTCACAACAACCCCATGCAATGCTCCAGCCTTGGGGAGGAGTGGCTGGAAAGCTGCCTGGCGGAAAAGGACCTGGGGGTGTTGGTTGACAGTGGCTGAACACGAGCCAGCAGTGTGCCCAGGTGGCCAAGAAGGCCAATGGCATCCTGGCCTGTATCAGAAACAGTGTGACCAGTAGGAGTAGGGAGGTGATCGTGCCCCTGTACTCGGCACTTGTGAGACCACACCTTGAGCACTGTGTCCAGTTCTGGGCACCACAGGATAAGAAGGACATTGAGGTGCTGGAGTGAGTCCAGAGAAGGGCAACAAGGCTGGTGAGAGGTCTGGAAAACAGGGCTTATGGAGAGCGGCTGAGGGAACTGGGGCTGTTTAGTCTAGAGAAGAGGAGACTGAGAGGAGACCTCATTGCCCTCTACAACTACCTAAAGGGAGGTTGTAGTGAGGCTGGTGTTGGTCTCTTCTCCCAAATTACTAGTGATAGGACGAGAGGAAATGGCCCCAAGTTGTGTCAGGGGAAGTTTAGAATGGATATTAGGAAGAAGTTCTTTACTGAGAGGGTGGTTAGGCACTGGCATAGGCTGCCCAGGGAGGTGGTGAAGGTGCTGTCCCTGGAGGTGTTTAAAAAACGAGTGGATGAAGCACTTGAGGCCATGGTGTAGTGGTTAGGGAGATGTTGGGATAAAGGTTGGACTTGATGATCCTGGAGGTCCTTTCCAAGCATAGTGATTCTATGATTCTATGATTCTGTTCTGTGACCAGTTTAGACAGGGGTAGCAGGGCCTTAGAGGGTGTTAAATGGAAGTTAGCTGTGGGAGACGGTGCAGTGGTCACTGTGTGGAGGACCACATCTCCTGAAGAAGGCCAAAAAGCTGCAAGGCTACCAGACTTCAACATGTTAACCTACAGAGAGAGAGGTGCTGTACGGTAGTTACCAATATATGCAAATCCTTAGGGGAGTGGGGGTTTGAAGACAAAGGAATTCAAGGTGTTAACCCTGCATGGTGAGCAGTGCACAAGAAGTGTACATCCTTGCTTGACTGTTCTGCAAGTAAAATTTTACATCCTGGTTTCATCAGCTAAGACGCTTATTCGAGCAGTGCCAAATCCCTCCAAAGTTCAGGGTGGGAAGAGTTGTGAGTGCCTGTGCTCTGGGCCTGTAATCTGGGGGAAAGGAGCAGGACAGCCTTTTCCCCAGTGACCTAACTGTCTTGTTGGCTCAGCTTTTAGAGCATTCTGGTTTTATACATTTTTCTTTTGAGAAATGCGTGTTATGTCAAAAGTTCAGTGTAAATTTGATTTTTATGATGTCTTTGTTTTGAATAGTTCTAGTTTAGAAAATCCTTTATTGCAGCAGAATTAATGCACTGGTAAAGCTGTTCCCTACAAAACAATTTACAGCAGCTGTCAGCATCAAATGTTTTCTAGGCACTACATTTGCTGCCTAGCAACCATGCCAGGGTAATCTTGCTGCAAGTCACCCGTGTGTGCAGTCCTGTCAGATAAAGGGACTGCGCTGCAGGATTACCCACCAGTCATTAGTCATTAGTGACAAGATATCTTCCTTACAATATAAAGTGCCCTGCAGATTCCCCAGGATGAACACACAAGACTTCAAAACAGCATTGCATTTTTTGTAAAAGAAAACCCATACGTTATTCCTTACTGTGAGGTCTCTGGTCAGCAGTTATTCCTTGGAAGACATAGGAATGAAATGCAGATAATGGGTTAAAACACTGGAGAACATGAGTGTGATCTCCAGACTAGCAGGGGTACAGTTCAGAGGGTTGAAAAGCTTAAAAGAAACTGTTGGGGAAATCTGTTATACAGCTCTTCAGCCATTCAAATGCTATTTAGATTTATTTAAAACACACAAAGACAAGAATTATTTGGAATAGAAATCAGAGTATTACCTACAGACAAGGGAATCCAGTGGTTTTACTTTCAGCTTGTGGCAGAGCAGACTCCAACAGTCAGTTCTAAAAAGAATCAAATTGGAAGTGACAGGAAAGATTATCACAGACCCAACACAGTACTTAGACCACGTTTCCAACTAATTTCAAGACACTCGGAAGGTCTCCTAGACACAACTGATATCCTTCTTTTTACAATGCTGGGCAGAAATGTAAACAGATCATTCTAGAGAAACGTGTTTCTTACTGCTGAGTTAATACAAAAAAGCCTTGTAAATGGAAATCTGACATCCAGAGTGTCACCTATAGACCTCTATAGTGTAGATGTGCCAAGAATAGGAAGGTGTGATAGAAGATGCCAGACAAGGCAGTTAGTGAGATGTCTCAGACACCTAGGTCTACTGAATCTCCATTTTGTATTACTCTCCTTTATGCTCAGACTCCTCACAGTTCCTTCTTAACTACATCATCTCATCTGTTGTGCTTATGGGGGTTTGGGAGTGCAGCAGTACCAGCCCTAGTTCTGTTATGCATGGTCAGGACATATCAAGTGCTTCCAAGCACTGCCTCTTGCGGTGAGAATCAGCTTGTCTAGGAGAGGGTGCTCAGGAAAATTAAACGTGCAAACTTACCAGGCATTGATTTGTTCCAGCTCAGTCTTTGGTCAAAGATATATCCTTAGCTAAAACTCACACCTTGTCAAAGTCAGAGCCTGTGCAATAGAGTCACACAATTTTACTGCCTCAAAGGTTTAAGTAGAACATGTCTGTTGCTCTCTGTCCTGTGAAGCCAGGTATCAGCTAGAGGAAAAGAAGGAACAGAGTAGCAAGTGAGGGAGAACAAGGACCAACCTTCCAGATCACCTGATTTGCAGAGGAAGAACCATTCAGTTGCACCAATAGGAAAATTAAGTTCTCTGACCTTGTCATATTTTCTCAGAGCTACAATGTTCACTTAACAGCCTTTTCCTGCTTTAAGTTCCTAACCCTGATGATTCCTCCTTAACCTTGCAGAAAAATGCCATTCATTGCTCTTGAGCAGGGCCTACTGCTCAGTATATATTGATACGTATGCATTGCAACCTCTTCTGCATCTCATCTTAGACTCAAAGATGGCAAAAAAGCCTGTACATAGCTGTTTTGGCCAGTAACCTGCAGCGTATCACAGTTATAGTAGTCTGTTCAGAACCTCTGACTTTTCCTTCTGTTACTATTATGTGTGTGTAGGCTCTTTACTCTGATTTTTCCCTCTAGTTTCTTTTGTAGAAAGCTAATGATTTGCTTGACCAGTACTGTTCCAAATAACTTCAAAAGCTGCTGGGAACTAAACATCCCATCTCCAGCCTCCTTGTATGTATTCCCACAGGAGTGTATTTCAGTACATACTGCTAGGCTCATAAGCCCATGAGTCAATATGTTCTTACCAATTGCCCCTAGAGAGGGATTAAAATGCCAGAAAAAAAGAGAATAATATTGGGTTATTTCCTTCCATTTAAAGAGTTATCTTGAACACATTTTCAAAATTTCCTTTGTAATCAGGAAGATTGGAAGAGTACATTGAAAATAATGAAAACTGAGATTCTTGTCTTTCCAAAGGCTTGGACTTAAAGAAAAGACCATATATCAGAAAGCTTGAGACAGTAGCAAGAGACCACAATTCTAAATCAGCTGCTAAAGTAATTTTTTCCAAATATCCTAATCTTCAATCAAATGTGACTAAGTTGTTCTCAATTTCATTGCCATGCATTGGTATCTAACTACTACAAGGAATTTCAAGGCTCAGTGAGTTTCTGTTCAGGATAATAGTTTATTAAGTATACTTTTACATTGGGAATCCAGAAAACCTTTTCTAGCAGTGTCTAAAACCCCTTGAGTTAAGCCTCAGTTAACTTTAAGATTTTCCTCCTTTGAGAAAAAGCCTATGTTAGGAGTTATTGGACAAACTGTCGAAAACAGAGTTGTGGAAACAGCAGAACAGCAAATCAGACTCATACTTAACCCTTCCTCTTAACTGGATCTGGCAGCAGTATTTACAGACTGCTCATTCGGTGAAATAAGGTTAATAGTTAACTTGAGGCAGATTCAGGCCTAGGCCATAGTTGGTGAATAACCTTTCTGAAGAAAAAAAATAATTGCAACAAATCAATAGGTAGTGCTTTGCCCTTTTTGTCGACAGGGAGTAAATAGGCTAGTCTGGTGATACAGGCCTCAGTCTTTGAAGGTATGTGACCCACATATAGAGTGAATGACTGGATGAGGTAGCAGTTCTGTGTCACTACTAGCCTAATAAGTGATGAAATTGATTTCATTGATGATCTGTTTCACTCACACTTCCATAGATTGTGATCAAAAGTCTCACTCAAATCTCTGTAGGGATCTGTTAGTATGTTCTGGTAATTTCTAGAAAGGCAAATTATTTATTCCTTAGGCTATTCCTTTTCTCTTTATCAGTTCCCATCTCTGCAGACCTGTATGTTCCTTGCAGAAACACTTTTGTTCTAGTGCAGGCTGGTCGTGTTCCATGGAATAAGGTGACTTTTTTCCTTGCAAACAATTTTGCGTGTGTCAGCAGGGTGAGGAAAGTGGAATCCTTGCTGCACTGGTTTTAAATAGAACAGAGATTGTCACACTTTTGGAATATTAAGACCAAGATTGTGAAAGCTCTTCACATGTTCTGGTACCTGTCAAGATTAAATTTCCCAGTCTGTTTTTTAAAATGCATGAATACAGAAGGTTTTATAGTGGAAATAGCACCTCCTTCTTGACATTAGCTGTGTATGGCAGGTCTTGATGCAGTTCCTGCATTTGTGCCTAGCAGCCACACAGTGTTACATTGCTGCCACAAAACATTGACAGTTCACACTCACGCTCAGGCTCTGTTCAAACCAAACACTTATACTCACTTCTAAGTGAGCAGTGCAGTGGGCTGTGTTGAGCCAGGCCCATCCTGTGTTCACACTAAAAACTGACAGAGCAGTGAGTTTTGGCACCAGCTGGACAATACTTGGACCTTGCAGTCAAGCTCCCCTGTCCGTATGCATCAGCATGCAGTTCTACTGTAATTAGTCAACCCTAGAATTAGAGTGAATCCTGTTTGTGCAGCCAAATTGATGGATTCAAACCCACAAATGGGATTTTTTTAGATTCCCCTTTCCTATTGTATTAGATGACTATTGATCATGTATGTAGTTTTAGGGATTTGAATATTTTCTCCTCCCTTCCTCCAAACCTATCCTTTCACTTAAGCAAAAACAAATCTACGTTTGTGTTCTGATTACATAATACATAGCCTGGTAAAAATAACCACCACCACCTGTCTCTGTCTACATGGCAGCAGCCACTGACAGAAACTGTGGCCCACACTCTTACATTGGCTAATTTACTGTACTGAAAAGGCATATCAGTAAGTGGATGTCACATGAGGGTCTTCTAATGAAGACCACATTTAAAGTTAGCTTGTATAAACCTGGGGGGTTTTTGGGGTTTTTTTTGTTTTTTTTTTTCAATTTTCACCTTTCCTTAACCAGAACATTTGCTGTGAATTTATGAGGCTAAGGTGGTGGTGCCCATGCAAATGGTAGAAAGGATTCAAAGCTTGTTTAACTGAGGAGCAGTGGGTTTTTTACTCACTCAGTTTTGCATCTTCCAGGTCACTGCTCCTAGCACAGTTTTGTTCACGTAAAGATACTGTGACATGATGTTTCTTCAGCTGGCATGTGCAGTGGTCTACAAATCCAAACTGCACACTGAAAGCTTGGAGCTGTGTTTAAGTAAAGGTACAGCAATGAGATTTCTTAGCAGCATGGAAGAGTCAACTTTAAACACTTACCTCCCCCTGCTATGCAGCAAGTTATCCTGCCCTGGCATACATAGACATTTTTGAGCAATTCACCTGTTTAAGCCTGTCAGGACATGAGAAGTAAAGATGGTAGAAGACATGTTTAAGGAGTCAAGCAGAGACAGTCATGTATTAGATTTACCCAGGTTCTGAGCTTGTGAAGCATGACGGGCTTCTAATCAGGAAACCATTTGTGCCCAGTAACACAGGCCTGCTGCTGGGCCAGCACTGTCAGAACTGGCTGGGAGCTCTGGAGTGTGAGAAAAGCTAGTGTACCACTGCCTGAACCCAGCTGAGCAATGCCCAGGGCAGAGGGGGGCCTGGAGGAATGCTTGGGGGGGGGGGGGGCACAGTGTTTTGTGAGACTTGTATGTGAGATAATATGTAGTTTCACCACACATTGTTATGCTCCCCTAAGTGCTGTCACTTCTGTTTCACAGCGGAAGGCAGGAGGAAAACAAAGCGAGTATCACAGCTTGTATGATTATATACTATTATAGCTTGCAAAGCCATAAAATAGATGCTACAGTTTCACTGACAATTATCACTTATTTATATTTCTTTATGGCACATTTATCAAATGGTGCAATTGAGCTCTTTTGTAAGAGAAGTCTTGATCCTGTTCCGTTCCGCTCTTTTCATGGCAGACTAAATGTATTCCTGTGCTAAATGTGGTTTTTTGCCCTCTTTAATTTCCCAGTAAGTTCTGAAGTGACTTAATCATGCCAATGAACGTAAGTAATTTTCATTCTTTGTAGATACTAGATTTACTCCTCCCAGTGTTTGCCTCGCCTTCCCTTTTAATAGGCAGAGATGAGCCTTTAAAAAAAAAAGAGAGAAAGCTGTAATTAGGACACCAAATTACTAGATACAGTTAACAGCAGAACCAGAGATCAAGAACTTGGCACCTTAAGTCCATCTTGGCTCAGCTTTTTTGGTTGCTGCTGAATCAGCTTAGGGCACAGTTTTAATAATGGATCAGCAGGCCTGTTATTATTAATGGGAACTTTCGTTAGGCTTTTCAATTGAGGGTACCCCACAAAGACCCCATTTCTTCTGGAAAATACCTAATGATACCTCCATTTCCTGCTGTTGATGTGTTCCTTATGAACAGTTTAGTGTGTGATCTAAAGGAATCACATGAACCATAACAATGCGGAAATGACTGCACATACGCAATGAGTGAATCAAGAGCAAAGAATCAGTGCAAAAGAGAGACTACAAAGAGGTGACAACACAATGTCAAACAGTGAAGGTGTAGAAACACTTCTGCAGCTTTGTGTTACTTGAAGTAGCTTCATAGTTTGTTGACAAGTCTGGTATCTGCTCTCGCAGGGGAATGGTCTGTGCATTCCCTGCAGTATGGACTGGCTGCCAGAGCAAGATGTCATTGAGAGAGCTCATAAACTCTGATCCTACAGAGATCTTGCCCTGTTATGCAGGATATGATAAGATATGGAGAAGAAAATATCTAACCTTCAGCCACATTGTGTATATACCTGCAGCTGCAGACGAGTAACTATCTATCTGACAAATTAATTGGCTTAGAAGACCAAAATATTTAAGAAAATGCTATCATGTAGAATGAATAAAAATAGCTTATCCTTCATTGAATGGCAAAGCCAAGGAATGCTTGCTAGGCTAGATTAGGAACTTCCCAGTCTTTCTACAAGATTATTCCATTCTTATGAGTGAATATTAGAACTGATGCATTGACAGAAATTGTATCAGCAGTCCATTACTGATTTTTGGAAAATGTTTATATTCAAAACTATACTTAGCATTTGAAGAGTTTTGCCAACATTTGCTTTGAAAAATTGTGGTTGCAGCCACAGAAGCTGTTTCAGTGCAATTCATGTGGAATATGGTCTTCAGAGGAAGATAAATTTGCCATCTGAGACTGCATTAATTCCTTGTGTTCCACCTGCAGTTTCTGACATCAGGACAAACTGCACAGAGAATTTTTGTAGCAGTCTAAATTACTCAATAAAACACACATAAAAGTGTAAGCTTCCCAAAGCATATCTTTTTAGTAGTATTTTCAAGGCAGATGTGAGAACAGGGGTCTGGAAATGGGGCATATTTAGGAGGCTTTCTGAAAGTTAAATTACTAGTGATATTACCAAGGCTTCTAAATGGGTTTTACTTCCTGCAGTAAGAAATAGCTGTGAGGAAGTTTAATATGTCCAGAGAGACTTTTTTGAATTGAACAGAGCCTGCAACAAACAGCAAGAAAACTTTTTTGGCAAAATAATGAGGGTTTTTGCACAGTGCCATTTTTTGAACTTGTCACTTTTATGCAGGCTAATGAGACAATATTGCCTATATAGCTATAAGTTTTCTTCTGTTTCCTGTAGCTAGTGTTCAGTGTTTGCAAACAGTCTGAGCTGTACTAAAAAGACACAGGTGTTGCTACATGCCTAATCATAGTATTTTTTTCTGCCCTGTTCCATCACTCCTCTCCATAGCACAGCACTTCACAGGACAAATCAATTTGAAATTGTGGTAAACATCTCTTCATCTTGTTTTGATATTGTGTGAATGGAGGGAAAAGAAACTTTTTTCAAGCAAGAAAAGTTACCTGTCCCTTCATTCATTATCTTCAGATTTTGTTCAGGGATGGGGTTTGAGTTTTTGATAGGAAAATTCACATTTGTATTTATTAATCCTGTTTCTAGGAGAGGTTCATAACATTTAACAGATTAGATAAAGTGCTATCTCTCTAATACACTGAAAAAAACCTTCTTGAAGATATCTGTAGCCAAACAATACTTGACCAGCTGTGTCTGGTGAATATAGATATTTTTCCAGCCTTTGAGTAAGAATGAGATGTGTTTCTCTGCTGCATTATTTCTTTTTTGTGTATAAAGTCTTAATAAAATACACAGTTCCTCTGGGAGAGCTTACATTTTAATGCCAGATGAATTATTTATGCACCAGCACTTACAGAAATGGAATTGCCATATGTTAATACACTGAAGAGGAATGAATACTTAGACACAGAGGGATGCACAAAAACAACAAATAGTGCATTAGAAGCCTGTAAATGCTGGTCTTGTCTGGGATTAGGCACTTAATATATTTTTGTAGCTTCTGTTAAGATAGTTCAGCTGCTGTGTGATTCACTTGAGTCTTGAAGCAGATACAAAATATAAACTCATTAAATATAAAATGTAAATCTAAATAAATATATTTATGTAAAATATAAGTTTATTAAATGTTTTAATTTGCCCAGCTGAAAGATTAATACAATTAATCAACTATATGTCTGTTAAGATGCTTTTCCTTTAAGTATGACTAAAGGCAAAACCATGAGAAGGATTTTTAGAATAAAACATTTCATTATTTGTGTAGAAATAAAATTAAATACATACACAAGCCTGTGAAGTAGGCAGAGAACTGGTCATGGTATAATACAATTATATAATGTCACTGATATTGGAGTAAGAGTCCTAAAAACTATGGGCATGGCGTAGGCAAGTATTAGAACAAATTGAGTTTAGCTACAGATATAGACAGTCTGCAGTTTCCTTATTGCAGTAAGGTCACAGTCCTTATTTGGATTCACTGAGTTACAGATTTTCATATCTGAAAGTCCCCTTTTATAAGTGGCTCCATTTGTTATTCAGAAAGGTTGAGGGGGGGATAAATTATGGATATAAACAGAAGAGCTGTGTATGTTACATGGCAAAAGACATGTCCTATTTGAAATGGTTGTAATAATCTTCACTGTCAATTGAGTCTTGTATAACGAGTATGTCACTGGATCTTGAACCTGTAGGAACAGAGAGTGTGCCATTAACTTCAGCAGCTGGGGCCAGGGCACGGACACTTAGTTCCCCGTTCTGCCTCAGTGTGACCTTGCACACAGTCACTGACGCATTTCCTTACCCCAAAGAGATTTTTGGTATCTAACTGTCACTAAGTCCCATGGGGGTTTTGTTTCTGTGCCTTAGTCTGAAAAATGAAACGAATAATTTCTCCTCACTGCATGGAAGACTCTGTACGATATGACCCGTGCAAATATAGATGATGACTGTTTTTTTTACATAATATAGCTTCACACAAGATTCCCAACTGCCATCTCCCATAATGGTGAGCTTGCCTTTACTTTGTGTTGTTAGAGACACAGCTTCTCTGTGGGAAGCTTTAGCTCTGTGCTGCAGGAACTTGAAATAACTCAGCTATTTCCAGCTACCTCTGCATTTCACCAGTGAATGAAGAGGTTCAACAGGACAAGCTATCATACGACTAAGTGTAGTGGAGTTCCCTTTGGGATCCACCAGTATCATGATCTGGGAATTGTAAGAGAAGCTTCTACATCACTTATCTGACATGGGATACATCCGTTGCTTTTGCCAATCTATTTTCAAAACAAACCAAGTCATGTCTGCAACAGTGACAAGGTCTTGGTTATGATCATTCCTAGATTTTGCTACAGGAGTGCAGAGATAAACATGATTATAAATCCAAAATAAGGGATTTTATAAAAGGAAACTGAAGTGTAAATGAAAGTCGTGGTCTGAAATAATCTCTCTCTTCAAGAGTGTTGTACTGAAAGCAGATCCCCATTTGTGATACTGTCTGGTAGATATATGGTATCAGCATGTGACTCTGTAAATAGTCTTTTCAGCATGCATCATCAGTGAGGAAAAGCAAATTCACTGCATATGTAAAACATAGCATGGTCTTAGTAAGACTTTCCCAGGGGAACTGCATGTAAATTTTGGACCTGGTAACCTACGTTAAATTTTAAACATCTATTTTATAGCGGTCACCCAAAGAAGAAATCACACCATACTTTTCTTGTAGGAAGTGTAAGTTCTGAGAACTTTATACCATTTCTGTGAAATATCCAGTTGTAAATGGAAAAAAATATAAGCACCAACGTTTTCCAAAACAAAACCCAGCTAATTGTTTTCAACTTACAATATATATCATGTTTAAAGAATATGAATGTCCTTGATTGTGCATGTTAACTATGAAAAGTACAACTTCTCAGGGGAGTTACTGCTAGTGAAATTAATTCGATATGTGTCTGGAGCCAAACAGAGGATTAGTCTAAACTTAGGTGGTCCCAGGTTTCCCCTAAAAATAATATAACTTAAAAGTGGTAAAGGCAGTCATGGATGAAAGGTTTCTAAGCTGCCTTACAAACACAAAATACAGAGAAATCCATTGGGTTTTATAAGAATTATATTAAGGTTTTAAATGAAATGTTTTAGAAATTTCAATTTCAACAAGTAATTTTAGCTATTTAAGTGGGGGAAAAAATTACTTTGGGATTCAAAGGGAGTTAAATTTGATATCTCAAGTATTAAGTATAGTGTGTGTAAAAAGTTCATGTGAATTGCATTGACCAGATCAGTACTCCAGTGTCCTAAGCATTGTACAAGTTATGCTGTAAATACAGTCCCTGCTCCAAAGATTTTGTATACTACAGTGTGGCTAAATCTGAGAAAAGAAGGTGCTTAAAAAATATACACTTAGTTTGGACTGGATGTGCAGGCAACTACAGACTAGTGAGTAGCACTGAGAAAAAACAGTTACTCACATAAAGAGAAGGATAGACAGAAAAGTTTGAATTTAAACTTCCTGAATTGGCTTTTCTCCCTGGGCTTGTCAGAATGAAAAGGTTGCAGGAGTGTCTGAAGTGGCCTTTTGGCATTCCCCTCGCTGGTACAGACCATTTAGAACAGTTCTACTTCTCTTTTGTGCCCACGGCTGCCATCAGAGACATGTTTCAGAGAAAAGTCAAAGCACTTCTACACTCAGTGCTCAATGCAGCGAGGATAGCCTGAATAAAAGCAGCACTCGGGAAAGCATTTTGAAAACTGACAGTTCAAAGAGAGTCAGGAACTTCAAAGCTGCAGAGTCATAAACTCATCATTTTTTATCCAGCACATAAGTGCTATGTTTTTACTGTGTTTCTTCTTTTGATGTCAGCAGGCTACCACATCTGTTAGGCAGAGCAGCACACAAGTCCTTTCCCCATGACAGTAATCTGACACTATTCATTTTGAATCCTATCACACATTCTAGAAATATATACACATTTCACAGCTTCTTTGTGTTTCCATTTTGTTTGAACAACTGTGGTTAAAATAAAATAATGAGTTGTATTTCCCTCCCCTCCACAAAGTACTGATCTTTGAATTCTTTCCTGTTTATGTTAGCACTTGCTTTCCTAATTCTGCAAGCATTCAGGCCTGCCATGTTGCAGAAATCAAGGCATACATTTCCTATGGAGCTAATTACTTTCCATAAATTTAGTCTCTTTCAGCCTTTTTAGTAGCATGTGAAATGGTTCAGTGTTATTTTTATGCTCCGTGTTAGAAACAGAGAAGAAAAATAACTCGATTTCAAGAGGTAAAACGTGGCCATGGCTGGGATGATTTTATGTGTATTTTTCTGACTGAGGTCAAGTAACTGGAATCGATGTCTGATGTCATGCAGAGCAAGGATGTGTTGTGATTTAGATTTATATTGCAGTGGGGTGGATTTCTGGAAGATCTGAGTACCTGGTGATCTAGCACCTGGCTAAGCTAGACCATGAAAATGAAAAATAGGGCAAGAGGAAAATGGCATGCTAGAGTTGGAGAGAACAGGAATACAAATTCTGAATTGAATGGGGAAGAAATGATGGGGAAGATTCTGTGCTGATACATTTAGCTCCTTTTAATATATCCATTCCCAGAAGTTGTACAGTTCCCTCTAGCAGCATAATATTATGGGTTTTGTTTTTTGTTTTTTGGTTTTTTTTTAATGAATAGGTCAGCAAAACCCCCCAATGATTGGAATAGTACTTTCTTTCCTTATTTTATTCTCACTTCAGGTGTAGCTTCCAGATTTTTTGGTGCCTTGATGCTAGGCCTGGGTTTTTCTTTCTTCTCAGTACCAGGCAAGTGCACTTGGAAGCCTTAAGCACCCTCATTTAGTCAAGTTTCTATAATTTTTTGATTTTGCAAAGTCTTTACTTCTTTTCTAGCCCACTAGTAAAGCATGTTGAAGCACAGAGTTTTCTCTACATAGCTTTGGGTTCCATAAAATGATTTGTTATTAGAGCATCCTCAGCCACCTGTAAATGCAACAATCAGGAGGTTTAAATCTTTGCCAGTTAGAAAGCTAAGTCTAATTGCCCTTCAGTAGCAGGATGCAATGTAGGCTCTTTCTGGAAAACCTCCTTCACTTGCAGTTTGCCCTGAGCTGTCTACATACGTCCTTTAATGTATGGCAAGGGCTTAGGAACCAATGACTTTGCCAGTACACTGTTCCTAACACACAGAAAGTCCTCTCTCTCTTCTGCCTTGGGGAATAATGATCTATTTTATGGGGATACTGGGGAGACTAGTTAATGATTAAAACCCCCACGTTTTAAAGATGTAGACAACATTTCATTTACTAGCTTTTCCCTTTCCACTTATTCTTTTATGTCTATTCCATCCTAATCTGATATTACTTTCTGTTTTATTGCTCTTTTCCATGGCTTGTTTTTCCCTCTCTATACAACTGATACTGTTTCAATGCCGTCTTAAAGACTTCTGCTTTTGTAACTCACCTGTGAACTAATGTGGAAATGGGTTAAAATAAAATTTGTGCTATATTCATAAGTAATACCAAGAAAAAGAGACTGTACTTCCGGAGTCTGAAGTATATTTTTATAGGTAGGTGAGTTATAAAACCTCTAAAATAGGAGGCTATTAGAATAGAAAAGCTGACGTAAATGTTACTGCTATGACCTGACTGGAGGGAACTGAACTTTAAGTTCTCTGAAAATAATAAGGAGTTTGAGTATTGCTACAGTAATGCAACACTGGTTTTTCCATTTTAAATGTTTGAAGTTGAGCAGCTGAATTTACTTGATTTTCTCTAGACTGTTCTGTACTCAGCTCTGCTAAGTCTCTTAACCCTTGACTGCCTGCATTGACCCATGGCTGACCTTGGATAACTATGTACCTAAACAGGCACTGGGAAGAGACTACACAGCATTAAATTCAGCACACAAGCTCCTGCTTCTCAAACTAAAGGGAGCAGTTCTATTATCTATCAAGTGGAGAAATTCACATGCAGGAGCAGAAAAATTGCTGTCTGCCAGCTTCTCTAAAGAGAGAAGGCACTCACATACCTATCTCTGCATGCTTCTGTGGCTGGTACCTTTTGAGGATGGCATGGTAGCCCTCACAGTTCATCTTTGTATTTTGGCACTAATCAAACTAACTGGTTTCATTTTTTTTTCCCAAGGTTGTGCAGAAGCTGGTTGTATAGCTTCATAAATAAAATAATTACATTAAATAGGCTATTTATTTTAAGGAAATACCAAGGCCTTCATCTTATACTCTTATTACCTGCAGTGGTAGCTACACAGAGTAGCAGAGAAACTAGTTTAAAAATAGTAGTTGTCTGATGATGTTTCCAGAAACCTTTAGAATGTCTATTCTGTGTTGGATCGACAGTGTGCAGTGAGCCAGATGATCTCGTGCCCCTGTGATTGTAGCCCAATGTCTGAGTCTGCACTTGCAAGAAACTGCATTTAGTTGATGTCAAGGAAACTCATAACAGCATGCGGATTTTCATACTCAGAGCACCCTTTAGAAGAAGGGCCTAAAATATTGCCGCTGGCAGAAAGGGAGGTACATGGCCAGTTCCTAAGGAAGGATTAACATTCCCTTTCCTGTACCTGTGAGTCAGCTTTAGCTCACTTGCCCTTTTATTCTTTAGTATTTGCTTTCGCATTTTCATTGATGTTGAGCCCTCAGTAGGCAGAGACAATGATTAAATTCTTCCCAAGGCTCAGAAGTGGGATATGGCAGTTGAAGGATGATAACTCAGTGAATGGCTGTGCAATTCAACCAGACAAGGGGCTGTGCAGATGTACTGTGGCAGCACTGTGTGATACCCTAGAACATCAGAGCCCTCCACAATGAACAGAGATGTTTTTTTCATTCCTTCATTGGTGATGCAGGTATCCTGATGGTTTTGATGGCTGTCAGATCTTATTTCCTATTCACAGAAAAATTAAACATGCCAAAACAGTTAAGCTCACTAACATAATGTAAGCTGCAAGAGTTTCAAATTCCTAGGCTGACAATGAATGGAAGGGACTGTTCAAGGAGAGGCATTCCCATCCTTTATATGTTGTAGTAAGTTGTCAAGGCTGAAACTTTTTTTCTTTTTTTTTTTAAAAAGGCTAGATGTTAAGAAAAATGCGTGCTTGCTAGCACAGGATGTGAAAGCTAACCATTTTAAAAAGAGAAAAACAAACCTCTTCACTGTTAAATTCAACAGACAGACAGGGACTCTGCTTATTAGCTAGGATGATGGCATACATTTTTCCCTGCAGGCTGCTGACGAGCCATCCTGCTGACTCCCCCAGTCAGGTTATACTTGCTTTGCAGGAGGCTAGCAGCAATCAGTGCTCATTGCACTGCCACCTTCCTTTTCAGCTATGGAATCTCACCACTATATCTAGCAATGGTTAAACGTCCTGTCTTGCATGGAGCTGACTTGTAGTGCCCTGCGGGAGCTTTCAGTTCCATGGGCAGTAGTGTGCCAGGGTGCCAGCCTAAGGAGAGCTTTGTGAGGGGAAGTCTTGGTGGTTTGGGGTTTTGTGATGGAATTCTGTAACAGCACTTTTAGAGCTGGGGAAGAAAGGGGCATTTCAGCTCATGCTTCTTCAGTGCAAAGGTAATGGTTGAAAAATGGAACTTGTGTCTGAAGGGAAATAGTTGGCATAAAGCTGTTTGTTGTTCACTATTTTCAAGTGGTAAATGGGGGCTAACAATGTCATCTCTGTAGGTCAAGAAGGTGCTTTTCTCATTCTTTCTTCTCACTCCTGCTCTCCTTTCCCCAAACCCTGGTATGACTAAAACAGAACCAATTTTTCTTTCAGTAATTTTACTTTTCATTTAAATCTCTTCTAAGTGACTGCACCTTCTGAAAATTAATGGCATGGTTTTTAGACAGTGTCTGCTTCTAGCAGTGATAATACTTGATGTTTATAGTTACTGCTATGCAGACAGGCTCCTGCTTGTACTTATTCCTATACAGACCAAGGTCAGTTAACTTTCTTATGTGCCAACTTGGAGGGCTGTGGAAGTGTAAGGGCGTAAAGGGGTCGCACCTGCAGGGAGGAGCGAATGGGACAGGTGACTCAAACAGACCAACAGAGTATTCCATCCCATAGACACCATACTCAGTATAAAGCTAAGGGATCACAGGGGCCAAATTCTCTTTTTCCATGGCCAGTGCCCTGGAAGGACTCTGTCCATTCTTCTGCCTTTGATACGTACCTGTGCATTCCTGAATCCAGTTCCTGCTGCTGAGTCCAGTCTGGGAATTTCCCAGTGCCTGTCCTGCAGCGTCAGTGGTGATGTGATCATCACTGGAGGAACTCAATCTGGGTTTTGTATGTATTTCATTAGTTTTCTTATTATTATGATAATATTTTCTTTTTATTGTTATTGTTTCATTAAAGCTGTTTTAGTTTTTTTCCAACCCATAAGTCTCTCTCTCCCTTATTCTCTTTCCCTTCCCCTTCTGGGTTAATAGAGAGCATCTGTCATTCGCTTAATAGCCAGCCCAGCCTTAAACTGTGACATACAGCTCCATACCTAGCTCTGTGCAAGCAAGCATCCTATGTCCAGTTACTATATTCACAGCAAACCCTTGAATTTTGATTAATCTTACTTACTATGATTCTTTAGTAGTATAACAGCAAGGAATAATGTACTCAATAGGTTTCCAGAAGTCTGCTAATTCATTTCAAAGAGTGGGCATTGAAGTTATTATTTAGACAGATGTTTCCTTGTTTTGTCTTAGACTAACCATTTGATTACTGATTTTAAAAGATTCTCAAATTAATAGTGAGCTGACAGCCTCAAGGGAGGAAGCCAGAGTCGTGCTTTCTTTTCCTTTGTACAGGAAATAAGTCAAGGTTGAAATACTGGCAGTTCCATATGGCACATGTTCTGTCTGTAGATACTGCTGCTCGTTGTTCTGCCTCCTTTGCATGCACATGTAAAAGGCCCCAGCAAGCCACATGTATACAAACAATGTTGTCAATAACTGCATTTATTACTAAGCATTTGACTGATTTGGCTCCCTCTTCGGAACTGAAATATATATTTATGTGCATAATTTGCAGGTTTGAACGAGTTCAAACACCATCAACTGTTTCTAGACTTAGTTGTAAAAGCTGAAAGATAAACTGGTTTGAGATTCTGTTCAAAAGCAGGTCTTGTTTTATTTAATATTAATTTCTTCTATACCATGAGGCAATAACCAAGCTATTCTGTCCCACTGAATAGTGTATCAAAAGTTGCACATACAGATTTTTTCATTATAATCTTTCCCAGTAGTCTGAGGTCTGCTAATTTTCTTGGCTTAGAAAAAGATCTTCTGAATGGGAAAAATGAGAAAACAGGCATAGTGTCGTGAAGGCTGCAGAAGCTGTATGTGACATGAAATGGATTTTATGCTTTTGTTTGCATTTGACAAGTACTGTGGCTGGTCTTATTACAGCACAATCTTTTGTTTCATAATTATCTCTATATTGTGTACCTAAGGCTTTTATTGCCTACAGGATTATTGGAACTGGTTGAATTGTTTCTGCAAAGATGTTGAGTGAAAATGTTTGGGTTTGAATTTAAAAGGCAGATTTTTTATAGATGGAAAAAATTATTTTTTAAAACAGATAATGTGCATCAGGAAACTTTCTGAAAATCAGCTAGTATTTGTTCTGGGAAGAAAACAAATACGACTGTCCTCAGCTGGTCCACACTCACCAACCAATAGTACCAGTGCTTGTGATTTACTGGTTTTCTGGTGGCTCCAGAAAGTTCTGTCATGAATGCTGGATGCTGTACAAACTCATGGCTTCTTGAAGGCAGGAGACAACAGAGGATGACCAGGAAAGAAAGATCAACACAATAGGCAGTGATCTGAATGCAACAGCAACAAATATATAGATTGATTGGCTGTTTTTTGAAGACACGTGGTAGAATTATAAGTAAATGTTCGATGAAATTCCATTGCAGAATTTTGTATGAATCCTTCCTGTTCATGACGAACAAAAGAAAGGAAAATACCAGGCTGCAGAGGTGAACAGTGAAGCTTGCTGAACAACTGAATATGGACAGTCGGCAGGTCAGAGGTAGCATCATATAATTTGAGAATATGAGTTGAAAATAAAGCAGGGATAGATTATGAAAGGTTTTGGAGAATGAAGATCCAATGCAGGGAGGAGAACCAGAGAAGGATCTTTGAAGCAGTTTTTGACTGAATAGGTTAAAAACAATCAGAGTAAAAAGTATTGTTGAAGGAAGTCAGTAGTATGAAGAGGCTGAAGTAGCAGTTTTAATTATACCCCTAATGTATTAAGGGAAAAACAGAAGTAAAGAAAAACTCAGTAAACAAACAAGGAGAAGTTCAGAATGTAATAAGACCACTGTGCATGGGAGGTTTTTATAGTGCTTGTGTGCAAGGGACCAGGCAAAGAAAGTAGGAGAAATGAAAACATTTGGATTGAGGTGATTTCAATATCATGGGCTTAACAGGAGAAGCTGAATAATCAGATGAACTGCCTATCAGTATAGCTCAGAGAAACTGTGGAAGCTCTTATAGCAACAAAATAACTGCTAGAAGCAATTTAGAATGAAATTGATTGCACAGAAAAAAATTGGTGTGCACAAGTCAGTCCAGAGAAGGGGTGAGTTGGTAGAGGGAAAAATCTGCGCATTCCTCTAGACCTCATTAATCAGTTTCATCCTTTTATCGACAGCCATAAAACATTACGCAGCTTCCTCTGGGGCTGTAGCAGTGCTTGCTGAAGGGAATAAAGGCAACATCTGGGCTTGAATGCCTAAGCAATAGTGGTGGTGTATAGGGAGTATTGAGGAAAACTTGTTTACCAGCATTTCATGTCCCTTTCCATTACCTTTTTGTCCCCAGGAGTTAAGTCAATCTAAGCTTGACCTTTCTTCTCAGTGTATAGTGTCAGGCAGTCCACCACAGGGGTGGGAATGCCTTGGTAATTCTCTGCTGAATAATGGCCAGTGATCTGATTGGCTTAACATGTATCGAAATCAGTTACTTTTAACAAAAAAAGAAAGAATGACCAATATAAAAGCATTCACTGCCAACAGCTATCATATTCTTTTTAAAGCCAGAAGAATTTCCTCTGGATTTGATATTCATTAATGCCTTATTTCTTTTTGCTGAGCCAACTGGATTCAGTTTGTCATGATCAAAGCTCTCTGGTGTAAAAGAGAATGAAAAATGAATACAGAAAAGCAAACAAACACTTTTTCTCTCCACAAAACTGCTCTATGTATCTCTCTTGTTTAATGTATCCTTCAAAAATGCTTATTTGCTTTTTTCATTCCCCCATGATTTTTTATAGTAAAGAATTTTTCTGTCCTTGTTAAAATAACAGTGAAAGTTATAAAAAAAAAAAATAGGAAAGTCTTCAGGTGGAGCTGATTTGCTCTAGGAAAAGCAGCTGCTTTGCAATGTGTACACCATCATCAGAAAGGCACAAATTTACAGAAGTATGAAATTATGAGCAGGAAAGTCTTGGCTAGAAAAATACACTAGGTCTCAGAGTATGTGGGTGTTATTTCTGGTCTGTCTTCTAAGAACTTAGGGCTTCTCTGGACACTTTTTCTACACTGAAGTATGGTAAGGAGAGGTTTAATGCTGTATTATCTCAATTAATTCTGTTCACAAAATTCCACAAAAGCAAAATATTATCAAGAAGATATGAGGCTGGATTAACTAGATTAGATACTATTTAAATCCACTCGAAAAACTGTTGCTAAGCACAAGTACTCTGGAAGTTGGAAAGTTTTCATTAACACTAGCTAACTTTAATCCTTCATTTTTACAGTGGCATCTGTGTAACAATTAAGCAAACAATAAAAGTGGCAAGACAGGTAATTTCCATGTTTAGTTGATGAAGAAAATACTATGACTCTTGTAAAGGGTCTGTTTGTACCACAGCAAACAGGAGGCACAGAATTTCCTCATAATGCAAACCTCTGTACTATGTGTGTGTGAGCCAGTATCAATTACAGGTAGTTTTCTTCAACACTTGTTAGCAATACATTTTTTAATGCAGCTAAACTGTAACCTATATTGTGGCTTTACCAAAGCCAGTGGAATAATGCCAAGGATGAATCTGACTTCACTTAAAAAGCCCTCGAAGAACAATGTGTCTGGGTCTGCTAAGGTGACCAGTCTTGAATGACTCGTAATGAGTTGATGGCTGAGTCTTTATGAACATATTTCAATGGACAAAATCTATGGTAGGTACAAGTAGGAGGAGATGCGACAGCACATAAAAGAAGTAATGTTCTTTATTTATGTACAAGGAGCAGATGATTAGGCATTGCTCTGTTCTGAACTGCACAGGGACTCTCTTAGCAAGTACAGTAAGAGCCAGTCCTCCAGCATGCAGTCAGGACAAATAGTTACGTACGCTGATGAGAGAGAAGGGGGATCATTTGGAGAGTAGTAGATTTCCTCAGGAATTAAAAAGCAAGAGGGAACAAAATTTGCTTCTGGGATCTAAGCCATGACCTTTGAAAGCATTCAATTCAACTAAAAAATGCAGGACTGTATTAGCAAGGGGAAAGATAGTTGCTCATAGCATATTGTAGCTCAAACATTATAATCCTTCCTTGGGGCCTGAAATAAAAGTGAAAGTAGGTCACTTCTCTTCATTTGGATGGGTACTATTTTGCATGTTATCCAATCAAATTATTCTTTTATTAAATATTTCCAGAAAGTATGACCTAAATAGGGCTTGTTCACAAGTAATTGTAAAAAAAAAATAAAAATAAAAAAATTTGATGCATCCATGAGATGTTTTAACTTGACTGTCTTACAGGTGTGGCAAATGGCAAGGAAACCCAGTTCTCTTCTGTCGGAGGCATAGCTCTTGGCTCTTGGCTAACACTCAGGCAGAACAGATCTTCTGATTCTGTCCCTAACACAATCTGTATGTGACCATCCATGGGTTTAAATCAGGTTGTCCATCAATGTTCCCCTTTCCTAGAGTTACCCTCAGGTGTTAATAAACCACTATGTTTATTTACATAGCAATTAGAAATGCACAAAGTGCTCTATTAAAAATACACAAGGTGTTTATTTTCAGACTTTCAGATGAAAAGTACAAGGTATAGGTTTACTGGTTTTGCCTTGTCAATCCACTGACGTAACAGAAGCATGAAATGTGAAAGATGTATTTCTGCTGCTTTATCAGTGATTTCAATAAACATGTGCCTGATGTTCCTCATGTATGTTAAGAGTGTCTTGAAACTGAAATGCTGACTTCATAATTACTGTAAGGAGACACGCTTTTATGACCATGTAAAGTAAGATGTGAATAATCTAAATTATTCTGAGCTCCAAAACACTCTTATTCCTTAATGACCAGCACATCTGAATAAATGCATTATATTGATCAGCTCTTTATTATTATAATCCTGCCTGCAGGAATTAAAACCCAGGGTGATTAGAGGAAAAATATCATCCAGATAGTTGCGAAGACAGTAGCTCAGTCCTCAGTGGTGTAGATTTATATTTGTAAAATATTCCCCTTTAGAATGCATAATTTTATTTGGTTTTAAGCCAATTAAATTTCAGTTTTATTAGACTACTTGGTGCAAGAAGGGAACTGGATTGGACTTGGAATCCAATATTTATCGAGCTGTGTTGTTCTAATGTGCTCTTTGGTTGTATTCCATCTACCCTATATACAGAGATGGTAGGTCAAACTATATTGGCTCTGCCAATATAGTTATTGTGCTACATAGAGCTCCATGCACTCAGTCAATGGAGAGGTTTTTAATTAAAACATTCTATAATGATTCACAGGCCTCTGGAAGTCCATACATAATAAAAGATAAACTAGTAAAATAAAGTGTAAATTTCAAACATAGTTCTATAGTTCTGCTAGTTTGGTTTTTGTTGTCAAGAACGTCTTTTAATTCCATCTTTTAGACGATCTAATAATGACTTTGCCTTTTTGAACAACATATCTCAAAGATTAGTTATTTTTTCCTTTTTTAATTCTACATGTAGACACTGTATTTAGAAGTCCAGACCAATAATAACTTGTATGAGATCTAAAATTCTGTAATTTCCAGAAAAGGAACTACTTGGTTCCTAATGCTTAGATTTACCTCTGCTGTCATATTATCTTTGAGTTATCTTTCACTATCTTTAAACTTGATGGAGGGGAGAAGAGTGGGGGAAAAAGGAGGGAGAAGGAACATGGAGTCTACTGCAGACACGTTGTTCATGTGACACAAGAAAAAGGGTGCCTTTTCCATCAGATTCCTGGAAAAGCCCCCAGGCTGATGTGAATTTGGACAGTGTAAAAGAATTAGCTTTCCTGTGAAATGCACTGCTTGCCAGGCTAACCTTAAAATATGCATCGAAAACAAAAAAAACCCACCCACCTTAAATATAGGTGTGAAAGAGTAAAAGGTTTAATTTTCTTAATTTATCTACAGAATAATTTTAAGCCTGCTTTAAGTCTTTCAAGGGCCATGATAATAAAGCTATTTTTATTCTCTTCCCTCTCCTCATCGACTGCTTAAAATATCTCAGCCACCAGAATGGGTTTGCATTTTCTGCTCCACAGAGCTTCATAAGAAAGTGTTCTGTCTGCAGAAGGTGCCCAGAACTTGCCTGGCCCCGCTTTGTACACTGAATCAGGAGTTTAGCACTAGAGGGGATTAGGCAGTAGAATCAATATATTTGTTCTATTTTTGCCATGCTACAAAGAAGTCTCAATTCTTTTAAACCAAGGAGAATGTTTGAAATTTATTTTTGGTACTATCACTGTGTAATCTCCTTTATGTGGAAAATAACATCAGCCCTGCACTTTGCTTTCCAGTCAGTGCCTAAAGGGACAGTGTCTTCATCTGTTCCTTTCTATTTATGACATGACTGAAGATAATTAACGTTTTTAACCAACTTGCCAATTTATTTCTAAAGGTCACAAAAGACCTGCTCAGCTTGTTGAAGCTTCATTTATGAGGTCTAATTTTTCTAGATGTGGAAGGAAAAATAAAAATTAAGTCCACTGAACTGTATCTACAGCAAAAGATTGTTTTTGTAGATTTTGTAGATTCTCACCACTTTTCCTTTAAAAAAAATTTTAAAGTCCATTTTCATTTAAATGAGGCCTTCATTTTTTAAATGGTGCACATAGATCCATCATCATATATATTGCTTTTAAAAAGTTACCTTCACAGAACATGACACCTGTGATGGTGCTTCTAGTGCAAATGCTCCTGAAATCTGTGTGGGTTGGAGGTCTAATGCTTCACATTCCTATGTGGCAGAAGCAGGACAGACAGGAAACTTTATCCCCACTCTTCAAGCTGCAGATATCTCCTTCTGATCCATATGTAGATTTTAATTTCATATTAACTGTGCCCATTTCTGTGATACTTTTTATCACATTCTCCTATTTTAACAGGGATTCTTTTGTCAATTATATTGCACAGAGGTCTCTGCAGTGGTGCCATCCATTGCTTGAGGTGCAAAGTTCCACTTTCACAGTAAATGGAAATACTGAACATCTGTAAGTCAAGTGAAACAGCCTCACTAGGTGTGTATAAGCCAGTGTTGCCAGAAAGTCTGGAAGAACTTTTAATGAAAAAGCAGCAGTAAAAATTTTTGTTATTACCAGGAACAAGCTGTTTATACTTGTTCAGCTTGTAATTTTCGAGCACTTATATATGGACATCTACAGCTTAGAATAAATAGAATTTTCAAACAGCCCAAATCACACCAAAATTCATTGTTGAAAGGAGTCTGAAGCAGCTTTTAATGTTTAACCATGAGTATCTGTCACAGCTGAGCTGCAATGAGACAATCTGTAGTAATTAAATTAGTATCCTTGAAGTGATTTCCACTGATTTAATTGGATTGGATATGACTCATTTTATTTTTACCTAAACTGCAATTTAAACATCTTTCTTGTGTAAGCAAGGCCTCAGAATTAAGTGTACACCAGAAGGCAGCCTAACCCAGCCCAGCACATCCAACATCACTTGTTTGCAAATTGCATCTTTTTTTTCTAACAGGATGAGGAGGTGCTAGGTAAGTGTCAAGTCACAACACAAGACCTGTGGTTAAGTCTTCTCTACAGCCTGGCAGCAACGAAGCCGGCAGTATGATTCTAGTGGGTGAATCAATGCAGAAGTAATCTGTCTTCTTTTGTTTATTTGCAGACACACTCAGATTTTTCCCAGAAGCTTATTATAAATGAAGCAGACTGTGGTCTGAGCTTGAGGCATGGATGTGCTCTCTTTAGGATACTTTGCACCTGTATTTTGTTGTACATTGCACCTGTATTTTGAGTACTTTGCACCTGTATTTTGAGTACAGACTACAAGTACTTTCCAAACATGCCAGTTTCAGTAGGTTCTAACTGTTCAGTAAGTTCTAACTGCAAATGACAGAACTGCTGCAGAAAAGAATAGCTTCCATCTTTTATTAAACAAAATATTTAAATACAGAGTGTGTTAAAAGAAATCATAGATTACAAAGCCAAGCACTTGCTGGACTTAAGCTTGTCTTTGGGCACCTATTTTGTGCAGTGCAGATGACTGTATTAACACTTCAGGTGCCTTAGATGCCTGAAATCAGGTGGGATGAATAGAGGTCTAAAACAGTTTAAGCTAGTTGCCTGATTTGCTATGGCTTCTGCAGCTAATAGTGCTTAAAAATAACTGTAGCAAGGACAAAGTCTGCAATCAACTAAACACACAAATATACCAATGTTTAAGGCTTGCACCAAACAAAGACTCACTACTGTTTTCAGTGCATGCAGGATCACTGCCCGAGGTGCAAGTGCTGGTGCTGTGTGAGCACTGCAGACAGTTCTGTACTGTGCTAATTTCCGTGGAAGGAGAGTGGAACAGTTACTTCTGACTGAAGAGGTACTTGAACTGACTGAGAATGGGAAACAGAAACGTGCCGCTACCATTAATTTTTCTTAGTAGATAAATAAGGAGTAGTACTTTAAACAAGTGCCTGTACTTATACCAGAACTTTATACAGTGCTGTTTGTTGTAACTTAACAATGGGGAATGACACCATTTCTGGTGTCAACTCTTTATGGATATAAGAAACAATTCTTCAGGGCTTTGAAGCTCTTTTAAATAATTTTGTCAAGTTTTCCTAATACCAAGCGAACCTATGCACCAGATGTTGCTTTTCTTGTCTAATGTTTAGCCCATGTATATGTTTTTACCACTACTGATGACAACAGAGACTCCCCTCATGCTGTGTTGCTCTCAGTGAGGTAGGCAGAAGGTACAGGACGCAGTAGCCCTGTTGTAGGGTTGCCTCAGCCATGTACCTTTAGGTCCTGGAGCACGCTGCCATGGGACTTGCTAGCTAGCACACCTCATTCAATCCAATGTTTTCTCCTATGGGAATAAAGCAATATAAGGCCTGAAATTTAATGTACCTACTCTAAGGTGTTCAGAGGAAGGATCTTTGCAATTGTTTTGTTAAATTTAAAAGAGACTGCAGCTGTCTGGAAGTTCTAAGTCTAAATAGGCTTTTAATACATTAAGCCTAGTTTTCACTTTATTGGAGTGTTATTTAAAACATTGCTAAGCAATTCTGTCCTAGATACAAACTACCCTGTACTCTGCTTACATGAATTACAAAGCTCAGTATGTGCCTTGGTGCTACTGGCTGCAAGACATTATCTAGGCATGTTTGATGGGGAATTACATGCCCTAGAAAGAAAATGAATAAAGAAATCTGCTTTCAACTCTGAAATCTTCTCCTTAGTTCTTCCTGTGATTAAAAAGAAAATATTTTAATATATACAATCCTAACATCTAAAATTATGCAGTCACTTTTTTTGTCATGAGTAGGACTTAGAGAACTCAAGCAATTCATGGCAGAGCAGTGGGAACTTTGTATTATCTCTTCCAGATGAGCTGGGCCGGAGTAAATAGGCTGTATACAGCACTGAAAAAAAACAGCTTGTTTCAAAGGGATCCTTTCAGCTGCAAACCATTATGTCATCCACTCTAAAGGGCTACCCAGCCCAGCAGCACTGTGAGAGCTGGGCAAGTTCAGGGTGTTTGTCCTGGGGGTGGCTGAACAGACTCCAGGATTCTGCTACAGCTTGGGATACAGGGTGAGTGTTATATGTGCGCAAGAACTGGAGATGCAAACCAGGGGATGTGTATTAAATTTATAAAAGAATTGTGATTGGGAAGATGTCTCAGTAACACTGGAAAGGTGACAGGGTGCTATGAAAAAAGTATTTAAATCCCATCCTTTAAGAGTCTATGAAGATTCATGGTTGGACTTGATGATTGTAAAGGTCTTTTCCTACCAAAACAATTCCATCGTTCTAAGATGTTTTTATGCTGCCATTCTTTATGGAAGTATGACTAGATTCTCACAGAATACTGTGTTCTCTTTTCATGGCTCAGCATGTCTCCTGCAGTCATATGCAGTTTGAGGACTGACTTGCCACTGGAGTGTAAAGAATGCCTGTGTTAAGATCTGTGATGAAATGCTACTTCTACTACTTCTGATATGTGGGCTTCACCCCCTCTGTTCCCTGTGGCATGGCTTTAGTAAGCATTCATCTGTGCATGATAAGCAAATGCTTTTCTAAATTACAACATAATCTGTGTTCTGTAAAAGCAAAGTTAAGTATTTTTGATCCTGAGGTTTCTTTTTTTTTTTTTTGTTGTTGTTGCTGTTACATACATATATTTTTTCATGTCCTCTGCAAGTTGATGTTATAAAATGGAGTTTTGCCTTTTCTTGGTGCCTTTTTGGTGAGCCTGAAAAACCTGGATCTTGGATAAAGGAGCCTCATTTTCCACCTAAGCCAGAAGCATCAGGTCTAAGAAAACTCTTTGCTAGAAAGTGAAGCTGAGTTTAAAACAGAGTAATGAGCTGTCAAGGAGCTGTGTGTACTGCCTGCAGCATTGCCATTGTCTGGCAATTCATAGAAAATAAAGTAGGTGAGAGACTCTACAGCTGTGTATGTGCTGTTGGTCCTTAATCAGTAGCACTGAATTCTCTTCAACAGAAACAAGAAATCTGTTTAAATTATATCACCAAAAAAATACATTGAGTATATCAGATTGAAGTTGTTGGGGTTTTTTGTTGGCTTTTGGTTTTTTCTTTTGGGGAAGAAGGTAAAAACATTCGGTTAGCTTTCCGACGCAGGCTGCAAGTGCATCTGTCTTGTTTGCAGCCTTGCACAGTTAGAAATATTTATTGCTGTATGGACAAGGACCAGGCACACTGGTTCCTCTGTGCAGCATGACCTTGCAGCCAGAGCAGCAGAACTTCACAGATGCTGTGTAGCTGGGAGTTGGGGACACACTGTGCTGGCTCACTGACGCACAGGTTACAATCTAACGGGAGGACAGGGGAGCAAGCAATCCAGCCTCTGGCATCAAGCAGAGTTCGCTTTTCATTGTGAAACAAGTAGCCAGGCAACTTCAACTGTCATATTTTCCGGCAGTGATGCAGTAACTTGGCTTTTTTAAGGACGCAGCTCCTTCTGTTATTTATCCCATGGTCTGGCACCACAGTAACTAAACCTTCAACAACAGCATGTTGCAGCAGAAACATGCTCTGACATACAGAAGATAACAAATGGCACACAGTCTGTGTAACAGCATAGAAGAAATTACCAGAAAGACAGCAAACATCTAGAAAGCTTTTTCTGGCTTTCTCCTTAATAGATGGTGGCAGTCCTTTCATGAGAACTTGGAGGGAATATGGAGGGACAGGAGAACAGCAGAGTGCTATTTTACTTAACATAACCCTCAACCAGAATGTATTAACATATATCTTAATGTCCTTTCTACAGCCTCTCTTTCTCTGGGATAGAAGCAAGTGACTCACTACCACTGCATTACCCCTATAGAAAAGGTAGACACATATTGTAAGAAAGGAGACCACAGCTATCTTGGTGACTTGAGTAATCATGATTTTCACAGGAGAAAAGTGTACCTTTACCATTTCGATTGCTGCCTAAGGCTTGTCAAAGGCTACTACAGCACAGGTGTTTAAGTACCTCTTGTCTGCTTCTCCAATTGGGAGCAAGTTGCCTGTGGGCAATTCCTCTAAACTCACAGGAAGCTCCTGCTGTAGATTGTGCTGCCACATTTTTGTGAAGTCTGAAGCTGGGTGGAGTAGTCCCAAGAAGTATTCATGCAGGGCATCAGCCCAAGGGAGGCACCAGGAACATCTCGCCATGCGGAGCCTTGTGCGCTGCCCAGCTTTAGCAGCATGGTAAGGGTCAGGAGGTACCCCGGTGCTCACAGAATTACAACTCTGAAGGATGAGAAAAGCAGAGAGATTGCCCCCTCCTCAAGAAGTGTGTTTTCTCAAGAATCTTTCACCCACTTCTTTTAGTGCTGATGCCATACTTTTGTTGTGAGCTGTAGTATAGTGATCTGAGGGTTTAGCTGCTAGCAGCACCCTGGCCTTTCACTTAAAAGGAGAACATCTAACGCTGTGTTGCAAATAAATGCCTGAAAGAAGACCTAAAAGCTGATGCTTGAGGCCATTTGGTAGGATTCTGATATGGAGCATCCTGATGAAGTGCTGGATCTGTATCTTTTTGCACTATCATATTTCTCAGTTGCTAATTTTATGCAATTCAAGTGGAAAAAGATGGTGTGATAATTCCTAATTGTTACCTGTGAAGCCTATTTGCATTATTCTGGAAACCCAAATAGGGCAGCTGAAAGAGCAGAATTGCAGCTAAAGTGTTGTCACTTACAGTCCTGTCAGGGTTGTTATCACCCATCCAGTTTTTGCTGTATAATTGAGAATTCGATGCTGCTCTTGCTGAAGAAAGAGAGAGTTTTTTGAGTTGCACTGAGATTTCATAAGTGCTTCAGATAACCACAGCTAAAAGCATGTAGTGTGCTTGCACTGACGCAAAGACAAGCGGATTTTTTTTTCTTTCTTTTCAGGTCAGTGGTTCCCAGAATAATAATGTATGGTTGAACACACAGCCTCATTTCCAGAAGTATGATATTGCAGCTCAAATGTTTAACACTGGGGCACTATAAATGCTAGCCTCAATGTAGGGCTTTTACTACCAAATTAAAACAGTCCAGCAGCAGCCTGTTAACACAGCAGTGTGTTTATTAATAAGTAAATTCAGCCTCTCCTACTCTAACACAAAACTGGTCAGTGCTTCTTAAAAAAAAAAAAAAAAGGAAAAATACTTGAATCTATGTAATATTTCATATCTGTGTCCATTTTCTATCCATAGTGGGGGGCTGGGGGGATAAATGATACCAGGTGAATAAATTCTTCCTGATCCATGCCAGCTGTCTCCTGCTCTACAACATCACTCCCTTTGGACAGGCTAATCCTGTAAAACTCTGAATGTGGTGCAACTTGGCTTGGTGGGTATCTCAAAATCTGACCCAATTTCGTTAGTCTGAATTTGGGAAATTAGTAAGAGTCTTTGGAGTAAATTAATGTCTGTTATTAAATCAGAGAAAGTGTACACTGTGATTTTTAAAGTGAGACTTGTAGCATGTAAAGCTGAGTGCTTCCTTTGAAAGCTTCCATATGCTGTTAGGACTACTAAAATTAAATTCTGGTATGAGAAGGAAAGTAATTTCATAATGTCTATCCCGAGTTTTCCCTTTTGTCCTCTATTCTTGACCCGTAATATAACAGCTGCACTACCAGCTGCAGTTGCACTACAGAGTTGCACTCTGCATTTCTAGAGAGTTGAGTCTGAAACCTCTGTAACTTTACCACTTTCAGAGATGTCTGTAATTGAGCTGTATGTGCACAAAGGGTTTGGAGATTCTTGATGATAATCCCCAAAGAATGTATCTTGTGCAATTTCTGAAATAATAATTCCAAGTATACTGAGTTCTTGCATTCAGGCTATCAAATTGGGAAAAAAACCCACCCCACCCAAAAGCCTGAATCTTTCTTTGCTGTAGCAACAATAAGACCTGGCAGAGCTGCTATAGGTAGAAACAAATTTTAGATCCAAATATGAGCCCTTTATTCAGGGAAGGCACAAGGCACAGTGGTAAGAAAACACAATTCCCACTAATTTAAAGACACTCTTTTTTTCCATTTTTCTCCACCATAATTAATTCATTCACATTAAATGGGACCCATTCCATTACCCCCAAGAAAAACTAACAATTGAATCTGTAATAAAGTCTGACCTAAACCCACACTTTATTATATAGTACCACAAAAGATGTTCTGTGGGAACAGGCTTGAGAAAACTGGAATAAATCCATTACTTTGCTCTGTGCCTTGCATGCAGAATCTGTAAGTTGATCCATTACTATAACAGAAAGGTATGCTGGAGTTTCTTAGAATGCTCATGGTAGGACACTGAGAATAGAAATGAAATGTGTCTGCAGGAGTTTAACTGATTTGTCCATTTTAATTCAGTTGTCTTAGGAATTTTTCATATTTATAACTAATTTGAAAAATATTGACAGTTGACATTTAATTAAAAAGTATGTACCATTACCATTATTCCTTTACATGGGGAAATTAGATGCTGATTTCACGCTGATTTAACGTTGCTCTTCCAGTCTGCTCCTGTGACAGACATTTCTGCCCTTTCTCTGAGTATCCAAACCCAGTGTCTGAACTAAGCAAGAATTGTGGAACATTGAACTGTGTGGGCATTCTGGAATGAAGCAGGTATATTCCAACTCAGAAATAAATGAATAGATAATGTGTTAATAGTATCATATACAGTTATAAGTCCATGCATACTGATTTACAGAAGAGAAAATACCTGATTTGCTAGAGCAAATTTTCATCTCATTTTTCAGGTTCTCAGGATAGGCAGCATACTGATATTGTAGTATAAACTCAGGGAGCAGTATAAATTCAAATAAGACGGAATACCAAAGAGAATTTTGTGTGCCTGAGTAGACTTTTCTGAGGAGGGTTTTCCATTGCACATTGTATAAATCTGTCTGTGTTTGAAATGGAGGGGAGACATTATGTGGACATGTAGCTCCTACTTTAGAACTGGAATACTTCAAGAAGATTATATTTTTAATATCTATTTTTTGTGTGTGATATAAGGTTTTTGGGAGGCTTGAAGGTGGGGTGGGTTGGAGTTGTTTTTAAGGAACAATTGGTGTAACTTCCAGCTCTGTACCTGGGTGATTTTTAAATTGATTGTTTTCTCCCCTCGTTTGTCATGAAACACACAAATAATGGACTGACCGTTACATTTGCTCAAAACACAGTCTCATCATAATAATTCACAACAGAATAACTTTTATGTTCTTATCTTATTGATTCACCTCATCTTGCAACTGTGGACTTGGCCAGCTTCGTGGGCTCACTGAGTAAAAGTAATTAATCTCGTTTTGTCAGTGGTAGTACTGTGCAGTGGAATTACTTGTTCCATTATAGAGCAATACAGGAAAGGAAGTAGGAAGCTAAACTTGGATATTCTGACTACTAATGTTTTGTTTTACCTATCAGCTGTCCCCTCATGTAGCTTTCTTATTTTCAAGTACTTGGGGGTTTTCAGTTGGTCCTGTCTTCCCTCAGCCCCTAAGCAGACCTGATGTATGCTTAAGAGAATTTAGTAGCTGAAATAAAGCATAGGAGTACGAAGTAGGAGTTGGAGGAGTGAGTGACAGTTGTAAGCAAGAATATTGCTTTACTCTCACAAAAAGCTCTAATCTTGTGTAAGATGAAATTTAGCCCCAAATGTCCATAATATCTTTAGTTTAAATGTCAAAAAACCCAAAAGTGTTTTTAGTGCATGTGTGTCTCCTTACAGCACTGCTGGGCACTTTCACAAGTTCTGTAGATCTGTTAACCTTAAAATAAATTTCTTCTAAGTGTCAATACCGCTTCACACTCACTATTAGCTAGTTCACAGCTCAGAGCACTGACTGTATGTTTGCCCATTGTAACTTCTGAGTGTCCCCATGCTGAGTTGAAAAATGCCTTTGTTGATGTTGTTACTGGAAACCTTCTCTGTTCATTTGGAACAGTCTTTTCATCCAGTGGACTTCTCAAAACTTCAGCCACAGCTGGTGGAGGAAGCAGTGCTGCCACAGAATAACCCCTGCCCTCCAGTTTGTATGTCCATCAACACATTGGGGATTCTTTGCTCTTGCCTGTGAAGTGATCAAGAGTGAACAGAAATGTGATGTCAGCATGAGAAAGAGAGCTTGTCTTGTGGGAGTGGTGGTATACTCTCTCTCTTGTTGTAAGTGCTGGATTTATAATTCCATGGGGTTTAGCCACTCCACATAGCTGAAATTATCTCATGAGAGACACATCAATCCTCTGAGATGCCTAATAGAATTGCCCATTCTGGCAGGAATTTCTTACTCCCTTGAAAATTTGCCTATAGGACAGAAATCAAATACCTCAATTTTCTGAAGAGCTATCAATGATAACTAATTAGGCTGGTTTTCTTCATGCTGCTTGAAAGCAGCTGGGTAGGAAAACGTGTCTAATGGTCTTGTTTTAGGCTAATGCCAGTTTTCAATGCCAACAATGTCAATCTGGATGGAAAAAAACCCAAAACATTGACATTGCAGGACTTCGGCAAAATTGGAATCACCAGGGTTGGTAGCCACATCTGGCCTTTTTGCTGAAAAAGCACAACTGTACAGTGTGTACAGCTGTGAGATCCAAAGGGGACAGATGGGTCAGTTGTATTCATTTAATGTTTTTGTTTCTGGCAGCATCTGTGGCACGATAGAGGTGGAGGGAGGCAGTGGTATTTTGTTTTATTTTTAATCTGAACAGACCTACTGAGAGCTCTGAGAATTTGATGCTTTGCTGATTATCAGGTCTGTAGGGATAAATTCTACTGGTCTGTTCTTAGTTTCATCTTCCTATGAAGCACAGTCATCTTCATTCTGGGGTTTTGGGGGTTTGGTTAGTCCTTTCAGAGCTCTAAGCTCTTTATCTTCCCACACTTGCCTGCTTTTCCCAGGCACTGAGATACCACCCATCTCGTTTTGTGTCTAAGGTTATAATCCTTTTTCCTACAATGTCTTTGCCTCTTGCATGTCACTTAACTTGGTTACAGTCACTCGAAATCTCAAAGACAAAAATGGTTTCCCTGGATGACACTTTGTTTTCCATGTGAACTGAAGTCTCTGATTACCCCTGAGGCGAGCAGACTTTTAGATTATATAAGTAAATCATGAAAATAATTACAGACAGGCTTTCTTCTGTGCTTGTCTAGAAGGATATTGAAATGAAGAATAATAATTACATTGAAGTTTTTTTGGCCCATAGATGTTGCAAAGCATTTTGTTGTGTCGGTTCCTTTTGGACAACAGCGTATGCCATCTTGTGGACAAGTCGTGTTATGCCTGAATCCTTGAGACAGATACTTAAGGATCGTGATATTTTGTATGTGTGCGATAGAATTGCCAAGTTGTGCAGTATGTGAAATAGTACATACTTGTAGCTCAATACAAACAATCCCTCTTCTTGGATGCTGAATTTGTGATTGAAGTTACTCGAGTTTGCTTGGTTCCCTTACTTCTGAGGAAGCTGGATTTCTTTTGCTAGGTTATAAATCACTTGTTACCACTTGTAAAACTAGCAAATGTAAAATTCTTTGCAGTTTTCTTCTTAATGAAATTTAAATCGATGACCTAGAATTATGTTCATCTGGGAACAAATCGGAAATAATTCCAAGAAACATCTGTCAAAGCAGCATAATTGCTACATGCCAATAATAATAAAAAGACAAGAATTTTAGAAATTTCCTTGCTTCAAGAATGAAAGAAAAACTAGTCCTCTTATTAGAGACATAAGCAACTTGTACAAATATTTTTTATTTGAATTGAATATATCTATACTCTTTGACCCATACTAGTTGATTTATTTCTTGACAGAAAGCAAGTGACAACTCTCTTAAGACATTTTTAAGTGACTGAAAAGTCCTTTCCAAAAGCAATAAGGATTTGTTTCACAGGGAAGGCTCTAAAACCCCCAACATTTGTTAAAATATTATGCTTGCTGAATGAGATCATTTCCCTTTTCATGCAGAGATCAACAGATCTTGTCCTGTAGAAGTCCTTTAGACATAGACAACTGCCTGTTTCTTCAAAACTTTAAAATAAGGCAAGCTTATGGTAAATGTTTCCAAAACCAAGTATGTAAAAAGCTAAAACAGAGATGGTTAAAAGGTGAAGTTTTTGCTGTTAGCTTTAAAGTATGATTCCAATAGGAAAAAGCCTCAAATAAGTTGATCTAATTGATTTCAAATATTTTAAGTTAGAAGCAATTTTATGTAGAAAAGAGGACTGTAATTCAAATTTTATTTCATGAATAAAAATTGCTGGACAAAATAGTGTGAATCACATACTGATTAAATAAACGTTAACGTTCTTTGTGCTGATAGATCTGTCCTGCCAGTAAGCAACAACATTTCTAGCTTTGGAGTAGATGTTCTTGTTAGTTGCTCATGCAGAGATACTGGAAAGGTGGCTGATTTATAAGCTTTCCCACCATTCGTGTAGAACAGAATTACAGTGCTACAGAGGCATAAGCAGCTTCTGGTAATAGATTTGTCACCCAGTATGGCCAGGTACCACTGAAGTACTGAAAGCTATCAAGCAAGTGGCAAAGCAGCTAGGTCAGATGGTTCTACTGTTGAGATACACAAATGTGGGGAACGTAAGCTGGTAAGAGAACTCATGACTTACTAAACAAACATCTGGGACCAAACCCCAGTGTTGCAAGTATTTGAAGTCAGTAACATCGCCCAGCCGTAGGACAATGAACGAGGTCATGCGCCGTGTGATAATCATAAGGATCTGTGTTTGCTGACCAACGCTGAAAAGTTATTTACGTGCTGGTCTAAATTGAGCCATGAATTTCTGGAGCAGCAGTTTATTTTTAGTTACTGTAGATTCTGTTCTGGTTGCAGCACAGATCACGTGATTTTGCTGCAGGGCAAATTCAGGAGGAGTTATGCATACAATCAAGACTTGCAAAATCTACATGTACTGCAGATCAGCCAGCTCTTGAAATTCCAAAGTGCTTTCAACCATCACGTGAGGGTTTCTAGTTCACTTATTTTTATTACTAGTGTTTGTCTGTAAGGATATTTAATTGTTTACCGATTGCCTTGCTTGTCACGAAGAATTAGTCTGAAAAGACAGAGGATTCATTTCGGCTGAGGAGTGTCCTGAACATTTGGTGTCCATATGTAACAAGTCACTTGGGGCTGCCAGCATGTTTGAAGAGCTTTCTTCATGTGTAGCAATGGGTGATGAGATTGCATTTCACCATAATTAGCCATTGTTTTGGTGAATGGGTATTCATCCTCGCATTGCTATCGCTGTTTTAGCTCTGTTACTATGACACTTGTGTCATTTTGTCCCCAGATGGTAAGCATCCCGGTTTGCTGCTTCCTGCAGACAAGCAATATGAAGTGACAAGATATGATATGTAATATCTGAATTCCTGGAGCAGGAACTGACACCTTCCCAGCTGAGGCTGTTGGCCATTTAATTTATATGTGGACTTGGGAGATTCACTAAAGTGCCTTTAAGTAAGGCAAAGCTATTCTTAAATCATGTAACATAAGTTATAACAACTAGAGATTACAAACCAAGACAGAATACAATAGCAATAACTTCACAACTGCCAGAACTGCAGCAAGTATTATTACTGCCAAGTTCAAATGTTTGTAGCATGAAGTGAAAGAAAACAAATACTTATGGGCACCTGGCTCTGCACTTGTGTGTGGGTGCTGCTGGGAACAGAGTTTCAGAGAAGTGGGTATTCGAGGCCTTAAGGAGAGCCTCATTGGAGAACTATGAATTTTAGCAATACAGTCTTAATCTCTCTATATATTTCTGTATCTCTTGCCTATATCCTAACTAGGTTGTAATAATTCTGGTGTTCAGATGACAGCTGTGGGAAAGATTATTATGTCAGAATTATGCACAAGGGACTGCTGTATTACTTCTTACTGACTTCAGATCCAGAGTTGGATAAGAGCGATTCATTACAGTAAGTCTGGCTGCTGTGTTAAATAAAATAACAGAAAGCTTAAATGTAAAATTTAGATCGGTGGTTTCAGTGGTCAGATACAACATGAGCCAGCAAAGCTGATTTACAGCCAAGACAATACCACAGTGTGGCTGAACAGGCATTATTCTGGAGGAAGGATGAGAAGATGACATTTTTGCACTACTTTGTTCAGCAGTTGCAATCATGCTTCAGTTGTGTCTATAGCAAAAACAATCAGGTAGCTTTATTTTGAAAACCACATCTTTCCTGTACTCTGTCAAGGGAGTGGGAAGATTAATTTGAAGGGTAAATGGTTGGAGAATCATGATTTTCCTCGGTTTTCTGATGGTATTATTAGAGAATCCATCAAATAATGGATGACTTAATGAGGACAGATTTGTAAATGTGAAGCTTTTCCATCACAACCATTTCTGTTTGGTTGTTTATAGTAGGAGAACCGTTACTGGCAGTGAATGGTTATTCTCCTTGTCATTCTTTACATGAAGTGCCAAGTGTTCTGGGAAAAATAAATCTATCGCTACCTCTTCTGACACCACGCTGCTGTGTTGCTCTCTAGGGGAGACAATATGATTTACATATTTAAATGTTTTGCTGTAATGAGAAATAGTGTTTTGCAATCTGGCAGCTGTTTTTAGTTGTTATGATGATGAAATAACACTATGGGAGCTGGTAATTAAGAAGGAAGCAATACTAAAAGAAGGACAGGAGAGTATTAATATTTAGCTTTGGATTAATTTAGCAATTCTGTCAACCAATTGCAATCCTGGGGGATCATTTGCAGTTTCAGACTTGATATGCTACTTCTGTTTCATGCAACAAATCTATTAATATTCCAGTCTTTCACAAGCATATTATCCCACATATTACCAACTTGTGGATGATAGAAATAAGTTGTTTTTTTTCCTTAATGGTCATGCTAAGCAAAGCATGTTCAGTGAGGAGGGTGCATGCTGGGGAAAGAGGATGGCAGAAGTTTAGTATCAGAAGTTGTTGTTGTGATATCTTAAACTAAGAGTCTGCCTCTCTGGGAAGGGGGGGCAGCCTCTGACTTTGCTTTGGGAAGGCAGGGAAGCCCACCTCCATGCATCTGTCCAGCACACAGGTAGGCTTTAGGATAGGAAGTTCCCTACCTGCCAAGATGGAAGTAAATAGGCAGCTGCTGCCTCAAAAGAGAGAACAGCAGTGGCCAGGAAAAGCTCAGCCTCAAACCTGCCTCACTGGACAGCACCAGACAGAAGTGGTTGAGCGGCTGCTGAGAAGGTGACATGTGGGGTGAAGAGACTTGAGAGTAGTTTAAAACTTTAAAACTTCTGAAGAGTTCACCCTTTTCATCCCATAGGTTTCCAGCACCCAGGGGGGTTGGATCACCAGGGGCAGTGTAAAAAACACTGGAAGAAAATGGGAACTGAGAAAGAAGATGGTTTTATGTAAAGGCAGCATGACATTGAGAGCTGACTTGAAGTCATTATTTTCTATCACGAGGGTTTCTCTTGGGTTTCTCCCCCACCCCAGCTCTGTATTGGTGTGGAGCAATAGTTTTGTTCTGTTACGTGAACGTAAGCAATGATGCAGTCAGTCAGGAGGTATTTATCTTCACAAAGCAGTTTCTGAAAGGGAGGGTATATTTGTGGGCTGTTATCTTTTTTTTCCCCTGCCCCCTCTGTCACACAGAGAATTTATTTGGGGTCAATTTAAGCTGAAGTTATTAACTCACAAATCAACACTGCAAAGCCCCCTATCACAGCTTTTTTAAAAGCCAAGTGTTTGGAAATGAGCATTCAAGGTAACCCACTTCCTCGCAGCCTTGAAACCCAGGCTCTGCTCTTGTTCACACAAGCAAACTGCATCACACTTCCAAATGAATTTGGCATCTGTAATGTCAGGCTCCCTGATAACTGCACGTGTTGGTATAGCTGTTTGTATTGAACAGGGCTAGTGCTCACCCAAGCAGAAACAATACAGCAGTGTTATCTAGGCCTGTCTCTGCAAGCTGTTAATTGCTGCATTGTTAGAGCTAAAGTATTTTGTGATTAGTATTTCTGTAGTAGTACATGACAGGAAGTATATTATGGCAGTACTTAATTTTAATTATTGCAGACATTTTTATGTGCACTCACTATTAAAAGTAGCTTAGAGAATAAAACTGCAGCTGCCTGCACAGTACAATCAGAAAAGGCTGAAGTTATAGAGTGGGTTTGGAAGCTGATGAAACCATAAACTCTGAGCTCAAGAAAAGCTTCAGGCTCAAGTGGTTCCTTTAGCTATTGCTTCTCTGCCCAGAAGGCTTGGAGAGCACCATGTAGAAGCTGAAATTAATTTATCCTGCACTAAAGTTAATGGAGTTAACTTAGAGTAGACAGAATTATTACATGTTAACATTATTCCTTCAAAATGTAGCTCTTGCTTATCCTTCACTACCTCCACTCATGAAGCATTGGCAGATTTTAATTATTTTTTTTAATATTTACCAAATCAACTAATATGCTGTCTCAGGCTTTGTTTTACCAAAGCTCTAAGCCCCAGATTCAACCTAAATGAGAATACATTTAATATCAGAATACATTTAACATCAGAAGTCACTGACACTATCTTTTCATTCCTGATCAAAGAATACCCAGAGTGGCAACCATTAAAAACTTGGTATAAAATTCCATAGAATTAGTTAAGGGCACTCTATATTCTACTGTGAATGTTTTGCATTCAGAACCTCAGCCAGGATAGCTGTAATTACTGGGTGCTAATGAGGATGCTGTTGGTACTTAAGTAGGGATACGCAAATTGAGTTTTGTGACTACTAAATACGTGTGTGTGTGTGTGTGCAAATACGACCTTTATAAAGCCATAGCACCTCACAAGGGGTGAGTGAGTTTGCTGCTGTGGCTAATATGTGTTTTTCCTGTTTGTTAGCAGTGCAGCCAACACCCCCAGTGGGGAAGCTTTCCTCAGACCCCCAAAATTCCTGTTTTCATGATCCTGTCTATTATGCAGGAGCTGGTTGATAACTGAATCTCATCTGGGCAAACTGTGCCCAGCTCAGGACAGCTAAGTATTACCAGCTCTTTGAGGACATCTTGGCAATGTGAACATGCACTTTACACTGAAATGTGGTGTGTGTATCTTGTTTGCAGCTTTGAGGCTTGAAGTGTGAACCTCAAAGCTCATGTGACATGGTCAATTGGCTGGTCAGAGACATAAAATCTCCCTTGAAGGTTAGCTGCTGTTAGCTGTAGGGGCACCAGAACATCTTCATTTGGACCTGTAGAACAGACTGATTTACACTCGTCGCACTGACAGTACGTGTATTTTATTATTGGTTAAAATCGATTTTAAAGATGCAAAGTTTGCCCAAAGTCACTAGAAATCAACAGCAAGTTGTACTACTGTTTTGCGGTGGGTTTTTTCTTTATTAGCTCACTAGTTGGATGTGTTGTAGAGTGCAGGTGACACATGCTTTGTAATGACCTAGTCTTGTCTTAAACATATTTTCCAGAAAGTCAGCTGAGTTTGTCTGGAAGCAATCAAAAGATGTAGAATCTCTTACTACTTTAGTCACTTTGTTCCACTTGCTTATCACTTAACTACTGAAATGGAAAAAATAAGACATTAATCTTCATCTCCCCAGCTTTGTCCTCTGAACAGAGGTTTCTGCTATACTTTTCTCTCTTTGATTAAAAAGCTCTTTGCCATCTGATACTTTCCCCCTATAATCCAGTGAGTGATTTGGGACAATACTTTTCTAAACTTGAAGAAATTGTATTATTGCTTAATTAAAGAGATTCAATACTCGAACTAAGTACTGATCACATCAGTATTATTTAATTAAGGAGAAACATAAGAAAAACCTGTGCATTCTACATATTGAGTGTTTTGACAAGTATGTCAAACTTATTTAACTTATTTTACTTCCTAGAAAACTTGTTATCCAAGTAAAAAGTAACAGCAGTAACATTTAAGAGTAAATTTAGCAGTAATAACCTAGCAGAACAGTATCTGATAATGGAGGGTAAAAGGACAGAGGGGAGGAAATTATTTTGACTCAAATAATTACATATAAATCCTCTCCAGTTTTGTTAACTCTTTGTCAGTGTTGTACACAAAATTACATGAAGAAGAATTTGGCTCATAGGTGAGCTAAACTCACTGTGAGGCTCAGAGAAAAGATTTAAAATTATCAAAATCAGTGCTAAGCTATGCCACTTCAATCAAAATTCAAGTTCTGCTTTCTCAGGCAGCCAACATTCCCAGGGGCAGAAGCTGGATTTTGATTGAGTGTCACCTGACATGGTAAGTGTAAGTAATTTATTCTTTGTTCTTCATCAGTACTGGTCCCATTTGGAAGTTCATGCCCTTGGGACTCTGAAGTAGGTTTTCTTCATCCAATTGATGCTTGTGGCAGTGAATTTGGAAGTGTTGCTCTTCTAAATGGCACTGCTGTTTGTGTCTGTTTTCTGCCGCCCCCCCCCCCTTTTTGTAACCCCACCAAATTTACCTGTTTCTGTTTTAAAATATCGATATTGTGAAAAGCAAACCTATGAGTGGCTTAAATTTTAGCTGGTTTTGTAGGTCAGGATATTGACTGGCAATTGCAATACCAAAATGACTGGCTGGCTGTATTTTGCTTGTACTACCTGTTCAAATTGGGTTGGAGTTCTTGCTCTGTTTGCTTTACAACTTGAATCGGCCATTGCAACAGTAGGGGGGGGAACAAACATTCTTTCTGATTATTTGACTTCATGTATCTGCCTTGAATTTCCCTGTGGATCTGTGCATGTACATTGGTTACTGGTCGGAAACTGCATTCTGGCACAACTCTCCTGAAGTATCTAGTATTGAAATGATCAAAACTCATGGGAATTCTTTACTAGCCTCAAAAAAAATAATACATGAAAAATGACCAAAAAAAAGATTGCATTGTATGTGTGCAAGTCCTATGATTTCCAGGCAGGAGAAAAATAAGGTGACATTAAGGTTTGTTTATTTTACACATTGAGGGCATATTACAGTATGTAAAATATGGCTAACAGGCTTTTAAATGTACATCAACTTCTAAACTTCGTTTAGTTTCTTTGATGGAAACTTACTGCTGTAAAAGCCAAGGCTAATAAATCTAGCAAGCATTCATTTTTGGGGCTAAACTGACATCTACTGGTGTTCTGTAACACGATGCATGTGATTAGTGAGATGACACACACACCCAATATTGGGTGTACGTTTCCATTCCCATGACGCTGTTAGCAGCCCTGTTGGTGACTCAGAAGGGTGGAGAAATGGAGTGGGTGAGGCTGCCTGGCACATCATGGCACAGGGCAGGTGATGGAGTGGAGTGCTTACAGTCACAGTGTACTTGGACATACAGTGGAAACAGTAGTAGGGCAAAAGGGGGCAATGTTATCAGGGTCTCCAAGGAGAAGTAAAAGCTGTAGCACAAGTCAGTCTCTGACTAGATGTAAGCAAAAAAAAATGGGAGAGTGCAGCACTGGGAGTAAGAGGGCTTTCAGTTGAAGGTTTTGCCTTATTTTACCCCAGGAGATATGTTCAGTCATGGCTTCTCTCCCCTGTGGCTTCTCAAGATGCTCATAGCCACTTGGGGAAGGGCATTTAGGTACAAAGAGAACAATTATTCCCATTTTAGTTAAGCCAGGACACCAAAGCTAAAATTACTTGTATTCCGCTCCTGAGAAAAATATCAAAATATGTGATAATATGTGAATAATGTGATTTCTTGATAATGTCGAAGATTTATTCACCTGTAAGTCTAGTTCTACTCTCAAGTTCAAATGCTAACTCACCTGCTGCCAGAGCCCTCGCAGTCCAGCACCCGATGGACCCCCCGAGCCCCCGTACCTGCCGGCAGCTCAGCAGAGGGCTGCGACTGCAGCATTGGGCTCATTGTCACTGGGGTAAGGGCCCCTTTTCTCCTAGGAAACCTGACCCCCAGCTCTGGCATGGCTTTGAATTGAAGCTTTATACGTGCTACTTAGGGTGAGGTCCAAGAAAGGATTTAAACACAAAAATAGGATTTTAAGGGATTTTAGATGCTTTCAGCCAAAAGGTGTAATGCCCAATCCCTGCTGAGCCGTTCGGTCTGAAGCAGATTAAATGCAGATTAATTCATTTTCTGTCTTACCTTTGAGCTGTTGGGTTGGATGGAGGACGGAGTGACATACGCTGTATTTTCCAAAGACTGAATACAGCAAACTGCCTGTAAGGGCACGAGTAAAATCACTGTGTCTGTTGAAGCTTGCTTTGATCTTCACCGAAAGGGTTCCCCAGCGCTGGCCCAGGCTGCCCAGGGCAGTGGGGGAGTCCCCATCCCTGGAGGGATTTCAGAGCCGTGTAGATGTGGTGCTGAGGGACATGGGGCAGTGGGGACTGGGCAGTGCTGGGTTAATGGTTGGACTGGATGAGCTTAGAGAGGTCTTTGCCAACCAAGGCGATTCTGTGATTTTAGGTTTTCTTGCGTGAGGTGTTGTCAGCAATAAGTGCTCTTTGTGACACAAGGGCTACAGTAGAACTAGGGGAGGGTTTTCCGTCCCGCGTTACAAAGCACGCAGCCTGGCTCCGTTAGCCAGCCCGTGGGCGAGAGCGGGGCAGCCGCGGGCCGGAGGGCTGGCCTCTGCCGGGGGAGTTTCGGCTGTGCGTCACTCGCTTCGTGCTTCCACGGACTTTATTCTTCTCGTTTCCTTCTCCTCCCGCCGGCTCAGACGCTGTCGGGGCAGCCCGGGTAGGGGAAGGGAAGCTCGGCGGGGAGCGGGCGGGCGCTGCCGGTAGGTCCGGGGGCGCGGAGGGGAGGCGGCTTGTCCCGAGCCCTCGGCTGGGAGTGGCGGGCTGCCCGGCCCAGGCAGCCCCCCGCGGGCGGGGGGTTCTCGGGGGAAGAGCAGGAGGAAGGGGAGGGGACGGGAGAAGCCCTGCGCGACGGTGGCTTCACCCGAGCGGAGCGGTAAGGGCAAGCGGGGTCGCCGGGCTGTGTGGCGGCGGCCGCAGCCCGGCTCCTACCGGGAGGGGGTACTTCGCTCTGCTGCCGGGCCGCGTTCGGGGGGCATGGCCGGCCGCCGCTCCCTGGCCCGAGCTCTGCCCTTCCCGGGGCCGCTCCCCGCTCTCCTGCGGCGCCCCCGCAGGGCCGGACCCCCCACGTCCCTTGCCCGGCGGCGGAGGGCCGGTCCCACCGAGGAGGAGCCCCGGGGATGCGGGGGGACGCTGGGGCTTCGCGGTCCCGGTCCGGGCGGGACGGCCCGGTAGAGGCCGTGGGCCGGAGCTGTGAGCAGCGGAACGCAACTGTTGGAGGCGGCGGGCGGGCTCGGGGCAGAGCGCCCTGTCCTCGGGGCCGGCCGGGCCCGAGCGCGGCGCGGCAGCAGGTCACTTCGGAACGGCCCGGCGCGGGGCGGGGGTTTGCTGGCCTCAGCAGCACCCGAGTTGAAGCTCCTCTTAGGATTGCTCTGAGATAGTTGATTACACAGTACGAGTGACATACTAAACGTCTGTAACCTCTGCTGCTGGGGAGAACGCACCGTGTCGTACCATTTCTGTTTTGCCAGTGTGAAATTCAGTGTGACCCAAATGGCATTGGTTGTCATACTGAAATACTAATGTATGAAAGTAATTTTTTTTTTAATGATTACTGAATTTTATTCTCTCACGAATGCTTGAGAAATTTACATAACTGGGAAGTTGTTGTCCGGAGCTCAGATAACCACGATGGTGGTGGCCCAAGCAAGTGCTGTGTTATGGCTTGCTGCTGTGCACTGCAAAAATCCCGAGTGCTCTGATAAACCTGTATATCCTGCCTGATTGTCTGAAAAAAGATTAGCGGCAACCTGTGTTTCATTCCAGGTGCTGCTGATCAGCAGCTCTCTCTCAAACTCTGCTGGGCAGGGAGCCCCTATAATTACTTGTGGTGTTGGAATGTAACTTGGGATTTCTAGTGAAGAGGACTGAGTAGGAATTGTTTAAGTTGTGACAAATCTTAGCAAGAGATAAAGATTAAGGGAAGGGCAAGAACATATTTGCTTGGCCAAGGTGGCTAAGAAAGCCGTATTTGCAAGCAATTATTTCTGTATTTTTGTTTTAATATACCAAGCAGAGAGGCAGGTTATTGCCCTCACTTTCCCTTATCCCCAGGATAATCTTCAAGTAGTGCCTAGGATAGCGAGACACGTGTTTGCACTGGCTCTGTGAAGTAATAGTTCAAATATCGCTTCAAAGTTGACATTTAAAGTAGAAGAAACATTAGCAAAACTGAGTTGAAAAACTGAAGCTGTGGTCACTTCTCCAACACGCAGTATTTTGAAGAGATTGTGTTGCAATCCTGATGTCATCTTGTTCTTTTTTTAGGAATTTCTGTTTTGATAAATAAAGGGACTCATGCTTGGTTTTAGTTTTATACCATTCACTGTAGGACTTGGTAAATGTTATCTGTGCTGCAGGTTCGAAACTTTAACTTTTAAAAGAAGAAAAGGCACAGGAGAGGGGATTGCCATGCTAGGGATGCTGCCAAATGCCGTGAAGACCCGAGACCTGTTTGCATCTGTCTTCAGGAATGGGGGTTGAAAAAAAAGCAAAAAAGCATAGCAGTCATTTTTAAATGGAAACAGCTGTCCAAAACTAGTCAGTGGTAAGAAATGAAAAGTGCAGCATCATTTATAAATAAGTATTGAGTGTTAAATATCAAGCCTAGAAGTGCTCATGCAGGGAGTTACGGTCATGACTGTTTTGAAATGCATGAAAGGGTGTTGGTTTCTTAGACCTCTCTCTTCAGCAAAGCAGAGGTGAGGATGGGCTTTGGTCATGGTGTGTCTATGCAGCAGAAGTAGCCGTGACTGGAGAAAGTTGATCAGCATTCAGCTCTGTAGTTAGGTCACCATGGGAAAGCCTTTCTTTTTCTAAAGAAAACAGGAGGTCAGTGGTTTTTAAAAATATAGCTGTGGAATATCCAATACTACAAATATTGTCACAAAAGCTTGCTGAGTTTAGTCATCTTTGCTGTCTTGTTCCGTCTTAAGTCTGCCAAAGCTGTGGTGTGAGTGTGAGAAAGGTGTGGAAGAGCAATGACTGTCCTCAAGGAAGTGACGAGTTATCACAGTTACTCTTCCTGCATACACGTCGGTCCTTCTGTATCAGCTCCTGTGTTTGTCCTAGCTACGTGGCTATTGTAAAACCCACCCTGAACTGAGTACACAGTTCCCTTTCTAATAAACCTTTCCGCATTTCTGCTTTGTTTACTGGGGAGACCAGGGGACTACTGGAATGTACGTTAGTAGTGTTTACTCATGTATTACCATGCCTCTGGTGCAGCAGATTAGTCCTGTGTAACCTGGAAGAGTGAACAAACCTGTGACAAGTTCTTTATAGAAATGTTTATAAACTGCACTGGAATGCTTATGAAAACTGTGTTGTGTAAGGAAGGCAATCAGCAGTGTGCCAGAGACTTTTCTGCACTCAAAGAAAGCCAAGAGGTTTGTCATTGTTGGGAAGCTTGTGTGCTGGGTGGATGGAGTGACTCCAGTCCTAACTGGATACTTAAGCCTGAAATTCTTTGTGTGTTTTCTCTTGTACCTGTGAAGTTCTCTGTAGGCATCTTTCAGGTGTTGAAAGGGCTTTTTGACTTGAGAGACATGGCCAGAAAAAGTGTAAAATCAAGAGATGCCACTTGAAGCCTATTTTAAAACTTTGAAGAATTACAAATTAACTTGTTTATGTTGCTTAGAAATAACACTTTTTTCTTTGAGGTTTGCAGCCTGGAGATGTGTGCCCACAGATTCTTATCCTTGTAATTGAAGGTTTCAGGGAGAGATTTTTGGATGGTGAGGGAAAGGCCGAATAAATAGCTTACCACAGCAGAAACAAACAACAATTTAGGTTACTTTTTTGGTATGTGGACAGGTGTGTAGGTTGTATATTTGGCAAGGAAAGTAAGTACTGGCTACTGACTCAGCAGAGGAATTGGCCCACAGGGCTGCAGAGGCACTGAGGGTGATGGCGGCTGCGTAACTGAGCTCTGTGCTCGCTCAGATGGTGTGTGGTGGTAGGTGGCTAGAGGTACAGTGTGGAAAGGGAAAGAGGGGCCATCCTGGAGGGCAGCAGTGTTGACCTGGACAGATACAGCACGAGGGGTGAGGAGGCAGCCTGGGCATTGTAAGACCAGCGGAGGTTTACCAGACAGAAGGCAGTGGTCGAGAACTCTACTTGAGAAGTTGTGGTAGTAGAAATATATGAGATAAACATTAGGATGTATAACTGCTTACAGGTTGATGTAGACACAAGATAAGCCAATTTTGAGTTAAGGCTAAAACTTACTACAAAGTTTGGAACCATGATAGACTGCAGTTTCTAGAGCACCTCACAAAAAGGCAAGAAAATCAAGCTTGTCTTAAAATGGTCTGAAATTCCTGTGTTCTCACATAGATATATTTACATTGTGTCTTTTGAAGTAAGGACAAAAAAAAAGCCAGCTCCACTAATAAAACCCAGTTTCCTTTTGATATCGAGATAGTGATCCAGAATCTGCATTCCCCTAGGTGTACAACAGGACTTGGGGCAGAAGCAGTATTTACTAGCCATACAGTTCCCATTGTTGCTGCCAGTCTCTGTACTTGGGATGAATTAGTGCTTCTCTGACCTGAACCAAGCTGGCAGCAAAGGAGACAGCCCAGCAATTAAGGCAGTTTTCTGGAGAATTGTCCTCAGTGAAGAAATCATTAAAGCTAACAAATTTGTGTTGTTTCAATCATGGCTGGTATCTTTTGCATCAGTTTTGTCATAATTAGTCTTTATTTAGTCTTTAGTGTATGTGTAAAACTGGACCTTTGTAGTCTTTTTCTAGTACAGTAACCTAACTTCTGTTTTCTGGGCTACTATAGAGTAATTTAGGTTGGAGGAGAGGTCTCCAGAGGTCATTGGGATCAGCCACCGGCTTGGTGAGGTTGTTCAAGGCCCTTTGACTTTGCATTCTGTTACAGCTTTCTATTCCAGAGTGTATTTCCTACTTCTTGTCAGAATTATTTTTAGTCAGCTACGGTCCCAATGGGGAATTCTACTCTATCTGGCTCATTTACCGTACCTTTTGTTTGCTGCTGGTAAAAACTGTTCCGTCGTAACTTCTGCTTCCTTCCAACTAATTTGTTCTTTGCCCTTGTGTGTGTTGCCTGCAGATTCTGCTGATATCCACAGTGGGTGTTTTCCTGGACTTAAAAGATCAGATACCACAGTCATCTATAGCTAGCAACTTTCTGCTGTGTATAAAAAAACGTGCAACAATCCAAGTAAGTCAAACCTCTCTCTTTTTTTTTTTTTTTTTTTTTTTTAGTGCCTGAGACATTTTTTTCCCCCCGTGTTTCTCTCCCTGCCCAGTGCAGGCTGTGCTGTACTCTGCACTTTAAGGCCTGCTTAGCTCCTGTGTTTCAAGCTGAGGTGTGTAGCTTCTTGGAATAAGCTTGGGCAGTGGGGATACATGAAAGACATTATATCCAAGAGAAAACAGTTAGGCTGGGAATAGAGCAGCACCAGCTGAGAGTCTGGCAGGAGTTTCAGAGACAAGCTGTAAGCTTTTGGGGTTGGATGGCAATGGCAAGGAAGACATTGGCTTGGCTCTCCTGCTCCTGGCAGCCGTGTGTGTCTTCTGGTTTTGTTCTCAGTGGTGTCTGCTCGCTTGTTCAGTTAAAGCCCCTTATGCCATACTGTTTTTCCATTTTCTGCCAGATCCTCTGCTGTGCTCCCAACAGGTGGTGCCCAGCACTGTGTCTTCATCCTGGGTATGTCCCTGCTTGAGACCTGCTGTCTTGCATCCAGATGCGAATGACTGAATTTGCACGTCTTGTTCCAACATAGATACCATTCAGTGAAAGTCACTGAAAAAATGAAAACTGCTAAGACATCTAAGAAAATAATCACTTCTTACTATCTTATAAACAGTATGCTTTCTTGGTGATATTGCCATCAATCAAGTTCATCACTTGGATACCCAGGCATAGGCTTACTTTATTTTTGTGTCCTTGTCTTGCACGGCACCTTTGCTAGCGTGTTGTCCCTCTCAGTAAAAATTTTCTAGAAAGCAATTTGATATAACTCTTTCAGATAAATTCACATTCAGCATTCTTTACCCTGGAGATAAAAATAAACTATGTACTGCTTTTCTAAATCATCCTAATAAATGTGTGTAATGAAACTGTTCTTCTTCTTGCTGAGAGTGCATACGTATTGCTTCTCAGTTTTGGAATGATGCGCTATGAAAGTAAAACCAGATGGTCTGGGATGTTGGGTCTGGTTTCATAATCTGCTTGCATTCCCTTGCATGAATGTTGTTACCATCTCCCCTTTACCACTAGCATTTATGCTATTGTGTGGCCAGTGAGAGTAAGGAGCCGATATGGCTGAAAACTCACTCCGTAGTGGTAGGCAGCTGAAGTGACAAGTTGGATCTTTTGATAGAAATAGTCTTAGACTGATTTAAGACATTTGCTAATGCGCTGTTTTAAGGACATAAATTTCTTTTGATAAAAAAGGAAATATGTAAATCCATACCAAACAATGAAAATGTTCTTAGTTCAAACTTTCATATAGCTAACTATGCTTGTCTTTTATAAAAGATCCTTATGATAGGCATACACTCTGATTTAAACTAAAAATTATATTTTCTTTAGACTAAAATACAAGCAGATACAGATGTAATCAGGAGAGTCTATTTAAAAGCAAACAGAGCATTTTTGGTCTGTAGCTGAGTGGCTGAGGAAGATTTCAGGTAAGGAAAATTGTTCTGTAAGGTAGTAAGTGTATTTGCTCTTCCATTCTTAGAAGAGCACTACTTGCTATTGCATTAAAAGCAGGTGCCAGGCTCAAGTTTGGCTGGACAAAGAGAGAGGAACGGCTCTACAGTTTTCTGCATCTTCTCCAGCCTCCCAGGAGCAACTCTTCTGCACATAAGTTTCTCCTTGCATGAGTGTTAGTGTGAGGACTATGCAGAGGGTTTTTTTCTCCCCTTCTGACAAGAGGCAGAGCAGTCATCTACCCACAGTTATCCTTGAGGTGCTGGTGCTGTTACTTGTGTGCTGCTGTGGAATCCATTTCTACTTGACTCTTGTGCAGGTCAGGAAACCATCTGGGATTAAAAAATTTTTGCCTAATGATTCATCTGTAACTGTTGGGTAAGGCATGAGTGACTTGACTTACCTTTTCACTTTTGGCTTGTTCCCCCTCGCATTTTTTTTTTCCCATTTGTCTTTGGGCAAAAGGTATTTCTCTGCATTCTTAGAATACACATTTGCATCCTGTCCTCAGAAAAAGGCTAGTTATAAATTACATAACATGCCAATTTGGGCCATATAAAAAGTTCTCATGAGATGAGAATGCATCCTATCATGAGACAATGGTAATAAACCTGTATTCAGTTTTGGGTGTGGAGAGGACAATTTGTGGTTACAGTGACTGTCACAAGGTGAAGATGCATGAAAGGCACACAAGTCAGACTGACCCTGACTCGTCTGCCTCATGAATGGAGTGTGAGAAGGGGAGAGAAGATGACTGCAGCCCTGTAGTTTTGTGTGTCTCTGTATTTGGGAGCATGACACAGATAATTATGCCCTAACATTCTTGCAGTAAATCTGCCCCTTGGGGAATCTTGAATACATTTCCCTTCCTAGAATGCAAAACAGCATAAGTTAACATGTGAATGAATACGTGTTACCTGGCAGCTGTAGCAGGTATAGCTTGTCACAGGGCAACCTATTATTTTAGGCAGGTTAAGTAAGACCTGTGTAGCTTCTGGACTGTGATAAACGTATGTTCTTTCTTATTTTCCTGTAATGCCTTTATTCATCTTGATGAAGAAGGTCAGAGTAAGAGTCTTTCTCATCTACACTAGGTTTTGCAGTTCGATACTTCAATTAGCATTTGGAAGAAACTGCTCAACTTTTTACAAACCCAAGTTGTGGATGGGCGTAGTGAGGAATGCTATGCAGCTCTACAAAATCTGTGTAGGTCATAGGCTATGTTTTAATTAATTACATAATGATTATTGGACAGTTGTCTGAATCCTTGCAACATGGAGCTGCATCTGAGCATACGTCTAGTTTCAAGTCAAAGTTTTGTCTTGGATGGTTTTAGTCAGGTACAAGCCCTGAAGCCCATGATAGAAGGCTGTAAGAATATTGGCTTTGTGGTGAACTCCTGGTTAAGAACTTCTAATGTAACTGATTTGAAAAACTTACAATTCACTTAATTCACTTTCTCCAATAACAAAATGAAAGTTTAGCCAGGTGTTGTGCTTTTTTTTAAATTTTTTTTTTTTCAGGTACAGCCTGCAAATTCTCTTGCTATCTTAAAATTTGCAGTTCTGGGTAGGGAGCAAATGCAGATGCTGCTCTTGGTTTCAGATTGCTGCATGGAGTTAAGTATTTAGGAAATGGAGGGGAGCATTTGAATTAGCTGAAATATGATTTTGCAAAATGCCAAACCCTGCAAAAACTGCTGCGCACCACGGAGTTTTGCTAAGTCTTCAATGGTTTCAAAAGGCTTCCATTCCCCAGAATTCACGTGGCTTTAGTGCAGTTGTAAAACTGACATAGAGCTGTGCTGCACTCTCCTTTGGAGAGAAGGGTATCATTCTGTCGGTAGAACTTGTTACTTGTCTTCCTAGTCTTCAGCTAGCATAACCTTAACTAATCTGGTTGCGTTTGAATAGAGTGGTTTGTGAATGCTGCAAGCTTTTCCCAGCCTTTTCCCTCCTTTTATGCCAACTTTGTTCTGCATGTAGAGCAGTAGACCTCTGCAGAAAGGAAGTAACTGTGCTTTACCAGAAGGGTGCTTTGCCGCATGCCAATGTTGATCCACTGTGCGCTTATGAAGGAAATTATTTGGGCTGAGAAGTTCTTGCAGCTCTAAGTAGTTGCGATTCTTTCTCTTGAGCAAATGAACAAAAAAGAAAAATCTGGAGGAGGGAGCTGGTGCTTTTGCTGCTTTATTAATTCTTCTCTGGAGTCTAGTGACTCATCTGCCCAAAGTTAGACTGCAGCTGGGGACAGTGAGTCAATATCCACCTTACCATAGTGCACCTGGAATACAAGGGGCTTTTTATGAAGAGCAGAAGAGTGATGTGGGATGGGTAGCTGAAGCCATTGGTCTCTCTCTTACCACATGCATTTCTAAAGACTCGAAGCAAAAGAGTAGTGAGAGTGTGGGAAGAGAAGCTAGAACTGCTCAGTTCTTCTCTGTGCTTAGTGGTGTTTGGATCTGAAACTTCCAGATGTAAATGGAAACTTCTTGTGTACCAGTGTATAAGGCCCGGTCTTGCATTTAGTGTGCTTGTTGGTCTTTCGGTGTTTGCATATCCTGATCTGAGATAGCTTTAATATTCCCTAGTGGTTTGCATATATGCTACCTCCAGATAACTTTTTGGTGCATTTGACTTCCCTGTTACCCATCTTATCCTTTGTCAGTTCTTGCAGTCAGGTACCTGTCACTGAACAGTTGTCCTTTCTGAATTATTTGGGAGCAGCATTTGGGAGTTTGCTTTACGAAGATAAAAACTTGTGCATTCAGTTTCTGCTTCTGCCATCAGCTTGCTTTTGTTTATCATTCAACTAGGAAATTGCTGCTGTTCTGTAAGTAGCTGGGTACAGTTTGTTGAAGTGTTGGAAATTCAAGTCTTGTGTGCTATATGGATGCTTAAGATTCTATTTCACTTTTTATATGATCTGGAGTTGGTTTGTAATATTAATCTTTTGTCCTCTTTGTAATTGGGCATTGTACATTGGTTGCTTTTCCTAGACATGTCTGTATCAGCAGTATTTTATATAAGAAAGTATCTGTAAAACATACTATAATAAGTTATAAGCTGCTCTGTATCTATTTGCAGGGTGCAGAGTGCAAATGGAAACTGGAAAGTCTGTTAGTGCCTTAGGAGGTTGCATAGGGAAGTATAATGTGCAGTTTGCTTACTAACCCAGACTATAAATCTTGCCTAAGCTAAAATAAAATGCTGAAAATCCTTTCTAGAATGTCTCTCTCATCTTTATTACTATCTAATCCTTGGGTTAATGCTTATTGCCTTATCAGTTTACTGCAGTTACTGTCTTATCTGAAGCTTGAGTAAGTTTGATACTCAGAAGCACTTCATCGTCACTGTTGGTTTGTTGTTTTGTTGTTTGGGGTTTTTTGTGGTGTTTTGTTTTGTATGTTTTTAAGTAGAGGAAGCTGGTTTTCAGTGAGTTCTGAGCCAGTCCTACAATGAACTCTAGGGACAGGGGGTTGATTTGCAAGTGGTTTGTTCAGGGCTGGGTCTTAATTTCCTCAGATGATGTAGCATCTCACTTCTGAAACAGCATACATAAAAGTAGGTGTTGAGAATGAAAGGGCATTGCATTTATTTTCAAAAGCAAGTGTTGAAATAATGGAAAATACAGTTGGAAGGGGTGTGAAGAGGTTCTCTAATCCACTTAATGCTGTATGACATATAATTTCTGACATGTGTAACTGTTCTTAAAACTTTCAGGAGGGAAGGATCCACAACTCTTGCCATCTTACCTAGTGCTTAAGTAGTCTTATTAACAGACATAGGGAAAAACTTTAAAATAATAAGTTTTTCTTACAGTTTTCCTTAAAGTTTGCTCTCAGAGGAGTTTCTGTAGTTCTTCATTGCTACCTATCTGTCTTCATTATTCTTTCTGGGCTTTTGAAACTAAGGAAACCCAATTTCTTTACCTTTTTCTCAGAAGTCTTCTTTTCTAGCCTTTATGATGGTTCCTGGTGCTTTTCTTTGGAATCTGCTCACCTATTTGTTGCTTAGATACTGTACTCCCGTGGGGGCTTTCTCAGATCAGCAGAACTTACTCAGCTGTCATACAGTTACTGGTTTTGCTTACACATCCCTGCATGGTGTTTGCCATTTTCTTGGCACTGTCAGCTTATATTCAGCTTCTGGTCTGGTAGATTCACTGGGTCCTTCTCTGCAGTCTAGCTGCTAAAATAATCAGTTCTTCTGAATGAAGAATGTGATGTATTTATTGGGCGATAGGTGAAAAGAGGTGCATTTTAAACAGTACAAAAAGCCAGATTTTAGGAGACCAAAGGAGAAAATGAGGTTTGTTAGGCAGTTCATTCCTAGCTCTCTAATAGTAGGACTCTGTGTGTTATTTAGAAGTCCAGAATGCTTTGACCTCAGGGTGGCTGTTACACAAATGTCTTGAAATGGTGATGAGAAGATCCTTTTTCAGAGTATGCAGTGGGAAAGTTCCAGATCTGTGCACAAAATAGCCAGTTTCTTTCCTGGGATGAATGTTGATGCAGTTGGTTGTTAGACTGGTGCTTTTAAGCATTACAATCTACCAAAACCAGCAAACAAATTCTGGACTTCATCCACACACGTAAACGGAATGGAATGAGGTAATCTGGGAGAGGGTAGTTGTAGATGCATAGTTTCACAACAGTTATCTCTACTTTGGAATCACAAATTGTCTGATAAAGTAATCATTCTGACAAAGGTAAAAAGGAATATTCAGGCCACTCTGTGGGAAACTATTATGCAATAGATCATTGCACAACAGTTGTAGGTTGGTTCTCCCCTGACTGTTGTTCCTTCACTCTCTGCTGTGACTATGTATTGATTTCACAGCTAAAGAAATTGTGATCTTCTATTTCCTCAGGACCTAAATTTCCCAAAGGCAATTTAAGGAATAGCCAGGTGTTACACTGAGATTCCCTTCCTCCCTGTCTTGTCTTCTGGGCCAGAAAGCCAGCAAGGTCTTCCTGGACAGTGTTACTCTCTTTGATTCTTCACTGTTCTCTTCCTTGTCCTTCTGTGTAGTGACTCTGTATGTTGGGCAGCCAAGTTACAGCACACTTCCTGGATTGAACAAATCCACAGGATAGCTTTTGAGGAAAGGATTGTTCACTGGTTGGCCTTGAGAGTTTGACCAGGTCTGAGCTTGATCTTAATGTTCAGGTTTGAATGGGCTTATGTCTGCACTTAACCACGTTCCTCTTTGGTTTGTTTTTGGGAGGAGGTGTCACTTTTGTATAAGGTAGAAAAGGAAGTTGGGCTGCAAACCTTGCAGATAGTATTCTGAAGCATGTGACTACCAAGTTAGCTAAGTTATGTATCTTTAGGTCCTGTTGTTACTATGCAGTGCAGTGGTATCCCAAGATGTGATGTGAACAATGGGGAGTTGTTGAGCTTAGAATGTCTGGTGTCTCACACCACAAGACACTGCGTATATCCAGCAAGCTGCTGTTCTCCAAGCAACAAGCTTTGAAAAGAATGCTATATTGTTGTGCATATTTTTATTTCTTAACATACTTTTTTTTTCTTTTTTCTTCCTCATCAGTGCAATTTCTCTTATTCCTTTTATTCATGCTAGTGCTATGGTTAATTAGAGCTTCTATATTACTGTAAGAATTTAGAATTAATATTCCAAATACAGGTTGCCCTTCCCAGGTAGTACTGAGTGAAAAGACTTGAGTGTATACAGAGGGACTGAATGTGCAACAACAGAGAATGGAGTGTGGTTCTCGGACCTGTCTGATGGTCCTTAGGAGGAAGAGAAAGAGAGATGCTTCATCAGCATGATGCTGTGAGAAGACTGTTGAACAAAGAAATTGGTGGGCAGAGTAGAGGAATTGGGGACAAGGAGGAAGAGAGGAAGTCTGCATTAAAATCACAATACCTTCTTTGAACTTTGGGAATAAATTTTATACTGATAAAGGTGCATTTTCATGTAGTTATCTTCTTGCTTTCTGTCTGAATAGAGCCTATCTAGTTGTCATTTGCCCTTAATAATAATGTCTTTTGTTATAATTTTCTCTGTTTTAGATACAATGTCTGATCCAAGTGGTGTCCCTGTCCCATCTGCACCACCTTCTTATGAGGAAACAACAGGAATCAATGTGAACTATCCTCACCCCTATCCTGTCCCAGAACCTGGCCAGAAACCATATGGAAAGGGAGTGAACCCTCCCCCATACATGGGACAGCCTGCACCAGCGAGTAACCCCGGTAAGCCTGAGAAACTCTACTGCACCTCATGTCAAGTGGCTATGTAATGGGTGTGGTGCAGAAGATTAAAGATCGGGGGTTCACAGGTGTTCCCCAACTTCCAAAAATATTTTTGAAGGGATTAAGGTGAATCACTTCTTGCGAATCCTTCCATGTGCACTAATACCAGGAACATCATTTGGATTTCCGCAGTTTTTAATGTGGACTTATTCTTAAGACAGGGTGCTTCTGCATTAGGAAATGCCATGGTGATTTCTCTTTGTCATTGTGCATTTCATTGCGCCGAGCCTCAAGTATTTCAGAGTAGTAGCTGGTTGTAGCTCAGAGGAGGTTGATTAACTCTCCTTTTTTCTTTATTGACCCGTTGAGTAAACAGCCTATTTCTCTTCACAGTTACAGTTCAGACAGTGTATGTGCAGCAACCAGTAGTGTTTTATGACCGCCCAGTTCAGATGTGCTGTCCTTCCTGTAACCAGATGATAGTGACACGTCTCTCGTATGACTCAGGAGCTTTGACTTGGCTATCATGTGGTGGCCTCTGCCTGCTGGGGTAGGTTGATTCCAATTTGCACTTTATTTTTCTCTTCCTACGTAACCTTTTATAGCTCTAAGGAGTAACAAAGCTCTCGGCTTTGTTGCTTTCTCATTAGTCATGTGTGTTCTTCCTAAACCTTCATGGCACCCGTTTTACTGATGGCTTTTGCAGGAAATGAACTTTGTCTGTAATAAGTGTTAAAACAGATTTTGTTGTGTTTTGTGTTTTTTTTGTTCCTTTTGCAGATGTATAGCTGGCTGCTGCTTAATTCCTTTCTGCATTGATGCCCTAAAGGATGTGGATCACACCTGTCCGAACTGCGGTGCTCTTGTTGGTTCTTACAAACGTTTATAGGCAGTGTTTAAACATTGATAATTGATTGATGAAGTTGGTTAGCACCTCTACAAGCCCTTTCTGAAGCTTCATGGAGACTTGTGGTTGTTTCTGTGCATCCTGTCGCTGGAAACCAATCAAAAGTAATGTATATTGCTAGATCGTTTGACTAAGAGTTTTCTGGCCACTCAGTCCAGCACCAGTGGATGGCAACTAAATGTTTTCCCTTTCTGCTTTATGCAAAACAGATTGATGGTGTTCTTCAGTTAATCTTGTCTCAATCATATTGCACACTGGTGTGCTTGCTTACAGCTTCAGCACAGACCAAGAGGAGAACATCTGTGGAGACCTACATGGTGTTGATGCTTTTGTAACAGCACTGTTTGCAAACTGGCAGGGAGTTGCTTGCCTCTCAGACAAGTGCCTCTCTTTGACGGAAGAAGTGATTTGTTGGCATATTTTCATGAGCACTAAAATTCACTTTAAAACTTTCTTAGTTGAAAGAGAACCAAACTTAATGGCTTCTTCTTGGAGGCTGCTTTACCAAATGGACAGCTCAGGTTATTGTGTGTCAATATTGTGATTCAATCCTAGTACCTGAATTTCCTTGCCAGTTTTAAGTCTAGTTGTATCTCTGCTTTGCAGTACTGATGTTCATACAGGAATTTGTAATAGATTTTCAGTGTTTTTTGTTTGGTTGGAGTATTTTTACTGCTGATTTATGGGTCTGTGAAGTATTCTCTTCTCTCCGCCCCAGTGGAAGTGCCCACAGAGCCACAGAGCCTTGGTTATAGCATTGAAAAACTTCCTTTTACATTTAGTAAGTCAGCTGATGGATCATAAACAAACCTCAGCCTTATCTCAAGGCTTGAATTCCACCTGCAAAACACAGATACACGACCTGTGCTTTTAATTGTTGATCTGTTTGTTAATTACTCTTTCCTCATTAAGAAGGTAGTGTGTTTAAGAAGTTTCTCTGATTATTTAGGCTTGTACTAAATTTTCTAAATGGAAGAAGTTCTGTTTTAAGAAACTTTAACTGGATATCCTTATTTAAGATGATGATCACAAAAACTTAGGGAATGAGGGTCTGAAAGTTGAAGTATTTTACCATGTTATAAACAGCAGACTTGGTCCAAATAACATCTTGATGCATTTGAATGATACTTGTCTGCCTTTTCTAGACAGGTGTTCAAAAAAGGCTATGATGCTAGCACTGTATTAATCTCTGTAAAAGTAAAAAGTTAAAATAAATACAAATAAAAAATATTGCATTTACTGTTTCTGCTAAATGTGCCTTCTGTAAATATTTGGTATAAGTTAACTTCTTGAAAAGTCTTTCAACACTTCACGTTTGAAATCCAGGAGTTTTGTGGATCACAAATACAACCTCTAGGCCTTGTGTTAATTAGTTTTTTAAACTGCTGTTGCTTGTGGGTCAGTCTGCCTGTGGTTTAAGAGCTTACTTGTGCATTTGGAAAAGGCTTCTGATCATATGGCTCACTGTACCATAAGAATTTACATCAGTAGCTACTAACTAGTAAGAGAGTGATGGAGGTAAAAAGCTGGTAGTTTTGTAGCTTTCCACTTTGGTGATGCAGTACTAGCTTGTGGTTTTTTATCTGCTGTTTCACCACGGTAATGCTTTCAGTGTCCTTCAAGGGCCTGGGTGATGCTCCATTGAATTTTCTGTCCTGATGACACAGGCAGTGATTCTAATTTAGGCAAGTCATGTGTGTGACTGTAAAGCTGTATATGCCCTGGATTTCACAGAAGATGTACTTCTTGTCAGTTTATCATCAGAGCAAGACGGGAGGAAGCAATGAAGCATGTAGCCTTTCCAACCTTGATGTTTGCTTGCGTGGTGGGGAGGGCTTTTAGTTCTTTTAGTACCCGTGTCGCTCTGGTCTGGATAATCCTGCTGGATATTCATTTGGTGAGTAAATCTTCAAATTTTTACTCCCTTAGATTCTCTTTTCTCTACAGAGTGATGGTTGGAAAATATGAGGTGGTGGCATCAGAATGCAGAAGAACACTGACAAAAAAATAATTATGTGGAGTATTCTTTGTTTTGTTTTTCTGGGCACAGTCCATTGCATCTCTGTAAGTCCTCTTACGGATTGAGAATTGGACACATAATGTTGGCAGCTATTCCATCTTATTAAACATTCTGCAAAACTTTCTGCTGCCCCTTCTATACTTACATTTCCTTAAATAAAGCCTATGTTTGTTCTCTTGTGTATGGAATTATCTACAGAATGTGCCAAAGTAACTTGCTTTGTTTAACTTATTTTAGACAGACAAATGCAGGATATAATTTGCTTTGTGTGCAAGTGCTTTGTGTTTGATTATACTGAAGTTACTGTTTGTTTTTAAAACTGATGATATTTAAAATAAAAACTTTGTCTTTTGTATCTAGTGCTTATAACTGGAAAATTAAAACATATGGAATGTTTCCAAACACATGACTGGCTGAAATGTTAAAATTAAGTCAAGAAATGTAATCACACGGTGAATTTTTTCAGAGTCTCACTTGGCCCAGGTCTCCAATAAATCGCATTCTCTGGCCTGCAGACCAACTGTTTACACACAGAGCCACTTTCAAAAATGTGTTGTTTTCCTCAAACTCAGGCCATTTAGATATTTTTTTCAGTTAAAACTCGTTTGAAGCACTTTTTTTTTTTTTTTTTTTTTTTTTTTCCCTGAGATGCAGAAAATACAGGAAGGCAAGGTTAATACCTCAGACAATTTTGTTATAATACATTGATTTTTATGATTTTTGTTATGCAACATTCTGGTTAATTTGTTAATAAGCAAGTTGAGTTGTGAACAAACAGGTTTTCCTCTGTTGATAGGTACAGAAGCAGCATGCTGACTTTATGTGCTCATGCTATTTCCACAGATAAGTAAGGAAGAGGCATAGGCCACCTGAAATCCTCCAGCCTTGCATGAAAATTTGGGTGAACCTTCCTCTACCTCCACCTTCGTTAGCTTTCCAGGATGACATTGCTTTCTGTTACACTTTGACTGTGTTATTTCCATTAGACTTCTATTTTTAATTGACAGAACTGGCACAGTGTTCAAACTTAGTTAATTCTGTTGAGGCTTGAGTCAGAAGGAAATAACGTTTGTTTTGTCATGCAAAGAGGATCCAAAATAAAAGCTGTTAAAACAAGAAAAAAGCAGCTGATAGCCTTGCAAGAGGGAGTTGTTAAGCAGGAGCAGTGGTTTCAAAAAGCTGCTATTTATTGCCATGTTTGTGAAAGCACTTCTGACAGTCTAACCACACGTTCTTTTTTGTAGAAATGAGTTGTGATTTGTGTACTCAAACCCAGTTAATTATTACTCAAACCCAGCAAAAAGTATATGGAGTATATGCTGTCATCCTAGGAATAAAAAACAAGAAGTGCAAGTACTGTGGCAAAGATGTGAAGTATTTACAGTTCAAGTGAATTGTATTTTATGGCAAATTAACATTCGTGTTCCTATTTTCTTTCTAAGATCCTGCAAAGTGATAAAATTCATTATTTTTAGGATGAATTTTACAGTATTCTTGTGGGTTGAATACCCATGTGTATGATGTGCCAAATGGGAATCTAGTACAGAAATAAATTCTCCAATGTGCATGTTGCTACTTTTTCAAACTAGGACACCAAAAGGTGCATGGTGAAACCTGCTGCTTATTATCGCTTAGAAGAGGGTTTTGTTAAGAATCTTTTTTTAAAGAATCTGAAAATCTAGTGTCTGTTTGAACAGGTGTCTGTGTGGTTTGAAGATGCTAAAAGTAGTCGTGCTCAAGCCTTGAATAAACTGAGTAGGAGGCTGCCGGTTCGTGGCCCCGCTGCTGAGGGGGTTGGGGGGGGGCTGCTGCCCCAGCGGCCGGGGCCGCCTCAGCTGCCGCTCGGCCTTCCCGCCTCTCCTCGCGGCGCCTTCCCGCCTCCGCCCTGAGGTGGGTTCCCAGAGCCTGCGGCCGCGCTGCCTGTGAGGGGTGTGTGCAGCCGCCACAGCCCTGAAGAAGGCGCTTGGCCGCTTCACCGCTTAATTTCCTCCTCCTAAACGGCTTGAAAAGTGTGTGTGTCTCACAGTGCTGCTCGGTTTGGAGGCTTTTTTTTTTTACAGGAAAATAACGTATTGGGAACACTGCCCCTGGAGTGCCGCCCTGGGAAGCGTTCCCTTCTGTGAGGGGTTCCCGCCCGCGCCTCGCAGGCCTGCTCCCACAGCGGCGGGGTGCGCAGGTTTCTCCTCACGCCTCGTCGTAGGGGACAGCAGGAGTCACAGCAGCCGGGACACCCCGTAGCTGTCGGGCTGGGTGCGTGGAGCGGGCGGTGTGGGGCCTGCGGTGGCCGGGAGCTGCAGCAGTCCCTGTCGCCATCACCGGCGGGCAGCGGCCGCGCTTGGAGCCATGGCAAGGGGCGCTTTCCTCTTCCTCCTGCCTATTGGGGTCAGACGTCGGGTTTATAACAACAATATTAATTTAAAAGAACTTGTGGGACCCTTACAGAACAGACTGTACTAGTTTGTTAAAGCTCATTTTCTTGGCAGCACTGGGGTGGAGTGTTCAGGTGCCTGTGGCCAGCCTCGCTCTGTGGTGTGCTCGGTGGTATTTGTGATAAAATCAATTTTGCAAACGTGAGTACAGTATCCATTAAAACGGATGAATACTTTCCTCAGACTCACTGCCACTGTCCATCCCCTGTGTGTAGTTAAACTACCCTGTGTGCAGCACACGTGCCTGATTTTCTTCAGTGTTTTAAGGTTATCTAGGACAGTACCATGGAGAATATTTCTCCTTGGGGAGTTCTTTTCCTGTTTTGGGGGTGATGTTTTGATTCTTTAGAAGAAGTCTCATTTTGGGGGAGGTAAGAAAAAAATGCTTAAAAGATGTTGAGCTTGTTTTTCAGGGCTGTATCCTGCAGGTACCAACCCACTTGAATGGGTGAAGTTAGTCAAGTGTACAGGACACTGATGTTATGTTTTAAAAATTTGGATTCTGCATGCATTTAAGAGTACTGCAAATCAGGCATATAATTCCTAACTTTGAAGTTTCAGTATAAAGGGCCCAAACTCTGTTGTATACTGAAAAAAGCTATTTGAAATATTTTTTACTAAAAAAGCTCTGGAGTTTTGTTTGTGAATTTCTTTGTTCTCTGTTGTATGAAATTGTCAAGATTCAAGTAAGCTCAGATTTATAAGTTCTTGAGTGTGCTCATACACCTACGATAAGATATTTTTCTTCCTTTTTATTAATATGGTTTCTTCCTTAAGAAATAGGAAGCTGCAAAGCTAAAACTTGAAATCAAAATGCAGATTTGATTATTTTGGAAAGTGTGATTTACAGCTGTAACTGAAAAAGCAGAGCAAGACAATTTGAACAAAACAGAAAATTAGATGCAGTTACCAGGTAACATTGAATTCTATTTTCTTTCTCTAAGCCAAAGCCCAAATCCCTGAGCTTCTCTGTTCCAGCAGTCCTTTCCATATGTAACACCTTGGATCACAGCCTGAATCTGAGTATGAATGTGACCCTGACCAGCCAGTCTCTTAACATGTTGACATGTAACTCATTCTGTAATTAGTATTTTTACATTGAACGTCACTGTAGCTGTTATTTTGCATGGGTCGTCTTTGTCAATATTCAGTCTGTGAATCACAGCGTTATCACTGGCTGTTAATTCTCAGTTTGGTATCAGAAAGGCAGAGACTCAGCTACACTCTTGTTGTGCTGATGTCCAAAGCTGCACCTGTCCAGTTATCGGACACTGGGATCACTGGTAACTTCTGATGGAAACTTATGAATAGCTGCTGCTCTATTCTTACAGCCATTTGGATTTCTCTTAGCTCTTCTCAAGCATGTGTTGTGTCTGCATTTATTTTATCCTTTACATTTAACAAGATTGCTTGTGCTTAGAATTAAGTGTATATACAACTGCAATAATGTCCAGTGCTTACGGATGAAAATTGTTGCTCCTTCTTGAATCTTTAGAGAAAGTTGGTTTGCTAATTCTTAGAGATCCCTTCTTTTATGACACACCAGCTATACTACTATAGAAATTGTTATTGAAATGCTAATATCTGTAGCTAAGTGTTTGTCTTAAAGCTATAAAGCATCTCTTACTAATCTAATTTCCTTAGTGTGATGCCTGTCCTGTAAGCTCTTAGAAAGATGCCCTTTTGCCACAAGCTAAGCTATGCCTGCAGTGTTGTTGGTCTGCACATGTGCAGCAGTTCTGAGACAATCTAATGTGCTGCAGTCTTGTGACCACGTCTGATGTTTGTGGTCCGTCTGGTTAGACCCTGCTCCTTTTCAGTGACTTTGGGCACAGACTGTCAGCATAGTTCATACAACCTTTCCTGGCCACCCTCTTTCCTAAAGCTCCTTCCTTGTGGGAAAGGAGTTGTACGTGACTTGAATGAATTATTCTGGGTGAAAACTAATAATGTAACTGAAAGAGATAAATTGATTTTTTAAATTTTTTTTTTAAAGTGAGAAGCCCGTGCACAGTGCTCTAAGGAAAGTCTGGCTATTTAGAGACAAAAAGGTTTCTGAAAGAGCTTCTGGTGTTTGAGTAGGGAATGAAATGACTAATAAAACAGCCTTGTTCCAAGGAAGCATTTAGATTTGAGCACGTGCTTAATTTTGGGGATGTGCTTATGCTTAAAATTAAGCACCTATTTATGTACTCTGCTGACTCTGGACATTGGTGCCATACATGAGGTTAACATAAACTAAGTGGAAAACTTACTATGAAGTCTCAAATTCATTTCAAAAGGAGCTTCTGTTGGCCTCTCCAATGGATTATAAATGTAGTCTTAATATGAGGGTAGGGCTACAAATGCTCAGCACACAAACACTGCTTGTAACTTGCTGCTGTTGGGCTATGTGGTTCTTGGGGGAGGCATGATAAGGCAGAAATTCCCTCTGATTCCAGTTTTGATATTCTCACTGACTTCGGGGTAAATTTTATGCTTTTAAGTTATTTTGCAATAGTTATGTGAAATGTGTTGAGAAATCTTACTATATAAACAGTTAAAAGTCAGACTACTGTGGAGAACAGGCAATAGTAATGATTAAAGAATTGTCACAATGTAGCAGTTTTCCAGTAAATTCATCATGTTTTTATATTCCTGCACAGCTATTAACCTACCTGCTTCTATCCCTATTGCTGATAGTAGACCAAGAGCTGAATGACTGCAGGATAACATATGGAACACATACTATGCTCAGATGAGCTGTAATCTTCAGATGAAAAATTCGAATGAATACAAGGATGAGTAACTCAACAGAGTAAAAATGGCAAACCCAGCAGGTCACGAGATTTCCACAATGAAATCTCTGAAGCAGTTTCAGAATTAGAATGTTCTGAAAGATCACAGTGGAGATGGAAGAAGGCACTTCGGGTTGATCATAGGAAATCCAAACGGCTCTATGAAATCTGTAAGATTTTTTTAATTATTATTCAGTTTCAGACCTGAGCTGTCCCTGAGTTTGGCATTTGGTAGATCTGGGACTTTGATAGAGGGGCCCAGCTTTTGTCATGGAATATTTCATTGACTCCTTCGACTTGACTTGCTCTCTCTCACCTTTGGTCGTTGACCTATACAAAGCATATGTGAGAAGTTACTTTCCCTTTAAGTAAAATTCATGAACATTTTGAACTGAGCAAACGTTACCTGATGAAGAAAGTAAATTCAGGCAAGAGGCTGTGACAACACAAGCTTGGTGGGGGAGAGTAGTACCAGTGACTGCGATTGTTATCTATAACTTCTACTTTTGACTCTGGTTTGAAGTTAACACTAGCTCAGGGTACACCAGCGAGGCTTACAGCAGGGTAGAACATGGCAGCAGGATCTCTGCCTGTCCACAGCAGCTTCCTTCAGAAGGTCTTGGTGTGCAAGCCAAGTGAGTTTTGACAGTGCCTCTGCAGTGTCAGTGATCATTGATCCTGTTACGTGTGGAGAGTAAGCACAGCCCTAGGCTGCCAAGGAAGGTGTGTGATGAGAGCTCCAATTCTAGAAGAATGAGTCAGTAGAACAGGAGGTAGGTGGTGAATCTCCCTCAAACAGGAGTGGAAGGTCTTTATCACAAGTTCAGTGAACCCTGGAAGACCTGTGTCAAAACCTGATTGCTACCAGAAGGACTGTAGTTTAGTGGTTTTGTGTGTTATTTGCTCACAATTTCATCCAACTTAGGTTTGAGAATTGCTCCCAATGGACACACCGTGCCTTCAGCCCCAAAGCTTTTGTTTTCATCCTGTGCACTTTTTGATTGATTATCAGGGAACCATTGCTAGAGATTTTAAAATGTATTTATTTATTTTAGAATTCCTGCATGGGATTGTTCTTAGCATTTGCTATGTTGTGATGCCATATGCTTAATTTCTTTTCCTTGCAGTTTTGTGGAATTTCTAATAGGTTAACTTTTTTTTTACTTTTTTTTTTTTTTACTTCCCCCCCCCCCCCGAAGGCTGAAATGCTGTTAGAGATTGGATGAGATGTTTGTGTGTGTCTGTCTCTCCCCCTTACTACACCCGCACACCCTCCCCTCTGCAGCCTGCCCTGACAGAGCCCCTCCTCTGGCTGCAAGAGGGAAGTTGGGAATAGTGAGCTCCTGCTTTGTGAAGGAAATTCTCTTTCACTGCCTTGTTCAGAGGTGCCTTTGAGAGGAGACTGATGTGATTTTGTTAACTTCTGGGCTGAGGAGGTGATTTTGATGGCCATGGGGTTGCACACCATCATTTTACTCTGTGCTGTCGTGGCCGGAGCTTCAGGGAGTAAGTATAAGAAACTTTTTCCTCTGCTAAGATTGATCTCTCTCGATGCAAAATATTTCTACTAAGGATGTTACCAGTTCTAGGTTTGCAGTAATTCTTGTAGCAACTTTGTCTTGATTTTCAGTGTAGTGTAGCAATTCACTCTGTGGAGCTCTCTGGGTGGCACTGGGCAGGTGGGAGGGCACCCTGCCTGTCAAGGAGTGCAGTTAGTGTGTCTGTCATCAGCATTACTAGGGAAAGCAACAGAAACAGTGAGATTGTGCCAGCCAATTCATTATCTCACCTGAAAATAACATGTTAGTATCCTGTTCTAAAATTGTGCTCACTTTGGTATTTGGCAGATGAAAGATTCTGAAAAGTGTGGATAGGTCATGAAATGTCAATGATGAGGTCCTTTGTTACTCTTGTCAGCTGAAAAGGGATAAGTGCATGCTGGTTTTAGAAGCAAAATAAATTATGGAAGAATTAAAATTAAAAAAAAAAAAAACCAAACCAAAACAAAGCAAAGAGCAGAAACTCTAAATTTAGGCACCTTAGCAAAATTGAAGTGCCTGATTGTCCAAGGTGCTCAGCCTACCACACTGCCTGTTTGTGATGTTTAAAAATTCTGAGCACAGCATTCACATATCCACATGGGAGCTCAGAGAGCTCTTAAATCCAGTTCTGGAGAGATGTGCTCAACTTCTTAAAAATTTGATGGTACATAACATAACTTTTCACATTTGTCTTACCATATTTATTTCAAGGTTCTTGAATAATTTGTACTGATTTCTTCATTAGTAAACACTGCCTTTTTCCACTGTTTGAAAGAAAAATAACATGTGATTCATGCTTTTTAAAGGTAAAATCTGAAGTTCATATAGAGAAATAATTTTGTGAAATATAAAGGAGCATTTGTTGGGAGGAAAATATAAATGTGGGGGTAAGACCTTCTCAGGAAAAATGTAATTCTACTCTCCAGAAATTTACATTTTATCTTGGGAATAAAAATGTATATAAGCTTGTGTGGGTGCTGAAGAAACAAACACATTTTTGTTCCAAAAGCAGTGAATTCCTTTCTTGCCTCCTGCCAATACTTTCAACATTTCAAAAATGGGGATTAAGAGAAGGGAAAATAGGATTCTAATAAATAATATTAAATGTGGATTTTTAAATGTGGTAGTTTGGCAAGAGCATTTCCTTCATATAGCACATATAAAACATCCAAAAGCACAGAACCAGAATAAAGAGGTGCTTTTAACTTCTGTCTCCAGTGAGAGACAGAGCTGAGGAGCAGAGGGATGTTTTTAGGGCTTAACAGGGAGGTTCATTAGGGTATCCTACAGCAGAGCGCTTGGGGGCGACTATACTTACTACTGAACTTCCTCTGGGAGTTATTTTTAAAAAAGATTTATCAATAATGGAAAGTTAGGACTGAATGCTTTTAATACTAATTAAATCATATAATACATGATTCGCTAATAAAGTAGCATTTTCTTTCATTATGGTGCCTAGAAGTGCCCTGTATTGAAGTGCAGCAGGGTCACACATTTGCTTTTGGCTATTCCTCGTGTGTCACTGCAGTGCATGAGAACTGCTGGGATCTGACTCATTTTGCCATGGGCACGTTCCTATCAATATCTAGGGCTTGGGGTAACTTGCTGAGTTGAGTGCCAGGGAGTGTTAGCAGTGCAGGATCAGGTCATGGAATGTGCATCTTGCATGTGTCAGTCATGGGGCTCCTCTCTCAACATCCCTGTAATTCACCTCGAGTTTATCACAAAAGGTAAGAGACTGGGACCTGTAGGCCAGTGTTCAACATAGGGCCTGTGTATTTGCCGGGGGTGAAAGCAATCTGCAATGATTTTGCTTCATGTGCTGAAGCAAGTTAAGCCCTTTGAGTGCTCACTCATCATGCTCGTAGAGGCAATCACAGTGATGCACAGGAAATAGATATCCTAAAATTTTCACTGTTGCTTAACTTCTCTGTGAAAACAGAATTTTTTCTTCCAGTTCTTCATGGACTTTTATGTTGTCTAGCAGTGCTTGCAATAACCGAGGAATGTAATTCTGCCAGGCTTATTTAGGGTCATTCAGAGTCAGAGCATTAGACTGAGTCTTACTAGTTGACTGTGCAGATGTGTGCACAGAGTGAAGAGAAGGAATGGAGGCTCTGTATGCAGCAGCCCTGACTGCTTCACCTGTTCATCTCAATGCGAATCTGAAGCAATTCCATCTGTGTCGTGTGTGTTCTGCATCCCGTCGAGTTTGCTGCCCTCCCAGTTACAGTGTGAATGAAAGTCATGCTGGAGAACAGGCTCTCCAGTGTTCTAGGGTGTCTTAACCAACTGCCACCCTTGAGTTGTGATGTTGAAGTGTTCCTGAGTGTGCTGGTGCTGGAAAAGTTTTTCTTGGGCAGTAAAGCTTGTTCTTGTTCTGCTTTAAATGATACTTACGATTTCTTGAATGGCCATGTGCAATAAAAATCTTAGCTAAGTAGAAATTTTCCCTAACTGCAATAAAATTAAAAGCTTATGGGTGTGAAGAAGTGTACTGTATAAAATGTATATTTCTTTCTTGGAGTCAGAACCTCTTTTTTTTTTAAAAAAAAAAACAAACTTGCTTGGTGATCTGTGGTATTGTTGGATTTTCATACCTGCCTCAATAAATACACTAAGGCATGTCATTCCTTTATGTATGTGCTTGTGTGGTATGGATGTGTGGAAAGGGGCAAGAGCAAAGTCTTGCCCCTGTATGCTTGGTAGGGAAACTCTCATGGATTTCTTTTTGAGGGCCATACTTTCATTTATTATTTCGTTGTACTTGAGAAGCAGCAGGTCTGTTGTGAGCTGCCTGCAAGTTTTCAGTGCTTTTCTATTATCTTACCTGTCATTGCAGGATCCTTGGAGAGTTTAAGTGATGGAGCTTCCTGTTTTGCGGAGTGTGTAGGTGAGTAAAACAAGACTGTATTCAGGCCTTGCATGTGATGAGGAAGGAGGCATTTGAAAACTTCCTCCTCTTCATCAGGGGTGTGAAGAAGTTGTGTTCTTAGAAGAATGGTACTTATATTTGAGTGATGTGTGTTCATGGAAGAAGCAGAGAAGTTCCACTAAGCTTTATCAGGCCCAGACCTGGGCCTTCATGTTCTGTGAACTCAGAAAACATAGACATTTGAGCTAAGCAAACTACTAAACCAGTGAAGGACAAAACCCAGCCATGTCCGAGTGTGTTTTTTACCAGTACCCAGTATTAGCTCCTTTGATACTGAAACAGGCATGAAGAAAGACTTCTCCTTCAATGAGCAGGCACAGAACTTCTATTCTGTAAAGGAGGAATGGATGAAGACAGGATATTGAACTGACCTGGAAAGGTTTGGTTGGATGGCTTGAGATGTAGTTTGTAACTTATGCTTCTCATTTACATTGCCAGCAGGTACTTGAATGTGCAAAAGTGCTTTTCAGTGTAATAGCAAGGGGAGCACATGGATGTTCTGCTCCCAAGGAGATCTTGCCCTGGTCTCTTAGCTCCCTACTCAGTGACCCTTCATTTGTTCAGTATTACTTCATCTCTGTGTGGCTTTGTCATTGAAAGTGCTCGAGTGTTGCAGTGCCATTGTGAGGCAGAGAAAAAGAAGCTTTTTATTATGCAAGCCACAGTCGTCATTTTTCTGAGGTGTTGTCATCTTTATCTGAGAGAGGGGAGAGTGTTTTCTTTGAATTTTCCCTCTTCTGCACCTCAGTGGTCCCAGTTAAGGGTATACCATGTTGTCTCATATTTTAGTGACACTGTGTGTGTTACAATCTCACACACCACAGCCACTGAAATGTATGGCATTGAAGATATTGGGAATATGGTGGTCTCATCCTTTCAGGGCTAATTCTTGTAACCTGGTCCAGAAGAGAATTTCCTTTGATTAGAGGAGTATGGAGACCTTGAGTGTGTCTGACATATTCACTAGAAGACAGTGCTACCCATGGACACTTGACAGGTCATTACAATGTCTTCATACAAATACAAATAATCTTCATCTTCCCATGCCTTCTTTTCTTCAGCCTGGATCTCTTTGGGCAGGCTTTCAGAAGCAAAGTTCTTGACTTGAAAAACACATCATTTAGTTTGTCTGCATGTGTGTAGCCACAGCATGGGCATGAAATGACTGAATGCAGCAGATCTTTTTCATCTTGCTGCTGCAAAGGTCCTGTGTTGATGCTCTCTGAAAGGTATCGAAAGAGCATCATGCTGTAAATGCATTGCATTCCTTTTCTGCTCTTGGAAATTAGATTCCTGCCTTGATGGAAACTGTGAGGTTATGTGCAAGGAAAGAGGGGAATTCTTCTCACCTTCCATACAGGAACTATCACTAGTGTGCAGGGTGCTTTCAGAAACCCAGTTCTTTCAATTGTAAGTCCAAGTGGGAAGGGAACATTCTGAATATCCAGCCCCTTGTTTACCTGATTTCAGTGGCCCAAAGATTAAAAAGTAGAAAAAAAATAGGCAGATGGGGAAGCCTAATAGACTAAAAAATATGTTTTTTATTTGTTTCCTAGGACACAATGCATCGTACTTCCCCAAAAGAGCTAGATACAGCTACAGGTATTCAACAGTCACCAGCACTTTCCTGCAGGGAAGTAATTACAAAAGCAGTGGCATCTCTCTGGAGAGCACAGTGATCATTGAGGTATTGGGGAGCTGCCAGATGGTTTTAAAAGTGAGTATTGTCGTAATCATCTGAGTGATTGGGATGGGCTAATGTGTATCTTTCTTTGGGATTACTGCTACATTTAAAACATTTGTTTTTCTTGTAATTAAAAGCCGGTTCCATTCTGGATCTCATAATTAGAATTCCAGAATTGCTTTGATGCAACATGGCTTCAAATTAAGTATTTGCCAGTTTTAAAGGGCAGATGAAACAAGTCATTGTTTTCTTTCGTAAGTGGCATGACAGTTTCACTGTTTTGTCACATAAAGTGCAGAACTGGAGATGAAGCTAGTCCCTTTGAAAGGAAATTGGTTTATTTTTAAGCACTTTCATATCTGAAGCAGTAATTTAAAAATAGCAAGCGTTGTATAGAGAACTTGAGAAACTTGTAGGGTGTGCTGGATTGGTGCCATTCCTAACACAGTGTAAAATTCATTCTTGTAACATTCCATTGATCTCAACAGGAGATCTCTCTCTTGGTGACAAGAGCAACATACCAGTTTCAAATTGCAGCCCTCTCTTCCTGGGGTGAGCCCTGCTGTAGGCCAGATTGAGAACTACGGTGCTTTAGCCCGGGGAGTGTGGAAAGTAAACTTCACTCATCTGCCTTGATTTTTCTTCAGGTTAACAGAAGGGATAATTCATGGATTCTGCGGGCGGTTGCCATATGTGTACTATACACACATATACATGAGGCCAACAAAGAATAGGATAGTTATCCCTGTCCTAACATGGCCATATGGATAAAATTAACTGGCCAGTGGTCCTGTGATTTTTCATGAAAAATGAGAATTGGAGTACTGTTTTCAGATTGAATCACACTGAATTCCCCAACTTCTAGCTCTTTATCTTAATTTGAGGCCTCCTAAGATATGCAAAACGATATGTAGTTGAATGCTTGTCTTTATCTTCTACTTTTTTTTTTTTTTAACACAAAAAAAAAAACAAACCCAAAAAACTAATAGTTGCAGCCTATGCTGTACTTAAAATGAGACAGACAGCCACCATTTTTGGTCTACCATTAGGGAACATTTTTTCCTTACCATAACCAGCCAAATTGCAGGTACTTTAGGAAATTCCATGATCAACTTAACTATGCATTTTCTCCTCTGAATTCAGAAAAAGTAAGCTATGAAATGGCTACTGAATACAGAGACCTTTACCAGGAATACTCTCAAGAGTCAGCTGAGATGGGTAATCATTTTCCTTCTCAACTGGAGAAGAAAAGACTTACATTTATCCAGGCTTCTACTTCCCCCCAGAGTAGGTGATTGCTTCTGGCTTGAAAATGAAAGGGATATAATAATGATGTAAAAAATGTATTTAATAGTGAGTGAAAATTCTTTATAGAAGAAACTTCTGGAAACCATTCTGATATGCAACCTGAAGATGTGGCTACTGCCGTTGTGTTGCTTGCAACACTGAGCCTTTTTTCATAATCTATGATATTCTGTGTAGATACCCTTATGTGACAAAGTCCACAAGTTCCTATTGACAATGATATTTGTTGCTTTATAATCTTTGGTCCTAGGTGCAAGATGTACAGATTAAGAAAAGTCTTGCATCCAGAGAGGAGCCTCTGAAGGAAATGGACAGTTTAAGGTAGAAAAACTTCTAATCTGGTCTAGTTCTTGTTTTTTATAAGATATGTGGTTTAGCAGCAGCTTGACTTGACGTTGTTCGCTCCATTTCATACTGTGTTTAGTCTGAGTTGGTTTTTGTGGTGTTTTGGTTTTTTTTTTTAAAAAAACAAGGATCAAGATATGAGCACCATCAGCAAAATGAGAGGTATTTCCTCCAAAAAGGTTTTTTTTGAACCTATTTTTCATCCCTTGGTATGTAAAAACATTTGGAGAATAGACAAAATCATTCTGAGTATAAATTATCAGGCCTCTGGCTGGCTAGCAGCATGTATGGATCACTCAGTAGTTCTCTGAGTTGCAGTTGCTACTTGCACAGACCCTTGAGCTTTGAAGTACGTATCAGAAGTTCTTGATTTGGAAGGATTCTTTCAATGCAAAACGTTGTTTGTTTTTTTTTCTTCCAGGATATTTAAATTGTATTTATTTGTCTAATGTAATTTTCTTCCTTTTATGTTTTTGTTTTTAGTAGGTCATTCATAACAGTGTGTTTCCCTCTGACTTGGAAAGGTATAGACTCCAGTGAAGATGCCTGTACAAAAAGGTCTCTTCAAACTCTGGAGGTCTGGTATTTTCCCAGAGAGCTGATGCTGTTTGTGTTGTCAGAAAAAAAAGCAGTTCTGTTGTCTGATTAAGCTCAGCCTTGTAATCTTCCTCTTTGTCCTGCTGCTTGGATTCTCAGCCTTTAAACAACACTGAGAACTGAGATAATTGACTCAATTCAAAGGGTCAAAAAGAGCAAGTTTGGAGTAAATGCATTGCTTTTTATATTCAACAGGAAGAGCTTTGTGTTCCACAGGATGGGTAGTAGTCAAATCAGACTACAGGCACATCTTCTTCAGTGAAGTTATTTACGGGATTTTCATAAGCAGTTGTTCTTTGCAGAGAAGCCAAAAAATAGAGATAGCAAATAAAGCATTCAGTGAAACTTGGCTATTGAAAATAATTATTCAGATGAGTGAACCTTATTAGCATTTGCCTCAACCTATTGTGAATATACAGTGGTGTAGCTTGTCCTCTGAACAGGCATGTAATTTCCACAGATAGTAGCAATAGCAACCACAGTTGCCTAGGAGTTCAGAAACCCTTATCCCATCTGCACATCTCCTGGAAAGACATCGAGGTGTTTGTGCATTAATAATTTTTTTCTTTGTGACCTGGTTGACTAGATGAATAGTTAGTTCCACAGTTAATGTGTATCTCCCTGTATGGAAACTGACCACTGGACTACTATGGAATTCTTCCTTTGGATGACTTCTTTTTCCCCATTTAGAGGGGAAATATATGATTCAAGTACATTATATTAGGAGTGAAAATCAATGTTAAAAAGTAATCTTTTGCGATCTTTTGCAAAAGTAGCAGACAGCGTGCCCAAGTATGTACACCTAGCAGAGCAGGGAGATATGGGTTGATTGGGAAGCAGTTGTTGTGTGTATCTCAGCTGAAGAGGAATGATAAAGAGTACATGCAGTTACTTTGCAATTGAGACATGCAATTACCAATGCTAAAGGCACTCTGAATCATAAAATGGGATTTCTCTCTTACATAAACAAGAATTGTTGCCATTAAGTGTAATTACTTGTAAAGAATTTACCAGGAGTTGGCTTTATTAAGTATTACAGTTATGTCAAAGATGCTGTGATTATCTTGATAGTTCTTTGGGGGTTCTTTTGGTTGGTTTTGTTTTTTAAAAGGCATTTAGGGTCAGGGTGAATTCATGAAAGAATAGAGGCTTACTATAAAGAATGGAGATACAGAATAAGACAGATTGGTTATGGAGGAAAAGCTCTGTTCAGGAAATCTGAGCCTAATGTCGTAAACTGACTTGCAGTTTTGAAGCAAGAAATCATAAACTATTTTATTGCAGGGAAATACTAGAACAGCATCCTCTTCATTTTTATTTCCATGATGGGAAAGTTCTGAAGCTCTGTCCTGTGAGGAGTGAACAGACGTGGGCTCTGAACATAAAGCGAGGCATTCTCAGTGTCCTGCAGACATCACAAGTATCCACTGCTAGTACAGTTGTTGAAGAGGTGAGACTGTTGGTAGAGTCATGCTCTAGGGTGGCTGTTAGTCCTTGTGCATTAAAATCTATTCCCTTTTTAAATAACTAAAGGGTTTTGCCACTTGGTGACTGGTTAGCAGCCAGTGGTGGTCATCTGATTGCTTTTTGTAGTGAGTGTTATGAAATTATCTATAATATGCATTCTTGTTGAAGGTTGGAATCCACTACCTTGTTATCTGAGGAAAAGCTGTGTATTGCAGAGTTCTCTGAGGAGTTGTAACGTCAGGCTTGTGCCTTACCTGTTCTCTGGGGAAAAGATAATATTCATTATTCATAATTATTCATCATGACTTTTTTCTTTAATTTCAGGAGACTTTAAGATCAGGCTTCTTAGAGCTCTTTGCATTCTTTTTTTGGATACTAATTAAGCTCAAGTTCTGCTGTGTTACACTGAAGTTATAGTCCAGAGTACCTCACTGTCGCCCATGTATTTGCATGAGTGCAGCTGAGATACCTCAGTGGCTGCACTTCTGTTGTGACGAGCAGTCTCTAGACTGACCTTCAGCATGATGTGCAGTACCTCATTCTCATGCTATTGCTACATATCAGTGCTTAAATGGATGTTCTGCAGTAAGGCTTGGGACACTCATCTGTAATTACATTTTTCTGAGTAGAAATGTTCTGAAACTAATGCCTGCCTGCAAACCCACAAAATCTTAAATGAAAAAGCATACACCTCTAAATGATCTGATTCAGAATAACAGGTTGAAGTTAAACAAATCAACAAATCCTGGCTATTATAAAGTTTGACCACAGTCTTCTAAGATGATTTGTCTTTCCATGGTTCTTGTGGCAAAGCCAGTGTCCTGCAAGAGAGAATTTAGGTCTCTATTGCATTGTTATTACAACAAAACAATTATTGAAATTAACTGTAATAGCCAATAATATCTGCATATATTGTATGTGTGCATGTGTGACCGAGCACTGTGCGTTTGTTACTAGGTGGATGTTCTGGGAATATGCCCAACCAGGTATCAGCAAAATGGTCCTGTTCTTGTCAAGACAAGGGACTTAAACCTCTGCTCTCATCGGTATTCTGGTTTTACTTCTGTGCAGTCTGTTGCTCTTCCTCATATGTCGGTAAGTGTTGGGGAATGACACCGGTCCTTCCACAAGGCCTTTTAATTTCTTGGAAGAGTCTAAGTACCAGGTTTGCAATTCATGTCAGATACTTCTGCTAGAGGGAACATTTTTCGTAATGTAAATGAAAACGTTTTTGAATTTTGCTCATTTAAATGTGTGTGTGTCTGCCCAAAACTGAATCCTTAGGAAAGAAATTATTAATATTATTATCCCTATAATGCCTGTTATTCACAAAAATTGCATTGTAGTTGATGAGCACTACAGTATATAAGTGCAAGAGGTTGTTAGGCGTCTGGCTTAAACTATGTCATTAAAATATGTTATAGTGGTCAACTGAAAGTAGAATGTGCAAGAGAGAAATAGAGAGATGGGGATAAGAAAAATACATTGTGCAAAGAAAGATGTTGCTTACAGAAAACTTTGGAAAGATAGAAGCTTTTCTAAAAGCCAAACTTAGTTTTCCACTGTTCATGGCAAATACAGTCAATGTTTATATCTGGTGCCATTTTTGTTAGGTGAATATTACTTGTTTCTTGTGTTGTACTAGCTAGTAATAATTTGTCAGCCTTTTGCTTTTCTCAACTCTGCTGACCAAAATGTTCTGCTTAACACTGATGGTTTGTGAGCTGAAATGAATTGAGACCATGTGACACTGAAAGTTAGTAGCAGTTGCATTTCAGTGATGAAAAACTTAGACTGAAAATAAAAACCATATTAACCTCCATAGGCTGGAGGCTGTCAAATATCTGGGCAAGAGACTTCATACTGTACCACAGAACTGGAATCCTCCATGAAGCTGAGAGACAGAATTGGGCAGACTGACGTAGGCCATCAAGATTTTACCTGAAATAACTGTTCTTCTTAGTCTGAGCAGCAGATCCTGTCCTCCAAACTGGAATGTGTTCAGAGCACTAAGGATGGAGTCCTGGCAGAGGCCAAATGTACTGAGTCCAACCTTGTTACACCATTCTCTCAGAAGGACAGTGGGGCAAAGACGCAGACACAGTCTTTGCTGAAACTCACTGAAGTTGAAACAGAGACACTGTACAAAAAAGGTAACATGATGTTTCTCCTAAAAAAAAAGTAAATTTATTTCCTAGAAAAATCTTGAGACTGCATCTTGCCTGTGAGAACTCTTTGCACCTGGTATTTCCTTTCATGCTTTAAACTGTGTGAAAGTGGATGTTTTTACAGGCTGGGCTACTGAGAGCTGTCCCTTCTTGGGGAGTTGGGGCCTGCTATAACTGGAAGCTGGGGTGGTCTCCAAAAGTGATAGATTTCCTTAATGGCCAACCCTTTTTTTACCTACTTTACATACCTAGCCCCCTTGTATGCAGAGCATCAACCTTCCTGTGTCTGTGGACAGTTCCTAGTTTGTGTACAAATGCAGCCTAAATAATTGTGAGCCCTAACAGAACTAAGGATATGCCATGTCTGAGAGCTGTTTCAATTTTTGTTCCTTCTTTGCTTTCTGTGCTTCTCCTTAAGAGAATGATTTTACTGAAGTTAAAGGGAGGCTTGCTTGAGGAAAGATTTTAAGGTTGAGCTCTAAATGTTGAGAAATTTTTTGTGGGTTATTTTTATCTACTTCTACATTATTATTTTTTTAAAAAGAAAATCCAAATTTCCAGGGTACTACTTGTTTATAGTTACGCCGACATAAGATGATAACGCTCTTCCTCAGGAAGAGGTTAAGAGCCCAGCCATTGATTTTTCTTGGCACCTAGATCTTCTATTGAGTTTTTGGGAGGTTGAAGTGTGGGACTAAGGGACTAATAAGATAAAATTGGAAAGGGCGATGAAGACAAAGTACCTGGGCCACTGTAAGAGGCATATTGACGGAAAGGGAGGCTTTTTTCATGCATATCTTCCTTGTCTTGTTTCTCTGACTCTTCCTTTCAGGTCACACTTGTCTTTAGGCCTTTATTCTGTTGTATTCCTAAATTCAACCTGACTGCAGGCATTCATATTTATCTCTTGGCTTTGCTGGGTCTAGAGAGATTCTTACCTGTAGAAGTAAAGGCTTAGAGAGAAACTTTCCCCTAGCATTTAGGGTTAACCATAGCAAATGACCAGCAACCACCGGATATCTGATTTTAACTTATGTCTTTCCAGTGAACTCTGAGGATCTGTATGTGGCCAGCATGCTCTATGAAAGGGAGCAAATGGAGAGGAAAGTCACTGGAGGGGAAGTGACTGAACTAGTGTGGAAGCTTTGCTTAGCACATAGTGCGAGTTTTGAGGTAAGCTTTTACACATAACTTCTGTTTCCCTGTAAGGTCCTTTGTGGTTCGAGAGTTCTACACAGATAAGAAGTGGCTATGAGACCAGCAACTTTGAAATATTGAAGCCTTTCATTGTTTTAGGAATTTTTTAATGTGGAACTATAGAAAGATAAAATGCTTTGAAGTATCATTTTCCTATATAAACCATAAATCAAACTGAAGAATCAAAACATCATATGGCCCCTGAATATTGGGCAAAAGCAATTTTGAACTGTATTCTAAGTTAACCTGAAAGAAAATAGTCAGATTTTTATTTTGCTGTGGAAAAAAAAACAAACCAAAAAAGTGCCGGGTTTGGGTTTTCACAGAAGGTTTTGATGCTTAATTGTAAACACCCTTTTCTACAGCTTTAGTGTGGGATACTGCCCCCAGTAGTGCTGCTGTTTCCATGTTTATTGGGGTTCTGTGGTCCTTTTGTTGCCTCATCCCCTCAGAACAGTTTGTACCTGAAACCCTTCCCTCTGGAACTTGGTTGGTTGGTTCCATGTGCTTCTGATGAATTCTGGTAATAACCAAGTTCTGTGGGGCTGCTGCTTGGGTCCAGAGGGAATCTATTCTCACCTAAACCATTTTCACTGGTGACTGCTGCTAAGGTAGGGTGGAATATTCTGGTCATGTGGAACATGCAGTTTCTTAATTTTTTTCTGTGGTGACCATCATTCTAGATGAGGGTCTGCCTGTCTCCTTAGCTCAGGTCTTGTAATTCTTGTTGATACTGACAGCAGCTGGACCAGTTGGTATTTGAAATTAAGATCCCTGTTGTCCTGGTTTCCCAGGAACAGACCCATGAGTAGCTGAGTCAGCTGGGAGATCCAATCAAGGCAGCTGACTCACAGGTGTATCCCATACCACTTCATCATGCTCATTACAAAAGGAAGGAGTTTACTGAGGGTGGGCAGTTCCTGTTCTTGGGGCTCCTCCCTCTTGGCCTTTTGCTTCTGCTGCCGATCCTAAGGATGAGGCTGAGTATAAGCTTGTATACTTTGTTTGTGATTGTATTAGTTTTGTTATTTTGTTAAATCTGTTTCTACTTCAACCCGTGGGGCTTCTCCCTTTTTTCCCCAATTGCCCCTCTCAGCTGGGGAGGGGTCATTGGGTGGTAGAACACCTGCTACAGTTTAGCCCTGGGTACTGGGTAAATACAGACACCTATCTTCTGTGAAATCCAGACATTATGAAGAACACCTGTTATGTACAATAAAGAAGGATCAACAGCTTAGTCATTGGTGACCTGAGATGAACTGAGGGCAATGATCTAAAAGACAGGGAAGTTCTTATCCCATTATGCTTCAGATGGAGTGGTTCTTCCTAGTAATGAAGTTAGAACAATGTGAAAAAATATGTAAATTTGAAAATAGGAGAGCACACTTATTCTTTAAGTCATTCATGGCCAGAATATTACTAGAAAACAAGTATAGTCTAATGGGGAAAACAATGAACTGGGCCTTAATGCCTCTGTGAATTTGCCAGCGATGAGTTTAGTCAGCTCATTCCTGATATATTTCCTGTCCTCTGATGTTCTTGTCTTGTTAGATTGCTTGTACTTTGGGGCAAGATTATTTCTTGTGCAATGGGGCTGTTATAGCTCCTGTAAATGCATGTAGGTACAAGTTATGTTAACAAAAAGCTTCAGACTTAACCTAGACAAAGGAAAGTGAAGTGACTTAACCTAGACTAGGTCTAGGAGAAGTCCCATGTCACAGAATAAAAGCTCTGCCTGTCTCTTCCCTGGGGGGGGGGGCAGGCAGGGGGGGCACAGATACAGGGAGGTGGAATATAAACTTTATGGGGACTGGAGAAGAGTGCAGTGCTGGATTACAGCTCTGCAGGCCAGTGGTGCCTGTTTAGAAGTTAATAGGTGAATATACACAGTGTTTCTCTTAGCTTTAGCTGTGATTAATGAGCACAAGTAGGTGTTTGGGTAGTGTGGCGTGAGACTTAAGACAAAGGCATAGGCTGGAGAAGGTTCACAGTCACAACAACTGAAATGGGCAGTTTCAGTCAGCTATGATGAATTACAACCCTAGGAGTTACTCCCAAGCTATTAAATGGTGATCAGAGTCTGACCTGGTATCACAGCCTGACAAAGACCTCAGCAGCAGGTGGCCTTTCTGGGTGGTGGTAATGGGATAGGTTTCTCTCTCTGTAATATAAGCGATTCTGCCTTCCCTTTTAGCTGCGTGCTAGGGAGATTGGGGCTATAGAGAGCTAACAGAGCCACAAGCATAATGGTTCTTGCTAATGTAGAATAAAAGCAGCCTCTTTGGCTATGATAATGCTTAATTCTATGTGGCTGTCATTGTAGCAGCAGTATGTAATGGCATTTAGGAACAGACTAGAGGATCTGAATACTGCTTGGAAAATGTTGAAAAAATAAATTACTGCGGTGGACCTGAGAAACTTCCTCTAAATCCTACCTTCTTTTGAACACCCATAATTCAGTGTCTTTGAAAGAATGGTAGATGATTTTTCCCAGTAACAGTGGGATGTCACTTCTGTCTCCAAAGAGGCCCACTGGCTTCATGTGTGGGAAATTTGTTTTGTAAATTACTAAGATTAGCACAAGGGGCTGCTGTCTGTGCCACTGCCTAAAAAAGAGGTGAATTATTCATCATATGCCTGTCCCAGCAAAGGGTTTGATTGGTTGTCAGCCATTTTCACTGTTTCAGGGTATTCCTTCTGTGTGACAAGACATTTCAAAGGGGATCTTTATTATCCCTCATTCCAACCGACAGAATGTCCTTTGGGCCAGGAAAGGAGTTATGGGAATGCCCACAGCGTTGCTTGGGAGACAGCTTTGCTGTTATGCATGTATAGCTTGTTTGTCCCCTTATTGTTTGACTCTGAATGAGGCGAGACTATGCATGTCTTTCAGGGCACAAAACCAAGAATAAATGGAAGGGAAAATCCCCAACTCCAGGGAAAACAGTGAAGGGTTGAGAAAATGGAGGTGGATACTCTGTCATTTCCAAAGAAGCAAAGTTGTTGTTTAATTTTTTAATGCTATTATGAGACAAGATTGAATTTCAATGTAGATGTAGATTAGCTAATGGACCATTAAGTGAAGAAGCTGCATTCTGACAAAGAATGGTCAAAGGGATGGGGAGAAGGGACCCTCACTTGAGAGATGCTTGAAGGAAACCTGTCGCACAGCTTCTGCAGGGGGCTGCATTCACATTTGGGTGGATGGGTTTTGATGCTGGATTAGTAGCTCTAGTGAATGTGGCTGTGTATGCATTAAGCAGTGAGTGCAAGAGTATGTCAGATCTACTCTGCCCAACTCCTGTACCCCGGTCTGACCCAAAAGAGTTTACCTTTAGGGCATAGTCTCACCATTTGTTTTTCTCATAAGGCATTCTAATTTCAAGTTAGTACTGAGTTGGGTGTTGGGATTTGCACGTTTCTGACTTGTGAGTGTAGGGATTATAACAGATTATTTTCCAGGTAAGGAAGATGTTCTGATTATCAAGATGAAGTAAAATACTCTAGTTACATGGGTGATTTTACTTTTTGAAATTTGGCTATTCTTTTTCTGTATGACTATAATAAGAACTTTACCAGGAACAGAAGTCTTTGTCTGCTGTCAATTGGAAAGCCTTAGAAAATAGTATTGGGAATGGCCAGTTAGGTCATTTAAACCTCGTCCATGACCAGGTGCAATTACATCCTTCCTGAAATCGAGGCTGAAATAAGGTGAACTGGCAAGATAAGAAACCGATTAAGAAAGAACCTAAGAGGATCAGAAGAAAGGGAAGTTATACCATGACAGGGAGAGAATAACTGTAGCTGTTCAACCAGTAGACTTTAGGGAAAAGAGTGTGTCATGTCCATCTGATTTCACACTTGGCCTTTAAATCAAGGAAATCTCTTCTTCTTTGACATTCGTATCATTGAACAAAGAAACCAGACAGCTGAAAACCAGAAGTATGGAGAAGAGGCAGCTATGTAATTCCAAAGAGAATACTAAATTGACTGGAGAGAAGGCCTCACTTTCATTGAGAACACAAATTAGTAGGCAAAACCAAAGACATTTTCAAAGCCATCTCCCTTGTGATTACACAGGCTTATACTTGATAGCAAATGAGGTGCCAAGTTTTCCAAGGGGGTTTGTATATATCATAAATAGGAATACTTTTAATGGGAAACATTTTACTACTTTACCTTCCAATCTAAACTATACCACGTTTGTGCCTTTCGAGGATTTTTTTTTTTAAAGTAGAGCTAGAGTAAGTCTACAGGTAGAAGGAAAAGCAAGCTTCTGTGTAGAATAAAAGCCAAGCTTCCTTATGTTTCATTTAGGGGTAGGAATGGGAGCCAAATTTGCATATAGTTTGTTATTACAATACTGCAAATAAAGGAATTTACAATGAGGTTATTATTTATCTGACAGCTTGATTTCAGTGCATCATACCTTAAAAAATAAAAACAGCCCACCTGACAAGACAGTGCATTCTGAAGCTTTATTATTAGGAAGTAAAAATAGCTGTTTTTCTGTGAAATTTTGCACTGGGTTATTGGATTGGAGCTTGTCTAGTTAGCAGGTGTGAACAAGAATGAAGTCAGTCTACAGTCTAAAAATTATATCACCTGAAAATATATCAGTCTAGAAATTTTGTATATGGCCTCCAGCTGATAAGCCACCTGAGCTCATCAGCGACTGCACCCACAGCTCCTTGTGATGACGTCCGTGAGGCTCCCCAGCTCCTCTGATCACGCTGCCCATCGTGTATTTGCATGTGTAAAAATGCACATAAGGCCTGCGTTTTACAAATGCTTTTGAATAATTTAATTAAATAGAGTTCTCTGAATATTTCATAGACCATACAATGTAATCTGTTTCAGTAGCTCCATAGTGTTCAGGGTTTGGTAATTTCTTTTTAAAAATCGACCTTAGAGGTAATGATGGAATGGAATGGAATACGTGTGGATCTAACTGAATTTTAGCTACAGAATTATAAATGTTATCGGAATTAATACCTAGGTAGGGCTTCATGTACAAGAGTAAATGTCAATTGGATGAAATGAATGTATTATTTCTAAAAAGTAAGGAAGTCCTAAAAGAACAAAAACATAACAAAGTTTGTACTGGATCTGAAAAGTTATGCCCTCAGCCTACGCAACAACACAGTAAGAAATTACTCCATCTTCTTACTGAAAGACAGATTCTTTTTACTGAAAATGTCTTGGCAGTCTTAAATTAAAATCAAATGCTGGCACTGGGTTATTCCAATTTTTCATTGTTTTTGGAAGCAGCTCCTGGAAGGAAGGTCAGGAAGTCAAAGTGTGTCTCTCCCCAGGCCTTTGGAAATGTCACTTAGTGGAATTAGACTTTCTTGGTATGTTTTTTTACATGAAGAAAAATGTTTTCTTTGGAACCAGAGCAGCAGTCCTACATCTAAGCCTTTCACGTCTGAAGTGAATAAAGAATTAAAGGGAATCTGTATAACATGAACCATGATTAAAACTTGTTCATTATAAAGTTAGGTTAAAAGTAACATAAAAGCTACTCTATTTAATGTTCTGCTAATTTTTCAAGTAATGAGACCTATTTCCCTTCTTGAACTTTGGATCAAGTCTCAGAGGAACACATCTACATGCTACATTTAGCCTTGAAAACACCATTTTCCAAAAGCTTCTACTGAGGCCAAAATAATGATGCGATGACTAGTGTATGTGCAAATGAAAATAACCTGAGAAAGGATAAAGTGTCCTCCTTTCTCAGCAGGGGACAGACTGGGTAGGTAATACAGAGCCTGGTTTGAGTCAGGATGACACTGAAAGGTTTGTACTGCATAAAAATAGAAAGGCTACTGTCTTCTTCATAATGTGTCCAGTTCAGTGTAATGTTTGATTAATTTGATTTCCAGCATCACATCTTAGGAAAAAAATTATTGCTGGTAATGTAATACACATCCGCAAGTATTTTGAGACAGTAGTTTCTGAAAAATATTTGTTTCAGTTGACTTATATGGCAGTATGAGTTTCCTATTAAGTGGGGGGACAGAGTGGTGATTTGTTTCATGTGAAGTCTAGTATAGGTAGCTACTTCACTGAACAGAAAAGTGTGGGTCAACTCTGAATTGCTCTTAATTTCTTTCTAGCCATGCACATGCAAGTAAATTATTAAACAGAACTATTTAGCTTCTACTGTACAGCTGGATTGAAATATTTCTGTTTTGTTCACCTTAAACTAGATTTTTCTGTTTTGCCCACAAGAGCAAGGGGCAGCTTGTGAATGAAGGGCTAGAAATTTTCTTTACATGAAAAAGTGTGTGTGATAATGTACTGCAGGTAAAATAGCTGCTGTATGTTGTAGCAGTTCAGCTTAGCCAGGGAAAACAGCTCTTCTGCTACTACAGTCCGATGCCCCGAGCCTGTCAGTGTTTGAGGCATTTGGACAGTGCCCTTAATAACATGCTTTAACTTTTGGTCAGCCCTGAATTGGTCAGGCAGTTGGACAAGATGATCCAATTGGTCCTGTCCAACTGAAATAGTCTGTTCTATTCAGTTTTATCTAATCCTGTGCTGCCTGCAGAGGTAAGAGCAGTTATGCTTGGGCTTATCCCCATTAAGATGGAATGTTTTCACACAGCACCAGAGGTACTCCAGTAAAACTTTTAAGCATTGACCAAACCTCAGTTAAATGATCGTTCTTGTAAACTGAAGACTAGTATGAAGTTACCTTGACTGTTGTTTCATTTTGTGTTGAGGCTGTGTCAGCAGTTCTGGTCATAAATCAGGATCTTGTTGTACAAAGTCAAAGAAGATTGTGGCCTTCTCTTCTGGATTGTAACCACAGTGCTGATTTTGGTTTGTTGTTCATTTGTATGCTAGTGGTATGAATAGTGGTCACTGAGCACTGTTGCTTGAGGGACTGACTGACATCCTAAGTGAAAGCCCTTCTAACATGTTTGCAACCTGAAGAGGAAAGCAAGGGAGGGAAGAAAGACGGGCACAGGGAAGAGGGGGAGTTTTACTCTCATACTGCATTGTAAATCAATGACAATGCTGGTATAACCCGAAGTCTCTTGTTCTCTGTTCTCTAAAGCTGGTTTCTGCCCAGCTGTAATATTATATTTCTTGTTGTGCTCTCTTACAGACTGCAGACCTTTTCATGACTCTTGTGTTTGAGCTTCGACATCTTTCTCTTGTGGCCTTAAAAGCACTATGGCAAAGATCTTCATTTAAATGCAGAGACAACTGGTAAGGCCCCTTTAGGAACTGCATTAAAAATATATGTAGGGAAGATGTGTTGTAAATATTTAAAATAGATATAGTTTTAAATCCATGCTCAAATGTTGGATTTAAATTCAGACCACTTTAAAGAAAGAATGTGTGTTGCAGATCTTGTTTATGTGACAGAAGGATGATATTCTCCTTACTGAATGAATGTTGTGTACAAAATAGACTTTCCTGTCCCATGCCTATTCCCACAGACAGACTTCCTGTTTCAGGAACAATGTGAACGTTGTTGACATTGTTCACATTAGAAATGTGAATCCAGCATTATTAAAATCAATACAATTCTTTCCTTCCTTGGAAATCAATATTCTGAAAAGTATAAAGACAGAAACAAGTATTTTACTTGATTTCAGTACAAAATGTTATCAGCCTGTTTGAAACTCATCTAATGTCAGGTTTTATGTTTGTAACAGTATCTTAAACTTTACTTCCTGCAAAAGGGGCAAATTTTGTTTTGGCTTAGTTTTATTATCACCTTTTGACAAATAGTCATGTTAATAGTCTTAAGTATTAGAAAGTAATCTAAACTACTCTGCCTCTTTCTATATTAACTTTAGACTAACTTTACTCAGGACAAGGTCATTAACTTTAGGAGCTAAAAAGAATCCCATGCAGACTACCTTACTCTGATGCAAGTGTTTTTATCCAGTTCAGCTTAACTGCTTCTTAGTTAATGCACAAGTGTCCATCCACCAGTGTAGGAGGTAGGTACAAAATATTTACAGAAGGTCTCTTAAAGAGATGAAATGTCTATTGTCTGTCATGCTGATGTAACCTTTCCACTTAGATAAGGTGTGAAAAAACACAGGAAGTAAAAGCTAATTTTAATATTTTCATTTGTTACTGGTGAAATGAGAGAAAAAATACAACCTTAACTAAAAAAAATCAATGATTTAAGGTAACTCAGTCTTTAGAATTCAAACTTGGGATATGTTTTGGCTTCATTTTCAGAGAAAGCAACTGGATATTTTCTTAAAAGCTTGGTTACACGCAGTTCTTGAAACACCAATGCACTTCATCACATCTTGGCTGAGACATATTTCCGTCAGGTCACTAAACCAAAGGATAATGTTGATTTCTGTGGAATCTGGAATTTGCTAAACTGGTGGACTTTTAATTACTTTGACAGAAGCCAACCTCATTGTGTTTGTTACTTGACTCTTGAGTATTCTGGCCATTTTAGATTTGCTGTACTTTTTCCTTATGTTACAGGCAGCCGCTGATAGATGCTCTCCCATCTTGTGCTACAGAGGCATGTGTTGTCCTAATGAAAGAAATTATAGCTTCCGGACAAGCTGAGGAAGACAAAATGGAATATTTCTTCTGGTCTTTTTCATTCATTCCCAAACCCACCTTAGGCATGATAGCATCTCTTGCTGTAAGCGGATATTGTTTTTTCTTTTTTAATTTATCATCAATCTAACTGGCTCATAATTTTTGTGTTTTACTGTGATAGTCTTTTTTCACAGATTTATGTAAAACTTTGCCTGCCCAGGCAATTTTGGTGGTAAAACTACTGGATATTTTAATCTTTATTTGAAAAGAGGAGGCAGTAGTGTTTGCTCACTGGAAGAATTTTCTGTATGTCTGCAGGGTTGTCCTTTTTTGTTTGTTAAGATCTCTTAAGGGCTGTTTCAAAATAAATATTGTTGAGATTGAGTTTTACTGTGTAAATATTTTGATACATTTATTTTCTATTGTGAGTTACAGTAATGAAAATGACTTTTCTGAAACATCTTGTTCTTTGTGTGCTTGTTTACAGCCTTTGCTGAAGTCACCAGCACCAAGCCAGAGCTGCTTCTTAGGAGTAACTGCTCTCTTACATAGGTTTTGTTCAGCTTACAACTCCTGTGATGATGTACCTGCTGTGCAGAGTGTGATGAGTACTCTTGGGCAATTTTTGGGAGGAAACTGTACTGTGCAAGATTCAGAAGGACTCAGCCAGGTATCAGTCATACAGAAGCATATGATATAATGCTTTGCTTTTTTATTCCCTTTGTGATCTAGAACTTGTTTGATGAAAATGGCATCCAGAAAGCCATGAATACAAGCTTTGTAAATGAATAGGATGGGCAGATAAGTTTTTGTAATCCAATAAGTACAAGCTATCAGAATGGGTGTTCTCGTGTATTTAAATAAGGAAAAGTCTTGGGTCTTCTGATGAAGCAAACTTCATAATTTGGAATACAGAAGAACACCCATCCCTCCTCTGTAAAGTTGCATGATGATGAAAGTTTCCTATTCCTTTGCTGACCCAAATTCATGTACAGTTAGTGTTAACTGTTACTGCTGGCTAGTAAGTTCTGCCGAGTCGAGTGTTACTGGCTGTAAGTCAGTTGTGATATTATACTGGGAGACTGACAGAAGACGAAAATAATTCTTAGTTGCTGTGTGTGATCTTAAGTTAGGAGTAATTCCTGCCAGAGTTCTGGGGCTTTTTATATTTGACATTTGCTGCTGAAGAAATATCTTTCTATCTTCCATTTGATCTTCTACTTAAACAATTGGTTCTTCTTATCGTGCTTAGGAAATAGAGATACTGGTGACTGTATCGGATAGAAGTAAGAGCCCAAGAGCTAACATTATCTCATATATTTGTCTGTTTAATTTTCCAGCCTGCAAGCTGAACACATGGGATTTGTATTTTTCTTCATACGGTGTGAGCAGTCTGTTCACTTTTAATTCTTACCCCATTTATTGAAGGAAAAAATTTAACCCCCCCACCAGATTTTATGTATTGGGAGCCTTAAACAAAGTTTTGATTAAAAAACCAGAAGAGATTAATTGCTGAACTTTTTTTGTCTTCCTGTTAGCCATAGAATCGTAGTTTCTCTGTATGTTTTCAGTTTGTTACTATGTGCTTTATGAAATTACCTAGTTCATTTTGGTAGAATTGGGATTTTTCATGGTTTGGTGATACATTATTCTCATTAGAAAAAAATGGAGTAGGTGGTATACCTTTTATATGCTCTCCATTGGAATGGTGAGTGGTCTCATGTCTCAGAGGTGACTCACTGGTCTCTACTGAGCTCTTAGAAAGAAGCATTTCAAAAAATCAAACCAGTCATTTAAATTTCTAATGATGGATGTGGGGTGGAATTTTCAAGAGAAGCTTTGGTTTCAATGTTGCTGATTGTCAGTGGGATTGGTATGGTCACCTGAGCATCTGTCATCGCCCTGCTTTCTCTCACATCCCTTGTTGCCAGCTGGGCAAGGAGAGGGCCATATGGGTAGTTTCCAGCTAGGATTGTGCTCTTGACTGGATGACTATATATGCCAACTTGCTAGCAGTTGGCCAAATGAGGCAAATGCCTATTCAGTTTATATTGCAGTCTTTCTCCCTTTTTGTCTTCCAACAAATCTGATTAAAATTAGCCAAGATAGTAGTAAATTAGAACAGGGAACTGGTGAAGAGGGGCATGGTGAGAAAGACTGCCCAAGCCTTATTGGCTTCTTGAAAACTGTTCTGTAACTTACTGCTGAAACAGTTGTCTGATGAATGAAAAGCAGCCTCTTGAACTCAGCAGCATGTTACAGTGAGTAAGTGTACAGATGTGTGGGAGAGAGATCTTTGACTATGACAACTTTACTGAATATGCAGAGCAGAATAGGAGAAACCTCACACCTGATGTCTCAAACCAACAGTGAATGGAATCTTTGCCCCAAACAGTTGTGGAAGGTTTTTTAACTGTGCTAGCTTCAGTACAGTTTTTTCCTAGGGGACTGTCAGTAAAAGGAAAATCAGGTCCCATATTGCACTGAAGTCCTCGGGCTCTAAACTTGAATACAGAGCTTGTAATTAAAGATTCATTGATTGCCAGCAGTAACTTGCTTTCTGGGTTCTGAAGTTTTACAGGTTTCCTCCCTTATGTTTAGCAAAGAAAACTGGTAAAATTATGGCATCTGTTGACAAATTATTATTTTTAAATTGGTTATTGTCTCTAGGACTCTGTGTTGAATCACTAAGAGGTCAAAATGTTGGTGATCAAAAGGGACAAAATATCAAAAGTACTTGTGTCCTGGTTCCCCAGGCACAGACCCATGGGCCAGCCATGCAGGCAGCCATGAGTACCCTGTGTCAGCTGGGAGATTCAGTCAGGGCAGCTGTTCCAAGCTGACTCACAGGTGTATCCCATAGCACTTAATCATGCTCCTTATAAAAGGGGGGAGCCTACTGAGGGTGTGGGGTTCGTCTTCCTTAGAGCTTCTCTCTCTTGTCCTTCTGCTGCTGATCCTAAGGATGAGGCTGAGTATAAGTTCATATTGATTTGTATTAGTTTTGTTATTTCATTAAATCTGTTTCTACTTCAACCCTTGGAATTTCTCCCTTTTTTCCCTGATTCCCCTTCTCAGCTGGGGAGGGGTCATTGGGTGGTAGAACACCTGCTACAGTTTAGCCCTGGGTACAGGCTAACTGTAGACAACTTGAAAAACTTTTACTGTACATCAAATCTATGACCTCTGTTTTTCCATTGCAATGCAGGGTTTTTTTAGTGCTTTTGTATTCCACCAGGTCTAAGCCAGATTTTACCTAAAAGTGCTACATGGCATTAGAACAACCATTCATTTTCATGAGTCTCGTCCTCAGAGTAAATCCAGAGTATAGTGGGTACCATAGGGGCTGCAGTAAGCCCCCCAAATGATCAGCAATCATTTTAAACAGAGAATTTTGCACATAAAGTGTTAATGCAGTAAAATTTTATGTAGAACTGAAAACTTGTGGAGAACTTTTTATTCTACCTTGCTTTGTATTTACAGATGCAACTGGTGTTAAAAGCCATTGGAAATGCAGGACTGGCAGCAGCTTCACTAGCTCCTGTTTTGAGCTTGTGTGCTTCCCTGAAAAGTAATCCAATTGAAATTCGTCTAGCTGCTATCCAGGCCTTCAGGCGCATTCCCTGTTCTGTCAGGGTAAGTAATTTATTGTCAGTAGGTGACTGCTGGCTTTGTGGTTCTCTTCCAGAGTTTTGACTTCCTGGAATAGTTCTGAAACACGTGAGCAAATAAGGAACAAGTGTAAATGTTTCTTCCAGCAGAGCTCCTCTGCTGTTAGAGAGGTTGGTAGGACCACCCTGATGAATGGACCTATAATATGCTTTGCTGTAGTTGAGGTAACACATCCAGTGACTGAGGTAATGCTTATGACTTCTTAAAAAGTTCCTTCAGTTGGGTGGCTTATGTCTGTGTGTGTTATAGCTGAAAACCCACAGTACTTGGTTTTTCCAATAGTCTGTTCCACTGTATCATTCTTTGATATGCTAAGTATTAACACAAGAAGCTTGTAACTGACAATACACTGTCATAGTTAGAACATTTTGTTAGTGATTTAATAGAAGAAAATGCATTATCTCAAATAACTTGATACTAAAAAGAATGGCAAAGTGCTAGCCTGGGCAAAGCTGTAAGTCCTGCTCCAGAAGAGCAAGAGGTTCCACAGGGACTTGCACTTGGAGAAGCGTTTTCCATGGCTCTTTAAAATTTAATCACAGCATAGATTGGCATAATCTGCTTGTTCTGCAGTTATGAAGCTCGTTATTCCTCCTTAGACCTGTTGGAAGTATGAAGTCTATATGTTGTCATACACCACATCATTGTCTGGCAAATGAACTGCTAAACTGACACCCTGTGGGTGGACTAGGGATTGTTAAATGCTAATAGAAATGTTACTAGAATCAGTCACCAGTATGTTAATTCCTGGTAGTTCCCCAAACAACTCATATTTGTTGATACCGGGGAAGTATTGAACAGAATAAATTTGTTACAGTCCTACCTTTTGCTTGAGACCAGTAGTGATCTTAACAGCATGTGAACAGAAATGTAGCCATTGTTGTCTGTGTATTAGCTGTGGCACATGTGTGAAATATAATAGAACAACTCTCCCGTGTGGTGGAATAAACCCGTCATTCACAGTAGTACCAGCAAGTGAGGCTCTGTGTTGCTGACAGTCCTGTATACATTAGTCAGTGTAGGATTCAGGTCATAATAAGAGTTTGTTCTGGAAATTTGTGAATAAGGTAGTACGGAGAATATGTATATACATTTAGGTACATGTCGAATGAAGTGACTTTGTCAGGTATAAAGCAATGGCCATCTCTTTCAGAAAAAACACCCCCACCTGTACCTGAAAGTGCATGCATGAGGTGTTTAGAGGAGTAAATACCCTAATTGTCTTTCTCTTTTGTGGCTGTCTTTTGGTTATCTTTTTATCTTAGAATGCTGTATTAGTTCAGCTGTATCAAGCAACCAGCGAAGATGTGGAAATAAGGATTGCTGCTTATTATATAGCAATGAAATGTCCACATGAAGAGTTGTTTAAACAAGTACAAGAGACTTTGCTGAAGGAAACATCCAGTCAAGGTTAGCCAAGCAACTACTGGAGTCTTGTACATTACTGATACTTCAATGTAACATTTACTTTACAGGTGTAATGGTACCAATCTATATCAATTTTTATTTAATATTAATACTTTGTTGGTTTTTTTTAAAAGACTGTTTGTATTATGGCCACATTTTTGCACTGGAATTTTTTGATACTGTTAGTTTAGCAATAGCTAGTAAGGAGTGACTCTTCATAGAATTAGTTCCCTATGCTGGCAACATTTAATTAGCTGAATGCTCTTGAGAAGGAGATGCATGGAACATCTTTGATTTTAGTGCATTAGAAATACAAATGGATAGAAATACAAACTGCAAATTATGTTTTGTTGAGAAAGAAGCAAGTGACAGAAAAAAATATTGCAAGCTGCAGGTATGCAGTAAGCTCTTCTTAATTACATTTCTAATGCTCCTAAATTCCACATTTACTATTCATTCATTTGATATAATGCAAATATTTATTATAAGGACTTGCTACCATGAGAGACTGAAATGAGAACTGAAGCAGAGTAGAAAATCCATACTATGTTTAAAAACAGACATTTTATACGAGTAGCTTATCTGAAGGAGAAGCTGTTTGGGATAGTATGAAATGTAACCGTAGGTTCTATAAAAGTACAGAATCCTATCAGCTCTTTATTACCAAAGCACACAGATGTTTAAGCTGATTCCATATTTTGGGTGAAGGAGGGTTTTTTTTTTCCTAAACTGTTTCAGTGCATTCAACAAAGACTCTAGACTAATCCTTTCCTTTTAAATCTGTCAAGAAGGAGCAAACATGAAAAGGGGTATCTATAAGGTTGTTTGCAGGCAGATGAAAGCAGGCTCTGTCTGCACTCTGTGTCTGGATCCTAGCCAGCTCTGAATGTGAAGCGTTGTATGCTTTATACCAGGATGTTATGTCCAGACCAGTATATCCTGCAGCGATTATGAGTTCAGGCTCAGCATTGTGTTCACCTGGTGATGTGGCCTGTGGTTTGGAGGGGGCTTGGACCCCTCTGTTTAGAGTTTGTACAGAGAGAAATTGCATCAGCCTGAAAAACACTGTCAAGGTGTACCCTCAGTAACTCTCCTCCCTGTGTTTATTTGTTGTATGTAAAGAAACCTTGTTGCCAATTTTCTCTTCGAAGTCCACCTGTAATTCCATTGTAAGCCTCAGGAGGGCTGGTGATCACTTGCTCATTAACGTTCATGTAGTGTGTCTGATTAATGGACCTCCCTACATTTAAAGTTGCTTGGTGCTTGCCTTTAAAAAGCTTTGTTTATTAGAATCATAGAATAATTATGATTGGAAGGGACCTCCAGGGTCATCAAGTCCAACCTTTATCCCATCATACTCCTAACCATTAGACCGTGGGGCCTCAAGTGCTTTATCCACTCATTTTTTAAACACCTCCAGGGACGGCGACTCCACCACCTCCCTGGGCAGCCTGTGCCAGTACCCAACCACCCTCTCAGTAAAGAACTTCTTCCTAATATCCAACCTAAACTTCCCCTGACGTAACTTGAGGCCATTTCCTCTCGTCCTATCATTAGTAATTTGGCAGAAGAGACCAACACCAGCCTCACTACAACCTCCTTTTAGGTAGTTGTAGAGGGCAATGAGGTTTCCTCTCAGTCTCCTCTTCTCCTGCTTATAGTTATAACTGTTATAGTTATTCCTGCTTGTAGTTTTTAACTGTTGTTTTAAGATTTTCATGTGCTTGCTGTCTATCCCAATATTTTTTTTTATGTTTCAATACACCAGGTCAGTGATTTTCAAGACCAAAGTGAGTGACACTGCCTAAGTTAAAGTTTAAAACCACCTTTTTAAATAAGGTGACCATGGTAAAGATAGGTGCATCAGGCTGATTTGAATGGTGCTGAAAATGAATGAATTCTGTTGTGGTCAGGGGAATGGTTTAAGATTAATTCTGGTATAAATAAATAAAAAGGTTCCTTGTATCAGTTTTTAAAACTGTTTTTTATTTTTCTCTAATTTTCAAATGCTTTTTTTTGTTTAATTGAAGTGGGCTCCTTTGTTTGGAGTCATCTCTCTCAGCTCCTGGAGACAGATGATCCACTGAAGGAGCACCTTCGAGATTCTATTCCTGATGAAATCCTTAGCAGAGATTTTGACCAGGAGACGTGGAAATACTCCTCATATTCTGATGTCACATTCCACTCAGGTATGTGGAGTTTTAGAACTTAATACTTGCAGCATATGGACTATAAAAATCCCTCATGGTTCTTCTGGTCCTTTATGTGTTGCTCCCAGAGCATTTTGACTTTTATGACTCAGTAGTACCCAGATGTGCAAATGTAGACTTGATTCTGCTCTGACCTTAATTGGAGTATATCAGATGTAATTCCAGCAAGCTGGATACCCTGTAACTTTGCCTTTGGTGAGAGAGGAGAATAAGAACCAATGAACGTTTTAGTTTATTTTTGTAAAAGTAACTTTTGATTCCTTCCTTAGTGAGCTTCCTTTGCAGCAACAAGGGTGTATTTTTTTCTTCCGATTCATGTGCTTTCATTGATATCAGAAAAGAGTCAGACTAATTCCTTCCTGTTTTACGACGTATTTATTTTTAGCGAAAAAGCTATATAATATATTTTCAGAGTAACATTTTGATTTCTGTCCATCTCTTCCAGTGCAATTGTGGATGATATGTATTGTAAATGCTTTTCTTTTAGTGTTAGTCAGATAATAGGCTTTCAGTGATGTCCATTAAAGTCTTTGCAATGCTAGAAAGTTAATTTCACCTGTTGACTTAATGTTTTACTCACTATCTTCTTAATGAGAAGAGTTGCAGTTTCCCAAAGAATGATGAGACTTGCAAAGTATATGAGAAGCTGATTTCCAAATGATAGACATCTGATATTTTCTATTGCAGCTGGTGCAGGTGCAAATATGGAAGCATCAGTGGTCTTTTCTCCTGCATCTTTTCTACCACGATCAGTCATGACAAATTTGACTGTTCACGTTATGGGGCAGGCTATAAATCTACTGGAGGCAAGTGCACGGATTTTTTTTTTTTTTATCTCCCTACTCAAGGGACACTTGGTGTATTGAAGTAAAAAGAAATCTCTCCTATTTTCCCATTACAGTTCCTTTAGCAAGGTATGTCTTTCACTGCTACAGCAAAGTTGCCTCAGACCTTTGTGTAATGGACTTAGTCATAAACCCCCTTTCACTCTGATAGTACCATACACTAGCCAAGTGAGTTATATTCAGCCCTTGTTGCTGATTCAAATGAAAGATAAAAGTCAGTCTTTCTGAGACACTGGTCTAGCTGCTCTTTAGGATAGTAAGATTCTTTTGGTTGACTCACAGTGGGAAATGGGATGGCTTGGATACACTGTTCCTTTAATACAACAAATAGGGTCGTATGTACCTAACCGAAGTCACTGTTATAGTCCCATTGAACATCCAATGCTTGGGCTATTTAAATGGCCTGCCTGCAGCCTTGTCATCTTTAATTGTGCCTCCACTGTGCATCTGAGAATGAGCAATGTTTGGCGTATGGACTCTTTATTGCAGCTAAAAATGTATATGTGCAAGAAAGAATTTAATGTAGCCTTCTGATCTCAAGTTTAAGCTTGCAAAGGAACAAAATATTTTTTCAGTGTCATATATCTTGGATTTATATGTGTTAGTAATGCTATTTTAGTCAAACTTCCAAACAGAATCTTATTTCAGGAGCACAAAAAGGGTGCGTTACTGTTTTCCAACTAAAATACTGTTTGTAACATGCTAAAATAGCAGTAGCTCAAACTACCCCATCATGGTGTAAATGAACCAGTACCTGATAAAAATGGATTTTTATTTTTTACTGAGCTCCACGTAATCAACAAATGAAAGAGTTTTTACTGAAAAGGTTTAATACTCAAATACCTAGTACTGGATGCTGCATGAGGTAGGATACTAAACTTTGTAGACCCCTGTGATCTTGTATGGCAAATCTTTCTTTGTACAAAAACCTAGAGGTTGCATCTGGATGTATTTTATTTCTGTCTGTAGAACTGGACATGGCTTATGCATCTCGTTGTCAGGCTTTTCAGTGCTGTCTGCTTTCCCCTAGGTTGGTGTGCGATTAGAGAATGCTGAAGGTCTCATGCAGAAGATTTTTGGGAAGAATTATGCTACTTTCAGTGACCATTTTTTTGCAAACACTAATGAAAGAAACCACAAGTCAGAAAACCCAGTGGAAACAACAGGAAAAGTCAAAGAGAGGAAGCTGACTTCAAAGCGATACAGCCCTGCTCATCATCTTGTGACCAAGTCTGGCAAGCCAAAGTTGGGAAAAGCTCACCAGAATTGTCCTGGTAGAAAGTACAGTAAGATGAGTGAGTTAGTCAAAAAGGTAACTGACTGTAGGTCTTGGAAAAATTAATGACATTCCCCAGTTAAACTTAACATAGGGCCCCATCTAGCACTGGACAACTGCTCTGTATTACTGTGACTCCTTTGCATAAAGCATACATAACTTGTTCCACTCACTTGCAGAGAACTTAACAGCTGCATAAAATACAAAGCAGCAAAGAGCCAGATCTTCAGTTTTTCAGATTATTTTCTTGTGTCAAAACAAGGACTCTCAGCTACGGGCATATGTTGCCTGTGTTTTGGGCTTCCTCTCATTATTTTGAACTCTGATCCTCTTTATAATGATGTAGTTTTCTCTATTGACTCCTGCAGTACTATAAACAGCTGCTTGATGTTAAGTTCCTGAGTCATGCTGTTTGCAATCTGACTTCCCAGTTTGATGTCAGATGTTACACTGGCCCTTTGTGAATTTACTCATGTTTGGAGAGAGCTGTGTTCTATGTATATAACAGGAAAGCTTTGGGAATTTACTTCATTTTTTTGATGTGTTATCTGGAAAACTTGGGGGCATGACTTATTTCGTTTGTCTTAGACCATCTCTATTCTTGTGAGTCATCTTAGAGTTTCTTCTTAAAGTGTAAGCTCATGTTTGTGTTGTGTTCCTGTTGTATTGATTCATAAAGAGGGAAAATGTAAAATTTTTACTTCTTAGTTTGTTTAGCAATCATGGCATCCATAACGATGTATTAATTTGTATTTTTCAAAGCTTCATCTGCTTGTGGGTATGTATTGCAATACTTTTCCTTTTGCCCAGTCATCTTAGGACTAGACATTACCTGTGTTCATAGTGAAAGTCAGCTTGTGTGGTGTGGAGCTGAAGTTTAGCTGGAAAGAACAATTACTAATTTAGGGTCATAAGTAGTCTTGAAATATTTAAAAGGCAGTCTAATGTCTGTTTATTAATAACATAGCCTGCACTGAGGAATTGTTTATTATGAGGTTTGAAAGGAAATTAATATAAACATCATTCTCCTCCTGTTTTATTTCCTTATCACCTGTCAGTTCACTGAGAGAGCAGTGAGACGGGAGGCGCTGAAATGTGAGCTGAGCATGAAAATCTTTGGAAATGAACTTAGCTTCTTGGATTGTGAAGATTTGAGAAAACAAATGAAACATTATTCTTTAAATCTGGCTGAGTTGGCTGTCAAACTTCTGAAGGTAAAAGGAATCTGTTTTCTATTTGAAAGTAAATGACTTGAGAAACTACTTTCTGACAGTTATATAAAAGGTACAAAATATTACTTATTGTTTCTCTAAACTGAACTCTAAAAGATACCAGAATATATGGGGTTTAAACAGCATTCAGTACATCAGGCAAGGACTTGTTCTGTTGTCTGATGGTTCTTATCTCTTGCTTTTCTCATTCAAATCCATTCATGCTTAAATGAAAAATAATTCTTTAACTGGGGTAGGACTAGTGTCTAAGTCATGCTCTAGCCAGATGCAGGCTTTAGGCTGCTTTCTACTTTATTTCCCCAATCAGCTCAGTTAAAACCACTTTTGCAGCAGACAAATGCAGAGGACAGTTGTATCTGGAAAAATTCTTGAAAGCTGACTTTATTATGCAAAATGAAAGTCTGGGTTTTGTTTGTTTGGGTTTTTTTCACCATAGGGGCAAGAAGTCCAGTTTAATAAAAGGCTGAGTTTGGCCACTGAAGAATTGCAGTTTCCAGCAGTTTCAGGCTTTCCTGTTCAGCTGGCAGTCAATGCCTCAGCAGCAATCAGCATAAAAATCAAAGGGAATGCAGATTTCAAACAACAGTCAAATTTCTTTCTAAATGGATATATCAAGCCAAGGTAATAACTGCTGTAAATGTCTCGCTTTCACATATTCCTAATGTCAAATAGCAAATCCTGATGTGAAAGTTTTGTGTGAATGCCTGTTGTAATCAATTAGGAGATTCCTGAAGAACTCAAGCAGTCATCAGCCTTATTTTGCTGAGTGGTTGCTAGGCTGTAAGGACAGCAGTGATTTCCTGTCCTGTCTGTCTGATTTTGAACTGCTATTGCTGTACTTACCCAGTTCTATTTTAAGCTGACCATTCCTTCTGTCTCTAAATCAAATTCTTAAATGCTTGCATGCAGACAATCTTTAGAATGCTTCACCTGGTACAGGGATGGCATTTTAGGATTTTTCTTAGGATCAGACATGCAGTTACAGGTTATGGATCTACAAAGCAATGGATGATTTAACCCTGTATTTCCTTACCTGGCTATTGTAACTTTTTATAAATACTGAATATATTTACTAAACTTCACTAAATGCTACATAGACAGAGATAAACTTACACCATGATACTCAATCCTAATTGCTTTCCCTTTCCTCATATTTCATGAAGTGTGGGTTCAAATCTCTTACTTAGGAAATACAGTAAAACTATGTTTTAATTCATGTTAGAATGTGTATGTCTGTGTGCATATAATTTTTTCAGTTATTTCCTGAAACAGAATAGTCATCATGATTTTAATGTTAGAATATGCTGTGTTACAGCATCAAACCCTATGTATTTATTGAAGATAATGAGCAGCCTATGGTTTAAATTAAGTGCTTAAAAAAGATAGTGCTTAGAGAAGAATATGTATCTGAATCTTTCAACAGTGCATTTGTTCAGCTTTCTGCCCAAATGGGAACTGTGGGGACTCTGGGACAAGCTGGCCTAAGCTGGTTAACAGGAATGAGGACATCTACTAGTCTTGATGGGGGTATCCAGGTAAAAAAAGGGCAAGAGATCAAAGTTTTCTTGAACACTCCAGAAGAATCTATGGAGATAATTAATTTCAGGTAAGCTTAAGCAAGGACATCTTCCTAAATAGTAACTGTGATAACTTTCTTGAATCAGAATTTAACTGTCAAGCTCATTAATAGAACAGAAATATATTTTGTCAGAAAATAAACTGTGTCAATTTGGACTTTCAGATTTGATGGAAGTCCAAGTAGAAGGCACTGAGGTCATCAGTGTAATGACATACTGTAGGTGACACGTCAGCTACATGCCTCTTACTTCATGCATCTGTTGTCATGTCTATTTACAGTGTGTGGATTGTTGTTCCTTTGTGTTTCTCTTGATCTGGGACATTGTGGTATTATATGATATGCAGCTCAGAGCTAAAAGGCTCTGGACTTTGCATTTAAACCATCCATTCACTTAGGACTCTGGGAAACTTAGCCTAGCAGAAACTGACCTTAGCAGAACTTAATCTTTCTTATTTTTCCCATCCAGGAGAAGATGACATGTAACTTTGTTTAAACATTGCTTTAACTTTAGCACTGTTTGAAATTCTTGGTTGTAGCTCTAAACTCTACTTCAAAATGGTGGATGAGACAGAAGATGTTTTTCAAGACCACACAGAAACCAGATCTTGCACAAGGGAGGAAGGTGAGTCTAGCTATTGTGTTTGTCTTAGAAAGCTTGATCATTCTGAAATATCCACAACAGATCATTTTATTCAGTAGAATTTCTTTTTTACATATTAGTTCTGAAAGGTCTTCAGTGCAATGTTCATCTGCATATTTTCTTTGTTTGTTGTTCTAACTGAATGTTCAACTGTTATATTCCACCAGTGTCTGAGATTATTGGCTGGCAGCTGTGTTCGGAAATGTCATATCCTGACCCAGGCAGCAGCTTGTTTTTCCCCCTTACTGGACCTTTGAGAGTGGCTGTCACATTAACTAAGCAAGACAGAGGCCTGCAGCAGTACCTTGTGGAAGCTGCGTATAACTATATTCTTCAGGTACCATTATGGCATGCTTTACATTGGCTTTAGTTTTAGTTTATTATGCTGATGAAAGAATGGTGTATCCCAGTACTGCATATTCAACTTAACTTGCTTTCACGGTCTACATTATTATTCTTTTCATTCCCATTATAGTGAGAAAATATGTTGAAAAATACTTACTGATGCTGATAGTAGGTACATACTATTTCATTATACAGAACAGTGCACAGAAATATTAAGTAATTTGGTTAGATAACACTGATAGAGCTGGAAGTGGAGACCAGAATTTTTGACTTGGTGCCCAGTACTAAACAACCTGGCCTCACTTCAGTGACGTATTTCTCTTTGTGACAAAAACCTCAAAACTCAAATTGATGGTTTACACTGAACACCTTGTTTAAAAGCAGAAGTTAGGCTCCAGTGAATCCACTCCAGAAGGCTGTAAGTTGTTTTAATATGTTTGTTTGGGCAAGCCTGGGCAAGGAATGGTTTTCAGCTTCTGCAGGGGACAGTAAGAATTTATGGCTTCTTCTAAAATGATAGTACAGGTGTTAAACAAAGGCAGTGCCTGGAGTCTTATTTTCTGTCACAGCCCAAGTATGCTGCTGATCTTGAGCTAATTCTTTTTACTGGGAGACAATTTGGGTTTTGGCTTTGTTCAGGCACTGCTCAGTATGTCTAAGACAGTGAGATAAGACCAATAAGCAGAGTAACTTTCCCTTTGTAATTTTGTTTTTCTGACTTTTTCTAATAAAAGCAGGAAAGGGAACAGGCATTTTCCTCTGCCAGAGAATCTGACATCTGTAGGCAGGGCAAGGCTGAAACAGTCAGCTAAGGTACTGCTGTGGTGCTGTGTACTGTATCCCACTGCTGACACCAGAGAGTAAGGGCTTAAGGCAGCCCTGCCAAATTCTAGTCACTTAGGCCAGAATTGTAGAGCTTAAATGAATAACTGGAAGTGTGGTCTCATTTCTCCATGAATTTTGGCAGGATTCAGCATAATTTCAAGAGAAGGTCAATGTGCTGTGAAATTCAAGGTGTTCAAACAGTTTCCCAAGACAAGCATTGGACAGGGAATGGAAAATACAGCCTGGGAAAAACAGAAATTTCTTGCTGAAAATCTTGAGAAGCAGATAGGTGAAAAATTATTGTATCAGTGAAGGTGACTGTGATCATGTGGTGTAACTCTGAGGTAGATTGTTTTGTAAATTCTGGGCCGATTACAAATGTGGTTATCCTTTCTTTTCTTTCAGGAGAATTCATGGATCCCAAATGAAGCTGTCCTTCACTTCTTCATTGGGACTCCGAAGTCAGACTTGAAAAGGGATGTTGGTGTTGACCTAAATTTTAGTGTACCACAGAAGAAATTCAGAATTCAGTTTATACAACCTAAGAAAAAAATTGAGATTGATGGTAGGTTTTTCAACTAAGAACTGGATCATCAGTAAATGTCAGCCGTACTATTCCTGAATTTTAGTTTGCTGTATTCTGTTTGTTATGATACAAAATTACTTGTTGCTGAATCAATTAAGTACTGACTGTGATATTGCTGTGCATTATAATAAAAAGCAACGTTTCAATCACACTGTAACATAATAAAATCAACAAGCACTTTAGTGAAATATAAACTGATAAATATGTGGGAATAATATAGACAACATATTTCAGATTCTTTGACGTGCTGGTCAAAGGTTTGGGTGCACAGTGTTCTGAGCTCATGAAGTGTCTCCACAGCACAACACAGCTTACAAGTTTTATCACAGGCCTAAAGGAAGTATATAAATCACTTCCAGAACTAAGCTAGTTTGTTGGAGACAGCTTTGTTGCCTCTTCTCAATCAGTGTTCTCAGAATGTCCTTTCAAAATGAGATGTGTGTTCTGAAGACACTTCAATGCCTTTGCAAACTCTGTTCCTAACTTTTTTCCTTTGCTTCTGGTATTTATTATGCTTTTAATGTGTAAATATATTGTTCACAACAGTGGTAACTATCATTTTGGGTAAACTTTTATGAAGCACCACTGAAGAGTGCATGTCCAGAAAAAGTAACCAGTTTTGTTTTTCTCCAAGGGAGAATTGTGTTTTCGAAAAATTCACGAATTGGACACCTGGAGCTGACAGTAGATGACAGAGATGTATATTACATTAAGGTATGTTTTCAGGTCGTGAGCTCTCATACTAGGATATATACTTAAATAAAAGCACTGAAAAGAAAGGCAATGAAAAATGCACATATTGAAAAATAGTTTTGTGAGCAATCCATCAGAGAAATTACCAGTTCTCTATATTGCATATTTTTGAGATAGACTCAGTGCTAAATTGGTGTGGTTTAACAGCTTTTAAGGCATGGCTTCTGCAAGTAATATAAAGCAATTGTTTCACATTCAGATGTACTCAGAACCTTTGGGTTGCTTCCAGTGTTGAGTCAGGAGAGAAGATCCCATTGATTGCTGTAGACTTCGGCTTATGTGCAGATGCAGTCACGTAATTTTTCAGACTTATATTCTGACCATGTCTAAAAACTCTGAGTAAGCCCAGGGTAATTTCTTAACTTCTGTGGACTCTATAGATGTAAGAATCTAAGATACTGTTCTTTATATCACAGAAATTGGTTTTTTTAAAGCACTGGGGAATAAGCAAGAGCGTGCCAATGTTTGAACTCTGAAATGAAAAAGCAAACAAAAATGAGGTGGGAGTTTCAGTAATAAACTCTACTGATGTTTTGGTTTATATTTCAAGACTTTAATAATTTTTTTGTTATGCAGTTGATAGCCATAGGAGGATGCCATGTCTTAAGTGGGCTCCAAAGCCAGTCGGTTTCAAACTGACTGCATTTTCCTACAGTTAGCGCATTATTTAACAGATTTTTTTTTTTTCTAGAGCAATATTTCAACAAAGACTTTTTTGGATGTTTGTGACAAACCCAAACACTAATTAGTGTTGCAGATTGTTGCATTTGCATGTAGTCCAACCTAAATCCAGTTATCTACTGCAAGACCACCAATATTTTCAGTAGTGCCATATTATTTTTTGGCCCGGTATTGTAACATTCTTTGTGATTTCGGTCAGTACTGAAGCCAGCAGGAGGTGAAGGAAATAGCATCTCACACTGCTGTGATTTTTGTATAACTGGAAAACCAAATTCATCCTTCTGCCCCATTATTTACTAACAACAAGTTTTATGGTCTGGGGAGGGTGGAAGGGGTTGTTGGGTGTATAGAAAAAATAATCTCTTTTCTTCCTCATCTCATTTCTGAAACGCCCAAGTATATACTATTGCTTTAACAATTTGTACAGTAGAGTGGATTGGGTTATGTTTTTGGGTTTTTTTATTTGTTTGTTTATTCTAGGGAATGACAGATTTGCAGATGCTGAGTGGAGAGCAGAGATACATGACCCAACTGGAGGTAAAGCTGATAAAGCAAAGCAGTCCTGTCATTCTGTCAGGAAACATCACTAAACAACTTGGCAAGAAGATAGCTTTTTCAGTATCCCTGAATAATTTATTGAAGGATGCTGCATTTCTTTCAGGTTAGAGGACAATAAGTATTTACATATAAATGCAAGTTCTGGGGCCCTTATATATTAGGGTTGCCTGGTTTTAGACATGTATTTCTAAAGTTCCTTTCAAATCAGTAAGATTGCTTTTTAAAATTATTAGCCTTGATAAATTAGTGCTAATATGTATTTCAGAATAATAGGAATTATAAAATTAAATTATTTTTTAAGTCTGTTTTTAATTACTGTTGAAGAGGGGGGAGGAAATAAAGTGTAAAGAATCACTTAATGTCAAAACAATAACAGCTCTTCGAATATTTTCTGGTTTTCACTTTTATTAGTACAAAACAGTGCAGAGACACATATATGTAGCTAAATGTCTCTTAAGATTTGTTGTTCTAAAAATCTTGAAATATTTTTTCCTCACAAATGCACTGAGAGGAAAATATAAGGGAGACTATCAAAAGCAGGGCTATTTGTATAACATCCTTATACAAATAATAATAATTCGTTAAAAGGTAACGTAAGTCTAAGGCTCTCATTTTTTCCTTGGTATTTTTTTATTGTAGTCTCCATGTGCGGTTACTTTAAAATATTGTATAATCCTATAACATTTCAACGTAAAACTAACTTTTAAGGAATGCAGAATGCCAGTTTAGTTTTTGGGAGATCATCTTTTGGTGGAATCTTCATCCTTAGCTTTCACTGGGATTGCCAGCGACTGCATCTAAAATTGTTTCTGCTCTGATTTCAAACTCTTACTCCCTGAGAGCTAGGCTGCGCCAGTTCTTCTGTTGCAAAGCCACAACCTTGCTCTGATTTAATGTAGAAGTAAATATCCACATGTTGACATGTTAGGTTAATTAAAAGATCAGTCCGTTAGAATTTATTGCATTGTAGAAGCAGTTCTGCCTGGGTTCATTTCACTACACTTTAAGCAGTACCTGAGAAATACAGCCTACAGGCTGTATTTGTATTGTATCAAAGAGACTGAACATCCAGCTCCGTCTCTGTTTACTGCACAAGGTGTACGTGATGGGGTTCCTCAGTTAGATGAGATGAGGCTGAATTCCTTTTACTAGCTACATTAACTTCATGTTCTACCACTGCATAATCACTTCTACTCTTTTTGTAGCATTTCTGGAGAAAAAGGTTGATGATAAGCTGAGACAATACTCGTTGGAAGGGGAGACTTACTTTCCAGGTGTTCTTGGAGTTCACGTCATTGGTCTTCTCCAGCAACGTGAGGGCTTGTGGTCTCACGGTTTGAGGATAAAGTATGGACTCCTAGGTACAGTGAAAAAGAGGGAAAGTAAAAGCATTTTGTTTGTCTCATTTTTCTGAAAGTTATTTGCCTGTATGACTAGAACACACTTAAAAGAAAGATTTCAGTTGATTGGTAAACTGTGATCTGAGACCTAGGACAAGTTTCTTTATTCACTTGGATAAACTCTACCCTTTGAGTCTCCATATAAAAAAACAATTCATTTTTTAGTGTGCTTTTCACAAGCATGTCCAACATTTGATTAAAAATCACTTTTTCAATGGGAATTGCTCCTAATTAATTTGCGTTCTTAGGTGTTTGTACAAAATTAATGGTTGCATATATACACTTAAAAATATGAGGGACTGTTTCTAGGAAACATTTGGCTGTGGTCTCCTGGCTACATGAACTGTGTGTTAATTTTATTGGACAAAGCAGATGAACATCAGTACAGTTATACCAAGGCATTGAATAGTTGTAGTAGCTAGTCATGATAATCATAATAGGGGAATTGTATATGTAAAGTATGTTGCACATTCAGAGAGAGTATGTAGCAATAGAAGTAGTAAAATTTTCTTAAGCCTACACAGGTATGACCCCATAATTTTGCACCCAAGTGAAATACCATTTAAGTAATAAACTTAGTGCTGTTTTCTTTTTTTTTCTTCAGCAGAAATAAATAAATAAATAGTGAAAGAAATGGAAATATGGTAAACATCTAAGGAGAGGCTTTGCTTTTCTTCAACAAAATTGGCCTAAATCACTGGACCATTTTCATTCCATTCTTAATACAAAGCAGCTGTTTCCAATTGTCTGAACTTAGAAACATCTTAACTGTTAATAGATTATAAACAAGGGCCCAAACTCTTACATGTAAAGCCTGTAACGTGGCTGTTCCTAGGATTTTTATTTGTAGTGCAGCTTGTGGAAAAAAATCAAAATTTGTAATGCCTAATGCATTTTTTCCAAAGTTCTATGAAGTGTTTTGCATATACAGCACGTCTGCAGCCAGAAGTGCAAAGCTATTGATTGCTGTTAGGTTGGACTTATATGTAGCAGGAAAATAAGTTCAGGTGTTAGAATCAGTGTTCTGACAACACCACTGTAGTCTGTAAAAGTTGGTTAGATCTTGAGCGGATAGTGAAGATAATTCTTGAGCTGAACTTCATGGTAATGCAGTTATACCAGTATTGGTACCAATCTTCACTATCTTTGGTCAGTACCTTTAGGCCACAGAACATACTGCTGGATCTTTTAAATGAATTAAATATCTACTTGTCTTTTTACTCTTTACTGTGGTAGTGTTTTCATTTTCATAGATGTAAATCACTTATCTAACAAATACAAACTCACTGTTCTTAAATGCAGGTTCATTAAATGTATGCTTTCCTTTGGATTTGTAGAATAAATCAACAAGAATATATGCATAAAAATAGACAAATCTCAATTTTACTGTTTTTGAAAAATAGAAACCTTGAAGCCAGCACTAGATGTATGCTATTAACATTTTGAAAGTTTATGTCTGATTTATTTGAATAGGTAACTTTGTGATTTGACTTGAACAGGAGAGGCAAAAAATCTTCATCATGAATGCAGTACACGGCAAAAGATTCAAGTGGAGACAGGTGCACGTGGCGTGTCCAAACTTGATATTGGGCATGAATTTCACTGTATGCAGACTCCAGCCTACAATCACAAGGTAGAGATACTGACCAAAGCACTTGTGTACTTGTGTGCTAAGTACCCTTGTGTCACTCTCATACTGAGGGGCTTAAACAGAGCAGTGCCCAAGATGACATTTTTTGTTCAGTCTTTTTCTTCTCATCTTTTTTCTCGTTGTTTTCTGTGTAAGCAAAGATATCTAGTCAAACTGCTAATCTGTGCAGTCCATCACAGCTGTAAATGGTGGAACTATTCAGTGATGTAATTTTTAACATATTCACAGAACTTTTGCAGAATGTTGTGAATTTTTTTGTTATATATAAAACAATAGCATTAAGTTTGATTTGTCTTGTTCTTTGATTTATCTTGTTTATCTTGATGTTTATCTTGTCCTTCTTGCAACTAAAAGTCAGGACCTCTCTTTGCTTATTTATCAGAAGTTGTACATTTGGAAAATCAGGCATTTTACAATGACTTGTATTATTTTTCTGGTTCAGATTTGCATGCTTTCTTAGAAATTTCTGTGTGTGTGACCCTTTCATGCAGAAAAGCAGATCTGTTTAAAATTTCTTCCTTTACTGACATGAAGACGAAGTTGAATTTAAAGGCAAATCACCATTAGTACGGGGTATTTGCTGCAGAACAGAGAGCTGGCTGAGAAATAATCTTCTGAGTTAAAGGGAAATTTTGTATCCTTTGAGATTTGCTTTTGCTCCAAGTTGGTCTGAAGCCAGGAAGTGTTAGGATTTCCCATGAAGCACAATTTTGCCAGACTTTGCAGCTGCACAGTGAATCCATGTGGGGCAGTCCCTCAGGAGTACCTGAGTCCAGTTACCTTAGCTTTTGAGAAAAGCAGTTTGACTAGCAGTGCATAGAGTAAAAGTTTTGGGCTTTGTACACTGAATTTATATCTTCTGATGGAACATACTTCTCTGAAAGGGTTATCAGACATTGGAACAGGCTGCCCAGGGCAGTGGTGGAGTCCCCATCCCTGGAGCTATTTAAGAGATGTGTACATGTGGTGCTGAGGGACATGGTTTAGTGGTGACTTGGCAGTGTTAGGGTAATTGTTGGACTTAGAGGCATTTTCCAACCTAAATGATTCTATGATTTTTCTTTGGAAAACTCGCAACTCCTTCTTTAGTCTTGCCATGCTACTTGGGAATATTTCTACAGACAGTTAACAGCAGTGAATAAGAGAAATCTTGGTTTACATGCAAAAAGTGGTTTTCTGTTGTTTAGGTTAACCTGAAACACGAAGCCAGTGCATCTTGGCTTTCCTCCCAGATGGAAGTGAACTATGGGAAACACTGGGATGAAATAAACAACAAGAAGAAACTGCTAATCAGCCAAGCATTTAAGAACAGTTCCAGTTCATCTCTAGTCAACTATTTCATGGAGGTAATCGTGATTGTTGAAGAGCAAGAGCTTCACTTCAAATATTTAACAGACAAACTAAGCAAAATTTTGGGCTGAATTTATTTATTAAGACTTTTTTTTTCCCCTGTGTTATGTATTAATATAAGTCAGATATCCAGACATATTAAGTTTGAGGTAGGTAAGGTCTTAACTCAGGTGCATAGAGATCACTGACATTTAAAATGAACAAGAAAAAAACAGTAGGTGGATTTTTCAAATACTAAATATGAGTGTAATGTGGTCTGAGTTTATTGCAGAGGTTGCATATGTACCATGATTGCAGGGATTTATGAAGGTTGTTTTGCTTACAGTTTGGAAGGAGGGTGCAGGTTATAATAACTGAGGATACTACAGCATTTAGGTGGAAGTTGGTGTGGAATGCAGTGGCTGAACAAAGATCAGACCTGTTTTGTTTTGAGTTTTTTGGTTGTTATAAATTGATTTCTACCCTGGAACAGTAAAGAATTTTCCAGTGTAGTAAAGTATAATTAAAAGCCTTAGAGGGGGTTTATGCCTTCCTTTGAAGCACATTCTATGGGCAACAAAAAAACCCAAATAATTATTTATATTGGCATACCCTGTTATCTTTTGTTTCATTTCTAGAAAGTTCTTACAGAAGCTACAGAAACTATTCCTGTAAACTTTTGTATTATTTCTTAGAAGTTGCAGGTCTTCTCTGTTACTGTCTTAGAACAGGAAATAGTTTTCTGAGGTGGATTTTCATTATTTTGTTTCCATAGGGATTACCTGTAAGTATAGAATTTATCTGTGATCTCAGCATAGACTGACCTAGAATTATAGTTTGGTGGTTTTGTGTTGGTTTTTATCTTTAATGAAGTAAATGGTCTAAAAATTAGTGGAAATTTTCCTTTTTAAATCTCCAGTAGATATAAAAAATGCACATTAAAGAAATCACAATTTGTAATTGATCATCATGCATGAAAAGCTATAAAGTGAATGGCAAACGTGCAGAGCAGAAGCATCAGCCGTGGCCTTTCTGCTTCTCTGTGTGTGGTTAGCCCTGAAGATGGGATCCTGTTTTTATTTAATTTTGCTTCACTTGTTTTCCAGTTTACCATGCAAGTCCTGGAAAAACAGGTGAATTATAGAACCCAGTTGCAGCACTCGCACAGCGCTCAGATTTATTTGCAGAGCAGGACCAACTTTGAGGTGCAGTATAATGACCACGTGCCATTTGTGGCTGGGCTGCAGTGGAAAGACGCATCCAGGAATGGCCTGAAGAAGTGGGAAGGTGAAGTACCACACAGTATTTCCAGTCTGTAATTAGAAAAGCAGGCACTGAAAGTTGCTGCTTGGATTTTGCGAGGTAGTTTTGCATGGGTGTTTCAGCATCATAGAAATATTGGTTGGAAAAGACAGATACTGGAGGTTATCTAGACCGACCTCCTGCTCAAATTGGGACTGTTCCTAACAGTAGATCACATCTGCTGTGGCTTTGTCTAGCAGAGCTTTTGAAGTCTCCAGCTTTTCACAGACTTGCTGACTAGCCTCTTCCAGCAGTTCCTTAGCCTCTCGAAGTGCAATGTGTGACCATTGTCCCTTGTATTGTCCGCCTCTTTTGAAGGGATCATCATCTCTGTCATTTACTTTTAAGATAGCTGTAGGCAGGTATTGGATTCCCTTTGTCAGACTAAACAAGCTCAGCTCCTTCTCTTCTTGTCACAGGTCTTGTTGTCTGGGTCCTTTGTCATCATAGCAGTCCTCTGCTGAAGCCTTTCTGGTTTCTCACCATCCACCTTGATCTGGGTGTTCCAAAACCAGATCCAGTGTTGCAGACATAACCTCCCCTGTGCTGTGCAGAGGGGGATAATTTTGATGGCCGTGCTTCTAATGTAGACCAGTAATGTCCTGTTAGCTTTTGACTGAGATAACTGACCAAGAAGTAAAATGTGTTTTAAAAAAATTCTTTACTCTAGAAAATAATCAAGTTTAAGAACATTAGAAAATGTTCTTAAACTTAGCAGAATTGTAATGGTGTATTATAAGCTAAAATTAAACACCTGTGTACATGTATGGATATGTTTCAAAAATCACATTTCTCTTTAGACCTCTTGCTTCATAAAGTACAGGAAGGAGTAGACCTTTCTAATAATAAGATGCATTTTAGATTTTTAGAGTTCTCTCAAGTAGGGGTTAAGTTACCAGTGGTGTGCCAAAAATCAGTTTTCTGACATTTAGTGCTTAAGATGGATTGAGTGCCACTACTATTTATACTTCAGTGGATGAAGCTGTATAAATCGGGGCAATGATTGGCTCAGTGTGTAGATTTGCTGTTGAGATGTACTTTTTTCAAACCTAGTATACACCATATGTGCAAAACCTTGTATTCTTACTAATGCAAAACACCTGCCTTGATACAGTGGACTGAATTAACAGATGTTTGTTTGTTAAGGTGAAACAAATGAAAGTTAGATTAGTTGTGAAGTTTAAAAATTTGGAGATTAGTTGATGCCTATCTATCATAAGATAATTATGAGTTACTGAGCTGTATCACAATGAGTTAATGGTGTAATTTGATAAATAACCAGCAAAATTTTAACAGTCCAATAGTGAAATTTCAGCAACATGTCAGATACAAACATTCCAAGCTGTCTATAAACTAGTTTCCAAAGTAACCTACAAATCATGTTCAAAATTGCAGAGCTGTACTTCTATGTTGGCGTATGTCAGAACAGCTTTGATAAAGGCCACTATTGTAATTATGTGAATAATGGTTACAGACTTACATGTCAGGTAAAGATTTTACATTTTGTTGCAGATCATGCAGTAGAACCCTTTCCTGGTGCCATTTAGGTACTGGACTTAATGAATTTCCATTTATTAGCAAACTTCCCAATATGTTACACTATGTGGTATGTTATGCTAGTGAAGGACATTAATTTCATTATCTATCAACCAGAGATTTTGATAATTGGAAGACAATAGGTTGATAGTAGCACTTTTTAGCCTCATTCCAGAACCCCAGCATCTTATCAGCTTTGTTGTGGAGTTAGAATCCAGGTAGCTTGAAATCTCGCTTTTCTGCCAGCTTTAATATATGTTTCTTCCAGGTGGATTAAATATAGACACCCCATGGCTATATCTGTATGCAGCTCACAAACTCCATCAGCCTCAGCCTTCTACTTGTTTATTGACAATGCAGCTGACAACCGGAAAAGCTCTCTCCATTAAGAATCTGGTGGTGGAACTATTCTATAAAGACCAAGGTAACGAAAAGGAAGGGAAAGTTCACATTTACACACCAGCTACCACATACCTGCAGGTTAGTAACAGGATACTTCCTATAGTATTCGGCTTTGGTGATAGAGCTTTGTGATAGGTAACTCATTTTCCCTAGTGGCAAGCGATTGAACAAGAGGAAATGGCCTGAAGTTGAACCAGGGGAGGTTCAGGCTGGATATTAGGAAGATTTTCTTTACTGAAAGGGTAGTCAGGCATTGGAACAGCCTGCCCAGGGAGGTGGTGGAGTCACCATCCCTGGAAGCATTTAATAGATGGGTAGATGTTGTGCTTAGGGACATGGTTTAGTGCTGTTGATAGGGCTAGGAGTAAGGTTGGACTTGATGATCTTGAAGGTCTCTTCCAGCCCAAACTATTCTGTGATTCTGTCATCATACTGAGGTAACACTTGTTCAGCATTGGAATTCTTTCACTTTCTGTAAAATGATTAAATATTCACTGGGTGGAATCAGTGTGCCCCAACTCTAAGGATTCTAAGCTTCCTCCTAGTTTATTTTAGACAGTGCTATGCAATAGAGGTTTAAAACTGATTTCACCACAGTTGTTGTGAATTAAGCAATATCATAAACCTCTTAGAGAAGCTTCTTATCTGCCTCTGTATAGATGAGGTGAGAGCCTGTAATTTTCCCTTTCTTTTAGAATCCACTGCAGTTATCTAAGTCTTTAACTTAGGTTTACATTTAAGGTATTCTTTTATTCTGAACTGTGGTTTTCCCTTGTTAGATCACTGCTGGTTCAGGCACAGTGTGGAGGATTGTGAGAAACATTCTTGAATGAGAAAAAAGTATTAATTGACTATTTTCAACTATTTAGCTTTTTTGCTCTCTGTTGCTTAGAGGGGATAAAATAAACTTTGAGATCTTCATGGCAATTCAGAATATTTTGGTACTGGAAAAGCTGGCACACTATTTCTAATAGTTCTTGTAATGATCATCTCCAAGAAAATGCGTTCTTTTCACCTCTGTGCTGTGCTGCTGGCACAATAGGATTCTGTCTGTCTTAACTCAGCCAGACTAATGTCTTTGTTTTTCAGGCATCCACATTTAATCATTTTGGGAGGAATGTTCTGCATAGCTATAGTGAAATGGTATCTCTGTGGAATCAGCTTGTGAAGAATGAGATTCATTTGGAGAATAATGAACGAGCCAAATTTCTCTGCTTTAAGATAAAGAGTACAAAACAGGAATTTAACTTTACAGCCAGCTATCAGAATCTGCTGATGGTAAGGAAGAAATACAAATACAATTTCTTTGACTCAGCACTGTGTTTTTTCATGTCTGCCACCTTCCTGAGAGATGTTATTACTAGTGTTGAAACTTAAACACTTCTAGTGTTGCTTCTATTTCTGTCTGTTTTGACAGCCTGCAATGTAAAATCAGGTTCAAAAAGAAAACAAGCAAAAACTTGTGCAGTGTAGTTTTGAATATTCTCACCTATTTGGGAGGGCAACTACAGAGAGAAAATCAGGGGAGAAGAGGACAAAGAGACTACATGGCTAGGAAGAGAGCTGTAGATGTGATTACTTGCATTTTGATGCAGATGTATGTCAGATGTGGAAGATTCTACTGTCTTGCAGAATCAAAATAAAAGGATAATCAGCAGTTTGTCCTCCAAAGAGATACTTTGATCAGTTTCTTGCAGGGCATCATAAAGTGTTTTTCTAGTCATAGCATTCCATGCTTTGAAAATCTGGTTATTTTTTATATGTAAATGTACTGGTACCAGAGCTAGAGCTTGCTCCTATCACAAATAGGTTACACTCAAGTGATGTATTATAGGGCATTTATCTTCTACTGAAGTCAGCTCTCTACTAATGTCACTTTTAATCCTATATAAATGGAAATCAGGTAAATGGAAGCAGAAGGTGTTGATCTCTGAAATGACAGCCTCACTGCAGCCCTTTGAACAGTGTGGTTTCTATATTGACATTCCTGAATATGAATGCAGTAAATCTGATGCAATTGTCCTTTTCTCTTCTGGTCTCATGATTTGAGTGCAGCCTAAGAAGACAAACTTTTCTGTGAAGACTGTATGGAGAGATTATAAAAGTCTGCCTGTCGTGCTGCAGTTTGAAGGTCAGATAGAAGAGCTGAAGAAGGAGAAGATGCTCTATAAAAAACGTGGAACCCTCCATTTCAGGTGCAGTAGCCTTATTATTTCTATTTCTGAAGAATGTTTTGGCCTAAATTTAATGTGCATCTTGATGCTCTTGGGAAATGTTCTGGGCTTTACAAAGTGGAAGTGCCACACGCACAAAGCCTGTGCTTCCTCCCATCTGGCTCTCTGAACACGCTCAGGCACACTGACTTTCTGGGCTGGTTATTTCCATCCATTTAGCTTTTTACCTCTTCATTAAAATTGTAGCATCAAAGGCAACAGGCCAAGTATGCTGTGGCAACATGTTTGTTGGTGACTCTATTGGGCATATTAGCATCCTTTTGTGAAATCAGCAGGATTTATGGTGTGTCCAAACTTTGAAGTGGTGAGAAGTTCCAAAATTCAGATCTGACCCTCTGTGCCATCCCGATGGCTTTTTTCTAGTCCTTAGGAATAATACAGCTATTCTAAAGCCAAAAGTATCCCTTTTAAAACACATAACAAATGGTATAGTTTAGATTTTGGAACATGCTTCCTTTTCCTGATGAGTGCACTGCTTCTAGGTATTGGCTATCTCTGAAATTTCTCTCTTCATTACTCATTATTAAAACATAGCTTGAACGTCTTGGTAAAAATGTATGCTCAGACTTGAGACATCTGGATCATCTCTGGGGACATCTCAGCTTTCTTAAGGCATAGTAGGGTCAACAGGAGTGCACAGGCTCCCTTAGGAGCCACTGTGCGTCTTGGAGATCGCTAAATAACTGTGAGATGCCTTTTCAGTAATGGAAAAAAATACGTAAATGAAGAAAAAGAGCTGTACCAGATATCCTATCGTGTATAAAGGCAGTCCAAGGTCTGCTTATAAAAGTTAATGCATTTTTCCAAGACATCCAACTAAGTAAATGTGCAGAAATATTTAATAAAGTCCATAAAACATTACACTGAAGTAGTAAACTACTCCAAGAACTATGTAGTGACTGAACATCTGTTGCATAGGATTCTTGGCGTGCAGATATTGTTTCTACAGAAAGCATAAAATGTGGTTGATGGGTGAGATTTTCAAAGCTGCCACAAGCTTTTGGACACTGTCCCTGTTTGAAATGAAGTCTTGGCCATGAGAGTATCTAACGTGTGTGTACTGATTATACATTTTAGCATTTTAGAACATCATCCTCTCCCATGCTCGTCCAAGCCTTTCCTGAGTCCAGGATGGAAACTGTTTTTCAGAAATTCTGGTAAATGTGGGTAGTTTGTATGAAGTTGTAATTATGCTCTAGTAATTTCTTATTGGTCCTGGTCTTCTCTGTTTTGCTTCTGGACCTGACAACCTGATGACTTCTACAGATGAAAATTTTAAAGTTCAAGTTGCACTCTGCGTGATTTCTTTTTGTAGCTGTCTATTGAGATCTTTTACGCTTTGCTTATTTCTTGTTTTGTTCCAGGCATCCTTTTAAAGTGACCGTTCTGGAGAGCTTCCTTGTACAGGAGACATTTACTGTTGACAAAAAGCAAAAGCACTATTTCTTAGAAACAAAAGTTTTGATAAATGGGGTGGAGGAAACAGTTCAAACTCTTACACTTGGTTACCAACCTGAAAGCCCTTATGTGAGTTATACAAGAATTCTCTTTAATCTGGCATACCCAAAAAGCCAGCTAATGAGTGATTTACTGTATATATCTTACGTTCCTTGCATTTCTTCTCAACCTTTTTTTTAGATTTGTGCTGGCTTAACTCATCCTTATAACTACAGGTTGTTCCCCAAAGATGTGGAAATATGCGTTTTAACTCAAAGTCACCAAAATGTGAGTAAATTTTGCATTAAACTCAGTTAGAAGAGGAGATTAATTACCTGTTTGTTTATAGTTTATTGTCCTTTCAGACCTAACTTGCTATTGGTCTTAATTCCTCACCATGTAAATGCTGCAACCAAAAAGTTGAGAGGCCAGTGATGTGGTTGGTGCCTCCTAATACAATGTTTTGTGTAATAATATGTTGTGTAATAATATATGATGATGATATATTTTAAAAATATTATTATTCATGACTATTATTAATAATAAGTACCGTGAAGGACTGGATTCAGGGTTCTCATCCTTATCTCGGTGTATCTATTCATCTTTCCTGCCAAATGCAGGGGTTTTTTTTCCTACTTTGCTCATTATTCATTCTGAGCCACAATGTGACAGCTTGCAACTCTTGTTTTTCATAATATGTAGGGATGACTTCTCTCATCTTTCATAATATACAGGGTTAATACCTGATGCGATTTCTTTATTCACATTCTTAACACACAGGTGAAGCATGATCTTGAGACTACCTTAAAGGTCAATAAGGAAGATGTTCTCAGCTTTCTAGGGAGATACCAGGACAAATCCAGTGAGGCAAATTTTAGGCATCTTTTACAGATGGATGTGACACATTCATTCCAGGTATTGGTGGTTTTCTTTTATGACATTTTAAATTTTTTTATGTCTTGGTGGCTGTTTTACTGCATTGTCTGTAGAATTACAAGTGTTTTATGCTTGTAAACTTCCTAGTTCAATAAATTCCTGGCCCTGACGAAGACCCTAGGTACCTCAGCAGATCTAATCATAATCTGTATCAGTAATGTCTTATAAGAAACACACTGACCTTTTGTTTTCATACTTTTTTTTTTTTTTTTTACTGCATTTGATTTATTTTTTGGTGTCTTTAGGTAAAATTGGTAAAATTTTATACATATCCTCTGCTTCATGCTAGAAGTTCAGACATCAAATCATATGAGGCAATTGATGGGAGTGCAGTGATTATGTTTACATTTTACTTTGTCAAATAGCTTGAGTTTCCACAAGCAATGGGCCTAAGTGGGGAGCTGTTTTCCAGGCAGACTAAACTGGAACACTTTGACTATGGTGTGAGTGTAAAAGCCATCATCAACAAGAACATGTCTTCACAGGTCAGTTCCCTGATTATTACAGTCTCATTGCTTGAATTTGTGACTTTTGCAATTCATACACTCAGGCCTGCATTGAGTCTCTTGCTTGCTGCGTGCTTTAGGGGAATACATGTCAACCTGGGACCTGTTTAACTTTGTGCTACAAATTGCTTTGCAACTACTTTCAAGCATGGGAACACAAATGTATGTGTATACTAGAAAGCTGGTCAATTCATACGGAATTCAATGAGTGTAGTGGAGATGTGTAAATTGTTAGGGAAACAGTTAACTTCTTATGGTTAGAGTTTGTTCTGGCTAGATGGCTACATGCAGTTGGAAGAGGTTGCTTGTATTTTGGCTGAAATTCAGAAAACTCTGAAATTCAGGTTAAATTATACTTAAATTTCAACATAGTTCATGATTTTTTTGTTGAAAGCTCTAGCATGAGGACAGGCTTATATGCAAAAACAGGTGTTATCTGTAGGTTTTATTACCAATTCAAAAGGTTCTTTCTCTAGGATTAACTATCCTGTGTGGTGGGTTGACCTGGCTGCCAGACACCCACCCAGCTGTGCTCTCATTCCCCATCCTCAACAGAACCAGGGGAGAAAATAAGATGAAAAAGCTTGTGTGTCGAGATAAAGACAGGGAGATCACTTACCCATTACCTTCACGGACAAAATGGACTGTTTTGGGCAAAATTAGTTTATTGCCAAATAAAAATAGGGTTAGATGGTGAGAAACAAAGGTGAAAACCGACTTTCCTTTTTTGATCCCTCCTCCCCCTTTTTCTCAGGCCCAACTTGTTGTCTATAGTCTTATTCCTCAAACTGATGTTTCAGTATTCTGTATTATGATTTGAGATCCTTAATATCCTGTTCTCTTTTTTCCCCTGTGTGGAGGTCCATGCAGCCCTCAAGAGTTACGGTGTGAGGAATTTCAATGGCTCTCTTTACCTGCATTCTGATGGAAGGGACATGCTGATGCTGGAGGTTGATATGAACACTGAAAACAGGAAGAATGCCAGAGCTGTCGAACTGAGGGCTTTCCTTCATCAGACAATCCTGACAAACCTAGAATCAATACAGTTCCAGCTCATGGGCAAAATACTTCCATCAAGGTAGAGAAATCAGAATCTTGGTTAATAGAGGAGCTGACAAGTGTTCTGTGATACATGTTTAAAACTACTTTCATATAGCTGCAGCAGAAGCCACTGAGCAAATGCCATTTCAGGTGTTATCTCCCTGTTATTGAAATACTTTTGCTCTTTGTTTCGTAAGTTGGTATAATAAGTAATGTTAATGTGTTCTAGTTGCTTTCCCAGGACTTTGTATAGAGATAACTTGAACAAATGGGTGGTAATATTATATTGGGTTTAGATGACCAGTTATTTTCCCCCCCTCCATTGTTTGTCCTCTCAGAAGTAAGGTACTAATATTTACAAGCTATGCTAGTGGAAGAGGGCACTTCCTAGTGTTTATAAAGTTTTATGAAGTATTGTGGAAAGCTCTGAGATGGCAGGAGTGGGAAATAGAAATTTGGCCCTCCCAGGTTTCAGCTGTCTTCCAGCTGACTTTTCAGATTTCACGAAAGTGTGGGGTGAAGGAGCTGATGTTTTTGAGGAGGTCCCAGTGTTTAGCAATTAGGGTAGGATAAGGAGAATGAGGAGCAGAGTTAAAGAAATCAGAAGTTGTTACAATTTGGTTGAACCTCGTGAAATTTACTAGTAAAAGCAAAAATAAGATAAAAGATTCAAGAAAGATATTTCGTGAGTTTCTGCAGTTTACTTGCAGTTCTGGGCATCCAATAGTACATTCATTTGTTTAAACACCAGGGTAGGCTGTAACAGAGCCATTTGTTGCAGCTTACTTCACAGTAAGTAAAATAGAACACTTAAATCCCAAATAAACTGTCATTCCAGAAATTTTATTTTACAGGGAAAAATGAGAGAAAATTAAGAGTTGAATATTTCTGGGGAATTGATAAAAAGATGCAATCTGTACAGACTTCAGTTACTGACTGATGAAATGAATATTATTTTCCTGAATTACGTAGTTCTGTTCTTCCCATCAAGTGGATTTTCACTGTGGTTTTATGCTTCATCAGTGTTTCAAGAGGGTTCCAATTTCTAGGAGAGATGTCTGACAATATGAAAACATGGCTGTCTCACTTTCAGGTATTTTGTGTAGTATACTTGAGTCTAGAAAGTCAGACATTTCAATGGACGGTTTGTTGAAGGCAATGTGAAAATTCTGTCTCAGTCTTATAATTGAAACACTGAAAATTGAGTTTCTTGTTGCTCCAGCAGATTTCTCTAAAAAAGACTCGGAGCTAAGATATAAAGAAATCATTGTTGATTCATTTACCAGACTCAAATGGTGGTGGCATTTAAAATGATTGTTTAAGCTGAATTCTTGATGCTGCTTTTAAATCAGCACTGAAGAGGGATTTCATACTGTGACAGAGAGGAGTTCATTTCCAACTCTATCTCTGTCTAACTTTATCTTTTTATTTAATTTGGTATCATAACAAAAGCATCCAAGAAGCTTGAAAAATCACTCTGCTAGTCTGTGAGGCTTTACTGAGTAGTTCTGTAAACATCTGGGGAATAGCATGTACTTATTGCAAGGCATCTGATTCACTGATTCACGACACTGGAACAAGGGCCCAGAAAGTCTGTGGAGTTTCCATACTTTGAGATACTCAAAACCTGACCACACATGCTCCTGAGCACCTGGCTTTCTCCGATGTTGCTTTGAGTGAGAGAGGGGTTGTCTTGACAATCATCGTTTAAGCATAATAGGAAGATCTTACTGGCAGTTTTTATCTCTGTCTTTTTAGGCTTTTAGTATCTTCTGAGATGAAGATTAATGAAAATAGGCTTCACATGGATTTCATGGGAGCCAGGGAGCAGAAAGTTGGGTTTGTTTTGTCCCTGAACGGAAGAGTACAACACACATTTGCTGGATTAAAGGCCATACCTCATCTTCTTTCTCTGAACGGATTACTGAAGTGCAAAAACAACATTCATGATGGTACTTTTTTACTTTGTTTTTTGCTGCTAAGTCTGCAGCTTCCAAGGAAACTTTTAAATTGTAATATATTCCTTAGTGAACTTCATATAATGCAGAAGGGAGTGTTTAGCATGCAAAATGAACCATTGGGCTTGGGTTGAAACTACTTTTTAGTGAACTAACATAGTTTAATAATTTTCATATTTTCATGATTGAAGGAAATAGTGGGTGGCATCTTTCCTGTACAGGGAGGGGGCTGACTTGAGGCCCTTACTCTTTTGAATGGCTCCATGGGTGGAGTAGTCACTACAGAGCTCCAGAGGGATTGTTTAGCCTGGAGTTACACAAGTAGCTTTTCTGATTTTCCTTCAGAAGGCAGCGCAGTGTAGTCTATGGCCTAAAGGCACAAGCAGCTTGGTGAATAAAAAGAAACAGCTGCTAGAAATACTATTCCATAATGTGTTTTAAACACAGACACTTCGACTAGTAGAGAAACTCTCTCTCAACAATAAACTGATTTGCTCTCTGCATTAGGCTAAATTATCTATTATAATAAATGGAAATTATTTTACCTCCTTCTGGTATTAAATTAATGGTTAATTTATATGTTGCTTATCAAATTCTGGTTATTTCTGTCCCAGAGGACTCTCCAGAGTAATCATTTCTGCCTGTTACAGGTAACATCAATGTGATGATCAACAGAACACTCTATGGACTCCATCTCAGGAACCGAAATGTGTTTGGGAATACCACCACACACAGTATCGTTTTTGCTGTGTTTCAGAATGGCAGTGAGGCAACCGCTATGGAGGCAAAACTGAAGGGACACCTGGAGCTGAGTAAAGAGATGAAAAGGGGGCTAGCTAGCTTCCAGGTGGACGAGAAAGCCCTTTCTGTAGATTTTTCCTATGTCATGAGTCGTGAGCACAGGAGAATCAGTGGGACTTTCACACATAATATCAGCTTTTTAAAAAATGCAGGTATGAGGAAAACTCTGACTTGATGGTGTGGCATAATCAAGGTGTCAAGGTGAATTTATCTAAATGAGTGCAAACCAGTGGAAATACAGATGAGTTGCATTTGCTCATACCAAAGCAAAATGTGATCCAGTCTTAACAATACTCTTTTTAATATTGTTAAGAAAATACAATAAAATGGATACAAAACTGCTTAGAAACTCTTTACTTCAGAGTGAATTATTTCTGTCTTGTACATCTGTATTCCTGCATGCTGATCAGTTCCTCTGATCATATTTTTATGCCTGTTTTGATTTGGGCCAAAATTGAAACATTGAAAGTCATTGAATAAATCATACTGAAGACTAAAATATACCAAGTGTTGTTTCCGAAGCAAAACTAAGGGTTTTCATTAACTGAAGTTATCAATAATTTGGAAAGGGTAAATTTTCTTTGCCCCTTTGGACTGAAAAAATCTATTTGGAGACTTTCTAACAGCTGACTACTGGAGTTGGACACAATATCCATTAATAGATATCCTTTTTTTTAGAAAAGAAAAATCCTTGACTTCCAAAGTGCATGCTGCATTTTGGTTTAACAATCCTTTTAAAAATGATTTTCTTATGGTAGGTAATGTCCTTTCTTACTATAAATGTCAGTAAGTGCAGCTAACTAGATGATCGTACTTGAAAAAAAGGGCTGTCTTTTCTTGTGTAAAACTATAGGAGGCTTCCCTTAATCTGTAATACACTTTTTCTACATTTTACAGTTACAACCCAGGAGTATTGTGTTGATTTTGCTTCCTTCCCTGTCAATAGGATTGCCTTTGGATGGCGTTCTTACTGCCATGTGTGACCATGGCACAAGAAATCACACCATTACTGTAGCCCTGCAGAGTGGCAGTGAAAGGATTACCGCTGTGTTTGGAGGTCACAGACTGTCCACAGAGCCTCCAAAATCCCACCTATCTGTGAGTTTAAAGCACAACATCTCAAAGATAAAGAAGCATGGGATCCCATTTATTATGGAAGCTGCTGGCTATTATGAGGTAAAAAGACTTCTTGATTATTTAATTTCTGGCAGAACCATTTCTAATAACTGTAGGTTATTCCTGTGCACTTTATTCCAAAAGCATCTGCATTTTTGAGATTTTCACTAAATTACTATGTGAAATAAATGTGTTTTCTGACTTCATGTCATACTGTAGCTGTCATCTAAAGTCTTGGAACTGAATCTAGACTAAATGAGATGCTACATTCAGTTCTCATTTAAGTGAAGTGCTTTGCAGGAGAACAGGAGTCTTGTCCAATTTTATTTTTGCCTTATAAATGGGAAGTAGACAGGCAAGCATAATGTAGGTCGCTGTCAGGTAAGTGTCTGTGAGCCTAGGTACTGCATTGCATCTGGTACTGGATTTAACCAGTTCTGATGTCATCCTTTGGATGTCTGCTAAAGAGTGGAAGAGTGTTTAGCATGACTTCCCATTTAGAAATCTCTACCCACAGAAATGTCATGGATCACGTTTCCTGGTACAGTGCTGCTTGGCCACTTCTATCTGCATTTCTGCTCTAGATCTGTGAACAATATTTAGCTCTTCTACATCTTAAATTATCCTTCCATAAAAGAAGAGTTCAGATATTTTGCTTGTACTAATATATGCTGGAAGGCTCAAGTCGCTAACATTTGTGGTGGGTTCAGCCACTCTGGTACAGTGAGATAGAGGTGTGTGGAGGAAGAACTCTGTACAGTTCCCCTTGTCCTGCTTAGTAACAGTTTCACTGCTTTAATCGTGTATGCCTTGGGACTCACATCCTCCAGGCTAATGAATACTCCTAACATGTTTTGGATCCACACCGGAATTATGGGTACACAGCATTCAGAAGGTCCAGCATGACAGGAAAATCTGTTTGAAATGAAGCCACTCTGATGAATTTGCACAATTAAATATTTTATCAGTGCTACTGCCTGGACACACTGTGACATTTAAGCATGGTGAAACAGACTCTGCCTTTGCCAGTTGTGGGTGGGGTCTTCTTGTTTGTTTGTTTCCATAATTTGGTTTCTTTTGTGCATAGAATTTCACCAGAAAGATTGCTGCAGGGATAACAACCACAGTGGAGATGGAACAGCTCAAAATTGAAATGGAGAAGAAAACCACTGGCAGTGCCATGGAAATTTCTCTTTCACTTCACCATGATGTGGGAGGACTGATTGACGTTGTTCCACGTGTACTAGAGGTTAGCAGAAATCCTGCTATCTGGTGTATTTGATGTAGCTTTCTGCTGTGCATTCTCAACTGTTCAAATCTGCCTCTTGAGAGCAAGCTAGCAGGTCAGAAGCTAGAGAGATTTTTGTCAATCAAGGCCAGTACAGAAAGACTAAAAAATGTTTGTTTAGCAGTAAAGAGCAGGTTTTTAAGATGTGGTGGGTAACAAAACATGTATGTCATGAAGCTGGAGTGGGTGCTTGCCCAGGCACAATAACATGCAGTTCCAGTTATTCCATCTTGCTAAAGCTGGGTTTTCAGGTGGATCACATGGCTGTTTGTGGGTGCACTGTGGGTGCAGTGATATTGACAGCGGAGTGAATAATAATGGCAGTAATTTTCATACAGCCAACAGCACTCCCCAAGGACTTTGCTTTCTGCAACTGGGGACACTGCTGATGGCACTTGAGACACTGCATGTCCACTTGTGACAGTGGTATTTTCTGTGCCAAACATAAGAAATATCCTATCTCCTGTTGAAATCAAAAGCCACAGTATCAAAAATAGTTCTGTCTAGCAGTAACGGTTTCCTTCTGTTTGAAGATGTTCTTCTGTCTTTATGCTGATAATATTTTGGCATCATAAGGCAAGATTCAGCCTTAGATCCACTAAACTGTTTATGCTTTTGAAATTGATCTCTAATCTTTAATCTTAAAGCTATGTTTTTGTATTTTCATGCTTTTTATCCTGAAAGCAGCCTTTTAACTTACTCCTTTGTATTTTAGTCCTCTGCTTTTCATCATGCTCTGAATGTGCTTTGTTGATAATGCCAACAGGTTGCTTGCAGTGGAGAATCTGCTAACAAACAACTTTCTGGCCTTTGCAATGGAGTAATTAAGTTTCATCATTTTGAGGTACTGGCTTCATAAACTTTGCTGTCAACCACATGCTGTCTTAACTACCACTAAGGGAATCTTAAGAAATGGCTTTGCGTTACTTTGAAGTTTTGCACACACTTCCAGATATTTTTACTCCCTTAATATTCATGGATTCCAACAGAGCAGATTACTTCTCCATCAAAAACTGTACAGGTCCATGGGGAGGGTTGCACTCCATTTCACTATTATGCAGTGCATTGTTTATTCTGAATCGGAGTTGTCAACAAACTTGGGTTCAAGTGATACAGATTTATGTTGTTAGTGCACAGCTGTGCACCAAGTGCAGCGTACAAAGCAGAGGTAAGGGATGTTTACGGGCCCATCAGGAGCAATTTTAAAGGCTGTGTTCCTGTGTCCTACAGCAAACGATCAAGTTGTGCTGCTTCAGAGCTCAGTGCACCTAGCGGAAAACTAGTATAATGGGATAAGAGGTGTGCACTGGGCAAAAGGCAAGAGTCACATTAATGTTTCTAGCTGGAGTCTCCAAACTGTGTCTCCTGCCACTTAGAAGTGAACTCAGTATAAATGGTCTTGTTCTGTTATTGAGAAACCAGCCTGATATGAACTGGACACAAGAGAATAGGAGATACAAGCTGAGAATTTGACAGTTTGCTACTACTTATTCTATTTGCTGCTCTTTCTAGCTAACCATTTGTTTGTGAAAGTCCCTGTGGCTCTTGAAAGATACACTTTATAATCTGATGTATTAAGAATGTGTTCAAAACATCTCCTATGAGTGACATTACAGAAGATTACGTTTGTTTCTAGAAAGACAGTAATCACAGTGACTCGGATTCCCATGTGCATTCTAATGCCAAAAAGACAGATGCATTTCAGTTCTTCCCTTATTTAACATGGGTACAATCTGCATAACACTGGTCACTCCTGCTAAGGGGAATTGAACACATTCTTGCATTGCTAGACCTCTATTTACTTACAGTAAAAACTGAATTGACAGTAGTAAAAACAATAGCAGTAAATTTTTCTAGTATTAGTAATCATTTTAACGGATTTGTGGAGTTCTGGGTTGGGTTTTTTTTTGTTATTTTTGTTATGGAACTCTAAAAATAAAAATTTTAGGCCATCTCTCCATTTGTTTAGGCACATATAAATATGGAGGATGAATACAAAATAGTGTTAGGGTAATAGGGAAAGAGTTCTCTTTTGGTAACATGAGCATTTAAAAACAGTATATGGCCTGACCAGAAAACAAACTTTAACTGTTTTTCCTTTAATTTTTCAGACTCCAGCAAGGGTTTCACTAAATGGGTCAATGTTTACCAGCAACTTCACTGTCATCTTCTTTGGACATGTTTCTTTTCATGACATGTTTGCACTCCTGCAACTCCATGCTGCTGCTAACATCCAGCCTCATTTGGAAATTGACTTCCAGCATTCTTTGCCTTTGCTTCAGTCCCTGGGAATTGCCAGAGAGAACCAAGTGAAGATGTCAGCCATGAGAAGTGACAAGTATAAGAGCATGTTTGGTATTGTCCTTGGGCCTTGCAGTTTAAAAGCTGATGGAGAAGTGAGCCTGGCAAGCAATGAAACAAATACAGAATGGGTACTTACTTTTAGAAACAAGTGTGTCAGTCTAGAGGTAAGCCTAGGTTGTTTTCTGTATGGCATTACAGTCTGTGCATTTCAGATCACTATGAGTCACAGAGAAGTATCTCCTGACACTTTTATTTACAGAAAGAACAGTTTTGGTCATTAAAATTGTTCCGGCAGAGCAATGCGTCAGAGCACTTGCAGAGGGAGTGTGTTTGAAGACAAGGATTTGGAGTAATAAAATGGTAGATGTTACTGCTGTTGCCATAAAATAATTGCTTAATAAGAGCTTTTTAATTAAAATAAACTTTTGTCCTAGAATCTAATGAAAAGCATGTCCTTTCTGTTGAAATTTTTTGAGATTTTCTTTGGGGTTATGAATTTTTTTCTTCTACAGTGCTCATGAAAAGGTGGTTGTAGGATTTTTTTTTTTTTTTTTCCCTTAATACCATTTATTTTTGATTTATTTTTCTCTTGCTTCCCAGAGAAATTTCTGATTTTTTCCTTTCAAAAGCACATTGGTTCAGAAAGAAGAAATGTTTTCTCATTAATTAGAAAAAAATTAGGAAGACAGTTGCTTTACCTTGTGTGTTTTAAATAGTATAATCTTTTCTCTTGCAGAGGATGGGATTGCCTCATGCTGTAGCCTTTGGGGGCTCATTTCAACAGAACATCTGCAATGTTGGCTTGTTAATGAACCTCAGGTGTGATGGCAGAACACTTGGTGTGCAGATAGACACTTCCTGTGAACCCGAATATACCCTCCAAGGGGTGCTCAGGCATTCGGTTCACTGGCTGAGTGAGTTTGGGGTGCCTTTTGAAAACTCTATCGTGTTATCTGCAGCCACAGACTCCACCACTGAGGGCATTTTGTTGCTGCAGGCTGGCAAATGCAAACTTAAGGCTAGAGGAGATCTCTCTATTCAGAATAAAGCTGAATGGACACTGGAAACAGAGACAGAATGTCAACTTCTGCAGGTAACTCTTGGAGGCTTTTAGAGATTTATGATCACATGCAGGCCATAGAGGGTTTTAGCTAAAACAACGTTTGAGTGTTGGAAAGCCACTCTGAAGACACATCTGTCTTACAGCATCAGGCAAAGAAAGTGTCTGATGTATCCTGTTTGTAAGTGTTCTCTAAACTGAGATTAGTCCAATCTTTGCTGCTTGTTGCCTTCAAAGACCGAGACTGCCCTCTAAGGCTGAACAGCAGTTTTAGCTTGAACTATTTGTCAACAAATATTTCTCTGTTCTGTCTTTTTTATCAAAGTAGAAGTTGTGAAATATCCTTGGTTTTTCCATCTAGCCTCACTGACCACATTAGAAAGAATGACTGTTGCAAATTTAGGGGTTATTTCATAGGCATTTATATTTTGCTTTTAACTCCTCGGTTTTAAATTCTTCAAGTACAAAGTAGCAATATAAACCCAGAAATTACAGGAAAGTGTCCACCATCCATAGAGAAGAGGGAATAAAAAACACTTAAAATATCAAAAATAGTAGAATTTCCATTTTTTTTACAAATACTTTGAAAAAATAAGAGGAAACATTTCATTTGGGATGTTGCACAAGACAAGCTTGAAGTTTTAGTATTAAAAAAATAATCCTTAACACCAGATGCAAGAATGTCTGTTAGGCCTCTTATTTTTTGTGGGTTAGTTTGTTTGAAAATTGAGATAGGTCTGTCTGGTCTGAGTGAAGCAGAGGATGTTCAGTGAACTTTGCCACTCTGAAGAAACAAGTGTTTTGAATTTTTTGTAAATGTAAAACTTCATTTAGATACAGAAGTTGCAAATTATGCAGGGCAGTCAAAATCTTCCCTCAGACCTTATTCAGGCAAAATTGCCAACTTACTGTTGGGAGGGAGAGAAATGGCAGTGTGGAGACTGTAGGTTTTGTCTCTGATATTGTAGCATAAAATCTCGTTTCTTATATGCTTAAAGGGAGAAGAAATAAAGACTCAATACTTGACTTGTCTTAAAGTGTACGTATAATCCAAAGGATTATTACTTTTTTTTTAATATCTTCATAGGATCTCAGTATTCCAACTCAGTCACGGCTCACAGGATCTATTCAGAAAGACCGGTGCCAAGCAGAACATCTCTATGTCCTTGAAACAGAAGGCAAGGCTGTCCATCTTGAAGTGAGAGCACAGTGCAAGCCAAAGGTTACACTGGAAATTCAATTCAGGCATGACCTCCCTCAACTGAAGAAAATCCCAAGGGAAAATAAGCTGTCTGTCACTGCACAAAAACAGTTAAAATACATTATTGGAGTAGGAATGAAATTGGGTGCTTGTGAGCTTCAAATGAACGGGGACTTCAACCCTGAAAAGAAGCTTCAGTGGAAGATGTTTATAGAAAACAAATGCCAAACAATTCAGGTATTGGAAGGAATCTTTTTGCTTTACTCTTGAATTTATACATCTAAACCAGTATCTTTGCACCTACTAAAGTAAAAAGAAAATAGTCTAATGATTTCAATGGTAGCAGAGAAACAAGAAAAATGTTCCCTTCTTTTAATGTTACATCTTGCTTTTGGAGGCAGTCATTCACTTTATTTTTATATGGTATAAGCCATACTTTCTATGAATTGGTACCTACAGTTAATGAACTTGCTTGTACTAACTCTGATTTTTTTTTTTTTTTAAAAGCATGGTTGAGAAATCTGCAGGGTTTCAGTCTTCAGAAATAATGAGTATTTAAAGTTGTCTTTGGCTTTATCAGCAATTACAGTTTCTCAGCAGTTTGACAACAAAACCCTGAAATAGTTTATAAATGTACAAAGTAAACAGATAACGTTTAAGTCAGAAAATTTTCATTCAGCTTTACAGAAAACTGAAATTGCTAACAAACTGATATGTAATGTGTGAAAACACCCCGAGTGAAAAAGCCAACATTAAACAGCAGTTATGATTTCCTGTAAGACCTCAGTTGAAAAATATTTAAGGAAATTTAGTTGAAAACCAAAGAGTGACATTTTGAACAAGCTGGTTTGGACTGCCCTGGTGAGCTATTTCTCTGTGGCAATTCTGCCAAATGCAACCCATGTAATTGTTTCTGAGCTGAACCTTACCCAGCACCACCAAATCACACCTCCTGTTTCGTTAATGAAATTTAACTTCTGGGTGTGGTGGGAATCTCACTATAGACTGAGTCTGAATGGCAACCAGTAGGATAAGAAAAAAGTAGTTTATTTGTTGAAAAGATTTAGCCACTAGAAAAACACAGTGAAAACTGGAGGTTCTATGGAAGAATGTCACAAATAAGATTTTGATACACAGCTTTATTTTGGCAGCAATTTAGGGTTTATTAGTAGTTTTGAGATAGATCACAAGATTAGGTTGTATAATTATTAACAGCACTTAATCATCAGCTAATTTAACAGAGTGATTCAATGGCATTTTTTACAATCAAAAGAGTGACTCTAATTAAAGATTCAAGAATGGCAAAGGTCACCCGAAACTTACAGCAGGGTTGCACACACAGATGGAGGTTAAATCAAGCCATAGGTATGGACGGGCAAACAATTCTGAATCAAATTACCCAGACACACACAGGCAGGCAAATAGTTCTGAGCCAAATTGCGTGGGTACACTCTCCACCCCACCCGGGCATTCGTCAGAGCGAGCAGCAGTGACTCAGGTGATCTTTCAGTCCTTGCAAAATCTCTCCTGAGGGGTGTCCCAGCTCAGGGAGATACTGCATCCCAGCTCAAAGGGTCTCACTTTTGGATCGCTGTTTACAGGCTCTTGAGATGATTGGCTTTGCTTAGTGTTCTCTATTCTGGCCACAATTTGTATTGAGCCATTCTGCTAGACAATTCACATAGCAGGTGGCCCAGGTGTGGCCAGGAGGTGCCTGGCCACCCCAGCTCCAGGCTACTGCACTTGGGATCGAGATAACAGCACAATGAGAGTTCTTAGCATGAATGGCTTATCCTGATGTACCATTCAGGCAGCAGATGGCCCAGGTGTGGCCAGGGAGTGCCTGATGCCCTTCACTTGGATTGTGACCAAGATAACAGCACAATGGGGCTTATCCTGACATCTAGGAGTGGCCTGAGTGGCTGCACCACCACAAAGTAAAGGAAGGGAAGCTCTGTCTCTGGGACAGTCAATGTGGTTGGTATCAGATGTCCTGAGAGTCCCCATCTCTGAAGGAGTCCACTTCCCAAGTAAAGAAAGGCGGTGTGCTGTGACCTCTCTGGCTAGTTAGCATGACACACTGAGCTCCTCTTGCCTTTTGATGGAGGAGTGAAAATTGGCACTTTTTCCCTCAGTTGTTGCCCAGTAGTTTGTTTTCCCAGGCCAGACTGATGCAGGTGGGCAAAGGGGGAGAGATTCTGCAGCAGGACTTCCTGAAGCAGCAGTTCTACGTTTAGCTGGGTTGCACACTGACTTTCTTACTGAAAATGTGTGTTGCTGTTAGAAATCCTGGTATCTGGGTGCTTGGCCTCTGGGATCCCACCAGTCAGTGCTCTGTAGGCAGGAATGGACAGGACAGAAGTGTATTATGATCTGTTCCTTCAATATGCAGATCAGGGTAAATCTGAATACATAAAGATGAGATTCACCTGCCCTCTTCCAAAAACAGAGCTACCATAATAAACCCATGTATGCTGTCTGGTTTCACTGGATTTATGGATGCCTTGGGCTACTGGAGCAATGCCAAGCATAGAAAATGAATTGACTTTTCACTTAGGCAGGTAGAGCTACCATGTTTTTCTGTGTTCTATTGATGCTAGCTCACTTATCAAAAATATGTTGGACATCTTGAAAATAAAAAAAAGACAATGTATAAAATGTAATAAAAAGCTGTTAAGATTTCTGAAGCATCCTATGGATATGCTGCCTGATATACTGGAAGTGCAACTAGGTGCTGTTAGAGCTGCTTATTAGGAATGAAAAGTTTCAGGTGTATAACATATCTGTGGGTAAGTGTAAAAGTGGTGAATTTTTAATTTTTTTTAAAAAAAATTTTTTACTTGTACAGGATTTTGGAGCACCACTAAAAATTGACAGTTCGGGCTATGTTTTGATGGATGAAATGAACCTAGATTCACAGACATTCATCACTGTTGATGAAAGTAAATTACAAGGACTCCTTATAGTAAAAGTCACTGATGTAAGTATCCTGCAGACTGTTAGACTGCATTTACAAAGTACTGAGTGACATACTCTGAACTATTTTACTGGGAACAAATAGTCAAGCTTTAGTAATAAATGCTAGAATAAAAATAAAATATTTGAAAATGGCACTTGTAATGTGCAGTAGAACAGATGTATAGAGTAATAGGATACAGGCTGTGGCACTTCCTGAATCATTTTCTTGCTATGCTCTTTGTGTGTGTGTGTATGTATTTTTTTATGTTGTACTATTTGATGTTCCTTATATTATGTGGCAAATATGATAAGACATGTAAACCCACAAATACTGATCTCCCTCCAGATATACAAGTTCTCCCATATAACACTCTTCTTTCATCATTAAAGTATACAGCAATGCACAAGAAGAAAAAAGATTTCGATTTATAGAGTGATCACTGTGATTTACAATGCAAAGTAACAGACGGTAATTAATTTAGACACTGCTGTTGTGTTGTTGTCTTACTGGAGAAACAAAGAAAGGCTGTGAGTCTCTTGCTTTCCTGTTGGCAATTACAAGTTTGGCTTCTTTTGCCATCAGTGCAGCAGAGTAGAGTACGCACTGAGAGAAGTATCTTCCTTTTGATCATTCACTTTCCATAACTGGTAATTTCTGCATATTTCTGTGCTGTAGAGAAACAGATAGCTAGTGGGAATTCTTTGCCACCAGAAAGAAACATTTACACCTTTTCCTCTCTTAGCTGAAAGATGTTTTGGTTTTTTTTTTATCCTATCTGTTAGGCTTGATCTTTTTTCCCCCTTTTGCCAATATAACTCCCTTAAGTTCAATGCAATTGATATTAATTAGTATTAAATGTGGGACCGAGATTTGCTAAATTTCTGTTTTGAGCTGTGTCGTGGCAAGCTTTGTGTTCTGCACATGCTTGGCTATATATGCTGCAAAATATTAACAGGAGAGACAAGAATTGGATGCGGTGCTAACCCATAACATTCCAGGAGCTGCTGACATTGGCATTCCTATGAGGATGTTAGTTGATGTGGTATCAGAAAAAAACAGCGACTTCTATAAAAGACTAATTCGCTTCTGCGTGAACAGTAAGCAGGTAAGTGTCCCCTCCATCCATATTAGTAAGATGTGAAATAGAGGTTAAAGTGAGCTAATCAATTTGGGAAATACTGTTTTTCCATTTGAAGTAGCTGTGCGTGAGGCCCTCATAGGAATACTCTGCAGGGACTGGTTTGGTGTTAAAGACCTTAATTAAATGAAGGCAGTATCTTTCAGCCACTCCTGTGCAATCCCTTCTAGCAACAAATTAAACATCAGCAGCGATCCATGACTCCCATTTGCAAACTATATCAAACCTTTCTTATTGAGTATCTTTACTTGGTGCAGCATGTTGCCTATTACAGTACAAAGTTGTGACTTATAAAAAAAATTGACATTTCTTTGCCATAAATTTTTCATAGTTTTCATAATTTACTCTAATGTGTAATTAGTACAATAATTGCAGTTAATCAGAGCAGTCTCAGTATCAGATGTGCCGCAGTTCACCTTTTTCATATTTTATTTGGACTGAACAGATTACAGAGGAACTGAACTTTGTCCAGAAATTGGATGTTATATCTCTTAACTACAAACTTACTCATAACATAGAGGCACTGAAGACTTTGCAAATAGAAGACAGGATTGAGTTGCAGGTAAGTTATCAGACAGTGACAGGGGAGACATGAATCCAGCCTGGAATCACACCATGATGGAAGCAGTAGCTGTAGAAGCCAGATGGCAAAGAACACAGGGTGTAGATTTGACTTTATGCGTTTGCTATTTAGGTGAAATTTTTGTCTCTCTGTCAAGGGGGGTAGGATTTTATGCATGCAGTTTAACTTTGGCATCTTTATCATCTATTCTGTTATGCCATCTTGCAGAAGATCACAGCACAGATTTCAAAGTTGCTTCATCATACTCTTTCACTTACAAGTCAAGATATATACAGGAGAAAAAGCTTATTGCTACAAAATAAAGCCCAAGTGGGGCTAACCACAACCATAAACAATCTACCTGTTGCAGGTACAAGTGGGAAAGATTGTTCTCAACGTTTTAAAATACAATCTAACCTTCTGTAAAGTACCCTTGTGGATTAAGGTGTCTGTGTTGTCCCACCTCAACTTCTGTTCTCATAATTATTTCTAGACCCAGTGCTCTTCTCATCTTTGAGAAGATACTGTCTCAACCAAAGAAAGAACCCTGACTAACAGGAGCTTTGCCTTTTACAAAGCTGCCTTTTCACAATTTACCTTTGTTGTATGCAGGCTATCCTGAACCTAAAAGTAATCAGGGGCTTTAGTATGAAAGTGCATTATGGTGCTCACCTAACAGTTCTTGAAGGACAAATCCAAGAGTCTGAAACAAGTACCAACGTAACTGGGAATTTCCATCATACTTGGCCATGGCTGCTACAAGCCAGAGTCCCATCATCTTTACAGGTAGTTTCTTTTTCTTTCTTTTGTTTTTTTTCCCCTCATTAAAATTATTGTCCTTTATTATAATGTAACAGCTTGTGGCTTGAATGAAAAATGTTTTATAAGGTACAGGATGGAAGCTGAGATTTTCTGTTATTTAAAAACTATGGATGGCTAAAACCTGATTATTCCATTCTGATCAATGTTAGTACAATGTGTACTGTTGATACTGTAACTCTACAGGAGACTAGTTTCAGTATGTTGCATTGGGAACTGGAATAGCTCTTTTCTTATTTAATGGGAATTTTATACTTAAAGAGGTACTTCTTTAAGTGCTACTGTCAGGGAAGTATTAGATTACTATCTGGTAGATCTTGGCAGTATGCATGGGTCAAGGATCCATTATATAAAGGGAGTCATGTTTTTGTGGGATAAAAGAGAACCTAATGAGAACTTGACATAAATCAGTGAGGCTGGCATGATTTGAAATTCAAGCAATTGAGTGGACTTCATACTGGAAAGTCATAGATGATTAATGAAAGGCTAAGATATTTTTGTTGATGGATAGGTTTTCAACATAAGTGTAGACTAGAGAGAACTTCCTTCCACTTCCGTTTGTCTTCTGTTCTAAAATTAAATAGTATTTAAATGTTGTTTCATGAACTTATATCTACATGTCATTTTTTAGATAGATGTGGTTTTTCAAGGGAAAAACTTCACTCAAGAAAGATATGTGCACATTGCAGCTGGAGAAACATCAATCACGTACATAATAAACTCCTATTATGTTGGTCACCAACTGGATATCTTTTGTCAAAGTGTACATAGTAGTGAGGCACTAGAGGCATCTGGCTACCCTAAGGCAATCAACTTGATTCTCAATTTACAGAAATCAAGTAGGTACCTGTCATTCCTTGCAGCTTTCTTGTTACATAAAAGTGCTTTCAGGAGGTTTCAACTGTTGCTTCAACAGCTACAAATTGAGTAAGGTTTGCTAGTAGGGGCTTTTTCTTGTATGTAAGTAAAATTGTAATTCTTGAACTATATCCATTATTAGCTACACTACATCTCCTTTTTTAATTTCAGGAAAGATCTCATGTGATATAACACCTGGTAAAGCCAGTGATCCCCAAAATACTTAGATGCATAAAATAAGAAACTGTCTTTCCCTATAACACACAAAAAACCTTGTTACAAAGCACAAAAAATGTGAATTCCAGTGTAGTTTAAAGTGGGTTTTGAAAAGAATGATAAATGGCTTTTGTTGTTTGACCTGCAGAGGGGAAACAGACCCATCCTGAATCAGCCAGTCTACCCTCAAAACTTGTCCTGATGTACTATCTGCATATCCCTCAACTGCTGATTTACATTGTGGTCAGGTACCTTCAGTACCCACATGGGAGTATATTCATGTTGAAAAAAACCCCAACAGTTGTAAGAGCACCAATGAGTGGGAATTATTGAGGTTAGCAGGTGCTAATTCAATACTAATGTTAGTGGCACCATCTCCTTTCACCCATTCTGAAAAAAGCGACAGGACAACAGGTGACTTCCAGGACAGCCACCAGAGTGGGCACTGTATGATTGCATACATGTCTATGATTTTGTCTTCTCCATAAAGAGTTTTGGGGTTTCACATGTCTCATCTAATTTTTATTTCTTAGCAGTCTGTATTTTCTTCTTCAAATATGAAAAATTGGTAGGAAAGTAGGGGAAAGGTCTTCAAGTCATGTTGTTTTGACCAGTGTTGGTCTGCTGTAGCTGGAACAGAGGGAGTCACTAGAGGTCAGAACAGCTCAGAGCTCTTCTCTAGAAGTGGATACTACCTGCCAAGTGCTACAGTTGGTTGTATAAGCTAGTCACCTCTCCCTGCAAAACCATATTACTGTTGGGAACTGACTTGTCACTTAATACTTGTACGTGGATACACAAGCTCTGTTAACTCAAGACTTGGTATGTTCAAGGACATCCAAAACACTCTGCACTCCTCCAGCCACAGGCTGAAGCTCTTGTCATCCTGAATGGATGACTTAGCCATGATGAACGTCTTAACCCAAAAGCTGGCTGGACTGACTTTATGCAGGCAGTACTGAAATTCCCTGAAAATGAGCCCCTCAAAATGGCACTATTTTGTTCTTGCTATTTAGAAAACAAAGCCAAGACTATCTGTGAAGTCCAGTATGATGACAAAGATATAACTGTGACTATGGATGTTGATGCAGACTTTCAGCTCCATGGTACATTTGAATTCATGGCAGAGGTGAAGCATTCAATATCACTTTTCCATCATCTGGGACTTCCCTTCTTTCTTAAGGTAATAAACCATAGATATTTTGTTGTGCTTTGGTTAGAGCTGTCATCCGAGTTACACTAGCATGAATCCAGAGCACTTCCAGTTGTCTCAGTGAAATTACTCCAGGTTTGTACAAGTGCAGATGAGAGGTGACTTAGCTTAGTTTATCTGAATCCTTATTTAACCTAACTACACAGCTAATGGTCTGTTTCCAAGGAAACTCAGCAGGTACATGAAATCCCCGATTTCAGGATTAATCTTTTCAAGAAGGCACTCAGTTACTGTCACTTCCTAGCTGATTTGGCTTACTAAAGTAGAAGGGACTTTTGGTAAAAAAAAATGGCTGTCCTTCATACCTAGAGAATTCCATGGCTTGGTCAAACCATTTATAGCATAGATACCTAAAATGTTTCAGTGTTGAATAAACAGAAATAGATCTGTATTCCAAACCACTTGATAGGATCAACAAAGGCTGTACCTGTTCATCCCTTGGAAAAAAGTATTATTAGTTGAAATGTCTGCTTCCCTTTTGGAGGGGAGTACACAGAACAGCATATCCAAATCATCCATCACCTTCCCTTCAAGTAAGAGGTTATTTGGCTAGGGTATAAGACTAAAGGCAGACTTTTCTGAAAATAAACATTACAACAATATTAAACCTGCATGTTGAAGGTCACTGTTTCAAGTGAATATTTATTGTCAACGTTTTATTAAAAGGTATTAGATATATCCCCTGTGTCTTCCTCAGTCTTCAGTGAAATGTCTTTCATCCTCTAAATGTTTGAGTGAGAAAAACAGAGATACTAATTCTTTAGGTGCCTTATTCATGTATAAGGTATGAGTGTAATTGTGGGACTTCAGAACTTACTGTTCCCACAGACTTTGGCAAACACAACAACTGTTGATATTTAAGTGTGGAGATGGTGCTCATCTTCCCCAGAGGAATTCTTTAGCAGCTTTGGGATAAAGCTGTAAAGGAGCCAGCAAGTGGTGGGAGGAAGAAAATACCCTAGAGTAAAAGATCTCCATCTGTTTCATTAAAGAAAGAAAGAAAGGCAGGCATTGTGTTTACAGTATATGAAAAAGAAGAGTGGAGAAGACATAAAAAAGAACAACAGCTCTAGACTGAAATCAGACAAGGGTACATTGAAAGTAAGGCCAATATTTGTCAATAATGCAAGTGAATAGCTATGGAAACATACAGGAAAAGAGGAAGACACCTTGATGCTTTTGGTTGAGGTCTAGAAAGCATCTAGAAGGCCTGTCTGGAATGTAAACTTCAGTCAAGATGATGGTTTTAAGTCAGTCAAGAGATTGTGCTCAGTTTAGGTGAAATGCTGGGTAGAAGCTGTGGCGTGTGACTTGGGTTTTTTTTTTTGCTCCCTACAGATAGCAATTCAAGAAGTCCTGACTGAAAATGAAATTGAAGGAGCTCTGAGGCTGACCTATGAACAAAACACAAACTTCTCCTTTACCATCAGTAGGAAAAAAGATGAGCAAGGGTAAAAGGGTCATTCTGAGCACTGTAAAAATGTCATTAGGCCACTGTGATTCTATGGGAAATGTTATTATTTTAGTCACTACAGCACTGGTGAAATGGATAACAAATCTTTGATGAAGTGTATAGTCACACCAAACAGTCTCTGTGCCTCAGGAAGTTTATTAACTATGTTTTCAGCCTTGGGGTATTTCTAGCAGAAGACCTTTACACTGAAAAGGCTTGGAAGTTCTGTTCAACTCTAATAATGGTAAATTCTAAGTCTGAAAACCATGACAATGCTTGCCAAGTCAGATTTCAAAATACCTATCTTATTTTTAAAAAGCTGATGCATTTACTGTGGCTAGGAAATTACTAGCCAAAGTAATTTCTGATCCAGTGGGCCATGTTGTGTCCCTGGGATGCATACACAGATTTTTCACTGAGGTCAGAGGTGACATTGCTGTTTGGTCTCCTTTACCTTTGTACAAGTGCATCAAATGTGAGCTGGGTAAGTGTTCAGTGGAAGGTACTGCAATTTGTAACTCTAAAAGCTGTGGCAGACTTGGACATTACTCAGATGAACTTGTGCTGTCAGTGAGAGTGGGCTTTCTGAAATAGTGTTGAACAAAAGTACATTTCTTTCCTTTAGTGAGGAATTGAATATAAAAGCAGTCCAGACTCATCCCTTCTTTCTACAGTACTTCCCCAGTGAAGCAGAACTGTCTTCTAAGGTAACTATCTGCAAGTTATCTGTCACATACCTCACGACAAATTAGACTTGTCTGATATTTTAGGAGTCACGCTGCATTATTTCTAGTACTAGTATCTCTGACCTTTTTGCTGTTGAGGATGTTCATGTTTTCAAAGATGCTAACAGTCCCAGGCTACTAGAACAGATTTATTCCATTTTGACTCTGCTGCTGTAATTATGGCTTCTGGTAGAATCCTCCCAGGAATGCTTTTAAATGTTCTGGTTACTACGAGAAGAGAGACTGGGCAGAAGGCAGTTCTGCATATTGGCTGTGTGCAGTGCAGAAATACGCAACAGCAAGGATATGCAAGGAAGGTGGGTGGGGTTGTCAGGCAAATGCAGCACAGCTACTCCTGCTCACATAGAAATGAATTTCTTATGCATGTTATTCAGTTTATGCTATTTTGTAGCTGCATCTTCTGTAATGTGAATGTAAGGGAAAATCTAATCTCTCTTAGGTCCTGAGGACCATAATATAACATCCTGTGTGAAGAATGCAACCACAATATTTATTTTCTCTTTCTCTCTATTTTTTCTTTTCTTTTCTTTTCTTTTTTTTAAAATAATTTAATGGGAACTTGAAAAGGTAAATTATGATATGAGTGAAGCAAAAAGCAAACTCTACCTCAAGATGGAAAAAAGGGATTTCAATGTTACAGCTAAGCTAACTTTCACTGGAACCAGCTACACTAACATCATTGAAATAATACAGACCATGTCCCAGGTTGGTATCATCAACTGGGGTGGCACAAGGCAAGCTGTGACTGCCCTGTTTCTGCTGGCTGCCAAACAGTGGAGGGCAAATACAGCTCCAGCTTGCCCTTGATTTCTCCAGTAGCATGAGCAAACATTCAACTGCAGATTAGTTGGGTGTCCAATGTTATAAACTGTTGTTTGATTTTATATTTGTTTGCTCCTATAGATGGAGCACGTATATAGGCTATATAGGAAATAGGAAAAATAATACATTACAAACCAACCAATTGCCAATTTTTTATTATGCAGGGACCACACGTATGTCTTTTTCTAAATAAGGAAGAAAAGATGTCAAATAGATATAGTTTTTTTCTATCTGCTGGATTTTTTCTGTAATAGTGGGGCTCTTGATGTTGTTAAAATTATTCCTCGAGATGAGATAGTCTTTGCTTATTATATATTTTGATTTTTCTGTTGTAGAGGGGATACTCAGTTGTTTGTGTGTTCCATTATGTGGGAAGATGACTTCCTGTAGAAATGAAGTCAAGTAGAAGTGAAGAGCTGCTTATATATAAGCAGTGGGCTGTAGGGTATCATCATGCTAGACCTTTCATAAACACATTTCTAAAGCTATATTCCATAGGACTCTCTAGTATCAAAACACACTTAATTTTTTAACTTTTCAGAGGACTTGGGATTTAATGTGTTTCCCCTCTTTTATTTTTAGTTAACAATTCTTCCAAGGCAGCTTGTGTTTATGGCAGTTTACCAAAAAGACAACAGAACACGTATGCTGAGGCACACTGCCCTGTGGGATGGCAGAGAGATAAAGGTAACAGGCACTTACACTGGACTCTTCCCAAAGCTGCCTGGAGGTCATGATGTTCAGGGTAGGTTCCTCGAGTCTTCTGCCAGTGTTGACAGCAGCCTATAAAATGAATTAAACTACATAAATCTGATTTAAAAATGCATATTTAAATGGTTCCAACCCAGACCTTCTAAGATCTTTTTTGCTTTAAATTCATGACAAGTCTGGCTGTTAGAAACGTCCACTTCAGAACACTATTTCTGCTTTGTGGATATAGAATGTAGAGCTAAAATAAACGTTAGTAATGCCAGAGAAAGATTCCACTAGAGTGAAAAGTCATCAACAAATTAAAATGCCTGTTATCATTTTACAACAAAGCAAAGACCATGTTTTCTCTGGGAACCAGCTGTTGCCCTGCTGCCTGTGGGAGAGTATGTCCTGTGCCGCCTTCTCTATCAGAAAATGAACAGTTGTGATTTATGGTGGGGAAAACTAACTTGCTTTTTTGCCTCATAGTGGAACTTTTTCATCCTCTCTCCATCCCTTTCCCACGGCATGCCAAGGTCAACTTGTATGTGAAGCATTCGGCACGCAGTCACCGGGATGATCTTACTGTTGTTTGGAATGAGAAAGACCAGGTACAGCAGCCCAGAGCAAATATGTATCAGGAGAATTACAAGAATATCAGGTGGTTCATGGATGTAGGAAAGGCTATGAGTTTATACAAGCCGATATTCTTGTTGGAAGCATTTTCAGGCCCTACTATTTTTTTTGTTTGCAATAACCTCACAGGTTGCTGCATAACCACAGGCAATGAAATGCATGTGGTTCAAAGCACTGGATAAAGGCCATTTCCAACACTCTCAAAGGCTCTAGAACAGCTTTTGAGAGTAGATGGAACGAATAGCACAAAGGCCATGTTTAAAGCAGCTTAGTAGGAAAGAAATAAAATCTAAGACAAACAAGTAAGTGTGAGCATTAGTGTGAGGTTGAAAAGGATGAAGAACCTACCTGTTGCATAGGTTTATGCTATGTTTACCCACATACAAATGTGACCAATACCTGTGCTTTACATTTTCAGCATTACTGATTCAGTTTAAGCTCTTTTGTATTTCATTCTTTCATTCTCCTCTTTATTTAGTGAGAATGACAACTTTGGCACAAAGTTGGTGTAACAGACGAACCAGTTTTTATTTTCTTAAAGTAAGTCAGCATTTTTTAAAAAAAAATATAGTAAAAAAAGACAGAGCTAGGAGAACTTTGGTTAAGTTGATTGCCAAATGTGGTTAAATGGGGAAGCTTACTGACTTGCAACTGACTGTGCTATCTTTATTACATGTATCTGAAACACAGCACCTTGGTCAAGTATTACATTGTTTTCTGAATAAAGGAAAGATAAAATACAATGTTTAAAATATGTTACTGTACAGAAACATAAACGTGCCTGCAAAAACAATTAGAATTTCTAATTTCTTTAAAAAATGCTAAAATTCCAAAATTTACTTTAGAAGTATAGAACATATTTTTGTACTACTACTAAAATTACCACAACTATTTAAATGTCACCACTATTTAAATTGCCACAAAAGATGAGACCAAACTTGAGCTTTATCAAACTGAAGTGTGGTTCATGATTTTAGTAAAATACAGAGAATAGCTTTAATTTCAGCTGTGCCATGTAGGAAATTCAAGTAGCAGGAACGTCCTCATTTGAACATTAACTTGCGTCACTACGTTAAAAAGGACTTTATTACACACATAATTCATCTGAGAAAAAGGTACAGGGAAATGTCACTGGGTGTATGTTTGAGGTCAGTATGTGAGGGATGTTTTACCTCACAAGTTCCTTTTACATTTGTTGATATGGACCAGGTGTCAGTGTCTTCTTCTCTGAAGTTTGGAAGAGACCGTATGAACTACAGAGCCACTGTTGCCCACCCATTTAATTACACTCTGAAGCAACTGGAGGTCCATTCCCTGTCTGAAAGAAGAGGCAGAAAGTACAACCAGCAGGTGAGATAATGAGGAAGGGCTGTAAAATACAAAGCTGTAATACTGTATTTACACCAGATATCATTTTGAAAAACATAGAGAGCACTAAGTGCTGCTATCATCTTGTGCCCAAACCACCAGCATTGTGTCCTTTTCTAAGCATAACTGTTGCTGACTGGCAATATCTGTCCTGCACTTTTACCACTGACCCATTTTAGGTGGTAAGAAGCCAGAAGTGCACAGGAGCCAGCCTAGCAAGGAAATCAGGCAAATTTTGTCCATGAAGTGATGACCAAATTCTTATTCCACAAAAATAAATAAAATAAAGTGAAACCCCCTTTGATACCATGTAGAGCAAACCTAGATTTTTGGACTTTGGAAATCACAATGCAAGTGTGAATATGTGCCAGACTTAGAAAGGCTTTAAAATACAGTTGTGAGGTGCACTTGTAAAGCATATATGGGGAAAAAGAGGAAGAACTCCACAAATAGTCCTTCAAGGTCAAAGATGACAGATTATTTTCTGTCTGAAAATGCACTGCGTTGGCCAGGACACTCCAGTTGCTGAGGCTGAAGACTTTCTGCTCAGTAATAAGCTGCACAAACTGTACAGTGTTCTGTTTGTTCATCTGGAGTCGTCTTGGTGCTCAGTGGTGCCACAGAGTGCTCTCAGGTTGTTCACACTAAATAGTCAATATGTCTCAAGCTCTGTATTCGGAGGAATAAATTTGCTTGTAGGGTCATTATTCCACTGGTCTAATTAATCACTATGCATGGTAGACCCAGTGCAGCTTCCAGAGAAGATAACAAAGACTTCTGCTGCCATTTCCCTCTGTGTGTGTCCAAGGCCCTGAACTTCCCAGGCCATGTGAGTTCCATAGAGTTTTAACATTTTTCTGTAGCAGTTTTAATTGTATTTCTTTTTTTCCTCCACTGGGTGGAGATCGTTCTGCTAGATCACCCTGCAGGCCCTTCTGGTAGTTCTAGTCTTGCTCCTCTGGACAAATCCTTCTCTTCTGGTTCCAGCTGCAGCTTGCAGGGAATGGGGGGCAGCCTGCTGACATCCGACTGGCCCTGGAGGATAAATCAAAGATGCACATCACTACCTGGGCTGGCTGTATGACGCTCTCTTTGGGTCAGGTATGAGCCTGTGCAGCTAAATTTCTGGTTTTGAGTATCACAGAATGAATTTTTTCTGTACTTGTTATCATATGAAAACCTTTTACTTCAAGTCAACCTTTTCTTTTCATGTCTTGGAGAAAGAAAAATAAAACCTCTGAAGAATTCTGTTTTGTACTGGCAGGTATGTTTGGTTTTAGGATGCAGTTTTCCCTTAGGACAGATTGGCCAACCCCTTAGGTTTGATTGAAGCAGTCTTTTATGGATGTAGACCATTCAGGGGTTCTCACAGGGGTGTTTTTGGCCAGAATTGCATACTCCTCTAGTATATACTGAACAGGGTTGTGTTTTTTTTTTTTAAATTACTAATATGTACGTCTTCATTTTTTCCCTCTTCCAGCTTCAGAGTGTATTAAGTATGAAGCAGCTGCATGCATGTGGGTCTCTAGAGCGAAGAGCAGGATTGTTTAACGAATATCTAGATCTGAACTGGGATGACAAAAAGTTCACACACAATTTAACTTACGAGGTAAGAGAAGGCAGTTCTATCTGTTAACTCACCATTTTTATGGAAGCTGTTCATAACAGATGGGAGTTTTAGTTTTTATATGTAATTTTTAGTGGATTTTAAGAAAGCTGCTGTAGAGTACCACTTTCTGTGAAATACCATTATTTCATTTTACGTTTTACATATTTCTCTGCATAGGAGGAAAGATAAATGTAGCATAATTAAGAAAATATGAGTACTTACAAACTAGAGGCCTCACTTGTGCCCTAGATTTGCAGAACTATTGCGTTAATTCTGCAAGATGGGGACCAGTAACTGTGCAGATAAGCCAAAACATTGTCAAGTGGAAATGTTACATTCAAACCCTGAAGCTACTAGAATAAAAAAGGCTGGCACAGTCACAGGATGATGATGAGAGCTGGAGTGAGTGTCTAAAATTCTGTTGTCACGATTTAACTTTGTTTCTTGGTTCACTGCAGAGAAACCAATTCTTGTATTCTGATAAACTTCAGTTAGAAGCTGTTCTGGAAAATATTTTCCTGACGTCATGCACCAAACAGAAGATTAAGAGTAAAACAGAAACAAACTACTCATCTTTTCTTGACTATTCTATGAGCTTTGAGTTCTGTGACCTTCCAAATGTAAGTCTCACATAAACATATTGAACCTACTTCCCTTTAAATGTAATTACTGGTTTAGGACACTCAGGGTTTTTTTCAGCTGCAACTTTTCACAAGAATTGCCATAACTTTGTAACTGAACAGACCATAAATAAACAGTGTCTTTTGATGGGCTAAGGCAGAAAGGTGGTGTTTGCCACTGTAGTGTGCTCTGTAGGTCCTGTTGCGGTTGTAAACTTTCCCACTTCCTTTCTCAAAGGTCTTTTAATTTCATGTTTCTAGGGAATAACAAAACAGGCTCATGAGTGATCAAAAAGAAAAGCTGAGAGGAATAAAAGTGCTTTTGTTTCCCTGTAGGTAAAAGTTTACTGGTTTTTCTGGCTGCTTTGCTGGTACTGATGGATTTTTGAACCTTAGTGTAACCTTATAGTTGTCATTTATTTTTATATTACACAGATAAACCAAAGACCCATCCATGATCTTCCTTAGGTGCAAATTGGACCCCAGAGTTCCCGATAGATATTCACAACAAACACAAAATGCTGAACTTATAATGAACGTGGTCTCTTTCCAGTCCACAGTGGCTAAAATGCATCTCACTTGGTTTTCTCCTTTACTGTCAGAGCAGGTCACACCCAGTTAGTTATGTGAAACAGCAGCCAAATTCTGATGTCAGTGAAAACTTTCCAAGACTAAGGTGTGTTAGTCCCTGTTTATAATGCAAAAAATGTATATGCATGTTATTCAAAATTGGGTGCCTCTGTTCTTTTGGATCCTTTTCTTCAAAGGCATGCATCAATATGCATGCTAGAGTAGCTGAGAAACATAGGACCAAAAAAAAATGGACTTTTTTTAATAAAACATAGTTATATTCCAGCTGTTCATCTTGTCTGAGGCTGTAATTGCCAAACATGCATTGTTATACCACAGAAACTGAAGACATAATGAAGTAATACAGTGCTGTGAGAGGGAGGATATGTTGGTTTCTGAAACTACAAGTTTTATTCATCACTTCGTTGTGTAATTTCATGAGAATGCTAATATTGTACAACCTCAGTACTCTATGCAGAGCCCATTTCTTTGGAAGAATTAGGTTTTAACACCTTTTTTGTTCATTCTTAGGTAATTGTATTTTCTGGAAAACACCAGCTCAACAAAGATGACATCATTTTGCAATCAGAGGGCAGATTCCACCTTGGTGATCATGGGAGAGATGAGGGATTGATTGGAGTATTCTTAAAAAATCAGAGTACAGCTGATGTGAAGAACTATTCTTTGGAAATTGAAGTGAGGTTTTATTTTATTTTAGTGGCACTTAGATTTGGTTTTTGGTTTTTAAAGGCCTAGTGCCATCTATCTTCCAAACTGATCAGGTGCAGCTAGTGACTTGTAAAACAGCAGGCAAGTACAGGCAACATAAAATACTTCTGATTTCTTTAGTTCTGTTTTTAAAGGAGCACTTATACAATGTACGTGCAGTATCATCAAGAGAGAAAGGAAGGCACCAACATTAGTTATCTGCAGTGTTAGTGACAAATATAGTGTCTCTCAGCTGGAGTATATAAAAGCTATAAGAGGCTGTTTGTTATGATAGCTCACCTTCTTCTGCATGACTGGTCTGTTTGAGGCATGTTTTTTTCACTATAGGAAAAAAAAAAAAAGAGGAGGGAAACGAAATGTGATTACATAAAATGTGAGACATCATTTGCCAGAAAAAAGAACTAGCCTTAAGAAAGGCAGAGGACAAGCTAATATGATGCTCATCCTGAGGCAAATCTCTTCCTTTTTATCTCTGCCTCTATTGTGCTCTTTATTTTCCGTGAAATGAGTAAGGCGGAGCAGCTGATGGTGGCAACTGACAGAGCAAAATAACGTGGTCAGCACCATCCAAACTCTTCATTAGAAGGCACGTGGGTAGTCAGCCATAACTGAGACAATAGGCCACCTCTTAACAAAATGATGATGATTTAATCAGTAACAGGGTAAGATAAATACTAAATGGTTTTTCCCTCTCTCTTTAGAAAGAAGGGAGATGAAAGCATTATCAGCTGTTCTACTTGGGTTTCTCTATTCTTTGTTTTGGAATAAATGGCACAAATTAGCAGCCTCACAGGGAATTACCTGTTGGAGTGTGTTTCTTTCATTGCTACCATTAGAATTTTGTCCTCAAGTCTTGTGCTATCCAGTTAGTCAGCTCTTGAGCCAATCACCCTAATGCTTGTGCCTCTCTTAGGAGTGTAACTCCTGTGTAGTGCACAAGCATTGAAAACATTTCCCTCACTACATACTCTTCTTTGGAAAGCACTGATATTTGAGCATCATCTCTGAAAAATTCATTAATGTTGTGTGGTGGCTTTGAATAAATGTTTTTTTCCTTTATGGCTGCAGTTAAGAGCCTTCGAAGATATTTGGCTAGGCCTGACAGGAACTGCTGCTTCCTCATCTGTTCAGAGCCAAATCCTGATGGAGGGGATTATTGATCAGAGAGAGAAAGTAAAAGTAGCTGCTTCTAAAGGAAAGGAGTGTTTTCAGTACTACATGGGGTATTTGCAAGGTATGTACCTTCACAGATGACACTCTTAGTCATATGATTTGGGTTTAGGTAGTCCTGCAAGGAGCAGGGAGTTTGACTTGATGCTCCTTATGGATCTCATCCAACTTGAGATATTTGATGATTCACAGCTGTCATGGGTATGAAGAGGCAGGAAAGAAAGGCTCTGTCTCTAGGGCCAGCTCAGTTTCATGGCAATTCAAGCTATGGTCTTTGAGATAATGAAAAGCTGAAGCTTAAGACTGGTTATACAAAGGTCAGTTTGGGAGACATTTGTACAATTACTCACCAAGGAAGAATTATAATAGATGGTGATCAAAGATAGGATTAATTTCATCTTGATTTAGTCATCTTAAAGTTCTTTGCCTCGTTTAAGATAATCATTCCAATTTTAATGAAGGGAAAGGCACCTCCAGAGGCTGTCTCTACCCATGCTGAAACAGATGTATGAAACAGGAGGTCTGAAATCACCCTCTAGCAGCAGTCAGTTCTCACTGACAACAGAGAAGAAACAGGCTGTCTGCTCAGACTGTGCCTAACATCCAAAGTTAGGTGGAATGAGACCTGCTGCAAGTGCTTTCTGTTGTGACTCGCCCACCTTTCAGCTACATTAGATTGTGTGCAAACCAGGTAGATGTGGTGGTATGACAGTTGTCTCAAACTCACATTGCTGACAATCCAAGTCCTGGTTTCACTTACGGATTTGCCATTCCACGCTCCTGCAGTGGAATTTCTCTCAGGTTTGTGGCCTCGCTTGTAAGTGGTGTGATGTATTTGAGATACTGAAGTCAGAAGATTGTAGAAATGATTCAACTCAACCCGGATTCTGTGCATACTTCGCCAACCATTTTTGCTTATGCTCATCACTACTTGGGCAGAAACAACTTCTGTGTGTGATGGGTGGGTGAGTGACACTGACACTGTTTTATTTACAGTCTAAGCAGTTTTGAAACATCAGCAACAAGGGATAGTGGAAGACTAAAATAGAAAAAAGCCCATAAATCACTGTGACTGAGAGAATTCATTAGATTTGTATTAATTCAGCACTTCCTTTGCAGTAGCCAATCTGTATTTGTAAATCATTCACAAGCCACACAGGAGAGAAGAATCAAACACTGACACTGATCTAATTTTCTCCTGTTTATCTCCTGGGTTTTTTTTTCCACAAACACCTAACACACTCAGACACTGATTGATCACCTCAGTAATTAAAAAGCTGGCTTTGAAACAATGTCTGGCAGTGTTGTTCCTGTAAATGACGCTCTCCCTTTTCATTCTCTAAGGGGATTTAGAAGAAGGAATGGAAGTCAGTGCTTGTACTGATGGGCGACAGATGGCTACGCTTAATACCTATCTCAACATTAATGGTGAAAGGCAGGAAAACATGGGACAAATGACTCTAGCAGCTGTTAATGGAAGCTTGACTCTTCTGGCTCATGGATGCGGAGATCCAGTTCTTAAGGCTGAGGTGAGACCCTTCAATGGCAGTTAATTGCAGTGTGATTTTTCCAGAATATTGCTTAATCTTTTCAGTTTGATGGGGAGCATCTTCCAGGTAGGCTTCGGGTATGTGAGTAACCAGGCAAACAGAGGAATTACGCAAATTTTAACACACAATAACATTATTTTTCACTTTGTTGTGAAAAGATACCATTATGACAACTAAAAAGTTCAACTATACCTACAAAGCATAGGAAATGTGGGACCCTCTCCCAAAGGGTGTATTCTCTGAAAATGGTAAGTAAATAAAGCAAGAGCAGCAGTAATGTGCCAGGGCTGCTCAGCATACTGGTTACAGTACTAAGATGAGAATTCCTCAGTGTGCTTTTACTTCTAGTAGGGTATCACATACTCTCTCCTTGGAGGAGGCTTTTCAGTTTTTCATCCTTAGACTCTTCTGTTCCCATTTCTAGCCACTGAATAATGCAGAAGTCATCTCCCCTGAGAAACAGGAGGCCATTGGGGATCTTTGCTGGCATTTAAACTAGTACAAACCGTGAGTCATTTGGACCCAGCATGAACAATTCTAAATCATAAATTCAAGGGTTTTATTCATCTTCTTACAGTACAAACTCTATGAAATTTGGAGCCTTCTGAAAACCAAACTGATGGAAAAGATGAAGAAGTTTGACGGATATATGTGGAGATTCAGGAGATCAGTAAGTATCTGCACATCATCTGTGACAGCACCGTGAAATGTTCATGCAGTGTAAATTAAACATCATTGTATTGCATGCAGTTGTTTGCAGTTGTTTTGTTTTACTCAAACATTTAACTGATTAATCCTGTGCTAACCTGCAATTCTTATGTAGACAAAAAGCATGTTTCATGGTAAAGATAGTATATCTCTGCACCAACACTGAGGAGTTCAGAATTGCCTTGGAATGGAGTCAAAGCTTTGCTTGTGATAGCTATGTATTTTGATATTTCTTTTTACTGATAAATCTATTTGATTTCTTCTTTTTTTGGGAACCATTGTAGGTGCAGCAAGTTGATTTTCTATCTGAAGCAGCTGGCTGGCCTTCGATAGCCTTGCAGAAGGTAGCAGGATTCTTCCAGACCGTGGGTGGAGCTGTTGCCCAGGTGTGGAAGCAAAGTGGAATCGGGCAGATACTGAGAAGCAAACTCCCGCTTTACCTGGCTAAAATTCAAGACATTGTCCAGCAAATGCAGAATGAATTGCAAAGTAAGCAAAACCATGCAAAACAGGGAGAATAAGGACAATGTCAGTGCAGGGCAAAACAGTATAAAAGATGCTGAACAGCACAAATGTTTCTATTTTGGTCTAGCAAAAAGTGCTGACCTTGGCTCTTAGTTTACAGAGTGGAAGCCTTGATGTAATAAGCTCTAAGTGACCTCAGTGTGACCACCTTTCTAATGAAATCACTGAAGAGGCATTCTCTTGGTCACAGGAGTCTGGGTTCAATCAGATAAGAACAGAACCCTAATTCCTAAGCTGACGCATTTCTAACAGTTCCCTGGCAAGCGTTTCCTCTCAAAGGGTGCTTCATATCCATCCTTGAGTTTTGAATGCTTGTATTAATTGGATTTCACTTGATCTGTTTTTTCCATGTTCTCTCCAGGAGCCACCACTTCACTGTTCAGCTGGACTGTGGCCCATATTGAAACAATTGGGAAAGGTGGTCAGCTGTAATTAGCTGGGAGAGCCTCCAGATCACGCAAGATTAAAACCTCACTTCGGGCCATTTACCTCTAGAGTCTTCCCACTCAAAAGTGGGATTTAGTTGATATACCATGTTTGAAATTAGTCGTGACCAAGCTGTCCTGTTATTCCTTGACTGGGTGCAGGCTGAGCTCTACAGCTCTGACAATGGCATATTGCAAAGCATTCCTTACACTTATTTTGCAAAGCAGCACTCTATTATAATACAAGGTGTAGGAGTGGATCAGGGTTATAGCTAAATGCCTCTTTCAGTTTTTGATAACACCATGTCCACGCACACAGCTGTGAAATGTGTCCATCTGCCATGAAAACAAAGCTGCCTTTTCCTGCTCTCTGTGTCCCTCCTTCACTTATGCAGGAAGCATATTACGGGGAAACAAACAAACAGCCACTTCGTCACACACTAGCTAAGGTTTGTTTCATGTAATGTGTTTGCTTCAGAGCCGTTAGCAACTCTGAAGGATGCCTACTATGATGTGACCTTGAAGCCACTGGATGAAGTCTGGCAAGAGAAGCTAGAAGAGTACATGAAGAAAATCCAGGGCTTTTTGCCCAGGATTGTAAAAGATGTGTGGCTAATGGAACCAATCCAGGTGGCATTGAAGGTTGTGAAGGCAGGATTGGATATGGTTGGTATAACTCACTTCTCCATTTTTAAGGGTTTGAAAGACAAGGCCTACAAATCTAAGTCTCAACTTTGAACTATGGATACACAAAAATAGTTAAAATATTTTTGTTTATGGAAACAGTGCGGTTATCTTTCCACATAACAGGCTTATGCACAGCTCATTTACTGTCCTTGAAATGCCTGACCTGCTTTGAAAGCTGAACTCTAGCTAGAGAAGAGGTGTTTCACTAGTTTTGGTTGAAATCACAGCAGCAGTAATTGGTCATTCATCAAGCTTTTCCTTTTTTTTCCATAGAGAGGAGGGACTGTGATTCCAACAAATAATGTACAAATAGCTTTGGGCTCTTCTAGCTAAAAAGAAGAGCATAAAGGATATATCAGGACACTGATTTATATTACCCATGGTATCAATCCTTTGCAATCTACTGAAGCACTTTAACTCAGTGAAGCACTGGTATACTCTAAGTAACGTTATTTTAGGAAGGATACATTTCTGTTCATTATTTGTTGCTGTAGTGACTACTGTCTGTCCTCTGGATATTAGCCTCTAGACGACAAGACACTGTCAGGCAAGTGACAAGCACAAGAGAGACTAAAGTGCTATTTCACTGACTATTGCTTTAAAACTCATCAAGTACTGACCTTGCCCTGAAGCCACACTGAAGTCAGTTTTATAATCTCCTTTTCTGGCTCTCCAACAGACTACGCAGCAGATGCTCAGGTGGGCAGAGGCCGTGTTTTCTAGAGCTGTGAGCAAGATCCGGAAGCCCTTACTCAACCTTTACAGTTTTTCACCCAGGTAAGTGGTGGGTTTTTCAGGATCCCTGCTGCCAGGCAGTGTTCTAAATTGCTATGTGCATAGTTACATCAGCTCGTACGCTGAGGGGTGTGGATCGCCACCCAACCATTCTTTGTGCTGGGCACATGGCAGAGCACCATAATGTTCATTTTTGCTGACCACCCTGACAGGCTGCATTTCAAAAGAAGCTACTGAGCAGCAAACAATAGCAGGCACTATGACAACTGGCCTTACATGGCACGGTGTACTGCAGTTCCTAGCCATTGTGTATCTTTGTTTTGCCATTCTAACCAGACTACAGTTCTTATGAATATTTCGCTTCCACATTTCTAATAATAAAGCAACTGCCTTTCATCAGCTGAGCAGATAAGGGCACATGCTGGTTTGTTTGTATTCTGCAGGAACTGTTCAGTGGCAGTAAAACTGCCAGTACTTCCTAAAGGAGACCGCTCCCTGGATCTGGCAAATACTACTAATTATCTCATTGAAGAAAAGCTAATGAGGCCCCTCCAAGACCTCTACAATATCAACATAGTTGCAGAGTATTATAGATTCAAACGGAGGATGATGGAGAGTCCCTTTGAATGTAAGCCCTTTCAGAATGCTGCATTGTTTTCTAACTGGGTCTATTTCTACTTCCTTCTAAGTTCTACAAATCAGATTTGAAATAGTAGTTTACATAGAGATGTTGCAGAGCAACTTGTAACTAATAAAATGTGGTAATAGCTTGAGAAATTATTTTAAGAGTATGCCAGCCAGAAGCTGTTTGTGTTGCAGTATGCTAGCAGTAGCACTGCACTTACTGCTCGGTGGAAAACTCACTGATGTTTCTTCTGAAATACCATTCTCTAGATCATGCTATGATAATGGGGACCAAGCATCTCATGACTTTTGATGGAAAAATTTATGATTTAGCATCAAAGTGCAGCGTCCTCCTTGCCAAGGATTTTGTTCACAATACTTTCACTGTAATACTAAACGAAGAAACCAGTAACTCAAGATCACTGTATGTGGAGATGAACCAGACTGTGATAAGGATCTACCCAAGACTGAAGGTAGGAGGGGAAAGTCAAACATTCTTCCTTTCCAGCCCAGAAATGATCTTTGACCAACCCACAAACAAACAAACAAACGTCTTCAAAATATTAATGCTCAAAACATAGATCAGAACTGTTCTCAGATGTAAGTGCTAGAAAGTAACCCCTTTTTCATCAGGAAGTAATTTCCCAAAACAAAAGGTTTTAACTCAGCTCTTTGCTCTCTGGATACTTAAGAGAGCCTTGATGAACTTTTCAGCTCTCCTCTTACATGGTTTAAGAGAGGTCTGGAGAACAAACTGGGCCCATAGCCTCTGTGTACCTGGGAGGTGCTGTGCTTTCCTGCTCTTTCAGATGTTGAACACAACCCCATTCTTATTCCCTGTGGGCTGAGCACAGTTGACCCCATCCCACCTGCAAACCCAGACTGAGCTTGCCTGTCATTGACCTTTCATTGTGACATATTTGAAACTGCATTTTCATTTTAAAACAGATATCCAAGATGTATAACTTTTCCTTTATGGAAGAGAACTGCCAAGTACTGGATCAGTCCCTTGAAAAGAATACCACTCATTCAAGGAGTAAACCCAACCAAATAGAAGTGTCTAATCAGAAGGGAGTTTCTGTCTCTTGTGACTTTCAGTATGACCTCTGTACTGTCACTCTGGCTGGCTGGCACCACGGTGAGTATCCCTCATACAGCTTGTGTCAGCTGTTAGGCATTTTTTCTGTGTCTCCAAGCTGTCATCACCTGTAGTACCAGTACGTGGGTTGTCTTTAGTTTGTTTTTTTCCCTTGCTTCACTTATACACACCCTGGAAATGGCCCTAGGCATTCCCAGTTATTGCCAAATAAAGCACCATATATATCACTCCAGTAAGAACAAGTATTTACCTAGGTAACTTCTGTTCCAGTGCAATAAAGCAGATGATAGAAATAGGGGGTAGATGTAATGCAGTCAGCCTAACCCCAAACCCTGTCTCTACAGCAAGCTTCTCCTGTCAAACCTGCAAGAGTGTGAAACAGGGAATGACACTGGAACACATTCCCCACATGGTTCTAAAACGCAGACACCCCCCCCAAGATTAGCAGAGAATGGATATGATGCCTTCATCTGGTCTGGAGAAGCACACGAACAGCCACCAAACGAGACGGCTGAGGAAAATCCATGATGGAGGCCTGGGCATCCATTTCTGAGTCCTGCTGAGTTCTGCTGTGCAGAGTAGTCAGAGCCCAGAGACAGCTGCTAAAATTTTCATGTGCCTCCTCATGACGACTACTATTTTAGTCCATTTCAATTTCATTCCAGGTATTTCAGCTGGGCTTTTTGGTACCAATGATAATGAAGCTGGAAATGAATGGCTACTTCCCAACCATTCCTTCACTGACGACGTGCAAGAATTCACACAGAGCTGGCAGGTAACAGCTGAAGGGCTTCTGTCTGTGCAGGTCATAAGTGGTGCTGCAGCACGAGGGGTGACATGCAACTAAGTGTTGTGCTTGGATGAACTAAAGTGACATGCGGAAGGCAGCAGTATGCAACTTGATTTTCTGTGTTTAACCAGGGAGAAGGTTACACCTATTTGCTAAAATCATACAAGAATCCCCTACAGATAGCACTGAGCATTTTTGGCCTGAGTGATCAGGTAAAACATGGGAGCTGCTTCTGCTATTAGACAAAACTGATGTTGGAACCAAGTATCTTTGATGTTTTCCTACTGAGCACACCTTTTTCTGGAATGCTGAACTAGGTGGTAGCAGGAAGTTTTCACTCTTGAAGTTTTCTTTCTTTAGAACTCTTTATTGGAGCTGGGTGTGTTGAGCCTCTTAATTGGTTTTTTGTTGTTCCTGCTTTTCATCTTACCAAGAAACAAAACTTTAGAAACCAGTAACTAGTAAAGTTGCTCTCCATCCCCATACCACAAAGTGCTGAGACTTATTTTGGAGGGTTAGCTGCTCCTGATTCAGCTGTTAACTTGAATAGAAGGACTTGTATACCTATCTTAAGTAAACATTGTAACTCTTCTATTCCAGTAATGTTCTACCTCTTTGCTTCAAAGAGACTTAACCCTAATTCCTAATTCATGTAATTTATCATCAGCTGAAAATAATCTGCCTATGCAAACATGTGGGGGGTATGCAGCCATTTGTGAATGCAACTGGCCAAAAAAAAAAAAAGTAATGTCCTCTCAAGCCACGTTGAAAGGATCCTCTGAATCCCTTCAAGCCTAATTTTTAGAATATTCCAAAAAAAAAAAAAAAAAAAAAAAGAAACCAGCATCTTATTACTACTAAGATTTAATGACTCTTCCCTTTACCTTCTCTCACCAGAAGAATGACTGAGTTCTGGGCACAGAACTGCCACTACTTTCAGCTTTATTTTAGTAGTTTCCTTTAAAAAAGAGGATTGCTTCAAGTATCTCGTACTTTTCCTTGCTGTTGGAGAGATACATGTGATGAGTTTACAGCCAATGTTTGTGTTAATAATGGGGTGGGATCATGACACTGACTGTAGTTATAACTTTATTAATTGCTATGAATATTAACTTCTAATATAGTCATGAAACTGCAACCATCTAATGTAAAACTACCCAGAGAAACTGAAGTAAAAATAATAATTAAAAGCAATACACATGAAACTGACTGTCATAAACAAGCTGGGAAGTTGTGTAGGTCCTTCTTTAAGTGGCTGGTGGCACAATGCTTACGCTGTTGATCGGTATGTTTTATTTGCAGGCCAGGGCATCTGGGCAGTGCTGTACACTGCCAAGAAAATTCTATAGGTAACTTTAGCTGAACTCTGCTGGTTGCAGTCATATTCTGTTCAGAAAAAAAAAAAGTAATAAAAAGACAGACTTGCCAATAATGCACTGTTGTGAGATATCATTAAAGCAAGGGTCGGAAATACAAATGTGCCGTCAGGAGTTCGTGCGAAGTCTCAGAAGCTTTTCTAAAGTGGTAGGAAGAGATGATACAGTGGAAATACCCAGTTCAAACAGGCAGTGTATTCAGCTGCACTGATAAAATGGAGCTTGCAAAAATTCTTCCTGACCAGAAGTTTCAGCACAACTATACACGATACTAAAAGCAAAACCACAACTGGGTTAAATCTGGCCAGGTATCTAAACCTGAACTAAAAGCAGGCAGTCACTGCATTGCTGGAGTTGCCTCACATTGAGCTATGAACTCAGACTGGCAACTCACTACCCAGAGCTTCACTACAAACCTCCATCATCCACTGACCTTGCAAACAGTCAGTGAAGTTCTAGTGTTACACAGCCAGTGGCTGTACAAAACAAGGCTGCTAAGGAGGAGACTGCAGCTGGCTGACTCCTGCAGGATGAGGGTTATCTGAGATTACTGGGTTATATCTGAGATAAACTGGCAGTTAATTTTCCTTAACTTGAGTTTACACTTGCTTAAAGAACTTGTAAACTCAAAGATGTGCCAGGAAATTTAAAAAAAAATAGTAAATTGCTGATCTGATACAGAAAAAACCCCACAGCATTCAGTCAAACCCAATCATCAGAAACTCATCACCAGTCCTGTTAATATTTGGTATCCTCAGCTCCTTAGTACTGGTGTGCTAAGGGACCTTATCTGAACCATGTACAACAAAAATCCATTCACATTTTATATCCAAAAATACTTCTAATCGTAGGGACCACCAGTTTGGGGTTGTTTTTTCATTTTTTAAAGGCTGCTTCTTGTTTATTACCTCTGAATAACCCAGCAAGGATATCAAGGTTTTTTTTTTTTTCCTTCAACAAAAAGATCTAGTAAACCCCAACTCTGATCTGTCAAATATAAGTTAAGACAACTAGCCAACTACTTACTGTGTCAGCAGCCACACCTCAAAATCTTTCAGTGAATACCAAAATCAATAGAAAAAGGAAACAATGTCTGTAATCTGTAGTATTTGACACATACATTTTTGGTTTTGAGGAGTGCAAGGTACCTCTTAACATTAAGGAACAATAAGTATTAATCAGAGCAGTGTACTGAGCTGCCCTGGTCTTCCTTCAAACCATCTCATACTGGAAATCTGAAGAATTCACACTACACTACTGTTTAAAAAATAACAAACAAAAACCCTCAACCTGAGTACTTCTGTTTTCTCAGGTGAACAAGTGCAGCCTCGTACAGAAGAAAGTGAAGCCGTGTCCAATTACAGCAAAGCAAAAAGTCTGTAAAGTGTTTTTTGAAGAATCACATTCACTTCTTAGGAACTGCTTCAAAGTTGTAAGTATAACTTCAGCCATCAAAGGACTCTCTGAATACCCAAATGTCACAGGGTAAAGGAGTGCACAGAGTTGTTGCAAGGATACAGAGGTTTAGTTGCAGATAATCTTAGATGTAATCAGAACAAGACAGGAAAGGAGGTGTTATACCACCTTAGATATAAATTAAGGTCCTTCACATCCACAAAGTAGTGCCATGACTTTGCACCACTCTTTAACATACAGATCTAGAACCTGGAAATACAAATAAACCCTTCAATATTAGAGGGGAAAACAGGTTTGTGAGTGGTCCTCATGGGGTGGGGGCAGACACAACCCAAACTTCCTTTCCAGTTCCCCTCAGGTGTGCAGCCAGGTTGCTGTCTCCAGAAGGGATGTATGTGTGCAGCCTGCACGCCACTCTTCTAAACACCCCCCTTTGTGCCCAAGGTGGACCCTCAGCCGTTCTACAGCATGTGCACCCAGGACACCTGCGCACCACACGCCCTGAAGGCCGCCTGCAGTTTAGCAGCAGCCTTTGTTCACTTGTGCAACCGAAATTTTGTCCCTGTGGAAATTCCTCCTCAGTGGTAAGTTTCGTTTCTTTTCATCCTGAACATTCTGACTGGTTTGCTCCAGTACTTACCTGTCTGTTATTCAAGAGCACACAAGAACAGAGCAGTAATGAATCTGACTATGGGCATGAGCAAAACCGATCCTGTTCCTGGAATTACTTTTCTTGCTCCTTGTCTGTCTTGCCCTTTCTGCTGTTCACTCAGCAGCACACCATAATCCGATCCATACTCTCTAATGGCTTGCTTATTTCCTCCTAATTCATTCTGCCTCCTACATAGCAATGCTTGCAGAACAGGGTATGATTGTCCCTAAGAGGTCCACTTCTCAGATACTATTTTTGTTTTGGTCTTTTTTTGCCTGAATAATGCATTTGGCTTCATATTAATACATATCATATAGACACACTGAACATACTTAGTGACCTGTTTTTGTACTTTTCAGTTGCTTTTAATGAAATCTATCTTCTTTAAACTTAACCTAGGATTTCCAGATTATCAACACTTCTATTGCAGCTGTCCTGTGGATAGCTGTCCTGCAGGAACCTGTTTAAAAATGCAAAGAAACCTGAAAACCCTGAAAAGTGCAGTAGTGCTGGCTTGAAAATTGTTTGTGTTACAGTCCTTGCCCATTTCTGTTGTCATTGTGCAAGTTAGTTACAGATCCTCACATTTTTTGGTGAAGGTGCACTGCACATTGCTGCAGAAACTAGATTAGGACAATTACTGCTTTAAAAGAGACAGGAGTCAGTATTCTGCTAACTGTGGCTGTATTACTTGGTAAGTGTGGAATTTTAAGGAGAGAATTCTTCCTGTGTAAAGAAAAATCCTGTGTAAGTTCACAGCACCAAAATTACTTGTTAGTAATAAAATTCAGTCCCTCTTATTTTCTTCAGTTATTGCATTATTATTACTGCAGAGTTACTGCAATTACTGTAGAGTTCAGCTATACAGTTGCCATTTCCAGTACACATTCTCTTACTCCAGTCCAACTTGGCTATTGTACAATGGAAGTATCTAAAGAACAAACAGGTGTCTGTGTGAGAGCCCTGCAGTAATCTGAAGCACTTTACCATGTAAGGATTATAGCAGTTGTAGATTCCAGCATTTTCCATATTATACACATTCACTAATCTGCACGATACCTTTTCTCCAGGTTTTTTAAACTCTGTCTCCATTGGATATTCTGTGTACAGTACCTTCTTCAAACTCTGACATTTATTGACTATAAATTGCTGTATAATGATATGCAACAATGATAACTTTTACCACTTGAGTAATGTTATTGACTGTTCACATACTGCTGACTTAAGAGAAATGACCAAGAATATCCCCCAAACAAATTATTTTGTTCATCTGCATGATGTTAGTCTGCGATTTGGACCAAAAAAAGGACAAAGCCTTCTCTTTTATGTGTTTTGTTATGTGCTTGTATCCCTAAGCAAATGACAGAATTGTGCAGAAGAACAAATTATGCTTGTGCTTGAAATGAAGCACTTGGGTTACACTTGACAACTTGTATGCTCTGTGCTTTTGCTAAGGCTTAGTTACGAGGAAACAGGGTGGGGTTTTTTATATATGCAATGAAATGTTATTCAGTTGCATTTGTAAACTCACTATCACCTCAGAAGAGTGATTTGGTGACTGCAAATGTATTGAGGTATGCTTAAAAAAAATAATTTTCAACTAGTTGCTGAATTCTCACCCACTAAAGGAATAGCTATCAAGTATTTGTAGGTGATTGTGTTGGCCATGAAATTAAAACCTATAAACTCCCATGTAAGTACATCACCTGCATACACTCCCATCTGTAACATGTCATCATCTGCCTCTTCAGTGCACCCAGTGGGAAGCAGCAGCTGGCCATGGAATTTCTGGGTAGTATCTTGTAGGCAGTAAGCAGTTTTAGCTCCAGCAGTTTATAAAAACTCTTCAACACATGAATATGAAATAGAGACAAATTTTGTTAAAGCTCAGCCTGAATATTCAGTGGAAAACAGAGTTTTACAATGGCTTGGTAGCCAAAAGATTGAAGTCAGCCAGTGGTACTAGTTTACATTATCCCATTTCTGAGGAAAGGGATTGCAATTGCAGCAGATCACAAGCTCAGTTAACAACAATAACGTGCTATTAAAGCACGCTATTAAACAAGCAAAGTATACTGGGGATGTGCACATGAATAAACGTATTTGAGACAAGAAATAATTCTTCTCTGTTCAGCTTATTTTATGCACCCAGTTCTGGACACCATGTGTTAGTTGAGTTGTGAACCAGCTGAGAAAAGTCCAGAGGTCTCTCTGCGGGGAAAAAACTGAAGGGCTGACAAAAGATGTGAGTTATATCCTTAAATATGTAAACACGCTGGAGAGAAGGAAGTGTAACAGACCAAACTGCAGTCAGGGAGGATTCGGTTTGGTGTTGTGAAAGAGTTTGTGACGGCCAGGCTGGTCCCACATCGTAACCAGCAGAGAACAAAAGAGAAAATTCCAGTCAGTAACAGCCACCTCTGCACTACATTCTAAAAATCCATCCTCGTCAAGGACCTTTGACTGGTTAGTTGAACCAGCCAGATCCCATAAACTTTACTCATAACGTTGCTCTTTGCCTCCTAAATGTGAATTTATCATCAAATGTAAAAAAACATTACATCTCTTTTTTTTTTTTCAGTTTAATGTATCTAAGGTAAAACTGTATCTAAAATGCTAGAATACTTTTTTCCCCACAGCTTTTGGATAATGTCATAAATATACTTGATGCTATTCTTCCCTTCACAGATTGCTTGTAACTCAGTGTAACAGCTTGCATTATATGTCACTTGTTCCTTTCTGTCCTTGAAGTACTTACTAACCACTTAATTGCATTTCACCTCCTCTCCATTTCAGCTTGAGGCAGTTCTGAAGAGCAGGTACCAGCCCTGAAGACAGAAGAACCCTTTCAGCACCCAAACTAAAACAGCTATTTTAGTAGGCAAGCTAGAAGCAACATTAAGGAGTAAAAGTGCAAACAAAGTAGTGTTAGGACTATTAATATAATGAAGCATATATAGTATAAAAGGAAAGCTTTTCACCCAGAAACACCCGAGGGCACAAGGAATGATTTCAGTACACTGCCAAACTATAATGAACCAGAAGAAATGGAACACAATTCTCCTATTCAGTAGCGAAGTTCCCTCTTCACAAGCCTTGAGCCATAGCAAGAATACATTTAAAAGATGACAAAAGATCTTTTCCATCTGAGATTAGTACGAGCGGTAAGTTGTGAAAGCAGCTTATCAGCTTTGAACCTGGGCAGAGATGCTGACTGCTTTTTTCTCCAGAACTGAAACTCAGCTGTTCAGTAAATTCTGGAGAAAGTGACCTCTTTCCAGGGCAGTGCCTCAACACGCAAGCAGGCGAAGACAGAAATAAGGTGGTTAAATACTTGAAAGCATTTAATAATTTTCTCATTTTTCTGCTGGTTGATTTTTCCCTCATTAATGTGTGTATTGTTAAGTGAGAAACAGCTGCCTTGACATCTGTTCACCACTCTCCCTTTGTGTCTTTAGAACCACTTTCTCAGGAATTGGTTTACATGTCAGGAAAAGGTGACTGATGCCTACTCTAGCCATAAAGTAGTCTTAATGTGTTATATTGTTGTGTGAAAGTGTCTCATCTGCTAAATTACTTCCTGTATTGCAGGTCTAATGATTAAAAAAAAAAAAAAAAAAAGATGAATTACATTTCTCCACACAGTACCAGGAATGCAGTTATCCCTGAGTAAAATGCAACACTGCAAAATCCTGCTGCTGCCTTTGCGTAACGTGCAAACATTGAAACAATGGTTTTCTGAACTATGAAATAATGTTAATAAACATCTGACTTGCTTATTTTTATGCTGGGATACGTTTTTACTGATTATTTGTAAGACTAAAGTTGTACTGAGCTACAGGGTTGGAACTGGCTGTGTTTAAACGGCTCCTGTTGGTGCTCATGGAGCCAAAATCAGCAGCTGGCCTCAGCTACCTTGGGTCTGCTGCTTTAGTCATCACCTGCCCTGTAACTGCAGCACAGCGGGGATACAGAGAGGAGCTGGCATACAGGTTAACTGCAGACAGCCACACTGAGATGGATGCAGATCCTGGGTTGCCTGGAAGCTGCACCTACCTTACCACAGGTGCTAAAGAAGCCATTTAAACACCAATAAACATTTTAAACTACACCCACTGTGCTCAGCACATCGAGAGATGTCTCTGAGCTGTTCCCAGGTTATGCAAATGCACACTTTGTGTCTAGATCTGTGTTAGAGAGGAACTCCCACAGACCCTCCAACCCACACTGGGAGCCTGGAGAGGTCAGGAGGAGCCGGGGTGGCACGGGCAGGGGTGCAGGGGGTGCTGCACACGCCTGGCTCAGTGAGCAGCAGGGGGAGCCAGCACCCAGGGCAAGAGAAACCTCACCCCCTCCCGTGCTGGTGCTCCCAGGGCTGACCCGACACTCACCTGACCTCATCAACAGTAAATCGGCATCAGCCCAGGAACAAAAAGCTTGTACAAAGCACCACTTATACAGAACAGAACCAGCAGAATACCGATACACAGATGGGGGGGGGGGGGGGGGGGGGGGGGAAACCACCTACACCTCATTTTCAGTATCTCGTTCATAACTTGAGTTTAGCATTGATTTACAGCTTTCATGAATAAAGTCATGTCTCCATCTTTTCTGTACTGGAAGCTGTGCCTTTCCTATGTGCCAGGCCGCTGGTGTTAGCGGAAAGGCAAGCTCTTTTTCATGCCTGCTCATAAAATAACTAGCTACAACCACACGGTAGGCAGTCACACGTCAATGGCTTCTCCAAATGAACTCTGTAAACCCCTTAATGAACCAAGGAAGCCATCCATCAAAACGATTTTTAAGTATGTCTTAGTCAGTGCATGGTAATGTGTCAGGAATTAAAAAAAATGGAAATAATTTACCACCCTCCCTGATGAACTGAAGCAAGACGTCAGCTACACTGTAAGGCAGCGGGTATGAGCAAAGAGGCTGTTTACAAGGACAGTGAGAGGAGCGGGGGAGCACGTTCCAGCAGTCCCCGAGAGCGGGACAGCAGCCTTCCCGCCTGCCGCACGCTGACACACTTCTGCAGGGGAGCACGCCAAGATGAGGTGATGACTCAAAGCAAAAAGCATCCCTTAAGCCTACTAAAAGACGTTTGTGATCCCTCACAGAAGGGCTCCTGCAGGAAGGATCCCCTTGGCAGGATATGACTGAACCATTTCTCAGGTCAAGCCTTCAGTTTCAGTAGTTCAAAACTGACATTTTTCTCTGCACTCTCTCTGGCTTTATCAAGACTTAACATGTTGTATACAGCTACTGATAACGCTGCACATTTTAGAACACCTTGACTGAAGTAACCCAAAATGTTTGTTTCGGATGAAGGTAATGCAGTGCATACACTATATTGTCCTATGGGAAAAAATGCATAAACCCCATCGACTAGCTCATGGTTCTACATATCACACAACACAACTGGCTCTCCCAGAACTTCTGTATCCGTAATTCATGCTGATCAGAGCAGGCTGCACACACCCACCCACGCAGAGAGGTGAAGTCATTCCTCTTAAGTGTATTTTAGAGCCTACAACTCACCTTTAACATAGCCTTTATATAGGTCATCATATACAGAAACTCCAGATCTACAAAGGTCACACACATTTATGCATAGCACACAAACCCTTATGCCCCAAAACTTAGCAGCAAAGTTGAGGTTTTGAGGCTCTAGCACAGGCTGGCAGTTTGAAATACACAGGGCCTCACACTCCTGCCAGCTGAGTTCCCAGGTAATGGTACGTCCTCCGAGCCAAATCCAGGTTTGTTCCGGTTACGTCAAAGCAAACAGCATGCACAGAAGCCTTCCTGCAATCTACAGCCATTCTCCTGCCCTCTTCAAGGTCCAAATACCGAGCACCCTTAGGACAGGATCCCAGCTTTGACCTCCCCCTCCACATGACAGGGCTAGCTCAGCACTTCACCCGTAACCCGTACAACGGCAACAGAAATCACTGACAAACCCACAGTGTGCTGCAGAACTTGAGACACAAGATGTGGAAAAGGGAGCATTCCCACCACCCAGCAGAGCCCTACAGTGCCAAACTCCTCATAGAGCTGTCCTGAGCTGCTGCAGGAGTGAGCCCCTCTCTCTCTACCCTGGGAAACCCAGAGACAAGACACTTACTTGAGCCCAACCCTTAAACTGTGGTGGTACAGAAGCCACCAACAGCCATAAGCAGGCTCACCCTAGGTAAAGCACAGCTGAACTCCGAGTCAAAGCAATCACCAGAAGTGTTTTGCTCAGAAGCTCAACACTCAACTTTGCTAAGAGCACCCTATGAGTCCCTAGGAAAGCACTTTTTAATGTGAACTGTTATGAAAGCATCCAGTCCAGACTTTAAAACCCTCATAAGTTACTGTTTTACCAATGTAATCGCAGACCTCTCTGATGCACTGCTTCAGCTCAGCAGCAGAGCTCCTGCCAATCAACTGCCAGGCAATATTCATAACTTTGTACTGATCACAGCTGTGAAACTTGCTGGGGGGGCTGGAACCAGAGTCTGTGTCTGGGTTTTTAGTGAGGTCAAGTGTACAGTCCACAGCCAGACAGATCCTGAAAAACCCTGAAACAGGCAATGAAGAGCTCGACATCTTATTATGCTTGGAACTGATTGTTAGCAAACGAGCAAAGAAACCCCAGACTCATGAGCCTCTGGCTGAGAGAGGGTGGTAAAAGATGCAAAGAAATCCTTGTTTTGCCAATCACTAGGCCTAGTGCAAAGGACACAGCCAGCAGAAAAACAATCCAGTAGCCAGACTCTATTGCACATTAAAAAGTCAGTATATGGGAGATCACGGGGGGTACAAACAAGTCAAACAGATCACACATAACAGACATCAACCCCAGCGACCCATGAATGACACAGAACAACCAATAACAGGTGGAATAAACAAAGACACAAAGTATCCCATAGAAAAAATGGGAGGCAACCAAGTCAATAGGCTGATCAGATAGGATAGAAGTAGTCACATATTGTCTCCCCACAAAACCCGCGTTTGCAAATACCAAACCTGAGTGGGGCCCAGTTGCAGAGAGAGTCAGGAGTTCCTTCCCCAACAGGGAAACTCTGCAAAGTGCATCCACCTCACAGACAGACTGACACCCTTCCTGTAAATGGTCCCAGCTTTTATCCCCACAGCAGGACACCTGGCACTCATTTACCCAATGGGGGCACCTGGGGCTTGTTTACCCAAGGGCTTTCCCTGCAAGGTCAGGCACACCCTGGAGGAAAGCCAAAAGGCAAACTCATCCCCTCCTTTTGAAGGACCATGGGAACCACCCATATGTCAACCTTAATTCAGGGCTCGGGGTTCAGACCCCAGCACTTCAATCCTCTACAAATCCAACCCAGCCCTACATCAATCCAATCCAATCCTATATAAACACAACTTTTCAGATGCATTCAGTGAATATGCCTCACTGACAGATGGATGAACAGTAGTTTCACTCCCGACAGCCCTACACTGTGCACCCACCAACTATGTATGATGGGGGCTACATGTTTAATTTGGCTGTAAACTTACTGACACTAGCAAGGATGCAGCAGACCTTTTAACTCTTTATTGCTGGGTTTCCCTGCCTAGTTAGTGGGGCAAGGTGACCTTATTTACGAACCTCAGGATCACGGTTTAAGAAGCATTCAGATGGAAAAGTATCTATCCCCAGATAAAAACAGTTGCCAGCCAATACACTGACCACATGGATCATTTCTGAAAGGCTCTGACATTCCACAAGTGTTTTTTTTTTTTTCCCAGCATTAAAACCAATAAATAAATCCAGACTGCCAAAATTCTGTATGTATGTGTGTTTTGGCATTTCATCAGCAGGGTCTCAGTGCACAGGACTTCCATTATACAACTGCCTTTGATGTGGTCTGGTTTGGAATACTAAACTCAAGGCTGGAACTGCACTCTGAAATCCAGTCCTTAATCTGCAAAGATGTCATTTAGAGATCTACTTAAAAGACAGCATTTAATTTCCATATGCTTTGAAAACATAATCCCACAATTTTAAAATTTACTTACCACCACTTGCTCCTTGGCTTAAAACATACAATCAGACAGTACCTTCCCTTCCTATATGCATTCCCAATTAACATAACTGTACTGCAGGACAATGTAGTCCCAAACTACAAAGCCATACCACACGGATAATGCAATGCTTTCTTCTGGACTCAAATTCTCTTTACACAAGAGGGGAAATAAAGGATAGTAATAGTTCTGCTTTTTGAAGGTTTTTTCATTTCATAGTTTGGTTTTTTCCACAGAAGTAAGAAAGAAAGATAAAAATAAAATATACTTAAGAATGACTTAACTAAAAATAGCATACACTGGAACAAGAAAGGAAACCTTCAAAGAGAAAAATGCACTTGGGCTCAGAAAGCTTGTTTCGTGAGGTGATAAAAGTATTTGCATCTTGAACCTGGAGAACCTATTCCAAGGAATCCTGCATCGCATCTTTTCAGTGAATTTCACTTCACTGGAACACATGGGTTATCACCCTACCACTTTCAGTATTTCAGAAACACAGGAACCAGAGAGGTATTTAAGTACAAGACTCTTCTCCCATTAGAAAGAGACATCTGTCTTACAAGTAGAGTTTACTGATGTGGTTACTACTGCGAGAGAAAACACAGGCAAAGATGCCATTTCCAACCACAGCCTAAATGGACTGAAACACATTTTACCTTCATTCCATGTACTGAGGTCAGCCTGGTAACACGAGTTCTGTGCAGCTCCTGCTGCCAAGAATACACCACTATAGGAATCACTGTCTAAACACCTGTTCCTAGAAATAGCAACTAACGTACATAGAGACATGGAGCATTCGTAACAGCACAGGTATGTCACACAGAAAGCATCAAATACGTGTTCCTCAAATCTGTTGGTATAAAAAGAGACCGCGAAAGAGATTAACATGGTGATTATTATCAGACATGCACAGATCCCTCCACTTGACTGAGCCTGACTCCTCAGTTTGCTCAGCAGTAACTGGTGGTTGTTTGAAATGTCCCGCACCAAAAGAAAAAAAAAAAGGGAAAAAAAAGTATGTATTCAGTTATTTTAAGCAGACGAAAAAGTATCTAGGGGATGACTCTCTGCAAATCCTCCACTTCAAGGCTCCACATACTCTTATGCACGGGGTTTTCAGAAAGATCTGTCATCTTTATTGCTCGAAGGACAGGCTCGGGACTGCAGGACCGCACCACACCCATCACCATCACGTATTTGCCTAAAAAAACCAAACAAGCAAGCATGAAACTTAATTAACCTCTGCACTTCCAGTTTGTTTTTAGTTTATAAAGCAAAATGTTTTAAACCAAGTAGTTAAACAATTTGAATTAAAGGTGTGGATACTTGCAAGAAAACTCAAGAAACTAAGATTGCTTGGAACTTAATTTCAGCAAAAGGCTTCACTATCCACACAGCCATCTTTACTGCAGATTTCACTGGATTTTCACATGCAGCAAGAGTCAAAACCAGCACACAACTCCTCCTTCTGCCATGCAAGTGAGGACAACACATACGACTGAAAATTAAGCACCGTGACTGTATTGTACCGCAATGCCTGCGCTGCCCTTCCCTTAGGACACGGCCATGCGCTCTGCACCGGGCAGGCTCCGCGTGCCGCCCCCACCGGTGCCGCCCCCACCGGCGAGCACCACTCCACACCCCTGCAGCCCGCGGCGTGTGGGGCCGGAGGAGCCGCCTGCCCTCACCCCGGCCACCAGCGGCCACCAGCGGGCCTCGTGCAGGCCGGCGGGAGAGCCGAGCCGAGCGGGCCGCACCGCTCCCGGCCGGGGGTGACGCCTGCCCAGGCTCCCGCGGCGTGAGGCGGGCTCCAGGCGGCACCGGGGGGAACGCGCTCCGTTACTCCAAAACCGAGCGCCCGCTCCCCCGCCGGCCGGTACCTGCGCTGAGGCAGGGCCGCCCCTTGGGCACCTCCTCCACCCCCAGCACAGTGAAGGCGCCGCTGCCGTCCTGCAGCCGGGCCGAGCCGCCGCGGCCTCCGCCGCGCTCCACCTCCAGCACGGTGCCCTGCATCCACACGGCCCGCAGCCGCAGCGGCGCCCGGCCCAGCTCCGCTCGGCCCAGCTGCCACGTCCCGTCGGCGCCCCGCACCGCCCCCCGCAGCTGGGCGGCCAGCACCTTCACCGGCGGCCCCGGCGCGGCCCCGGCCATGCTGCGGGGCCGGGGGCGGGGAGGGGACGCTGGTGCCGGCGGCGCGCAGCCGCTGAGGGCCCGGAGGGGAAGCGAGGCGCGGCCCGCCCCGCCCCACACGTTGGCGGCGCCTCAAGGGCCCGGGCCGCCACCTGAGGGACGCGGCATGGCGCCGGCCGCCGCCGGGGAGGGGCCGCGGGGGGGGGAGCCGGCCCCGGAGCCCGGCGGCAGTGGCGGGGGGCAGCAGCGGTACCGTGCAGAGACACGGGCGGGGCGGCGGGGAGGCGCGCCCCCGGCTCTGTGTGCACGGTAACGCTGCGGCGGTTCCGCCCCGCTCACCTGAGGAGGTGAGGCCGCGCACAGCATCTGCTGCCGGGGTTACCCGGGAAATACAAGTCCCTGGCACAGGTGCGCTGTCCTGGATGCCCGTTACAGACAGCAGTGACTCCCAGGGGGTTTACCCGCTCGCAGCGGGCCACCTGCACAGCTGCTGCCGTGGCTCTAATTTGGGACCGGCTGGAAACTGTGCCGTGACCCGACAGCCCCGCGCCAGCACCCCCCGCCATCCCCATCACTTGCTCAGAGCCTCACCGGAGTTTCAGACCAGCTGGTTCTCATTTCACCTGAATTCAGTTCAAGATCAACTCCTCTGTGTGCAAAAACCAGTGTAAAATCTGATCCAGTGGTTTGGTTTGGGCAGAAAACACCTTGCACTGTGTCCCAGCTTCACCTGAGCAGTGGCCCTGCAGATTGGTATGTGCTCTGTGCACCCCCGGGGTTACCCTGGTGTAAGACTCACTCACCCTAGTGTAAGGGTTACCTTGGTGTAAGACTCACTCACCCTAGTGTAAGGGTTACCTTGGTGTAAGACTCACCCTGGTGTAAAACACCCTGGTGTAAGACTCACCCATGCCTCCGCCCAGGCCGGTGGAGCCATCCCAGATATTTTTCCACGGTATTTCTTCACTACTTAGCAAGAAATGATGGCTTAATGTTCACTGTTTAGTTGATGAAGATCCTCTGGTTCCTGAGAAAAAAAAAAAGAATATGCACAGGCTGATTTTCTCAGGGATGCTATCATGGTTTCTTTTAATTATATATACTTCTGTGGAAATCTGGAGCTTAATGCACTGAAAGCATAGGCAGCTTCAAACTGGGAAACTTTAATTCCAAGGCCCTTAAGAATTTATTTGCTGTCTGTTTATATTACAGACTGGCTAATTTGCTTTGCTGCAATCTGAAATCCTTGAAATGCTGCGGTTTCCTTTGGGTGGGTGGGTTGACATTTCATTTAGAAAATAAGCCAAGAAATAAGGTACTGGAAAAACAGGAGGATGGAACAATGAAAAAGAAAAGAATAAGGAAAACCAAGGGAGATGTATTCCTCAATTTCACAAGTTCTGTTACCTACAATAGTTCAAAATGGGTAAAATCGCCCAGAGAACTGTCTCCCCTGCAAGCATCCTTCTTTAAAGTAGATTTTGTTCTCCATTAAAATAGCCAGTTACTTTATTTTAAAAATCCAGTTTTGTTTTGAGTAGCAAAATACATCAAAACGCCTTTTTTTTTTTTTTTCTCCTTGCCCATCAGGTTGTGAATTATTTATTCAGCATATCTTTTTTTACAGAGATATTTTCTGTTTAGAGACATTCTGTAAATGGGACATTATGCCTTTTATAGTGTAAGGAAGCAGTTAACTTTTTGTTACCATTTACAGTAAGAATAAAAGATAATATTGGTAATAACAATAAAAACACTGACATCTAAGCACAATACAGAATCATGTAATCTGGCAATAAAACCATATGGTTTACAGGAATACAAAGACATTAGATGGTTACTGTATATGAATGCAAAATTTGAGTGAGGCTCACAGGAGAAGAGTATGTGTAATTTATGCCTCTAAGCTGCAGTCACTTGACAGCATCAATATTTAGTTTCACATAAAAAAAAATTAATTGTGCCAAATATTGATAAAAGTATTGTATTCCTATTTGTTACTATATAATAGGAAGGTGTAATGCTTATTAAGCCATTAAATCTACAGATGAAGGCAAGACCCCTACAAGAGTGTAATCTCCAGGAAACACTAAAAGGTCCCTTTTAAAAGATTTTCCTTGAACACAGTTTGTGTTATGAGAAGAAGGGCAGATGCACTGGCAATCTGCACCAATGGATTTGTTTTCCTCAACAAGAAAATCCTCATCTTTCAGTAAAATGCAAAGTTATACTGAATTATCTGCAAAGGTCTTATCAAAGAACTGGCTCAGCTCAGCCTGGAGACACATTCTGCAGCTGCAAGGAAAATGCCTGAGGCCTCAACAGACTCTTCCTGAGGTGATCCCACAGCGATCACCCTCTGATTTAAGGGGAGCTCAGCACACAGAGGGAGTGAATTGGTGGCTGACAGCCTGTAAATTACACTGGATTAAACCTGAGCACATTTTCTGAGAGCATGCTGGATGAGACAAGAGTTTTGGTTTGCATGGATGAAAAAGAACAAATCAATCTTCTTCTGCCTGCTAATACAGTATGTGCCTTTCTTCAAAGCAGTCTTCCAGGATGTTACTCCTCACACAGACAGGCACGTGAGATGCTGTCACAGCATGGGTAAAAAAAGGCCAGACTACACATGGATAAGACAGTCCAGAGCATAGCAGGAGCCAGGTCTCCCTCATTTACTCTGGCATGGTTTTGTTGGTATGGTATCAAGAGAACTTAGAAAAGAACTTGACCCTAGATCTCCTGGAAAAGAGATTTCCAAAGAAGCAGCAACTTGAAATTTTCTGTCCAGCTCTGCCTGTTTTACACTCTCACTGACACTCACTCACTTAAAATGGAGGCAAGTCTCTGCTCCTCTCCCTGATTTTGATAAAAGGCTGATATTACACAATCAGAAAAATCCTTCTTTCCCTTGGCCAGAAATTCTGATATTTTACAGTCTTATCCTATCCAAAAGAGTTTTTAAAAAGATCTCTGTCCCAGTCCACTGCTTAATGTTAACCAATTAATGGTTAACAAGTTATTTTTATTTCTCAGTTTCCCTTTCCTAGTACTGAGAAGTCACTAACTAGATTTCAAAAAAAAAGTTTTGGTGTTTTTTTTTTTAAAGATTTGGAATACAAGCAATCAAGATTTTTACAAAATGTTATTTTTAGTATTTTCTAAATACTTGCTTTAGAAACACGGCTACCTGAAAGCTCCACAGATAAATGGAAGAAAAGTCATGAAGCGTGGAGCTGGTAAATACAGGGATCATAACGGTAGCATCTGAATGACCCAAAAATGGCCATAAAGCAGATACTATAGAAAAGCTTGTCTGTGCTAAATGCTATCAAGTAAACCATTAGCAAGGCACACTCGTAAGCTCTTTTTCTTGAGAACCTAACATGCATGCGACACATTGCATATGCTTAGTGCAATAAATAGACCACTACAACAAGTCTTCCTGCAGCTGCCAGGAGCTTTCAGCTGCACCCAGTGTGTGGCAGAGGAAAAACAGCATCTGGCCCAGGCACCTCCTCGGAGAGCGTAGAAACCTCAGCTTGTACAGCCAGCCTTAACATGAAAAATTATTTCATTGCTCTCACTGTCACGCAGACTTAACCAGTTCCTGTCACTCACCACCCATCCCTGCTGATGGTAGCCTACAGGCTGTGAAAACAGTGCAATGCTCTCCAGCTTAGCTGACTCATTTCATTTACAAAGAATACTTAGAGGAAATGTTTAGAGAGCTTGACTCACGTTCTGCAGAAGTGGGTGTCATCTGTTTATTCCTTTCCATGCTATAAATATGCTGATATGTAACTGAAATAAATCAGTGTTCTACGGAATAGGACTATGACATGATGAAAGCAAGAAAAAAAAAAGGGAAATAATCATAGTCTTTATCAGTATGGCGTGCTGCTCTGGCAATAGTCTGTAAAGCTGGCTTCCAGGTGAGCTTATTCAAACTCCTGCACCAAGAAAAAAGGAACTCTTTTAAACAGGAAATATGAATGGCATCCAAAGCATTAGATCTTCATCCTGACTGAAGTAAAGCTAGGAGACTTCAGTGGTTCAGCGTTTCTCACTTCATTTCACTTCATAAAAGAACTTGGTGTTTAGGAGACAGGACTGAAGAGCCCTGTAACGAGTGGAGGGGAATACAGACCACAGTGTCCTTCCTTGACAGCTGCTGGCTTTGCATAACTATACTCTCATGAGCAGCAGCCACTTCATTCAGTGGAGTGAGAGCAGAATAATTTTCCTAAATAAAAGTAACCAGAAGAGTGGCATTTTATTTTCAAAAACTTAAAATCTGATATGCCAAGTATTAGATATATATATACATAGAGGCCACTAAGGCTGAGAAGTTACAGCTCTTCCAGAGCATACATCATCAGGGTTCTGCAATATTCAAGGCCTGTTCAGAGACTCATGAAATAAATTTCTGGTGCTTAGTAGGAAGAGGCTTTTACTAACAGTCAAATTTTCAAGGACACAAGATCTTTCTCAGGTCCAATCAAAGAGACCACCTCTCCCTACGAGCCTTATCTTGTTTAAACTGAAAACGTCACAGCTACACCACCACCAGTCAAGGTAATCTAAAATCAATAAACTGTTAGGAGTAAATGAAGTTCAGAGTTTTAATGTAACGACTCAGGAGCTTTGTACCAATCTTGCACTCAGCACACACCTGCATTCATTCAGGGAAAAAAACTTTTGGAGGTTTAAGATTAACATAAAGCTACTTTGAAGAGGAAAGCTTGAGGTGAGCCTCCCAGGGTTCATAGGGAGACAGAGAGAAGGCAGTCCACATCTCTCTTGCTGTGCAAGGGAGTATTTTGCAGAGTCTTCAGGAGACAGACAACTGATAGCAGGTTTGGTGGCAGCTGCAGGTCACACAGCCAAGCAGACCAGTCAGCTGTTTACTGGTCACTGAAAATCTCCATGAAAAGTGAATTCTCCTCGCTATTCCCTATGCTTTACCTAATTTTTTAACTTGTATTCCCATGGAGTATCACCTAAGACACAGATGTAGGGACTGTCCTTAACCAAATTTTGCTGTGAGATCAGAAAATCTCCACGTAAAATGGCTGCATTTACTTTCTGTGAAGCTGTGACTAAAGCTTTGCAAGTGTCATTGCCCAGGGATGCTAGATAAAGAGGATCCTGGACTGGACATGGCACTAGCAGCACTGGCATCCTCTTTAGAAACTACTTGTGAGCAACTGGGCTCCTAACTCACCTGGTGCTGGCAGTAATGCTGGGATGAAGAGCAGAAGTGGCCTTGAATGGGAAGAATGCTGCGAAGTGCTGAGTGGGAAGGCACTGGTATTGGTACGCCAGAAAGCAAAAGCCCAAAATCATGGCTGAAGGAACAGCTGGCCTTGTGCTTCTCCACAGCTGAGAAGCAGAGCATGAGTTCAGATCAAACAGCTGAATGACTGAAAAAGCAAAAATAATACAAAATCAACAGCAGTGAAGCTTTTGTTTAAAGCTGCTCAATAATAGCACTTATATGTTTTTATGTACTTGGACTGGGGCCTAAATAAACTTGGTTTTTCAGTTCCTTACATTATAGCATGCATTTTGTAAAGCAGAGTTCAAAAATGGAAGTAGTTACAAGCCTGGACTTCTAATGCATTTATTGCTGTACCACCCACAAATAGCAGCTTGCTCCCCCAACAGCATTAATTTTGGATGAAAGTCACAACAGTGTATGGGCTATACAAGGCCTATTTATCTCTGAAAAGGTCTAAGAGAAAGTATAAAATGGTAAGTAAAATCACAGAATTCTTCCTAAATCAGGACATTCAATGTATAATTGCTGAAATACGTTTTCACATTCTTAGGCTTCTTTAATTTATTAAAAAATCAAATGACACAAGATTGCATGAGCCAACTGGGAGACATCTCATCAGTTCAGCTTAGAAAGACCTCTACAACTCATATGGAAATGTCACATTTTAAAATATAATTTGACATTAAAATGTCTAAAACTGCCTCCACCTGTTGATTTAAGTGATTTTAATCACAGGTTCTAGGTTGTTGTCTGTACAGCACCTTATATCAAACATTACATTGAAACTCTCAAATTAAGACCCATCTCTTTCCACTAAGCCCAGAATATGCAGGGTCAAATATGAATTTGGTGGAATGAAGGTCAGGCTTTTATTGCTGGCACTCGAAGTCTTGAACAACTATCACTGATGACCAATCCATGAATACCTCATGGTACTCAGTTTCTGCAGTGAGGCAACTATACAAACATTTATTTATCTGAATAAATTTAAATAATTATTAATGCAAGATATTAAAAATATATATTTGACTTTTTGTAGAGGGCTAAAACTTACACAGTTGTGCAACACCATGGTTGTTTCGAAAAGCAGTGTCATGTAGGGCAGCCCTCCAAACTAAACAACAAAACTTGGACTTCAAATTCAAATACAACCAAAAAGCAACTCTTCAGAGATTCAAAAATATTGAAGCCAGAAACTTAGCAAGCTTTCAGCTTGTCATGAAAAGCAGCCATAAATGATAACTGTAAAACCAGTACGCTGTATTTTCAAAACCTGATGAGCCCAAAAACTAGACTTGCAGTAGTGCATTCTATTGCAAAAGCCAAGTGCTTTTTTATTCAAGACAGAAACTGTCAGTACTTTAAGAGTCAACTAGGAGACATCAGTTCAGTGTCGATGGTGTCTAAGATTCATGCAAATGTCACATAGCATAAAGTGGCTGTGCAGAACAGGCATGACAACGTGTGCACGTTTTTGCTTGCACCTTTGGAGTTCTGAGGTTCCAAATATCAAGCACTTATATTAAAATAATTTCAAATTTTGTACAGGAGCATTTGAAGACCTGTAGCTTTGCTACAATGTGAACAGATAGGAATTTCAGGCAGCAGACACTTTAGAACGGAAAAGGATGGCACACGACCTCGCATTTGCAAGGCAAAGCTCATCTGCGTCCTGAGGTTCCACTGCCGGTTACAGCTTCATTTACGAGAAACTGCGCAGGGTGAAAGTGAAAGGCACAAAGGAGTTTCTTTTTCTTATCTAGAGATCTCTCTAGTCTGCTATACATTACGGAGACTTTTAAAAAAGTTAATACTGTGATTACTAACAAACAATCCTAACAGATGTGGGTTATGTATTTTCATTGTTTTCATAGATCTTAAGGCACAGGGACAATTAAATAGTTGAACTTACTGTTTGACAGAGACCACTGATTTATGTGCATTCTGGTACCTCTGCCTCTTCCTTTGCTAGGAACTTCCTTCCACTAGGAACTCAGTGGTGTTTTGGTCCACTCCAGACCACAAGAGCCTCCAGCACTCACCAGTGGAGCTAAGGAGGCTGAAACACAGTATTGCATTCACGTTGTCATTTGATGCAATTCCTTTTACACTCATTTCTGCCAAATCACATACTTTTGGGAGAACATCTGGGCAATTGCAGAAATCTTCTCCAGGTCCCCTTTTTTTTCTCCATCCAGGTTGGTTAACAATGGTTAACCATATTGATGAAGGAATTAACATCTTAGGGCAGACATTTTTCAAATGCAGCTGGGCTGGCCTCAATCATTTCCCAGTTCCACTGCTTCACCTAGTAAAATTAAGCATTCAGATATATAGATTAGATTCAGCATATATAACATGGATAGAGTTCATAAAACACTTCAGCTGGCCCAGTTAAATCACACTACCTATAAAACCAGCACCGCTCAGTATCAGTCTACTAATTCTTCTGACTTGGAGCCTGTTCTGAAAGGTACACAGCGCCTTCTGAGATATGCCACATACTTTCAGCCTTCTTTGGTATCAGCCCAAGTAATGGTCCTAAGCAACTTCCAAAATCAAGGCTGGGAGGAGCAGTCCTTATTACAAAAATCTCTAAAGTTCACAGTCACAGGACTGTTCATTTAAATACTGCCACATTTTACTCAAAGCTGGCAGTATTCAGTGAACGTCCCTTTTGCTTGTGGGTACTTTCCCTTCTGTTTCTTATAAATGCCATTGTACTACCCTGGATTCTGTCTGGACACATGATCGGCTCGGGAAAACAGAAATTTCAGCCAAAGGAAACAGAACTGAAAGTAATTAAGAGAATCTCTTTCATTCATCCTCTGATGTGTGAAATAGATAGATGCATTTCCTTCTAAAGGCTGCATTTCCCAGCTGTAAAGCAGTAGAGCTCCCTCCACCAGTACTTCTGCAATCTCCGTCCCACGGCTGCGGAGTGTTGCAAACTGATAACATTTGTACAGAGTACTTGTAAAGTCATAACCGAAGCGGTGCCATGAAGTTCTTGCTCCTAAACTGTGGGGAAAGTTTAAGTTTCAGTTCTTGAGTTCAAAGCAACTTGCGCGTTTTGCAATGATCTCAAATTATAGTTTGAAGTCTGTAGTCTTGCGTTAAGCCCAGTTAAATTCCTGGTGCATGAGCAGGAAAGGGTGTACTGTTGCTTTGTTGTTTCATCAGTGAAGTTACAGGCAGATGCCTTAGGGGAAATGCTTTTATCTTTCCTGGTAGCCATTTCTTGTGCAGGCACACACTGAAGAACCAGCTTCCATCATGGCTTTCATTTTGCTGGTTTTCATTCACACTTTTATATTATCTAGAAATGTCTGAACATACATCACCTCAACTTAATAGCTCTAAAGTTGTATCCTCATGTTGCAGCTCTGTATAAATGGGCACACTGGGCATTTCTGAAGGTAAGAAATGAACAGGCTTTTCAAGAAAAGGCCTCTGGAAAGTGGCAAATCATACCCTGGGTCAGCCCTGGTCCTGCATCCCACTCAGGTAGGAGGGAGCTTCTGCCTCCCGTTCCAGGCTTTTACTAAGTGCTGCAGCTTGGCTGGTTACAGTTTGGGTTCTGTGGAGGCAGGTTAGCTCTGATCATAGAAGTACAAGATTCCTGTGAAGGTGGGATGAGACATCTAGACTGCAGACCTAGAAAACTCTGAGCTTTATCTAAGCTTGGCCAAATGCCTCAGGAGGAAGGAGTACTCCTCCAGTTGCAGAGCTGTCTCTGATTACCCACTACTTGGGTCTGAAGTACTTCCTGCTTCCTTTTTTTTTTTTTTTGCTTCCTTTCTTTTTCCTTTAGTGTGCACAGACACTGAAAAAAACCCTTCACATTCAGAAGGAAAGGGAACTTTATTATTTTCCTGCAATTACAAAGCAACAGATGTCTGAAACCTGGAAGGCAATGTAGCTGCATTTCAGCAGACAGGAAATGTTGCATAGTCACAAAATGTTGCATACACAAAACCTGAGACTACTTGTGTTTAACCCTCTGCCTTGTGAGTGAAGAGGCTGGTCATAAATTCCAAACACAGGCTTGGTTTTCTAATTTCCTTAGAACTCAAGCCAAACCTGTTGCTAATTGTAGCATTTATTGGCCACTACAGCTAAGACTGAATACTCATTTGACTTCACCAGGATACATGCTGTACTTACAGTATATTCTAGGAAACTTTAATTAATTCACATTTGCATCTGAAATACAATTAAATAAAAAGTATTTTTTTAACATAAAGCACCAATTCAGCATGTTTTTCCTTCCCTCAAATTTGCTAGTTTGATTTTTATGGGACTGATGACTATTTTTCCAAACTGAATGAAATAATAGATCCTAGAAATAGTTCTTATCCCTTTCAGATCTTTTCCTGGCATAGAGGGATCCAAGGACATGCTTGTCAAGCTCATTTTGAAATGATGACCTCACCACAAGCTTATAGAAGGAAACATTCTCCGGTCTTCCTGTGAACTTGCTTCATTTCACAGAAAGGCATTCAAGAGCCACTGACCTACGGAAAGAATGGGACTTGCTTTTCAGCCTGCAGATTGGGGCATTGATTTGAGAGAGGTGCGCCACTGAATTCTGGCTCAGCTTCAGATACCACTTATGTAGCTTATCTCATAACTGCTTAATGTACAATATGTAACAGCACTCAGGCACCAGAATCCAGTGTTTCCCACTCATAGGTGAGTGCTCTAGCTGTTCCAAGTCTCTCTTGGCAAACAAATACCCCTCCTTCCTTTTCAATGAGAAGATACCTCTCCTAAGTAGTTAGGACACCTTCCAGAAAAGGGAGGAACCAAAGTTTGACTGCCCTCTTGCTGAGCAGGGACACAAATCTCACTTTTCCATGTACTGAAGAGGTCTTCTAAGTATTAATCAGCTGCTGCAGCAACTCTCTCTTAGCTTGCTCCATTTATAGAAGACTGACATTCTTCAAAGACCAATTTTTGAACATGCTGAAGAGGGGGAGAAGCTTCAGACACACCTCTGTAGGCAATAGTTCCCTACTGGCTGCTTGCATGGCATACTGGCTGCTTTGGATCTCCCTTCAAAGAAACTTGGTTCTCAATGTGCACCACAGAGACAGGTCCAACACTTTATCTCAGAAACTTCAAAATTGGGCAGGGCAATGCTCAGTGTTGTGGCACACTTCTTCTTTGGCTTTTAGCCTAATTAATTAGTGCAAGGTCACCAGGCAGTCTGTTTTAGAGCAGGCCTTAAATCCATGTCCTAATTTAGTGCTCAAGCTAATGGATTGTCTTTCCTTGCTGGGCCTATTTTCCAATATGTAAATATAAAGCTGGTCCCTGCAAAAGGCTTTGTCATCTACAAATGACAAGCATGGTTTAAACAGCACAGAGTATTGTCTTTCACCTAGCAAACTTCACTTGTCACACTTCAAAGACAAGCAAAGCAGGTCTTTGCAGGTTGAATTGCCCTGGAAAAGCATGTGTGCTTTTTATTATTATATATAATAATTTTATTATAATTTTATTATTATATATAATAATGTTTATTATTTGCTGTATGGACATATTATGCAAGTACACTGTAACTGTGTGCAATGAGATCACTGCCAAAAGATGTAAATAATACATACAAGATATAGTGGGGGATGAAATAACTTGGATGATAAAACAATCGGACGATAGGATGAATTTTCAACAGACTGAATCGCAGAATCACAGAATCCTAAGGGTTGGAAGGGACCTCGAAAGTTCATCTAGTCCAACCCCGCTGCCAGAGCAGGGTCACCTAGAACACATCACACAGGACTGACTGAATACTCATTCAAACAGAGGGATTTGAACACATCTGCAGTGATCATCCTGACTTTTCTCAAGTCATGACAGATAATAATAGAAATACAGTAATGATCTTGTGAACTCTGAGCCTGTAATTACTCGAACAGTAATAAGCTGGAATGCTTTTACTAGATATCTTCAGAATGCAGGGATGAAAACATGATTTTTCCATCCAGCAGAGGGGGCTTGGCAGTAAATTTTCTAAACGCAAACCCAACTTACTTTTTTTGAAACTTAGTAATACTAAATTTAAACTGACTTGTATAGGAACTTGTGTCGTACTATGGATAAAACCAGAACTTCCTACAAACAGGAGATTCAAATATAAACAGACACAATTGAAACTGAGAGTTGTTCTGGCTATCTTTGTTTCCCTTACTTCTCAGTGTGGCCTTTCTATTCCAGCAGAGAGCCCTTGCAGTTATACCTGACAAGCACAGTGTGCAAGTAAAGAAATTTTTACTCCCAATTCCTTTGAAAAGCTTACTCCAAGTTCCTGTTAAACCTGGCCCTGTAAACTACTTCAATACATGTACAAGAAAAAAACAAGTAAGACATTGAGGTAACCTCCTAGTGGAAAGTTTTCCAAGCCACCACAAAGCTGTGTATTTGAAGTCAGGACATGTCATGCAAGTGGTCCAGGAGTTTACAGCACAGTTATCTAATTATTTGAGGCCACTCTGTAGTTTTAAACAGTAGACATAAATCTGGATGGCCACAAGAGCCACTGGCAACCTCACAATATGGGTGAGACCAAAACCATGGATGTAATCCAAAGGGGTGGTGTACAGAAGCACATTTAAAGTTAATGCTTAGTGTTAAGATGCACACAATGTTATGTCAAGACAAAAGGATGACACAGATTTCTCTTGAAATTAAAAAAGACTTGCTAGTCTTCTGGTAAATTCCTCTTTTTCATGGTTAGCTGGATTTGTCCCACAAATACTGTTTCCTTGCTCAATTTTCACCACATAGTAGAAACATGCAGGCAGGTGCATTTCAATACCTGAGAATTATATTCACTTTATTACTTCTGATGAATGGAGTTTTACTCCACATGTGAGTACCTGAATGGCATTGTTCAGTGCTATTAAAATCTGATTCTTTTCTTTCTAGTGAGAACTAGCTGCCAATTTTAATGACAGATTCAGGTAAATGTAATTATTTTCACCTCTGTGGCTCCAGTTTCTCGTGAAGGAAATATTGAAAATAATGATGCACTAGAGTAACTTAAAATGAAATTCATGCCAGATGTAGCAGAAGGTGCATATGACTCACCATGACCAATAAGGGTGCAACACTTTCCCTTGCTGACGTGAGCATGGGCTGTCCTGTTACAGGCTCAGCAGCAGTCACCTTGCAGGGAAGCTGATAGGTGCAGCACTCTGCAGCAGCCTGGGCTCTGACTACTCACTGGTCATTCTGGTGAGCTCTGCTCAGAAGGCAGGATCTCAGCAGCTGCTCTGTGTTTCTGGGGTACAAGAGTCGCCACCCACATAGCCCAGTAATTTTCCTTATGTACTAATATACTTCAAAAATAGAGTACGTGGGGGAGGACAAGGATGAGATTTCCAGTCACCTGGTGAAATAAAATTGTCCTTTAGTGTGGATATCAGATTGCCTATTAAACCTTCTATTTAGAAGTGGATGTACCATGTACTGACATACTATATACCACTATATTTCTGATAGAAGAAAAAGATGGGCTATGAGGGTTCCAGCAGGCCACTGGGAGGCTGTAGGGGATGCGGCAGGTCACCATGTATCCTCAGTCGCCAAACTAGGATCCCAGTGAATGGCACCAGTTCTGCTAGATGGTGATCCCGAGCCCCTCCTGCTTTTGAGTCCCTTCATCCATACCACATCTGCAACACTTTCACCCATTGCTCTCAGTTCCGCCACTCTTTGGACCCAGTGTCCTCCACATACTTTGCCCCACTTCTCCAAACCCATTTCAAAACCTCTCCCTTCTCTATAGAGCTGCCTTTCTTCTTACAAAATAAAAATATCCAGCTGTCCACACCAGAGCATCCCCTCCCTGACCCAGCAACCCTGGGCTGCACATCCTTCCTGGACCTTCCCTTTCTGCCTGCCTGGAATTACCCTAGAGCTTCTTTATCATAACCCTTGGGCACTCCCAGTGCTGCCCCTGCTGTTTGGCCCACTCTTTAGAGCCAGGTCCCCCAGTGCTAGCCACCCCTCGGTCCCCCTTGGCCTCTGCAATAATCTGAGCTGCTTCCTGGCACCAGCTCCTTGGGCATCCCCCTCCTTGGGTACACATTGTGAAAACCCTGACTCCTGCTTTTCAGCTGGGAGGATTTCAAAAGTTACCAAATCCTCCACCATTCACAGCTGTAAGAGCAGCAAAAGAGGACTTGTCTGAGGGAAAGCCACTGGATGTCAGCTTTCAGAAAGCAACGCATTGCATAGCACTGCTGTGTGTGCTAATGGAGAGGACTGAGGAAGAGAAAAGAGAAGAAAGGTGGGCAGTTATGGGAATCTGCAAGAAAAAAAGAATTCACTTTGATGTTAATGACCTGAGTCAAAATACAAGGAGGCTGAATTTCCCAGAAAGGAAGTTCACTAACAAGGAACCACATATAACCTTCAGATGCTAAACTGAAAAGTCTGGAGGAGAAGGTAGACTTAATTCTCAGAAAAAAACCCTGTATAAAGTATACTTAATATCAGAGAGAGAAAGAAAGCAAAAGACAGAGAGCATCTTGAAACTAAAAGAGGTGTTAAACAGAAATTACAGGAAGCAATTAAAACATAGGCTGGAAAGCAGAAAAAAACAAAGAGTGGAGTAAATTTAAACCTGGGACACTGGGATTTGTTCAGAGAGAGAAAGGTCAGGTGGGGACAAACTTCCTGGAGTATTATGGAAGAAGCCAATAAGGAGTTAGCTGGGACAGCACAGAGGGAGTACAATAAATTAAAAAAAAAAAAAAAAAGAAAAAGGACTGTGAACTAGAGGAGGGGAGACAGGCTAGAAATGAAAGAGGAAAGAAGCAACAGAATATTGCATGGGATAAAGAGAGAAAAAGAACAGAACAGCCCATTCTAGCTCAGCTCATGGGAACCTGCAGATCTCCCAAACCTGCTTTATTAATTGCCAGTGCCAAGTTTAAAGCCATGTGGGTACAGAACTTTTCACATGGAGAGGAAACTATGTGTGCAGGTTCAAAATGGACCAGGGAAAGCATTATCTTAATGACAAAGGATGTACCAAAACTATGAGCCCAGTGGAGTAAGATGACATCTGACAGCTTCAAACAAAATATTCTAGGGCAAGTGAGGCTCTGGATGCTGCTGACCTAAAAGCTACTAGACATTGCTACTGCTATTATTTTAACAAGGACATAGCTTCTCCCAGCTCAGTCCATCTTTCCAAATATGCTAATTCTTTGAAGGAGCAGTAGGTACATTAGAAAATGTATTATAAGCAAATACATAATTGTCTCACTTCCATTCAGCATATTTACACACATACTCTTTAAAACAAACAAAAAAACCCAACAGTCATTCCTGAGTCTTCTTGCACATGAAATGAAAGGAACGAAAATTTGATTTTTAGGCCATCCAGAGATGCAGGTAAGAACCCAGCTCAAGTATATTACTGTAAGTCCCAAGAACTTCCACGTGAAGGTCTAAGATCCAAGCAGACAGATCGTTTTGCAGGCATGGGTCATTGATAATCAGACCAGTTAACAGGAAGTCCACACAGTCTCATTGGTCTACTGTAAGATCATTACCTTCAGACAACAAAAAATAATGGGTCACATTGTCAATTCGGTTCGTCCAGGGATGAATGGAGCCCCTCTTAATATGGTGCAAAAAGAGAAGTAAAAATACCCAACTAGAAAAGGGTGTCTGCACTGACTTCCCAGTGACTGCAATGGCTGAGTCACAGTGGGTTCTTGGACAGGCAGGGGAGTTTAGCAGGAAACCGCCTACCATTTTATTTACAGCTCCACTTCAACTATGCCACTCGACTCAGCTCAGTAGATGATTTTTATCACTCTAGCTGTTGTGGATGCATTTGCACAGAGACACTTTCCAAAAGGCCACATATGTTTAGCATCGGTTTTTCATGAGGTTTCTATATATTCACTTCAGATGGAAGAAATACTGCCCCTTCTACCTCCAGTAAAAAAGTACCTTTTCTCTATCCACTCTGATTGGTTTGAGTCATACCTGACCTGCATGCACGCTTTGCATTGCTGAACTGTATCTGTTTAGAAACTACATGTTGTCATTGTATACCTTAAAAGCACAGCCAGCTACAGTAGCACAAAGCACTTGTCTTTCAAAATTTGGACAATTCTGTTGTCTCATCACTAGTCTTAGGTAAAGCAGGAGCTCAAAGATGCAGAAAATGTGGGGGGAACCACAGTTCTGCCAGCCTATCCTGCCTCAACTCAGTGATCTCTACATACAGCACCTGGGACACAGAGTCCTGCTCTCCCACATACAGTATCATCCTTCTGGCAATTAACATAATTAAAACAACAACAACTTTGTATCAAAAAACCACTCTGGAATGCCAGCAGAGTTTCTTTTTATATCTTTCTTCTTTGTAAAATACAGAATTATCTATAGAAAACTATGTTTAAAAAAAATGTAACTGTTTGCAAATTCCATCCCTTAAAATTTAGACAGGGTCTTCTTTGTCTTTTCCTGCAAATTCTGTCCTAGTTTTGTAAAAGAGTTAAAATCACACATTTCAGCAGCACCCCTGCGTCACTCCGTGCACAAATGCGTGAGTGGGCAGATTTCGGGTTGCATATGCAAATGTACATCTGATATCGCCCAGGTTTTCAGTTCTTGGCTTTGTAAACCACATAACATCAGTGCAGCGCCAGTGTGCAAGACAGGAGGCAGGCTGTGGTATGTGCTGTGCTGATGTGCAAACTGCTAATTAGGAGAACAGAAAAGGAAATGGGGTCATGATTCTCTGGAACAGTGATGAGGTCTGTGCACAGCCTCATGACTGCGCCAAAATCCCATTTTCAGAAGGGAATGGCTGCTGAATCCCTGGTGATGAGGATGCCGTTCATGCAGTGCTCCTTGGTGTGGTAAACCCAGTGAGTACAACGTCACAACACAGACTCTCCCAAATCTGCTTCTTCCTGCACAAGCATGCTGTCATTATTTCCCCAGCGCGGAAAAAGGGGGCTGGGAGGAGATAAGGGAAGAGACATAAAGACAAAAAAATACTTCAGTTGGGCCCTTTTCTCTCTGCATATACCAGCATACAGAAAGTTTATGCAAATTAGAATCAGCTACAGGACTTCTGGGAAGTTGCCAGTGACACGGTCAGTGTCTCATGGTATGAGTGAAATGAAGAGAGGGAAGTCTCTTAAAGCTTTTTCTAAATAGCCAGTAAAAACATCCTGTTCCATCCAGCAGCGATTGCCCTGGCAATCTACGTTGGCAGCTTTGGACACTCAGGATCACTTTTTCCTTTTTTTATGCTGCACAAAACTCTGCTTGTGGCTCATCTTTTAAAACCAGATTCAGCTTTAGCCCTGCCTTTCAAGTACACATTTGAGAGATCACCACATGCAGAGCAGAGAAAGGATGCTGAAGGAATCACAAGAGATGATCTATTTGCCAGAGATTCACAGGCTGTACCGTTCCTGGTATTTTATGCAGTGGGTCTGTCACACGAAGAGGATTCATATGTGATCTGAAACAACTCAATGAGCGCAACACTGTAAAACCCAATGGTTTACCTCCCCAGTCTCAAGTCTACCCTTTCCCTCTCCCCCCCAGATCACACCCCTCCTACCCTTCTGCTACCACCACAACCACATGTTGGCACAAAATGAACAGAAAGTAACCACACTCAGATCTGCCTGCCACCCGCTAGTGGAAACTGGGAATGCACTGGAATTCAGGGAACTGGAGGCAGGTCACATGCATTACACCCTTGATTTATCTGCACAGTTGATATTTTAAAGTTTCATGTATGTTGTTCAGTTTCCCTGAAATTAACCTTTTTTTAAAAAAAAAAACAACCCACAGTCTTTCAGGGGGATCAGAAACCAGTTTCAGGAAACACTACCAACTTTGATGGTAAACACAGCCACTGAGAGTAAATATATTCTTTTGCGTGTGTCTGGGTGTCAGACTAAGTTTTTTATTGAGTTTCATTCAGAAAGAGGGGAGGAAAAGTGTAGAATGCCACACAACTTACTGCTGGAATACCACATTGCTATATATTACAGACTTATCAGTTGTGAGCTATTTTTAGTACAGCCCATGAGAAAGCAAGAAATGAGGATATGGTTTTTTTACAGTGCTTGAACCAGGCAAGCTGCATTTTCCAGCCCTGACACCTGGAACCCTCCAGTGCAGTGATCCCTCAGCACTGCCACATGGGCACAGTGCACAGCCTCACCCTGGGCTTCCCTGCTCTGCAGCCCAACAGCCAGGAACTGTGCAGGGCAAATCAGGACACTAAGAAAGTAAGGGTAAAATACACAAGGATTACTAGCAGCATTCTGTATGCAGAAGTCAAGTCTAACATGAAGTCACATTTGCATCCTTCCATAGCCACAGCATATCCATCACATTCCTATTAAAGAACCAGTATATACTACAGAACAAAATGTTCACCTTGCTCAACAAAGAAAATAATTCCTGAGAAACATCCAAAGATCACAGCCATAGCACTATTGTTCCTGTGTTTATATACTGCTATAACTGGAAATCTCCTGAAAGGCCCTGATGAAGCTCCTGCCAAGCCTTCAGCAAAGAAATCTAAACTCATAAAAGATTTCCTCCTGACCAAAGATATACTGTAAGTATGGACTTGGGAAGATACCTGAGTATTTTTAAAGTACCCAGAAATTCTGGGTTGCTTGTAGACCTCTAAAGCTGAGCAGCCCTCTCTGGGTGTGCAGCACCTTGTCCGTAAGCGCGTGTAAGTCAGAGCACTGTATGAGCATTAGGAAGGGACTGACTAACTGGAAAATCCGTACTCCCTGTTGGTATTTTACCCTTTCCTTAGAGACTCAGGGAGAGAGGATGTAAACCTATTTATATGGGAAATCATGAGAGAGAGCACACTATTTAAATTCGTGTTTATCAGTTTATTGGTATTTCTTGGTAGTATTGTAGTAGGTGCTTAATTGCATCTGTTTGCCTATAAAAGTTCTTGAGGGAAAAAGCCCCAGCACTTGAAATTTAAAGAATTATATCTGCTTTTTCTTGACAAGTTATCATCCAGCTAATCTGAATTTTTAAACTGGCAATTAGAGAAATCTAATTACAGAACTTCAGCTTAGATATATACTAAAACAGCAGTCACCTGAAGGCTGCATACATTTATGTTGGATGGGGCTGTAACATCAGGAATATATAGATCACTCTGTTTAGAAGTAAATCCAGAAAGCCATGGACATGGTTTTGGTACTGCTGCAGAAATGGAGAGGTTACTCAGGCCATACTCCACGTCATGGTATGGGACAGAGCCAGAACAGGACAGCTGGAGACAAGAACTACAGAGAGTACAAATTTAAACTTTTTGCATCCAATAATAGCTCCAGCCACCTTACCAAAAGGTTTTTCTGTGAGTAAAGTTGTATTAGAATGACTTGTGGTTTGACAAGTGATATCACATGTCACTACTCATACCTTCAATAAGTTTTTGAAGGTCACTTTGGCAAGCTCAATTCAATTTGTGTATATGACTAAGTCTAACACTTCCTCTACACTCATTATCAGACATCTTGCCAGTATTTTGACATTAGTATGAACTGAAATAGATCTGCAATTGAAATACAGCACAGCATTTCTTTCCAGTTTAAGATCACTGGTAATAGGACTTCTTGCAGTGTCAGAGGACAAAGCTGCCCTTAAAAAGTGAGTCACTGCAGACATCAAACCTCCCCACAAGAGCAATTCAGTGAGATGTCTCCAGAACTCCAGGAGGAAGTCCTCCAGGCTGGGCACTCTTCCCACTATTGTATTCTCAATTATCTCATTTACTGACGGGGGACATCAAGGCCTGCATGCTAACCTACACTAATTTTACATAATGTAATTATTTCTTCTTAATTAATCCAAAAGCATGTGTGGTGAGGTCTGTATCTAATACAGATCTTTATAAAATTAGATAGTGCGTCATTAATATCATTGGATGATGTTTCTAATTTACCACTTTAATGACAGATGCCAAAAATTCTACATTTAAAGGACGTTAATTTTGTGCCAGAAATCACCATCTTATTCTCCTCATTCCTAGAAATTGTGCTGGAATTGGAATATGGTGAAGCTAATCTATTCTCAAACACAGTTTGTTGAGTTCACATGTAAAATTGGCTGAGGTTTGCAATGAATCTGCAGAAGAAGAATGTCTGAAGAAAAAAATCCAATTCTTTTCCCACAAAAGCAGTTATGGTGGGCTTTTTTTTCCTTTCCTTTCCTTGGCAAATGAGGAATAAATATTTGTGTTCTGAAGTAGACTGCTGAGTCACCTATCAGAACTTGTCCTTTCTCCAGGGACAGGGGAGGAACAGAAATCTGGCTAATTTCTCAATACTTTGAAAACTGACAAATTAAAATTCATATTAGCTATTTCTTGCCTAGATCTTTGCAGACATATGTTACATAACTAGCCAAGGCCTTAAGACAATAATAAAATCTATATAGGATCTGTCCATACAGTAGAATAAAAGATGCATGTTCACTAGTTTATATTTGTTTGGTATAGGAATTACTAGATACTGCAGGACTCTAATATATTCCACCATCATAAGAGTTTGAGTGGTTTATGATTTTGAGCTTAGACTGCAACTGTAAGAAAGATCTGTCAATTAAGACAGATTACACTCCCAGTAGGAATATGGAGGTCAGCATAACATGCAGTAGGAAAGCCCACAAAAGATGTTTTCTCAAAGCTGAGTATTAATAGTGATTTATTCAGATCCAGCTTGATGACGTCAAGTATTAAAAATCCAACCAAGTCATCTGAAAATGTCTCAGGGCACCATGAAAGAAATATGATCGTCCACCTGGATCTGGATGAGAAGCTGCAAGATACTGCTATGCCATCACCTTCTGATTTCTCAGTTTCCTATGTGCTACTTCTGTCTCCTATAACAGCACTGCATCGGTCTTTGTTCATTTTAAGAACAAGAACACTTTTTTCCTTTTAATTTGGACTGTTGAGTCTCTCTACATTGAAGGAAACAGAACTGAGATTTGGGTCTATTTGACCATATTAAGAATGAATTTTAATCAGTTTCTGTGGACTGAAAACCAAAGGTGAGGGAACATTTGAGTCATTTGCTCCACCTCACCCCAACCATAAAAATCTCCTCATGTGTTGATTATGCCCATGAATGAAATGCATCAGAAACTGATTCCACAGCCTTTGAATTACTTCAGCAGAAGCTCAGCATTTGCCTGTCGTTTGAATAGACAGAATCATGGGAGCACCAGAAAGGGCATCAACACCGTTCACCTACAGCTGCAAATGCAAATCTGTAGTCATGTTAACTGTCCGGAACACAATCCAAACAGGCATTGAAAACATAGAGAAGTGGTAGAAAATGCCTGTAAGAATGAAAAACTCTTAAGAGCAGAGGGTAAAGATAACCCTTAAAATAGTAATAAAGAGACACAGGAGGCCTTTTTGGACTATGCAGTGATGTTTTGCTTTGTGTCCTCAAGGTTGCCACTCAAAATTAAATTTTCCCCAAAGCACCTGTCCTGTGCTTTCTTTACAGTCACCACCCATTTCCCATCATACGGGGATATATAACTGCCTGGGGACTCTAACTGTATGTACAAACAGTAACCTCAGCTCCAAAACCCACAGCACAGTTCAGTGCCATGGCTGACCCCTGTGCCATGGTACCGCTCCATTCATTGGCGTGGGATCTGAAAAGACATGAGAACAGGGAACTGGAGAAACAGAGAGTGTGCCTTCCGCAGCAAGGGAGAAAGCTGCCGGGGCAGTAAGGGAGGCAATGGAAAGGGAGCAGAGGTCTCTACTGGCTTAGTTTGGAAAGGATTACTCAGGGATTGCAGTAGCCAGACTGAAGTAGAAGTAACAACTGGCTCTGAAATTCAAGGTCTATGTTCCTCCAGGCAGCACTTGAAAACATCCAGTTCAGTATTTACCAACAATTTGAGGCTTTTGAGTTTTTTTTTATTTCACTCAACTAATTACCAAGAAAGATGTCTAAACTACTGAAATGTAGAAAAACCAAACCACATTTTTGTACAGTTAACTGTCCAGCATTTAAATTCATGAGACTAATGCAAACCTTGATTTGAGTTAGTTAATGTCAACAAAAGAACTTCCACTGAACATCAGACAGAGTCCATTTAGTCCGGGCTCAAGGAAAATAGCATTGACTGCCCCAGAAGAAGGAACTAACATTATTTAAAATAAACAATTCCAGAATAGCCAGCTTATAAAGAAACTTCCCTCATAGCCTCAGACAGTTAATTTATTACTTATTTGAAGTATAACAGTTTATATCTCAGTATTTCAGACAATCTGGGTTATTCAAAGGAACTTGTGGGAAGGAGAGGCTCAACTCTTACTCAGTTTTAGTACACAGTTAAGAATTCACTTAACTTCCAAAAGCCAACTTTTCATCCTAGCCAGTAGACGTGCATTTTCTCACAACTAATACTCACAGCGATCCTTTTTAGAGAACAAACCCATGAATTTCTATCATCCATCCTAGCTGGATGGGACCTGACTTGTACATTATCTGCACAACAGCATGAATTCCAGTTCAGACAGGAATTATTAATTCTGTACCAACTGGCTAGCCCTTGTCTAGGTATAGGGATGACACTTATCAAGGTTTGACAACAAAATGGTGACATCTCAAAATATATTTTGTTCTTGGCATAATGACTTGTGTATGCTGTGACAACGGTGCCATATACACATAGTTCTTCAGTAATATCTAGCATGATAAGTAATATCAGTGTAAAGTGAGTCATTTTTATAGCCATTTTACCTGGAAGTAAATGACTAAAAGGATAAGAGGATGAGCTGTATTCATCAGGCCCACTTTATTATCTCTTAACTCAGAAAATGATAGTATGGATAGTATGGAGATGTTTAAGGAAATGTCTGGTCACAACAGTTACATCTTCTGGGCATGTGCCATTGAAATACGTCAAACTCTGACCTTAATACCTAGCTAAAGTGGGTGACAGAGGTTCACACTTCTCTCAGTGCTGCTGGTTTCAGTGCATCTGAAAGCAGACTTAGAAACAGTGCGGTGTCTAATTTACTTGCAAAATCAAAGAATTCCGATTTCAGGGGTTTCGTTTAAATGAAAACTCAGATTCTGGAGAAGAAAACAAAACCCACTAAAACAGGAAGGATGGTATTGTGGTTAAGTTTCTAGTATGGGGCTCTGAAGACTTGAATTATGTTCCATTTCTAGCCCTTCTGCAGACTATCTCGCTCTGTGACTTTAAGCAAATCACTGAATCTCTCGGTGCTTCAGTTCCCCTTTTCTAAAGATGATGTTGCTGATTTGGTCAGTTTAGATAATGAGCGCTTTCATGTAAAAGCTACCATTTACAGTATCAGCACAAGAGAGGCTCTAACCTCAAAACATTAATAGTAAAATATGTGACCCTATTTACTTGAACTGTTCGTACAAGAAAATAGCAATTTATTGGACTCGGAAAAATATTTTGATAACCCATTGACAAGTGTCTTCCTAACAATAACACAGTTGAGCTGATTTAACATTCCCATATGAAATCCCACACTGATCACTCAATATACCAAATTCTGAACAGTACGCTATTCCACAGACACATTGGCCTGCCAATTAATCCAGCTTCATTACAGAATCAGTACTTGCTTCTGTTCTCAAAAATTAAAACCAAAGCTGCAATGGGGAGTGCCTGCTGATTTTCTAAGCCTTTCAAGTTTTTTGATTATTCTTTTTTTTCCCCAGAGGAGTGTCCCTGCAGGAAGGATGAATTCAGTGGGATGTGGAGTGCCCCATAAGGGAATTTATACTGGGGAATACCATACATGGTATCACAACCTCCTCTCTCTTGGTGGTTTCACAGGGTGAGGAAAGGCTTGAAGCATAAATAAAGCAAGCTCTGCTTGCATCACACTGCTGCTAGTAGGGCTAAGAGTGTGGGGTTTGAAAAACAAACTAACTAAAACAGACAAATGTCTTATGTATTCCCCACAGATGCAGTACTCTTCTACCTTCAAAACCACCTTCAGAACCATGGTTTTTCCTTCGCTGCCTTCTGGCATCCATATCCCCAGTGCTTTCTGAACAGATTCTCTTGAACCTTTTCCCTGCTTTAGCCAGTAAGCCATGCTCCTTCTGCAGAAATGCCTAGCGAGTCCTTGAATTTTCTGTCATTTTCCAAGCCAATGTTTACAACATCGGATCAAAAGCTTTTACTTTCCTGCCCCAAGAAACAAGGGAGAAGGGCGTATGGAATAATGTTTCCCAATGATTTTCTTTCTCCTCAGACTTCACCTTTCTTTTCTGAGACCATCAGCAGGGATGAAAGGGAACGCAATTTGTTGTGAAAGGAGAAAAAAAGGCATTTCAGAAGGAAGGCTTTGCTTACCAGACAGACTCTAAGTCTAATCCACCTTGCAATAAGTGCTCACTAAGCAGAGTGACAGAGCACAGATCAGAATCATCTGAACTGGCAGCAGTGCTTTCAACTTCAGTCCTTTCTAGAGACCTTTCTATGTGTGCTCTGCCCAGCAGCTCTGCTCTGGCTCCAAATTTCTGCACTGCCCTCTACTGGGTAGAGCACCCTCATTTTACCCAGTCCTGCTGGCATAGAGCTCTTTTTAAGGCCCAGATTATGGGCATTTTAAGTAGAGGGAGAGCAGGTAAGAAAAGAAATAGAAGGATGGAAATGGGGGAGGGGGGGTGTGTTGCAAAAGGAAATGTGAGTGGGTAAAATTGAAGATATCCCAAGAAAGCTCAACTTGTGGGACCCTCAAGTCTAAAATCCCAGCTCTTCCTATCACAAACTCTTCACTCACTGTACAAATCTCTTTCACATACTATGATTGATGCCCACTCTTCCTGGGCAAGCCTTTTTTAAGGCATCTTATAGGGTACCCTGGACCACTGCCATTGTGATTTGGTAGAGATGGTACCCAACTCTGTAAGCAGTGGCCTGACACACTTGACTTCTTGTGTCCGAGCTGGCAGGCTCACTCCATCGCTCCTCTCAGTGACTGGGAGCTCACCTACCCATTTGAGGCCTGCTAAGTCCTGCTTTGCAACTAGACATTATTACCTGCTCAATGAAGAAGACTTTTTGGACACTTTGTCAGCTGTGCTACTCAGTCCGTGGCAGACAGACTGCATGTGCACCTGGAGGATCTTTCTTTCCCCTGTGATCTTTCAGAATTAAAAATTACATGGCAGTGGAACAGCTTTCCTGGCATGCCTACAGCAACCTGCAGCCAACCTCCATCTCATCTGAGAAATGCTTGTACCACTGTGCTGCATTACAGCCATGCTGTGCTCCACTCCATAAAGCCCCAGTGACAGCAGGAGACAAGGGTGCAGTAGTGGAAAGGGAGCTCAGCTGGGTGGCTGAGGGGCTAGGTGAGGAGTTGAGAGGATCTGAGCTGTACTTTTGGCTCTGATTTACCTTATTGTGACACAGTTAGGCACTTCAAATCTCTTTTCTTTGGAGGGGTGGCAGGGTGGAAGGGGACTTTGTCTTGCCTAAGTAGACGTTAAGCTGTTAAGGGCAATGCCTGCTTACTGAACATGAAGTACTACCTGTCTGAACAGGAACAGGGCCTTACACAAAACAGCCGTTGAACCTACTCACTGCACAGAGTGCAACAAAGCGAATAGTGGCAACATTTCTCACTATTGCATGTTCGAGTTCTGAAGTAAGTTTCAGTTCCACCGTTCCTTCATGCTTTTGTTTTACACAGAAAAGCAGCTGAGCTTCCCTCCCCCAGCTGCTTATGCCAAACCTGAGCATAAGCTCAGTTGCTGAAAAACTGTTTGAAAGAGGATTCTGAGCACAAAGTGAATCTCTGTGCCAGGTCTTAAAATTAATGATGAGCTCTGTTTCTCCAAATTCATGACAACCATACTCTCATGTGACAGAATATAAGCAGTAAATTTTGGTGGCTAAAGCATCATCAGAAATTTCCAGGTTCACCTATTGTACACTGGCTGCACGTCACGTGTAAGGCACTGTACTGCCATCAGGTTAATTCAGTCTGTGACCACACTGGAGTTTGAAAAGAATAATCAGTCTCAAAGCAGGAAATACATTCCCTCAACTTCATCCCAAAGGACATCTCAGAAGTCCTTATCCCTTTAATCATTTGACAGAAACATTTCCTTTTCATTGTCACAAAACATCGTGTTGACTGCAAGGGGAAAAACATCCTCTCTCTGCTCCTGATGTAAAGCAGCATTCTGGCTGCAAACACCGTATGTCACACGGCATGTCCCCAACCACACATGCTCTGGAAGCAATACATTCATCTATCGATTCCAGATTCCAGAGTCAGTGGGAATTCTTCACAACGTTTCTGCACATGCCTACACAGATGAATTACTGTGCAAGGTAATTAGGGCACTTGGCTTCTAAGAAGACAAAGAATAACCAGAAGAAAGACTTCTTTGCCATTAAACAGATGTTGGTTACTACTTCAAGAAACATCCTTTTTGGAAAAAACCCACTTTATCGGGGCCTGCTTAAGGGAGCACATAAGGCACTAGTTTTGTACTTGAGGTTTGAGATCTCCCTCTGGGTGAGCCAAACAGCATCCCAAGCCTCCTGCATTGTCTGCTGGCAAGGTCATAAATACAGCTGGGGGTTTGAACAGTTAGTTTTACATCTGATTACCCTGTAAAAAACCCCAGGGAAATTCTGTTTTGAGAACTCCAAACCCAGTGTAGAATCTACACAGTCCTCGTGGGGGGAAAGATCATATGGTGACTTGGCAGTGTTAGGTTAATGGTTGGACTTGATGATCTTAGAGGTCTCTTCCAACCAAGGCTATTCTATGATTCTATGTTTTTCTCACTTTAAAATTATCATTGGTCTAAATTTGCTGTCCTTCTTGGACATTTAAGTTATACATTAAGTCCTCTCACCTGTTCTGACCTGTTAGCGTTGACAACAGCTCTCTTCTCGTTAGAGCTTCCCACGTTGGTTGCTTTTGTTGCTTCCCCATGTTTTGAGCTAGCTGCCAGGTCAGAGCCCTGTTCATCACCTACCTCTAGCGTTCCCTGCCTCCCTTTGGCCTCAGAGCTTCCCAGGCAGCACCTCCTGCCGGGCGGGCCACCCAGGGGCACCTTCCGCACCACCGCTCCGCTGGGCCTGCCCAGGGAAAGAAAAGGAGAAGAGTAAGCAGGGCTTTAGTAGGACAAAAGAATCGGGGTCACCCGAGGCCGAGGACCGGCACCAGCGGCGGAGCGGGACCAGGAGCCCGCGGGGGCGCCCGCCGCAGCCGCACCGCCGGGTCCCGCAGCGCGGGCAGCGCCTGCCCCCGCCTGGTGGCACCGCTGGGGCTGCCCACGGCGCTGCGGCGGCTCCGGCTGCCGCGGACACGGCTCTGCTCGGCTCGGCTGTGACTCATTGGGAAAGTGAAAGTGAAGCGGCGGCCACGTGTTTTCGGGGAAGGCAGGGAAGGGGCGGGCAGGCAGAAAAGCGCCAGCACCGCCGCCGCGTTAAATAGAAAGCAGCGGCGATGAGCGGGCGCAGAGCGCTGGAGGTGCCGCCCGGCCGCGCGCCCCGCGGGAGCCCCGGCTCGCTGCCGCGCCAGGCACGGGCCCCGCGCGGAGGATGAGCAGCCGCCCGCCGGGGCCAGGACCAGGACTAACCCCGGGACTAACCCCCCCGCCGCCCCTCCGCAGCCCGCGCCTATGCTGCGCGCTCCGGGCACGGCCCCCACCCGCGGCGCCCCGGGCGAAGGTAAGGGCTCCCCGCGGACCGAAAGACGCGGAGGTCAGTGGGCGCTTCGGGGGCTTTTGCCTTATTTTTTTGTTTTGGTTCCATTGTTCTGGTATAAACCAGCGGGAAACACGATAAAGCGAACACGCAGTGGGCTTTGCGCGGCCCCGCTCTTCGAGGACTCCGCACCCTCGCTACGCGGTAGGAACCGGGGCACCCCGGGCCGGGGGGTTCCGCTCCGGCGGAGTCGGGGCACCCCGTACCCGCCCTTTGGAAAGGCACCGCAAACTAACTCCGGGCTACGGCCGGCTTCAGCCAGGGAGCCCTGCCATTTCAACATCTGGGGCTTAGTGGTTATTTCTCACCAGCGTGCCCTGAAATTTAATTTTTGTTAACTTAAGCTACCGAGTGATAATCCTGGCCCAGTACTTGGAAAAACTGATATGTTTCCTACTGCCGTGTTAGGAAAGCCTAATGCTACTTTCAGCCTATTATCTGCCAGCATAAGGATTTTATTGCTGTTTCAGGAGGTAAGATGACCTAAATGAAACCAAACATCAAGTTGTTAAATTAGCACAGACAGGAATCCAGCTGCGTACTTTCTTTGAAATCCTCATTGGCACGTTACCCTGAACCGTAAGATGGCCGAGGGATTCATTTCTGAGAATACTTCAAGGTTTCTAAACAAGCTGCCTGCAGATCTATATCTGACTATAGGGATAAATCCTAAAATCTATGCTTGCCAGTAAGGTCAAGGCAGCCAGCGGAGATGTATCGAACCACACTGTCAGAGGCAGACATTTCAGGCCAAACTGATTCCTGGTGCAGCACTGCTAATTCCTTTGAAATAACACGAGGGATGAATTTAGTCCCTCATGCTGAAAGATATATCAATAGGAAGCAATTTAGATTGGGCCACTTAAAGTGCATGTAATACAAAAAGAGAGAGAGACACTGAGGAGTAATGCCTGTAAGGGTTCAGAGAGGTTGATCTGTGTAAGCTAGTGAGGTTGTAGCACTGCTGTCCCAAGAGAACGTTGGGGGAAATTGCCTTTTATGGCTGAGCCTCAGGTTAACAGGAGAGAGTAATTTGGGGATTACTGTGTAAATTGGCAGTGGTACAGCCTGGCCTTCCAAGTTACACTTCAGTCGCACAATGGCACCTATTCACCTCACCCTCTTCTCACTTATCCAGAGACATACCCAGCTGCAGAGTTTACATTTCGCTCTTTTCCACACAAGGCACCAAATAATGATGTTTTCTGAGTTCTGACATACTAGTTGGGATTGGGGAAGGGAAAGAGGGAGGTGCAGAGAAATTGGTAACTCGGTTGTAAAACTTTGTTGCTTTGTTCTCCGAACACTTGAGAATGTGGAGTGTACAGAAGATAACTTCCACTGAGAGGGTCCTGTCATTTGACTCTGGGTCCCGATACCCTTCTGGGGGCTCATAGCAGGGAAGCTGCATTATCCCCTGTAACTGGTAATGATCCTTGCTAAATATTTTTGGAGCTTTGGGCTTTGCCATAGTGACAGACTGCTAACCTTGTCAGAAAGTGAGCAGTTGTTTGCCCAGTGTAAATTGGCAGATGAATATTTTATTATTTTATAATGAGTAGGAGGCATGTGAATGGAAGACTTGGTCATTCAGAGATTGCAGCTGCTTTTCTCTGGGGATCTCACATTGTGTCTCTCTTTGGCATTTCAGAATAGCTGCTGGAAAGCTGCCCTGCCGTAGCCGCTGACGCTATGGAAGACCGCATCCGCTGGTCTAGGCTGTAGGATGGTAGCACACAGCAAGGTGTCAGGAGATAATGCAGTTGCAGCAGACCCGAGATGTCTCCTTGACCCTCCAGCACGGGATCGTTCACAGGCTCGAGGCTACCATGGCGCAGGCCGGCCCAGCACTGTGCAGGCACAGAGCAACACGCACTTCCGAACCTTTCGCTCACAAGCGGATTTTAGTAGCATCACTCGAGCAAGCAGCCTGCTGGATGCCTGTGGCTTCTACTGGGGACCTCTGACTGTCAATGCTGCCCACGAGAAGCTGAAGTCTGAGCCCGAGGGCACCTTCCTCATCAGGGACAGCACACAAAAGAATTGTTTCTTTGCTATCAGTGTTAAGACTGCGACTGGGCCCACCAGCATCCGGATAAACTTTCAGACTGGGCGTTTCAGCCTGGATGGCAGCAAAGAGACTTTTGACTGTCTTTTTAAGCTGCTGGAACATTACCTAAGCTCCCCAAGGAAGGTACTGGTTACCCCCCTGCGCAAAGTCCGTGTGCAGCCCCTGCAGGAGCTCTGCCGAAAGAGCATTGTGAAGACTTTTGGAAGAGAAAACTTAAACCAGATCCCTCTCAATCCTGTTTTAAAGGACTATCTGAAATCCTTCCCATTTCAGATATAAGTACAGCATTAACTGTATAGGAACGTGTGAGAGATGTGTAATGAAATCCAGCTTCCTGGGTTTTTAAACATGTTTGTCAGTGAGCAAACTTATTTTTGTAGCAATTTACTGTATTTTGGGATAGAACTTGAACACTTGACTTCTTATGTTTACAAAAACTGTTTGCACAAACCTGGGGTTTTAAAACCCTGGCATAATTTTTCTGCCAAGCAGAATATTTTATTATTTTATAATATTTTTAAGGCTGTTAACATAATAAACTTTATTGTGAAAGTTTTTAAAAAAAGTAGCATCTCTGATTTTAGTTTTAAAGGCTCTGGTACCTATCCTGCTGACAAACTTTAACTGCTAATTGAGTGTTTAAGTGCAGAGAGGTCTCCACATCATCCTGCTCTTTGCACTACCAAACAACTAGCCTGTTTTAGTGCCAGTTCAGCAGACCAAGGATTCCTGCCCCAAAAAGCCTAAACTAGAAAGATGCGAGCGAGTAGCAGATGTACTCAGGATGAATCTGCCCTGGAATCTAGCTCTCTTCTAAACCCATGAGAGCAGGAACAGTCTGTTAAGACTACAGCAGTACACAGTTTCTGAAAGAGTGAATCAAACCCTTGGCAGAGGAGTAATTGCACCAACTTTGGCTTGCCTTATTTCTATTAAAAGCTACAAGACTCTAAGCAAGAAGAGGTTGCTGTCTGACATAACCAAACCACATGAATGTTGGTGGGGAAAAATAAAGCTGTCCAGAAATGCCATTCGCACACTTTAAAAGGCTGTGAACACTGTATCATTATGATGCACTGGGGGAAGGATAGCTTAGTTCTCTCTTTAAATTGGCATACACAAAATGGCAAAGGTACAGACATCTTTAGACTTCAAAAAGGTGTTTCTTGTTTTAAATTCCTGCTGAGCTACAGAGCACAGACTTGGTACTTTAAAAGAATCTATGACTGAGCGCCGTGACAGGATTCAGAGTGTAAGCCTATAGATTTGCAGCTCTAATTTCTAGTGGCTAAACTGTATTGAGAGAAAGTTAAAATACTTAGGCTGTTTATAATACCATTTACAGGGAAAGGCACCGATGGGTTCTTATCTGCTCATAAAATGTAAAATCAGTGCCCTGTAGAGCAGTAACTATGAATGACTTGAGATGCCTGGTTTGGCAAAATGTCACCTGCATTATGATAAAGTGATTCTGCCCTCCCTCAGGCATTTCCTGAAATCCATGAAAAGCTGACTTAGAAAACCAGCTGAATCAAATCCCTTCAAAGAAGGCACAGAGTCTTCCACAGAAATGTACTCTATCAGCACAGATCTACAGTGCTTACAGTAACTGTAAGCAGTAAACGAAGTTAGCTTTAAAGTTTGGAACATAAAAAATCTCTCCCTCTACTGTAACTCCCATTCCTTTTAAAGCTAAAGCCACTTTTAGGAAACACTAAGTATGTGTTATATAGTGTTCCTTACTTGAATAACTTGTTTAATAGCATTTACTCTACAAAATCAGCTCTTGGTGTTTCTTTGGAATAAATAGGTTTCCTCCTCAAACATGACTAATGATCACTCACAGTGCACTGGACATTGTGAAAAAGGGAAAAAGAACATACTCTTTACTGTGCTGCTTCCCTAAAAAATGATCTTTGGATTGGTCCTGCCTAGCAGTCTCCCATTCCCTTGTCAGCTATCCCTGGCTGAGATTAGCAGACAGCATTTCTGCTTAACTCTAAAGATGGAATTAGTTGCTGAATGATGCATTTTCCCACAGCAGCTGCAAGGGTATCAGCTGGGGAAGTAGTGAATGCTGTGCTAGGCAGCATATACAGCAGTGCAAAGCCACTGCCTGTATGGGAATAGCTTCCAGGAGTTAAATTGGAAAAAAAAGAAAAAGTCCTTGTAGAGTGAAGTCTGCCAAACCAGTTTGCTGTAAGCAGAGATCATTATCCATTTTCCAGTCCTCTTTTCCCAGCTCCAGGCTGTAGTATCTTTTAACCCTTCAGGCCCCAACCTAATGACTCCTGCCTTGCTATATAAAGGAGTGTTCACTCAACAGCGTTAGTGGTAGAACAAGCACAATGTAGCTCAGAAGGTTCTCCACTACCCCTGATAAAACCAAACAAAACTAGACCTAGATATATGGTAAAGGGCTTCCCACTGAGAGACATGGAATTAAAAGCATAAGGCTTGAGCCCATTTTCTTCCTGGCAGAAAGAAACCTACTTACTTTCTCGCTCCCTTTTATTGTTCTACAGTAATTTGAGCAGAAATTATCCATATCCTCCCACATGAAGTGCTTAAATCCCTTTATTTTGTCTTTAATATGAAATGCGAATATGAGATAGCTCAGAAAAAAACCCCAAAACTATAAATAAGGACAAGAAGGTCAGAATTGCATAAAGGTCTCTTAAGGAAAGAGGAGACAAAGTGGGCTTGTATTTTTAAACTATATCTTTTCACCTGCCTTATTCTTTTTCCCCTTCCTTCCTCTCTTTCTTGCACTCTCCCCAGCATACAATACTGTGGTCAGGCTGATCCTCTTTCTAGCAGGTATATGTAGGTTGCTCCAAAGCAACTAAGAAATCCTGACCCCAGTATGTGTGTTCACAATGTCACGCTGACTTGCCCTCTGCAAGAGCTCTACAATGTCTGCTTACCTGTGTGCACTGATTTAAGGACTCTGTCACATCTGAGGGGCATAGAGGAGCCTCCTGAAGATTTCTGTAGTAGTTCCAGCTGTCAAATCTCTCATCATCTGTTTAATAAAGCACCAGCAAGGTCAAATAGGGAATTCGCTGCATTCTGCACCTAAAGGAATGGAAACACATTAACAGTGCAGTGATTTTAATCCTCCCTGATAAATAGTACATGAAGAGTGGTGTTCCCAGTCCCTCCCCCTCTTACCCAGCTCTTTCCACTGACCTTTTTACTCCTGGCTGTCACTGGACAGTGAAGTAAACAGTCAATTTGGTAAAGGACTACAGAAGAATTTAAGCCATGCTCAGGAGCAGAGCAAAGATTCATTTTCTGAAGAGACTGCAATATTTCCCTTTAGTGGGGAAAGGACAGCTTTAAAATAATACCATTTGCAGCATGGCTGTGTCACACACGAGGACCTTGGGAGGGTGTCTGTCCCTGAGAGAGCAGCATGGTCCTGCTGGGACACCCCCTCACCCCTGCTCCAGTGCAATGCTCCTCTGACTGCACTGGCAGCCAGACTGAGGCTTCCTTGCTCTTTAATGACTGAAACACACATTTGCTTTCAGAGCAGGTTAATTTACATACCATGCTGCAGCTGTAAAACACTTGCTAACAAATAGAGCTAATTAATAGAACTGTAGGTGTTCAGAGAACCTGGTTAATTTAGCCATGAAGAGATTACTGAATGCTCAATAGGAGCCTCTTGAATGACAAGCATAACCTTACCCACTGTGAAGCTGCGGTCACACTAATTCTGTTATGATTGAAGTCATTTACAAGAAGTGAGGCTTCAGCTGCAGTCAGCACTGATGCTATTTTCAACAGTCAAGAAAAAGTGTCCCCTAGGGCAACACACTGACCATACCTAGCCATCAATACTCTTCACCCAGCTTGTACTTAATCCTCTATTGAACAGTGTATCCACCTCTTGCAGCTTCTCCTTCAGATCCAGTGTCAGCCCCTTCTATTGTGCTGGGCTGTCAGTCAGTCCCTGGCTCTCCTTCCACCCCTCCATTCATGGTGCTCACAGCTGTGTGAACAATGCACTTACTCATTAATTCTAGCTTTAAGACAAAGGCTGTGTAACAGCGACTTAATTAGAACTCTACATTGCTTTCTGTGCAGTTAAAGTGTAAGCTAACAACTGCATGTACAGTAGGTTTCCTGGATGTTTCTCCCAATTGCAAAGAAGTGCCCATTCAAGTCTTTTCATTGCCACTGACTTGCCTGTTGTCATACTTCTGCACAGGACTCAGATCCTGTCACTGTATCTGACTTTTTCCACTACAGCTGTTTCCCAACATAGCAGCCAAATTCGCTACACCTGGGGCCAACTTGCTCTTTGAGTCACCATGGAATAAGAGACACATGGGCCAGCAGGGAGCCTACAGGTCAGCACAACTTCTCCCACCCATCCCAGCATGTAACCATATTACAGCAGAGCAGCAAAGGCTGACTGAGTGGTAAAGAGGAACTTTCCTTACGTGATTAGCGTGTTTTTAATCAGAGGCTTCTCACACACTATTGCCAACCCCTTACCACTTCTTCCATAGAAATACTCATTAAATGCCTCTTTCTTCCCAACGTAATTAATTCCTTTTTAGTTCTATTTTTGTTATAGGAAAGGGTTATTTGGTTTAATCTGAATTCTACAGCCTGTAGTTGTCTGTACTGGATATGGTGGGCCAAAACATGCTCAGCTTTACAGTGAGATATTCCATGGGCAGATCCAGAATGGTGCCGGGAGGCCTGAGAGGACCCTGACCCAGACATCTGTGCACTCACAGTATTGCCTGGGCTAAGGATGTATACACAGTGGTGTTAGCTTACTGTAACTTGTGGATCAGATCTAGTGATTGTCAGGGGGACATTAATTCCACAAAGCCCCTTTACTTATATTTTACAGCATCTTTGCATGCTATAAAGATTTGAAGGCTAGAAGTCACAAATGTATTCATCTGGTTTGGCTTTCTGTATATTAAAAAAGGCCTCCAAAGTTTTGCCAGGGATTTTTATTCCAGCAAAGCACATAGTTATGCCTGCTGCATAAGTGAACATTATCAAAGCCAGTTATGTGTAATCAAACTTAGCAGAGTTTTCAGGCAGACATCCAATCTCCACTGAAGGATGTCAAGCACCAAAGAATTTACTCTTCCACGTGCTCTCCCACCAGTTAACACACTGGCTGCATTACAATGCAACTTTTCTGATTATCAACATATCTGGCTAGTCATAGTTCTCTTTTCATTTGGGATTACAACAGAGCATGGCATAGCTGGAGAGGGAATAAAGTCCTAAAGTAGATGGTGGGACATTTTTACTCCTTACCTGACAGAACAGGACTGGGCACATGGCTGGCTTCTTTTATGTAAGGTGAGCTAGTTGCCCCTAGGACTTACTGAGCTTTGTCATGAGAGAGAAAAGAGGAAAGCCTCGATCATCAGTCTTAGTCAAGCACATTGGGAAAGCAGAAGAATCTGAAGTTGCTATAAATCAAGTTCCTCCCCCTCTCAGGCAGCTGAAATGCAGATAGTGAAGAAACTGTAACTAACGTACTAAAATAAGATGTGCAGGCCACACAGACAAAAAGTTTGGAAAGATGCACCCAGTTGTATAGGCAAGTAAGATAAGTAGTTTAGGCATTTACTTAGATGTTGTCAAATCTCTTGGAGTTTCTGTGTTCTGTTTTAGTTGCTTTTCACAGCATAAATGGACATCCTGGCTCTGTTAAAAAAGCAAACAACTATTTAGCCCTTCCTTATCCTCCTGTTAATTGGCCTCCTGATACTCTGCAGTGGACTTGGAGTAGCAGAAAAGAGATCAGTGGTTTCAGTAGTCAAGACACATGATATGTACACAGGTGAATATGTTACTAATGAGAAAGGAGAGGAATGAACTTAGTAGCAACCAACAAAAACTAGGAAAAATAATCAGCAAATTTTCAGAGGAGATAGTGATGGGAAGATTTACTGTGATGAATGCAGGGACATTTAGTGGTGGTGTCAGCAGAAGCAGAGAATAAGGGATAGGGAGATAGCTTGAGGAGGAAGGCACAAGTGGGATCAAATCTCAAAGTCAGTACTTTTCATGTAGCTATAAAGCCATCCTTTAATTTGGTTACAGTGCTCCCCAGTTAAGTCAGGATCGAGTGAAAAGTTACCAGTTTACTGGCAGATTGAATACGTTGTCACTGTAAAGGCAGCCTCTGAATTCAGTTACCTTATCTTAGGCTGAAGATCTTAGATAATTTCACCAATCCCTTCCATCTTTCACAAAGTTTAAACTGAAAATAAGGTGCTTTACTATACTGGTCTAACAGGCACCCTGGAGGTAGCGTTAGCACAGGACAGCCAGCAGCTGGGTGAAGCCACAGGAGCACAGAGGAGCTCCCAGCACTGTACCGTTCCCACGGATCCTGAATTGAAGGACACTTCACAAGACATGGTATGAATGTGAATAGATAGGGAAGGTACTGTGGATCTATTATTTCTCTTGGTAAACCTGCTTGAGTCACAACATTAACACATGTTGGGGGAAAAATAAAAATATTAACCATATTCAAAGGCAAGTTTATCCTATCAAAACATACAAACATCTGGAGTGAAATCTTGGCTCCAGTGAAATCTATTTCTGGTGAAGATCAACTTTTCTATAGACAGTATTATTAAATAACAGAAAGTATCTTTTAAAAATTAACTCTAAGACCTATGGTTGCATCATGAAGATTTCTTACTTGATAGAGCCCCAGCTAACTCACAGGTTGAGGGTGATGTGAAACTGCATCTATGCTGTTCAGTTTTGATATTAAAAGTGTGTATACAAGATGGTGTGCACTTTCCTGCCCCCATTCCTTCCAGTTCTGCAGAATATTTGCAAGTCTCCCCTGTGCCCTTCAGACTGAAACTGGTAACTATGTTACATGTTCACCCTAACCAAACTTTCCCCAAATCAACTTCCCTACAGCAAAAACTATTACTGGAATTTGAGTCAGACTGAACTTTCAGGCTGAGATTTTAGGCATCGTCTCTGGGATTTGAACAACTTCTGTTATGCCAAATGAATCCTCTAAGTTTCCATTCAGTAAAGAAAAGAAAAAGAAGGCTCCAATGGGAGAAACTTGAGAACCCCCTGAGACCTTACAGGGGATTCATTACTGGCCCAGAGGGCAGAGCTGTCTAAACCATCTCATGCCTTATCCACAAACTGGTTTATAGCATTCAGTATGCTGCTGTACACTGGGTTTGTACACACTTCCAACAACTAATACATGTACATCTGCTGCTGTAATCCATCACCTCACTGCTGAAAAGCAGTTAACTACTTTCTGGAGTGGACAGCTGAAGCATAAGGAGTCTAGAAGAAGGCTCAGAGATGATGAGTGTTCACACACAGGGACAGTGATAACTGGGTTTCTCTGGCCTGAGAAGCCAGACACAGTATCTCATAGGGTGGTGTGGATGACCTTCTCAGATAGCCTGTTTGTCTTTGGAGCCAGACTGACTGTCATGATGGGAGTCCAGGTCAGACTGGGAATTAAGGGATGTTGCTAAGGGATGACTTTTTGAACAGGCGGCAGTATCATTTGTCCTTGGGACTAAATAAGAACATCTCACCTAAATTGTGGGTTGCAGTTGTAAAGGTCTCAAGCACCGGTGAGACTTTAAATGTCTTCAACTTTCTGCCAGGGACACACAGTTTTGAGGACTTTAAGTTTAGTATAGAATACACCAGGAACAGTTGATATATTCTAACACACAAAGTTGAATGAGGGGCCCAGATGCCACTCTGGCCTTGAATTGTATTAATAGAGCCAGGTACATACTGGTCAGAGGGATTTTCTCTGGAGTCTAAGTGCAAATAAAGGAGGACAGCTTCTGTTTCAGGAGCAGAGAGTGAGGAGGAATGTGAAATAGCAGGGCTTACTGAAGCTGTAAGGCAGAAAGGATGCTCCAGTTAGCCACAGAAGTCCTTAGCACAGGAAAAGAAAATAGGAAAGAACAGAAATTCAGCCTTTGGGTGAAGTGCTGCAGAAATGAGGCTTAGGACTCTGAACTCCAAACATGGAAACTATCTCCTCTGTGATTCTGGAATCTTGCAATATATAGTTTGTACAAAATATCTACTTGTAAATAGTTTGAGTGAACCAGACTCATGGACAGCACCCTTTCCAAGGCATCAGGAACCCTCAGTTTCGTTTTGGACTCTGCCAACAAATTATTCTATACATCATACTATACCTTGTCATCTCCCCCAGGTTTTAACTGTATGAATAATTTAGACTGATTTTTCACAGCACATAACAGAATGTGTACCATCCTTTTTTGGACCATTAGGCAACACTGCAAGGGTTTCAGTAACAGAGTACTCAGTAAAGAGAGGTTTGGCTTTTTTTTTTATTTCATTATGGCCTATTCTCTTTCTAGTCCTTTTACAGCTGCCCTGCTGAAACCACAACAAATTCCACACCTTTCTGACAGTAGGATAAAAGTCTCTTAATTCAAACTCTGAGTCTATAAACCTCCCCATGCCTTCATTCCCTTACCTGTGCAACGGGTATCATGCTACAAGATTTACTGTAATACACATGTATTTAGGAAGAGCCTTTAACTCTGGGGAATAAAAGTACAAAGGCCTAGGTATCAGGAAGTATTTGCTGATTATTTTTTCATATGTCTTAAGTATTATTTTATATCTATTTTTAAAACAAATGTGCCTAATGAGGAAGAAGTTGTCCATGTGAACTGCGCAACCATACTGTGTATCTTTTTATTATGCTTTGGAAGTAATAAAACCTAGGTAATCTTTCTTCCTGGTAAGTGTAATTTATGCCCTGTGTGTAAAACCATAGAGAAGCTCATTGCCAAGGTGAATACAATGACAATTTCTACCACAGACACTGAAATAGCTTAGGACTTCCAAATCTGCATTAAAAGACACAAGAGTACAGGTAAGGCTATGTCTGTATACCAAGTATAAAATGAGGACTACACAGTCCGGGGCTGCCTTTCTCACCCATCAATATTATTTTCTCCTTGCTCTCCTACATACTTCATTTCCTTTGTAATTTCAATACAATTTTATGCAGACAGTGATTTTAAAATGTAGCACATCAGTCCAAAGTATGTTTTGGGACTGAAAGCCCAGATAGATAGGTTTTATCAGTGACAATTCTACTGGGGAAGAATAATCTCTTCTGTCTCCTTAAAGTTTAAAAATACCACAGTTCATCTGCCAGACCTGAACTTCTGATCCAGGTGAAAGGAAAAGCTGACTACTACATGCAGTCTTGTGTTGTTACACCATATAGAAACCAGTATCTGTTAATATTCTATACAAGCCCAGCTGAAGCCCAAAAGCAATTGTGCATCGATGCTAAACACAACCCAAAGGCATACTGCAAGCTGGTATAAGCAGGCTTTGAGTGAATTTATGAGTGTGCGTGTGTAATTCCACTAGCTTGAATTCTGGCCATTGGTGGATCAAAATAATAACTGCAGGGCCAGCTTGAAGCAAATGCCAGCTTTAACTAATGGCCAGAGGTCTTCAGGATTTCTTACAGGACCTAATTCAATCTCTAGTGAAGTCAACAGAACTGAGCTCAAAACTAACCTTGAGAAAAAATGTTTCCTCCCTAAAGGATAATTCTGTGTGAAATCTGGGAAGACTGTAGCATGTCAGAGAAAAGCATCCTGGAAGGCTGTGAAATTTTGGAAGGACATAATGCATTCGAGAGAGCCAGAGAAAAATATAAGATGGATTTTGAAAGAACTGCATGGAGGGAATAACAGTTGCAAGGGCATACAGGTGGTTCTCACAAATTCTCTTGCCAGCTGTAATCCCTTATGAAAAAAGGAGTCCCAAGTGCAGAACAATTATACAGCTAGTTTAGAGCTTTTTGCTCTGTGGTTCAGACATGTTACATAATCCAGCATAGTCCTAAAACTGCTGAGTTTCCACTGACAATGGTGAAGGCCTGAGCCCTTACTGAGGACTTGGAGAAGACACACAATTAATCACCATACAAATTATGCTACTGTTGGTCCAAATTTTTAAAGCTTGAACTTGTTGCAGGTCAGTTTTAGCAGCCTCTAGTGCTTGAGCTGAAATGAATGCATTCTCATTCAAGCTTAATCCACATTAAGTGCACAATTAAGATAATGTGCTGATTGTAGAGAAAAAAGGGAGGGTAAAGAGACACCTATTAGACACCTTCATAAGACAGTGTCTTTTTAAATAACCATGAGCAAAGTATTTATGAAGCTCTCCCAGTCTGAGTCATAAAGTATGTAGCAGGCAGATTATGAAAGTATCTTGGCCTCACTAGTTATAAAACACACGAAAGCAACTGAATTTTAAATACTGTCTATTGGGTCAGGTGGTCATTCATACATTTAGATTAGGACAGTTTTGGCCAAGTGCAGCTCAGAAAATTTGGTAAAATAGTAGCTTGCAAAATTGTTCCAATTGTTCCAAACTCCGTTTGACCTCTGGAGACCACGTGTCACCACGTCAAAACAGATTAAGGGAAAAGAAACTAAAATCGAAATAAGAATAACTACAGTCTACTCACTTTTACATTAACCTCTTGCAGGTCCTCCTTTTGCTTAGTTGCATAATGAGAAGCACAGATTGTACAGTATGTCACTCTAGCTCAACAGGCGCTGGCATCCAAACACAAGGAAAACAAATCCCTTCCTTTTAATTCCAGTCTATCCTGCTTCCCACGATTTTCTGTCCTCCAGCACAGTTCAGTTCCTAGGAAGAGTTGTGCAATACAAATTTACTGTTGCCTGTGCTAACAAAATAATTGACCTGCCATGAAAAAGCTGCCATAAATATTATCTCCTCTTGGTAACTACTAACAGCTAAATTGCATGGGGTAATGCTGTTTGCTATTAATGTCATTTTAAAGAGACATGATGCTTACAAATCTAAATAGAACAGCCAGTAGCCTGTTCCATGCAGGGTGTACAACAAATGGCACATTTTACTGTAAAACAAGTACAGCAGAACCACCACAGTTAAAAAACATATCTCAGTCACAGTCCTCTACATTTGCTGGTCAGAAGTGATCCTCCAGGAAACTGAAGGCTGAGAAGGGGAAAAGAGCATCACCAAATAATACTTACTAATGTTATTGACAGTGGAAGAGGAAAACAACCAGCTTTTCACTGAACTCAGATCCTGCTTTACAAATCAATTCAGGTTTTCTGCCCTGTATGGTTCAATATTAAGAGGTCTGACATAGATGAGCTAGTCAATATTCCAAATCTGGTCCAGTTTTATTAATTTTACTGTAAGCTTAAATGAAATAAATATCCTCATATGACCAAGCTGGAGCTCAGATTTGCAAACACTAGTCCTGCTTTAGCAATACTCCAGTCTGTGACCTCTGCTTCAGCCACTTTAGGAAATGTAGCTGATAACCCAGGAGCAAGTCCGGGAAAAGGAATTAAGCATCTGGAGACTTAAGTGTGGATAGGAGAGGGAATAAAGATGTAATCACAAATAATTAAAATCCAGAAATAATTCTGGAACAATGACTAAATCACAGAATTTCTCAGGTGCAGAGATCAACTGAAGCAGCAAGTTGCAGACATCCCCTGCTCTCCTCTGCTCAGCCCAGAGATGCAGTAGGGTTTGTACAGCCTCCACAGACCAAAGTGCCTTCCCCTCTTCCACAGAAGCCTGTGTAGTACAGGACCTTTGCCTCTGAGGGAGGCAACAAGGACTTAAACCAAATCCTCTCCCAGCACTGAATCTGTTTGGAAGCAAGTGCTCTGGCTACTAGACTACTGGGGAAAAACAAAAATAAATGTTTCTTGGCAAATACAACTACCACCTCAGGATTCTCACATTTGGTTGTGGAACACTGTGAAAGGGCAAGACCATCCATATACCCAAGACAACCACCTCCCAAGAGCAAAAATATGAAAAGGAGAACTTCTCAATAACTAAATACTTCCGTGAATCTCTATGGAAGTTTATGGAGATTTGCTATTGATATAGAGGCAGCAAAAGCAGGCCTAGATTGGGCATGTATCATGCTGACACAATAGGTATTCTCCCTCCTACGACTAGTCAAGAGCCTTGATTTCAGTAGAAAGGCTTACTCACTGTATAATGACCTATCAAATAATGCCATCTGGCCTGCGCTAATCAGATCTGACTGTAAAGTGCCTGGGTAGCTCTGACAGTAACAGAAACAGGATGCTGGTAGTTGACAGGAAGTTCAGGTGTTAGAGTACAAGAAAGTCAGAAGTGCTTCCTTGCCAGCTCCTGGGTTTGCACAGACAGAAAGCATATGACCTAATTTAGGAGAATCCTGCAGATCAGGATATTAGTCTTCTATTTGCCACTTCATCAATGATAAACTTGAATTTGATTGCTATTATACTTCAGCAACTTGCCAGCACTCAGCTGTTTAGAGGCTCTGTTCTGCTTTTTAGCACGTGGTATGAGTAACACTGAGATTTCATTTCAGGATTTTTCTCTTTCCTTTGTTTTATTTTGAAAATCCCAAAGGACATCTCTTGGAAAGATTATTTGCCTGTATTTAATATTGTTTGAATGTGCTTTTGTTAGTCTTACTGAGGGTTTTTCCTTCCCTTCTGTTCCTCTATTTCACAGAAGGGTCTTACTCACATAATTGTAATCCTTTAATTCTTCAGTTCATACATCCCTTCCCAAATGCTCAAGGAACTTCAGGCTTAGGTATGGTCATCTGGACAACTGCTTTGCCACATGATTTAAGAAAGACCTATTAAGCCTCCCACGCTGAGGGTAAGGCCCTTCTCTGAAGTTCTTGCTAGTTAATTCCCTACAGAAATACATCATACATTTATGCTCCTCCATGTAGACTTATTTCTGCTCTGTGGCCTCATACATTGCTACTGATGACTGTGCAATCAAAAGATCTGATTGCTGTGGGCTGTGCATCACGGAGACACACTCCCAACAATGAGACAGCTTCTTCTCTCCAGCTAGCACACAGCAGCCTTGTGTCAAGACCCTTCCTCAATGCCAGAATTTGGTGTACTGGGAAGACACCTTGTCCCATGAAGGCCACCACTCTCTCTTGTGAAGAGGAAATTGGAGAGAAATTTGTGTATATTCCGATAATGCTCTAACTGGATTTTTGACCAATACCTAGCTACCAGTTTCTATGGAAAGAGGCTCAGTTGCTTTATGTGAACAAACAAGGCTTTGCAGAGAACTTTCTACAGAGGCAACACAAGGAAATTATGTCACAAACCCATTCTCTCTTGTTCTCCACCCCAATGACACTTCAGGAGTTTATCTGCACTCACACAACCTGTGGGATGGGAATCCCCTTTAAAAAAACCCTCTGCTGGCTTCAGAAGTCTTGTAAAACTGTTGCATTGCAACCAGGCTGCAAGTAAGCAAGGCAGAGAAAGGACAGAGTGACAAGGGTGGCTGTTCTGGTTCTCTCACCCTCAGAAAGCTGAAAAATCTGGAGGTGAAGGGGGCCATGCTCTCACCTGTAAGGAAGGAGTGGGGGATTTCCCCCTTCTTCCCAAGGAGAAATCCATAAGGAAACTATCATGGCATTTCCTTATCTGTGTGTCTCCTCCTGTGGGATTTCAAAAATTGTTGTTACACAAGTTGTGAAATCTGCCCTGTCCTTTCAGAGGGGGAGGGGGCAAGTACAGACTTGCTGGAACTGGATGACAGCAAAAGGACAGAGGTAGGTGCACTTCCTCCCCATGTGTTTATACTGGCACCTGTAAGAATTTATGTAGTACAGGAGGAGCTGGCTCTGAGCCAACCTGCTCTGGCTTTCAGCAGGCATTAGTCATTTTGGCTTCATAATGGTCTAAATACACCCAGCTACTGGTTGGCAAGCTTCAATCTACCTGCCACGGACATAATTTCTGATAGCAGGAGTCCCATATCAGCTGAAACATATGCTGCCAGCAACTGAGATGAAGCAAAAGAGAAGAGGTGGGTATGGTGCAGATAGGCACACACAGACACGTAATGGGCTGATGGTTCTTCCCACATCTGGCGAGACTCACGTGAGAGCCAAAGCAGAGATTGTTGGAACTGTTTGAAGGTAATGATAGAAACATTTAACATTGGGAAAGTGGTGCTCATTCACTCATTATGATGATGTTATGTGAAATTTCCGTGATTTTCCTTAAAAAGGTGATGATACACTTTGAAGTCCTTACTTGGTAGGGCAAATGCATGTATTCATGGGAAGTGAAAAAGGGTCTCATTTCATCCAAGGAGCTATAAAGTAATTCCTTTAACCATTCATACATGGCAGATACTGTTCCTCTTTCTACCTCTACTAGATAATTCTTTCCTCTTCTCTCCTAGAGGTAAACACTACAGTGCCTTCAGTACATTCCTGTAATGCATATATTGTGCTGAGTGGTTGATCCTCCGAACTGAAACTGATAACAACTAAAAGACACTCTCTGCAAAAGCAGGCTCACCCATATTCTTTGTGTAGCCCCCACACCAAAGCATTAGAGATAACATGAAGGACTTAGCCCAACTGGCTTGACCCTCAACAGCGTGGCCAGTATAACCTTTCTTTGAATTGCTCTAAATCAAAATGTAAACTCTTAGCACATTCATCAAGTCTGGTAAGTAAAACCAGTCCTAGTATATATTTTGCATTCCTAAAAGTGATTTTTTTCTCAATAATTTTAGCTCTTTCCTGTTAGCCAGTAACTAGAAGGCTGCTGGCTGTATATTTCATGTGATAGAAACAATCAAGGCAGGGTGTTTTTTAAACAACTCAGGAGTGTGGTGTCACAGATAGCTGAGACTATCCAGCACCTTCCCCCACAACTTGGCCTTTCTCTTTCTCCATATCCCTGCTCCTGGGCCATGGGATCCCACCTCATCCTTTATGGTGGCTCTCGAACCCTTCCAGAACCAAGAAAACTTGCTGTCTTAGGGGGAAAAAAATAATTAATCCAGTCACATCGCATTAAGGAGCTAAAATGGCAAAAAAAAGCACCCAAGAAACATCAGAGCTGGTGCAAAACAGCAGCAGAAATATGTGCCTGGGACAGATTAGAATTTTTCAGGTTTTAGGATTACTGGCTGTTCTGTTATTTGTGTTAACCTCCACACTGTTGTAATCAAGAAACACCCTTGTGTATTATAGAACAAGGAGAGTTTATAGGATGTACTAGCTCCTGTTTGCTTACCAGATCTGGCAAATCAGTCCTGCAGAACGTCAATAAAAGACAAACTTCTCAATCTAGACCAGAGTCACTGAACTGCTATTGCAGGAGCCTGCTGTTGAGTTTGGCAGGATCATACTGGAAAGAAAATACTGAACTGAAAGCATGTACCCAATAGCTAGTCTATTAATAATGTGGCAGGTAGGATCCAAACAAACACGTAAAGTGATTGACTTTGCTACTTCTGTCACAAAAAGGGAATGGCCATGCTGATATGAAAAGCCTGCTGAGGAAAGAGTTGAATACAAAACCTTCTCTCCATTAATTCTCCAGGGTAAATTCAAAATTTAAAAGTTAAATTTAGATTTCATTGGGGAAACACAATAAAACAAAATGAACCCAACCCAAACCAAAATAGCTGTAATCAAGGCTGAAAATTTATGGAGTAAAATAAAAGACTGACCAAGAGAAAAACCATGGCACTGACTAATCCAAGAATATTTTGGATTTACAGTGAACTGCATTAGCAAGCAATACAGAATTAAAGGCCTCAGTTTTCCTCAGACTTTTTTAGGCAAAATTCCCATTGAAGTTGCTGCAGAAAGTTGACAGCGATTGCAAAACTGAATTCAAAAGAGATCTCAAAAGGATTTGAGTTCTTGCTAAAACATAAGAAATCCCTTTTGCGCAAAAAGTAATTGAGGGGTTGGAGAAAAACAGCCTATTTTATTTGCCTGGTTACATCTTCTGCATCAGTTCAGATTTAAATTGTGATTTCATGGGTAGGGCCATCAGATTATACCTTTCCAGAAATTAAGTTCTCTTCAGGGGAAGGGCTGCAGCTGAATAAGAGCCCGAGCATCTGATCCAAAGGCCACTGGCAACTGAGAGAAAGTTTCCAATGGTCTGTGGAGATTTAGACTTCAGAACAGGAAGAAATAGCAGAGTCTTTTCTGAGTGCATGAAGAATCAAAGCCTTTTGGCCCACAGCAGGCACATGCAGGGACTACCACAGGGCTTCGTTCATGTGACTCGTACGTACAGACCGTCACTGGTTCAAAGCAGGCATACAAGACAACACTGAGCACTTGGAAAAATGGGAAGGAGGAAGACAGGAGGAGGAAAAAACAACCGTAATGTTTTTTACTTACTGGAATCCGAGATCATCTTCACAGAAAATGCAGTTGGTTACTATAATTTGGAAAATGAGTGCTGTCATCTGCCTGTTGGTAGTTCCCTGAAAAGAAAGAGGAGGCTTTAGCCCAGTATGCTCTTATTTTTTTGCACAGGAGCTGTTAAGTCCTTTTGTCTTGCTGCAGGATACTTTTAAAAAACTCCAGCTTTCTCAGTGCTTGGAACATACCTGAGGTAAGAGAGTAGTATCTGCATGAGGAACCCCTCAGGGCACTACTTAGTATCTCACTGGAGGATGTTCTTCCCCAGGTAGGGAAGCAGTGGGGAGGTGTTGGCTGAGGCTGGGTGTCCGAGTCTGCTATGCTTCAGTTACTCCTAATTAAATAAGATAGCACAGATTTAATGAGGGCCAGAGGGGGAACAAAACAGGCTATAACCTGTTCCCCCTGCTAGCTCTAACTTAGCAACTGCTCTGTCACAACATGGTCTTACCTCATCTCCATGCAACTGAATCAGCCCTTGTAGGGCCAGGGCAGGGCAAATTAACTTTTTCACTGTTCCACTGAGTAGCAATGCACTTCTGTTAACACAAAGACCCTGCTAGGATCATAGATGTGTCTCTGTGTTTCTGCTTGTAGCAGAACTTGGTATAGCTGTGCTTTCTAAAGGTGCTCCAGACGTAGTGCACACAGCACCAAACAACTCAGCCCTCCTAGGAAACACCAAAGGCATACAAGGCAAGGATTTATTTGTGCCCATACATTTTCAAAAGATGCCAGCTCAATCTGTACTAGAAGCAAGCAGTGACCTACAAATCTGAAATGAAACAGAATACCATGGTACATCAGCAAAATGTTCCCAGGCACAGTTCTGGAGCAATGACTACTTAGCTAGTGAAAATATTTTAACTGGATTTGCACAGCTTTTGTCAAATATGCTCAAAAATGTTTGAAAAGAAGCATACAACATGGCACACGCATATTCATGTCAATTCCAGTAACACACTCTCTGCACAGTTGAATTGTCCTGACAATACTGTAACAGCAAAGGCTGCTAAAACAGTTGTTTTTAAAAGAGGTACAGCAGGTCAGCTCAACACGAGAGATGACTGTAACTTTCAGTAAAGCACCCGCTTAGCGAACCGAGCCTGGGATGTGTTGTGCTTTTGTAGTTCAAAGGGAGCATGTCTCTGTGCGCGTTTGGCTTTTAACACCATCCCTCCATGTGATTAAAGAAAGCCACAAGAAAGAGGTTTCTACATTATTATCTCTTCCTGGAAAACAAACCTGACTGTTTCCCCGAAGTTTGCTGGTACAGAATTATGCAGCTTTAAAGGCAGCCAGACATTTTGGCTGCCCATCCACTTGCCTTCCTTGCAGTTGTCATTATCTCTGTTTTACTTTACCTGGAACTTAACAATTCCTCAGTCTCTTTTCTCCTAGGTTTCAGTAACTCTTCAAAATGAAAATCAATAGCGTTCCTTTTACTCCAAGGTACAGCCTTTCAGATAATCACGTCATGTTGTGCGGCAGCTGCTTGGAGCCTATGCAGCAGAAATAGCCCTTGGATGAAGAGTTTCCAGTAAAGGAGCTGCCTTTTTCTAGCATTTCACTGTTTACTTGTAACATTGGTTTAGACCAACATTGGGTTTTTATCAAGTGATTCGAGTGACATGTTAGTGGCATGGCTAAGAAAACTCAGAAAGTTTTTTTTTTAAAATTACCTCACCTTAGGGGCTCTAAATAAACAAAGATCTTGTGAGTCAGTGGATTTCATTCCTGTCAAATGGACACTGAATTTAAACAAAATCAGCAGAACTGCATGTGTAATTTCAGTTTCTGTTTTGCTGTTAACAGGCTTCTAAATGGGTTATAGTAATTCTACATCTTTTTTAAGAAACTTGTCACCATGACAGATAGATGAGAGGCCTCAGGAAACCCCCCTCCCTCTTCTCCCAGAAGCGTCAGGTTTGCGAGGAAGAGTTGGCATTGCAAAAGTCTGGACATAATTTAACAAATTTTCTCAGTAGACAGGGCCAGAGACTCACCCGCTGAAGATTCAGGACAGTCTCCCTGATGCAAGTGCAACTCTGCAGATGGGTGGCCTCATCCTTCCCTGGAAATACACAGCACGAACTCAAAGAACTGAGCACTGAAAGTTAATATGGTATGGCTGACAGTTCTCACAATCCAAATTATCTGAAATATCAAATGACCTCCGAGACAAGCCAGGTTTCTGTTAGTACTGTGGAGAAGTTGATTTAAGTATAAAACTTGTCAGGAGTTCACAGTGACACATGGAAAGATGAAAGTAGCATATTCTTAGAAATACAGTGACAGGGCTCGGGGGGGAGGGTTGTGGGCAAAGGACTGCAGCAAGGCAAATTGTTGCATTTGGTTTGTCTTGGATCTTTTTTTCAGAGAAAATTTAACTTATGTGGTTTTTGAAATGTTACATATATATTTATATTTATACTACAAATAGAGTGATGGCTTTGTGGTGGATTGTGGTACGATAACATAAATGCAACTAGTTACCCCTCTGCTCTGTCCACGTAAGACAAACATGGGCATAACCGTCCCCCAACCCTGTCCACAAGACAAGTCACCCTGCTAAATATTTATTTTTTCCCCATCATCAACAAATATGGATTGTTTCCTTGTTTTACTTGCCTCATCTGGTGTAATCGTAGAGTGAACTATCAAGAGCAGATATAGCAGCTGAAGATGGGAGTTTTAATCTGTAAAAGATCCAAAGCTTTCCTTTAAGAGACTCATCTCTTTTCGTAAGAATAATTGAATTTTAACATCGCCACCACAAGGCTTGTGATTAAGCTATTTTGGTTAATCTTAAAAGATTTGTAACAGGAAATTGTTGTAACTTTTCTTTCCTTTTCCCTCAGAGGCTTCTGCTATTGTGTAGAGGAAACCCGGGTTTATAAACAGAGAGCTACAAAAAACAAAGAGCAAAACCAGTCAAAGTTTACAAGTGTGCAGTTCGGCCAAGAGTCCATACTGACAGATACCCCAAAATCTTCACCATCATGCCCAGGCTAAAAAATGCCCTCCTTCAAGAACCTGTACTGTTAAGAGTCCTGAAGACAACTTCGTGTACAGGTAAGGTGCCAAACTGCAGTGAAACTTGGCCTTACTGGGACATTTCAGGACTGCACAAACGGATTCACATAACGTCAACAAAACCAATGCCTGGTGAGAGCTTGGTTGCAGATTTTAGACACAGCTCACTCTCTGTCAGGTCTGTAGGGCTGATAAGTAAGGAAAAAGTACATATTGATCTTGGTCAGAGAAGTGGCACATGGGCTTTCTTTTCCCTTTAGAGCACAGTCGTGTTCTATAGGAATGGTCCAACTGAAGCTTTGCTGCAACTGCATAGTGACCTTTTTATAACCCTCTATTGCCTACATGATCAGTCAGCAGCTGTGCCAGTCAGCTTGGATTTTAAGATTTCTTCCTCCACACATCCCCAGCCTGGTCTCCTCTCATTCCAGAGAACTACAACTGGCTTTGTCCCAACTCCTTCCTGCGCAAACAGATACCCTCATCACATTGGCACTACTGCCGGGAGACACCAGCTCTCAAACAGCAGCAGCTATGACTACACTACCTGGACTACATTTCCTTCCTTCCCTCCCTCCCTCCATCCTTCCCTTTGGCCGTTACAAGCACACTGGATCTCTGTTTATCTCCTGTTATGGTGCTGCTTGGCTGCCTAGGTAATACGTGTTATTTTATTGGGCTTTCAATGTCTTCTCTGGGAAGAAATGACAGAGCAGAAGCAAGTGTCCTGCAGGCTAACTCTGACTCACAAGCACCTTTACCATTGTAGTAATATTTCTGTAAGTCTAGATAAACAAGTTTGTATTCCAGATATGTTGTCCAGGAAAAGTACAGCCACTTCAACTCATCTTCGCCAAGCAGATAGGAGATGGTTCAGACAATAGGCTTGAGAACAAGAAAAAGAAACAGCAAACTTCTCTTTAGCCTACACGTAGGCCGATTGTATGATCCTATATCAGAATACACATAAATCACATGTAGCAATAAGTCACTTAGTTGGGTGTCTGTTCATTCAAACCAGAATGATTCTACAATGCCCACAATACATTAGGTGGAATAGCTTAACTGAAAACAGTCTGGTGAGAGAATGATTTAGCCCAGAAGTATGTGGCTGATGAGCAGGAGTTCCAGGTCCCAAAATAGCTCCATTAAAGCTCAGTAAAGTAAGCAAGCATCTCTCACAGTGTCATTTTCTGCAAAACACAGGACTGTAAAGCCACCTCAGCTGGCAGCTTTCTAGAACTGTGATGATCATTGAGAGCACTGATTGATGCAAATACTGTTTTTCTTCAAAATTCTCAAAAAGTGGGGTTTTGAAGCACATCCAGACACACGAAACTTTCCTTTAAACAATAATCTCATTGCAAAGTACTGACATGCCAAGGATTTCCCCTCATTCAGGAGGTAAGTGCAACATGGAAAGTAACAACATGCATACCAGTATTCTGCAGCCTAGACTGATTGGGGCAGAGCCGAAATGCTTTTTGGTGGAAGCTTTTAAGACATAGATTCTAGGCTGAAGTCTTTAATCACGACTTGAGTCCATCTTTCTCCAGACTTGGCTATTTTCAGCCCACATCCAAAATTCATACCTCACTGAATGATTCTATCCAGTGCGCTTCAAAGTCCAAGCATTCTGAATAACTGCCACCTACACTAATGTTCAAAAGTAGTTTACGCTTGACTTACATTTTACTTTCTTACTATAGTCAAAACCCCTGTTTAATCACCATTTCCAGTTAACTCTTACCCATTTTTGAAGATCTATATGTTCACTAGTTGGAGAGAGATAACTCTGGATGTAAGCACCAGAACTAGTCAGTAATGTAACAAGGGTTTGTTTTATGACCAAAAAAAGCTGAACTGGAAAAAACATATCCTCTGTGGTACTGATCCAGTGTGATGACAAGTGGCAGGAGATAGCATAGTTCTCAGTTTGTTCCGTAACAGGCTACTTCAATGCTGCAATAGAAATTACAGGAATAAGGTTCAAAGGTGGATTACACGCTTATATGTATATTCAGTGTAGGAAGAAGGAAAGAATTTATTCATTGTTAGAGGACAGAGCATTTCATTCAAGCCCTGTTACCAGGAATATCCAGGAATGTATTGCTGCAATGCCTCAGGGCTGAGCCCATCAGAACTCATGCCACTTACCTATTTACCTATTTTGGAAAAGGAAGTTATTTACCTCAGGCACACATGCCCTGTCTCCTGTGCAGGATCTTCAGCCAGATGGATACTTAAACCACGCAGCAGCCATTCAGCCAAACCAGCTGATGTGGAGGGTATGCCAAGTAGTACTAATTCTGGTTGGTGGCTCATTCAGATGTGCATCTACTGTGGGTTGAAACTCCTCTTGACTACGAGGCCCTTCCTCTCCTAAACAAATCCTCCTGATGTAGTAAATACTAACCAATAATCAGGACAAATGGTCTGGAGGAGAGATTGAAAAGCAATAGAAGAGTAAGCAAAGAAGAATTCAACATCACCAAAGGAAAAAATTCATTCAATAGCACTGAGATTAACTAGTTTGGGAAAATGTCCCAGAAGAACAATCCTTATCTGGTAGTTAAAATTATTGGAAAAAGCATCAGGAAGCATGCTGGAGAGAAGGGGAAGTTGTGCTGCTATGCCATAGATAAGTTGAACATCATTTCTACTTTCACTCTAGGTTGCACTCTGTGCCACTCACTCCTGCCAAAAACTCATACACCTTCAGTTAGTATCAAGATCACATTCAGCAGAACACCTGCACAAAGTCTAGCTCCAGTACATCACACACTGAAATGACTCACATGGTAAATACTCCTATGCACACCTTCCTGAATATGTTTAATATAGGTGGATATTTATACTTCTGTCTATCTGACAGATCTGAATTTCTTAGCGTGCTTATACTTCCTTTGGAAAAAGGTTATATTTATAACAGCTTTTTATAGAACATAGTCAATGAAACTAATATACAGTACTATTACGTAACATATCTAAAAGGACACTGCTTTAATATTTTAAGAGCAGAGGAAATGCACATAGGTCCAGAGAAGCAAAAAAGAAATGTTTGAAGAGACTGATAGCGTGGAACAGGGAAGATCTGAGTTTGGAGTGACTGCAGCAAACCCCACAGCAAAAAGCTAGAGAGGAATAAAAGAGAACATCATCCAGATATGGTCAAAATAAGGATGAGAAGGAAATAAGAAAGAAGGAACAGAAAAAATGGAAGTGCACAGGTAAGGAAGAAGTGGCTGCCAGAAACATCGCCATTGTAAAGCTATTATCCCTAGTTTAATTTGGCATTTTTCTAGATACAGTTTGGTCTGAGTTGAGAAGCAATTTGATATTAATTTGAAAATACTCAGTAAGATGTCCTATCTATGAACCCTACAAGGACTCCCATTCTTCTGCATTTATTTTAGTATAAACATTTTCTTATTTTAGAATAATAAAATGTTCTTTATTTGGTTTAGTATAAAAGAAGAAAGTATGCTGAGGAGTCCTGGAAGAATGTTAACAGAACTCTTCTGTCACTGGGGCCCAAACTTGAAAGGGCACAGGCACTCAAACAGCCCTAAACTTGGGCTGGGAATTAGGTAAGTGACATTTAAAAGATTCTGGTGAAGAAAATATTACTGAATATCAGAGTGCAATTAGATTTCTGGAATGCTATATTGGGTTGCTCTGAACTATATCAGACAATATGTACACATCTAGCAGGACTTGAAAGCACAAATTCACACAGTAGCCTGCTGAGGTTAACTCAGTGACATCTGCTTAACATGTTCTGCAATTAAACAAGCAAGAGGTTCCCAACAGTCATACAGGTAGCAAAACATTTTCTTCTCCTATTAGACATTTTATTTTTTCAAGAACCAACCTTCAAAACTGTGTGGAGAGGGGGCTCTAAGCTCCAGCTCTAAGCATGAGAAGATTTTGGCACAATTCTGATCATATGGTGGAAACAACATGTGGCTCCAAATCCAGTTCCTAGATTGCTGCTAGAGAGAGCAGAACACTGCAGAGCTTGTGTGCAAGAGCAAACCGTGAAGGGTTTCCACAGCAGCTGCAGACCAGCAGGGCTCTTGGCTTCATCACAGTATCCACTAGGCATCTGCTGTACCTGCATTTGACTGGAAGAGATTGACTACAGACCTGTTAGTTGACAGAAACAGTATCAATTAGCACACATGCAGCAGCTGTTTGTTTCAGGGACACATAGCTTTGTATGTGAGGAAGAGAATCGTATGTGTGACAGCAGCAGCAGATTTTCAGAAGGTAAAGTGCCAAGGGCTACAGTTTTAGGCTGTAACTAATGACACTAGCAAACAATCCACTATTTATAAAGCTTAAGCTCTTTTGTTGATATTAGGTGTGGAGAGCAGGCATTAGCCCTCCCACGGTGAGATCAAACTTGTTATGAAAGGCTTCATCTATCCTAGTATCTTAAGTCTTATCCTCAAGACAAACTGCTCCTTTAATCACAAGACTGCCAACTAGCAAAGGGCAAGTCAGAGATTTGGTTGTGGGTGAAAAGAGAAAGATTTCAGTACAAACGTGCCATTCAGCTGGCACACTCCTTTTTCTTCAGCTTATTGCTCTCAGCCTTGTCTCCTAACAGCTTTCAATCTTGTTCCTTTCCCATGGCTTTAACCTGGACCTAACACAGCAACAAACCACAATCCATCCTGCACCTTGAAGGGAAAAACAGAAAGCAAACATTTAAACCATTTTAGTTGTCTCAAAGATAACAGTATATTAAAAGTCTGTCTACATTAAAAGTACATTAAGTTCTTCCTGCCTTCTGAGTCTTTGACTTTCAGCCTTTTGAACCTTACGAGGTGACAATCGGAAAGATAACTGTGCAGGGAACAGGAGTTGAAGCACAGACTGTTCTACAAGCTCAGCCACTACTAATGAATTTCCACACTAACTTTTTGCCTAATCAAACCTAGTTTTATACTGCTACAATTACTTGGTCAAAATAGTTACACCAGTATATGTCCCAATATGGAGTCCACTCTCCATTCCAGTTGGAATTAACTGTTCTAGCCTAAGGCACCTCCAGATCAGTGCATTTCTAATCATCTGATGCTGCTGGACTCTGTTATAACCCTATAATCATGAATAAAGACTTCTGCCTTTAGATGGGCACTGGTCTCTACTCTAGAACAAGACGCAGAAACTAAAAGGGGTAACTGTTTCATACTTCTTAGGAATACCTCCTCTTGTGCAAGTATGCTTCTTTTGAGAACAGCTTTTTCCTTTTAACTTTTGGTACTGATTTGTTTAAACTACAAAGCAAGGGCTTTATGCATGCAGAATTAAAGATAAGATACGATCTTTGGAAAAAAAAGAAAACACATCTATTTTCCCACATCCTGGGCAGCTGCAAGGTCCTTTACATGTTATTAATATCCTTTCTATGTACTTCGTTTTCAGACTCAACCATTCTGGGAAAATAACTTGTTTTAATTGGCTAGTATCAACCTGAATCCCAAAATTTTCTCAATGCCTCTCACTCCTGTGTCCCATTCCTTACTGTGCCAGAGACTGTCATTCAGAGAACATTTTCTTCACTGCCTGCAGGGCTGCATATCTGCATCAGTGTGGAATTACCTTTCTCTTAAAGGCTTATGGTACCAATTCAAAGCTGTTTGCACATCTGTTTACAACAGCGTTCCATATGTCCTCTTTCAAGGTGACCCAGAAAATCCTAGAAACTAAAAAGCACTGCGTAGTCATCAGCTGTCCTAGAGGGATAGGTCTTCCAGTGCATAAGTGCCTTTGTGGCACATCCAGCAGAGCAGACCTACAGGAAACACAGATTGTTTCCAAGTTACGTAGAGCTCGGCTGGTACTAACAGGAACTTCAGCCAGAAGAGTACACTCTGTGCAGGCAACAGCAGCTTACTAGATGTTACAATACTCGTAAAGAGATAAGGTTACAGATATGATATGTGCCATGTGCTAAATGATTTAGTCAAATGTCTTGCAGGAAATCGTTGATGTATTATCTTCCAGGAATGTTTCCTGGGAAAAACAGCTGGCGATTCAGAACAGAAAACTTCCAGGCTGCCTCCATATGCCAACTGCAGCTTTGCTAGAGTAACAGAGAGAATAGGAGTTAACTTATATTCATATTTAGAGTGTGATTCCACATAATTAAAGAACTCTGTAGAGGAAATGCATCTGAGTAGGAGCAGAGTAAATTCTGCAGGCAGGACTATTCGGGGTTAAAACTGAACCCATGTACTCAAAAATAACTGGAGAAAGCACTCTAATAGACACAGCCTGTCCTGGTGCCCGCTCCCAGATGAGACAAGGAAAACTCAGTCACTTTGCAACCTCAAATTTAGGCAGTCCTTGCTCCTCTCAGACTATGTCCTCTTCTATGTATTTTTAGTGTGTACAACTTAAAAAAAAATCTGAGGATATGAAAACCATCTTCTGCATCAGCTTTCCTTTAGCTTGAATGCACTGATAGGAAGAACTGAGCTAGTCAGCTGAGCTAGAACGATAAGCCAGCTTCTCTGCACTATTGCTTTTGTGGTCCTTGCTGTTCTCTGTTAGCTTTTTGCTCAGGTAATGGGAAGGAAGTGAAAGGAGAGAAGTAACCAAAGGGGTTTGCTTTGAGAAGCTGTTCTTTCCCATGCATTCTTTTCACACCGTCACAGCATGAGATTTTTCCAGTAGCACACTTTGAAAGTTGTAAATCTTTGGACTAACAAGGATCAAAATTCCTGCAGGCCTAACTGACAAAGAAACACTATCCCACAGTGCACTGCAAAACATGAGAACCATCATATCTTACTTAAATGCTGATGCTTTGACAGGTGCAGGCCATTTCCATGCCTGTGGTCTAACATACATGAGCTAGACTGTGCATTGCTAAAACAGCACAGCACCTCCTAAATGTGGGCACTTCGAACTGTGCAGCTCTCTTGTCTTCAAGGAAGAGGTGAAAGAGCAGGGTCACTGCAAATGCCTTCACAGTGAGCAGATACAGGAAACTGTCACCATAATGATGACTGAGTAGGATCTTTCCCTTGGGTACATCCTGTACCAAAAGCCAGAATTGTACAAGAAAACTAATAACCAGATATCCTGTTATTTCATCTGTCATCCATGGAACTGAACATGTGGGGTTTTTTCAAGGACGTTACCAGCACCTCAGCTTACAGAGGCTGTAAACCCAATCAGTCACTGAAGCAGGGGATGAAGAGTCCTTCCCTTTATAAGTCAGGATATGTTCCTGTGGGGAAACCATGCATGGTAGAATCCAACCTAGCAGAGAACTGCATGGCGAAAGAAGAATTTGTTAAAGCTGTGGGATGAAAAAATGAAGAATATAAATATTGTTGGGTAAATGTCAGCATGGATGAAATTAGCAGAATGGTTTCAATTGTGCTAATCTGCAGTTCATTAATTGTGCAAAAGCAAACACAGCTGCATCTGATGACTTCAGATTTGAGATGCAATCAAGAAACGGGGTAAGGCAAGGAGTGAGAGAGAAAATATCATGGGGTGACCTTAATGTGTCTTGACACTCAACAAATCAGAGGCGGCTCAGGAATGCTCAACATCTCTGAATTGGACCATAGAAATTGATAGGATTGTGTAAAATTGTGAAACTTTACAGTTAACTTTGGACCCCCCTGGCAAACAGTTTTTTTGGTCTGTGTCTCAGACTTTATGGTTTGTATTTGCCAGCTTTTTCTCCGTGACAAAAACTTGTTTTTGTTTGGGGGATTTGTTTATTTTTGAAAACAGACTGAGAATTTTATATCACTAGATACTGTGAATCCATAATGAAACAGAGAGACCTTGTAAAATTGCCAAAGCCACTGCATCAGGCAGGTTTTCTGCTGAGCATTCCGCACAGCCCTTCACCCATGACTTGTGTTTTGTCTGAGTTCAGGTTCTCTTGCCCAGCTGCAGTGCTCTGGGCACTACATGGCCTGTTGATGCTTCTAGCTGACCTATCCTCACCTTCCCTCAAAGAGACAAGAACTGAGGGTGAAGCCTGACCAGTTTGCTGCCTACCACCTCTCCTACCTGCCATGGCTTGAAGGGCTGTTTTGTTGCAGTGAACCTTCATAGTGTCCTGTAGTGAGGACAGGAAACTGCTGCTAAGCAAAGAGGAAAGCCCTCTACATACACTGTCGCTCATTTCCCCAAAACAGCAGCAGCCCTCTGGGAAGAGAGGGGTTAGCTGCTCTCTGGACGAAGGAAGCTGTGGCCTGTAAAGAGAGGGGTCTCAAACTCCAGCTCCGATCCCTGTCGCTGCAGATGTAGGACCAGCCCTTGCCAATTAAAGAAATGACACAACTTCCTATTGCAAAAGAGTCCAAAGGTTAAAAAGTGAGGCAAAAGTAACAGAGGATAACAGCACTGCACAAACCCAAATCCTGCTGTAGTGAAACTAAAACTTAACCAAGTTACAGTCTTTAGTAAAATCCCGTTATTCCACTTTACAGATTGGTAAGTGACTTGCCCAAGTCCTCCACTAGGTCAGTAGTAGTCTCAAAGAGTGAGGTATAGTCAAGACTCTGATCTGGACACTAAAGAGTCTAGGTGCGTTTCATTTCAACCTAAAGCATAATCTAACATAATCTAGCACACTTTGGACCATTTGTGCCCTCAAAATGCTCCACCAACTCTCAAGAGAGCTTATGGTACACATGTCCATGCTGTAAGTAGCTAACGGCCAGGGAGAGGAATCCCACCTCTGTTCTCCTGCATCCCAGTGTCTAGTGGTCTCTCCTACCCCAGAACAGGCACTGTGTGGTGGTGCCTGCTCTTTCAGCTGTACTTCTTGAGGAAAGGAGAAAGGGGGTAAAAAGAAAAAAGGCGGGGGGGGGGGGGGGGGGGGTGTTTAGGAAGAGGGAGGCCATTTCCAAGAAAAAAACAAATAATTCAATTGAAGGAAAAAGCAAAGAAAGAGTAGCCTGAAGAAACCTTGGCCTCTGAAAAACAATGAACCAAGATGAAGAAGGAAAACATGGGTAGGAGAGGCATATGGTTTACTTCATTTTTTTGTGTTAGAACACATGATTTTTCCGGAATTTGAATTTCCTTTCAAGGGAAACTGCTATTCCTAACACTGCCTGTCTTCTGAGAAGTTTTCCAAGCTCATGGCAAAAATATGCCAGCATCCTGTTCCTTAGGTGGCCCCTCCAGATACTGATAATCCCTTGTTTTCCTTGGAAAGCCATTAACAGGTATACACAGAGCTGCCTGCTCTCTGCTGCAGCTGGTACACACAAACATCCCTTCAGGTGATCTGATCAGCTCCTGGCTTGACGTGTCACCTGGAGATCCTCAACAGCTAGTCTTGGTATTTCATGGAGGAGGGAAGAATATTTTGTTTCTACAGGGATTAAAATGGAAGCCGGGAATGAGAAATTCAGTTCCCTTTTTTGTAAACCTTGAGGTCTTCATTGTGCATCAGTTATGACGACACTGGGCCGAAAGAAGAGGCCTAGAAATAAGCCACAAATGAGTGGGGAGCAGCACAACTGATAGACCAGCACAGCTGTTAGCACTCTGCAAGGAAATCTCTGAACACTGCTGGAACACAGTTAGCAAAACATGGCACAAGTAACTCGGGGCCTCCCACTACTGGCACTCTGACAGCAAAGGACACCATTTTGATAATTAGCTGAAAGAAATTTTATTATTGCCCTGCAGCATACTGCTGTGGGTGTCTGTTTAACAGTCACAAGTTACCTTCACTGATCATGTGTAGAGGCAGGCTTAAGCAAGACTGAGAGGATGTTGTAAACCTCCTGTTCCTGGACTCCTTTTCAAGCTTGTTTGCTGTGTTGTATCCTGCTCTCTACTCTGTCCCCATCACTCCTGCTTTCACCATTATCGCTCGTTTAGTCTTTGCATTGTCAGTTATCTCTTAATTTCTACTTTTAAAAAAAAAATTAATTGGAAAAGGAAATAAGTAAAAGAAAAAGTGTCTCACAGACAGCCCTTGAAACTGCTGTCCATGAACTCAGCTTAAGGAGCTTGGTAACTGCTCCAGCCCAGGTGACTGATATCCAAAAAATGTACTGCAAATCAACACCCTTATGTGTCACATCTCCCTGGTGTGACACCACATGTACAGTCAAACTCTGCCTCAGCCTCTTCCCCTCAAGAGGAGGGTAATGCCTTAGCAACTTCCAGCAGTCGTATGACACATGTAAATGATTTCATGAATGTTATTTATAAAAGGCTCATCAGAGTCTCTGTGTCCTTAAATTACGATTTAAGGGTAGGGATGTTATTTCATTAGAAGATAGATCACATGTTATAACTTGATGGCAGTTTTTAGAAAGAAACCGCCCCACAGCAGTTGGGACAGCTGATTAGATATTTTCCTTCTGAGCTTTCAGGCTGGCCCCAGAAATGAAGCTGCTGAGCAGAACTGAGCCCATGCCAAGTCATTGTTATGCCAGGACAAACAACGAGCTCTTCTCCCTGCTCTTGACTTACACATCCCTGAACAAACTTGACTGCTTTGCAAGTCATTTCCCACTCAAGAGAAAATCCTGAAACAGCTGGGATTTCTATCACCAGGGCATCAAGCCTATTTCATTCACATGACAGGAGATCTGTGCCTGTGTTGGGGGGTGGAGTGTTGAAGCCCCCCTTTTCCCTGCAAGAAAGGTTTATTTAGCTGACTGGCAAAGCACACTTAGAAATCTAAGCAAATTTTGTTTTTTCAGATGAAGCCATTCATGCTCACACCACCTGAATTTAAGCTGATGCTGTTTTCATTCCTGTGGATGAGGTTTGGCACACATAAATATGCTTGTTAAAAATAAGGAAGAGGCCACAGTGTTTTGGGACTGAGTATCACAGAGGACCACTAGTGTATTGTTCCTACTGTTATTTGTGGTCAGTGGGTAAAATCAGCATCTTGCCCAGAATTGTTCATTTTCTGGGCTTGGAGTCAGAAAAAAAAAAATGGAGCTGGATTTTTAATTTGAAATAGGATGAGGGAGTTTTGGGGTTTTTCTGCATCTGCCACAAATGAACCATTCCCTGCAGATTGCGGCCAATGCACAGTGAAACCAGGACCGTCCTCTGTGTCCTGCTCCAGACACTGCACTTTGGCAGGAACTACAACAGCCATGTGCCTGGAAGACCAATGTAGCTCCAGCATTCATGCTCAGATGAGGTTCCCAGATGGGAGCAGCCAGCCTAGGCGCTGGCTTGACAAACTTCTCCTTGCAAACAATCTCAGCTCCCAGGAGAGGGGCTGAGTCAGTGCTGGCCCACCGTCACACAACGGGAGGGGGCCTGCCGCTCTCATGCAGACAGTTTCTTCAGGAGCAAGTCGTCTTTTGCACTGACCTCCATTTGCAGCTAGATTTTAGAGAGAATCAGCACAGAAATCAAAGGACTCACCGTGTAATCTTTGTTTAACCTATCACTCATGCTCTGCAGCTTCTCTTAACACAGCTGACATTGTTGGAAGAGGGGCAGTAGGGAGGGGATTAATGTGTTGTTTCTTACTACATCCCAAGTTACTGTTATGCTGTAAGCCAAAGACACTCCAGGCCAGTCAGTAATTTGATGAGCCATCACTTTTGTTCCCCGAGACCCTTCACCCTACCAGTTAGAGAGAACTCACAATGAAAGCCCCAGATCTGTCCTTGGTTCAGGCTTTTCATTCAGAGCCTCTGCTCACCATTCCCAGGATTTTATCTCTACCAGCATGTTTAATTTCTCAATTAAGCTGTCACATATCCCTTGTTTCTGGGGGTGGAAGGTTCAGTCATAGGCCATCAGTAACTTTTGATACTGACACACAGACATCATGGCTCATCCTACACATATCACAATAAACCACTAGTCACTGCAGATATATCTAAATGTCTTGGAAAAGTGCTGTGTTAACACCAATAAAATCCAAATAAATATTTTACGTTTTGAACTAATATATCTCTTTTCAGCAATGGAGTTAAACTCCTTAGCACCGGCTAATCAAATCCTCTAACAATCCCATGAAGTACCACATCTGATCATAGGCAAGGATCTGGCAGGACTTCAGAAAAACTCTCAGAGGCTCAGACTTCCCTGGAAACTGAGGTCACTGTCACAGAGCCAGTTTCCTGCCCCTGGAAAGGTCCCTCCTTGCCTGTGTGCCCAGCCTCACCCGCATCTGCACTTTCCCTTCCCAGTACCAGCCATGTGCTTAGTACAGCATCATCAGACAGCTTAAGAGAAAGGCAAATGTCCTTCCTCTGACTCTTACTGTCCTCCTCACTGCTCGGGCTGTCCACTGCCAGCATTGCTTCTCCCCTCCAGAAGCCAGGGAAAGCCCCCCCCCTCGCTCTTGCACACGCAGACACATTCTTGCTCACACAAACCATAATTTTGCTGTCCCATCAGTCCATTGCTTCAGATAACTGTTGGTTTGTGCCTGAGGAGGCCCCAGTGAAGGACAACACTTCTGGCCAGGTATGTAAGACTCTAAGAAACAAAGTGATCCTTCCAAAAGCCAGTGTTGGCAGCTAGGGCTGTAACAGAAACATAAGGGTCTTTATGTTCAGTTGTCTTTAACACTACCTTTCTTCTGCTATCATTAGCATTTGCCTGGTCCCCAGACTTCTCTTAAGTTGACCTCCCTCTGGTTATCCTCCTCTGTCTCTTTGAAACCATGCTGCTTTAATTTTCCAGCTGCGAGGCAAGTTCTTTTCAGGTAAAGTCCTTGCATGGAAGTATAACACTGTAGAACACTTTTCACAGCATAATCCACTGCTGTGCTGAAAACCTTGCTTCTGAGGTTCCTTTCAAGCAAAAACATTTAGCTTGGAAGAGCATCGTGTCGCTATGCCTCATGTTTCTCTGTACATCTCTACACCTTGCTGTATAACCTAAGTTTAGATGCAGAGAACTTACTAGCTTTTGGGAATAGGATGTTAAAAAGTTCTCCACTGAATTCTCATCATTTCCTTCAGAAAGTTTAATTCATAAAATAAATGTTCCAGGTTACATGTTTCAGCTGCTATAAAGTAAACCATAGCAAGGAGCTTTGTAAAATGCAACTGCTTGTTTTATGTGGTGCAACCCGATACAACGTGGTGTTCCCACAGCTATGCAACGCTCTGACCTTACATCCCCTGCACAACCATGGTGGCTGCACTGATGCTGCAGCACACCAGTAAATGATTCCACTGAAGGCATTTCTGCAATTCAGCCTCATTTCCGAGAAGTGATCAGAATTTTCTATGGTTCCTTCAAGCACTTCTTGAAAACCAACAATGGTTTTAATAGAAATGCGGTTGTTTTATTAATATTTGACTGAGGCAGAAGCTCTTTGATTCGATGAGCAAGCAGCAGGGAAAGGGGAAGTGGAAGATGAAGACAGCAGGGTGAAGGAGTGTGCTGTGGCTGTGCAGGTGGCACTGTGGCAGGCATCGAAGGGCAGCAGTGACTGCTAATGCAGAAAAACTAAGGACACAAAATATCTCTCCTGTTGGTGCACGGGGAGGAGAAAAATGCTGCCTCCTGTAGGAAAGCCAGTCAAGGGCTTTCTGATTCCCACAGGTTTCTAAACAATTTGAGTCTTTGTTTCCTCAGTTTGAGGATACAGCCGTACAATCCCCCCTGCATGGTTTCAGACACTGGCTTGTAGTTTTGACAGAAAATGGTGACAAAGGTATGGCATAAACTGAAATTAGAATGTTTTACTAATGTATGTAGTTCATACCTCACACAGACACATGAACTATCCCCTTTCAAAAAACCCAGCCTAGTAAAAACACCTGGTTCCCACATGGTAATGTCAGTCAGGATCAGACTGCAGATTCTCAGGCAGAAAGTGATCTCTGTTCCTGTTCTCCTTCTCCCAGCAGTAACATCATGATATCAAGTCTTAACACTTCAAAGAACTGCAGTGTGTAAGAAACCCCTTAGATTCACCAAGGGGAAGTCATGCCTGACCAACCTGACAACCTTCTATGATGAAATGTCTTAGTAGATGAGGGGAGAGCAGTAGATATTGTCTACTTAGACTTTGGCAAGGCTTTCAACACTGTATCCCCATCTAAGATCCTCATAGAGAAGCTGGTGATGTACAGGCTGGATGAGCAGACCTCCAAGTGGATTAAAAACCAGCATGAAGCCTAGTTGAAGGCCAACAACTAGCAGTGCACCCCAGGCTTCAATACTGGGTCCAGTCCTGATTAATAACTTCATTAATGATCTGGATGATGGGGCAGAGTTCATCCTCAGCAAGTGTGCAGATGACACAAACTGGGAAGAGTGGCTCATATGCCAGAGGGTTGTGCTGCCAATCAGAGGGACCTTGACAGGCTGGAGAACTGGGCTGACAGGAACCTCATGCAGTTCAGCAAGGAGAGGAGAAGTGCAAAGTCCTGCGCCTGGGGAAGAACAACCCCATGCACCAATGCTGTGGGTACCCAGCTGGAAAGCAGCTTTGCAGAAAAGCACCTGGGAGTCCCGGTGGACACAAAGTTGAACATGAGCCAGCAATGTGCCCATATGACAACAAAGGCAACATTAGAGAAAGCATTGCCAGCAGGTCAAGAAAGGTGATCCCCTCTGCTCAGTACCGGTGAGACCAGTACTGTGTCCATTTCTGACCTCCCCAGTACAATAAAGACATGGACATACTGGAGAAAGCCCAAAGGGGGCTTTGTGGCTCAAGAAGGGCCACAAAGATGATTAAGAAACTGGAGCATCTTTCCTGTGAAGAAAGGCTGAGAGAGCTGGGACTGTTCAGCCTGGAAAAAGAGAATGGAGAAGGCTTAGGGGGATCTTATAAATGTATATAAATACCTGAAGGGAGAGTGAAGACATGACAGAGCCAGGCTCTTTTCAGTGGTGCTCAGTGACAGGACCACAGGCAATGGGTATAAACTGAAACACAGGAGGTTCCCTCTGAACATCAGGAAACACTTTTTTACCAGAAAGCTGACTGAGCACTGGCACAGTTTTGCCCAGAGAGGTTGTAGAGTCTCCATCCTTGGAGATATTCAAAAGCTGTCTGGACATAGTCTTGGGCAACCAGCTCTAAGTGGCCCTGCTTGAGCAGGTGGCTTGGACCAGATGATCTCCAAAGGTCCCTTCCAACCTCAACCAGTCCAGTTCTGTGGTAACAATATCACCCAGTAAGTAACACTAGCACAAACATTTGTATGCCTGCTCTGCTCATCAGTGTGGCTGTTGGGCTGCATTTGAGCATATTCTAAGTAAAGAATTCTTTCATTCAAATTCGATCAAGTCTGAACAAATTTCTGTTTTAGCTGGAACCAAGTAGTGGAACTATATCTCCATGAACTTAAAAAGTTAATTTTCATGTACAAGTAGAAGCCCATAAACAAAAGAGTAACAATTGGAGTTCTGTTTTCAATTCAGTATTTAAACACTTCATTCCTGGCAAGGGCAGAATCCAAAAGCACGAAGTAATAGAAACTGAAACTAATTTCCCATTCACCTGTAAACATTTATATGTGTGTATTTACTTTGTCAACCATAACAATCACCTATTTATATAGCACAGCATCAAACCATCCTAAAGACAAAGAACAGAAAAATCTGTGGGTGAACGCCAAGGCTGGGACTAGTGGATTTTTAAATTCTCATTGCACAGACTACACTGTTTTACAGCCAGAAACTCCTATGCTGTGTGACTTCCATCACAAGTGAATGAAGGAAGAATTCAAAAAGGATTTAACAAGATGGCAGCATCCAGCAGGCACTCAGGAGACAAAAAAACCCTACTGAGTCATGTTTTACTTACAGTGCAATATGTAACAAGAAACACACTTACTGGTTGAAGTCTCTTGGGCTGGTAGGACATGGCATCTCTGAAACTCCTATACACTACTGTGTTATAAAGATGTCTGAATTGCAGCGAAATTTCTTCTTCCTAGGGGATGAGAAATCATTACAGTGATATGACGAACTATAAAGAAATAAGCAAGATGAATTTCCCAGATAAGTGCTGTATAACAAATGTTTCCAGCAATGATAAAGCCCCAATATTTTTGCATGGTACAGGTAATATTTCTTTCAACTATTACTCAATGAAATTTTTGACTTGTTTTGTTAACTATGAACTTACTTTCAATCTGATATTACTGGGCATCCTGGGGCTAAGTTCCACACAGTTATTTTTTTCAGCAACAGCTTATTGTCTGATTTATGGTGTGAGTTTTTTGGTTTGGTTGGGTTTTTGTGTTTGGTTTTGTTGGTTTGTTTTTTTAACCCTTCAGCTTTCACATGCTGTTTCCTCTCCCTGATCTTGCTTGGTGCAGAATTTTAGCTTTGGATCCTGGGTACTGTATCACACCCACTGTGCTTCTCTATTCTGTTCTATAGCATTCATGGCAAGCTGCCTAGCAGCATACGCTGCCCTGTAATGTAGTAGGATAAATGTGATGTAACACAGCTAATCTCAACAAAAAGCACGTGTAGATAGCCTCCAACAAAACCAGCTCCTTGGGATTGGAGAGATCTCCTACAGCATGCTATGCAGCAGCAGGAAGGCGTGAGGCAGCAGCTGGCTAAGGGTGCCACATCTACTTGTGTCCTTGGCATACCTTCTCATCAAAGTGCTGCATGATCAGCACTTTATTAACAGAGGCTTTTTGCAATTGTCTAAACAGTCTTCTAATTTTTTAATTAATGATTTAATAAAGGACTAAATGCAGAAGTATGGCCACAGACTGACTTGGTTTTGAAACAAGTTAATAACTAGCCGTAGTATAAGAGAGAACAGTCAGAGGATCATCGAGCTACTGTGCGGTAGAGAAACAGCCTCACGAGCCTGCAGTAATGTCCTGAGCAGTGTGCTGAACCCAAACATCAGCGCAGGCTCTACAGCGTTCAGCTGTGTGGTCATGCACTACGGTCAGCACAGATCATTTCAAACCACATAAACCTTAGTTCAGCGTCAACTCACAGTTTGAGAACTGATTTCTTTAACAAGATACCGTAGCTCCCACTAAGTAAGGAGGAAGTAACTCCTGTTGATTTCACAGGACTTCCCTCAGATACCATAGAAGTGTTTAGCATAACTGAAATGAAAGCTAGACGGGAAATTTTCTGTGGACTTTAACAGAAGCAGCTAAATGTCTGCTGCCATGCTGAAAGGCTCCTTCCTGATAAACGATTCAACACAATATAGGATATCAAGTTTACAACAAGATAAAGTCTGCAACAGGCTGCCCACTGACTGATTAGTAGTTTATATCCACCATTTTCTACTCAAGAGATTATTAGCAGTAGGTTATTTTTTTTCAGTTAATCTACTTAGGAAAGATTAAGAAGAGTAAAATAATTTGTTAACAGCTTTGACTGGTAACTTTCTACTCTGTGCGTGCCTGAAAGAAAGCTCTCCAGCTCTTAGGACACTATATAAACCTTATGCATTATATGATGGAGAAAAATAAGCTTACATAACAGACTACACACACACAAAGGGTTTTATAAGATGTTCTCTAAGGGATGTTGTCATGCCTCTCACAGACTCTAGTCTTATTCATGATCTATCTCCAAAATGCCACTCTGGTGATGTACTTCAAATTTAAATTAATTGAGATAGTGTTTGGTTGCTGTTTCCTCACTGACACTTCACTACACAGCACAGAGCTGGACTGTGGTGTGCTGGGTGAGGCAGGCAGGCCTTTGAGAAGTTATGGGAAATCCTCTCAAAGCCTTTCTCAGTAGCTTTCTCAGCTTCTTGGTCTCCTGGTCATTCTTCCCCATCCTACTGCCCTCTGACTTCTTGCTGCCTTCCATCTTCTTGCAGAAGTTTCCCTCTAGTCATCTTTTGCTAAAATGCTTTGTTGAAAGGAGAGAGATGTGCACATATACATATCTCATATTTATAAAGGCTGAACTGTGCTCTATTCTCCAGCAGTCTTTCTGGCACAGTTTCTCCTAAAAAGTGATTTGAGAAACATCCTTTGCATTACTCTGATTTCTGCTGGCTTACTCCCAATATCCAAAATAAACAGAGAAAAATAGAAGAAAATTGCCCTCTGCCACAAAATTCATCCCCTCTTTTCTCCCCACCTCCCAACTACATCTGGAAGTGCAATTACAGCTCATGAGCATCTGTGTGTCCTCTACAGGGCAGTCAGAGCCCAGCGGATGAAGATTCATCCCCCAACAGACAGAGGAGCTTATCACAGCCAGAAGGATCCTGTAACATACACAGAGCATTTTTTATTTTGTAAAGAACAGGAACCTTTCTCCTCCCTCAGTCATAATGCTTAAACTGAGCTCAGCCTCAAAGGTGAGCAGGTACAGTCTCTCTCTCTGGACAGGGATTGTGGTAGCATGGAAGGGAATGCTTCTATCTTGGCATTGCTTTACACAAAGGAAAATTTCTTCATTCAACTGACTTGCTGGGAAGTTACAGAAAATGTGGCTTATTTTTGTTCCTTTCCTTGTTATAATCAAGCTTGGTTGGTCCAAACTTACAACTTCTGTTTAACAGCCCGGGCTTTGTATTCTTAAAATATCATTGCATGTCTCAGCACTATCCTTGCAGTGTCATACACCATTACAAAACCCTGACCTGTACCAGCTTTAACAAGGAAATAAATTTCCTTATCATTCAAGGAAAAGACCGTCTAAAACTCCAACTATTCCCTGGCCTTGCCATATTTACTTATCATGTACTGGGCATTTTGTTACAAAGCCGATACAGTTACATTTTATTATCTAGAAGCAATTAAGAAAAGCAAATTTCAACTTCTGGTGAATCAGATACTACTTCAGTGTTTCCAAATGCTTCAGTTGAACAAGTCATTATCTACTCATTTCATAGAATGAATACAATTAGCAGAAACAGCAAGTGGACAGTCCCTTTTTGGGAAACATTTCGTAGGGAATTTCGGTGATATTAACCAGAAAGGAGGAAGCAGCAGCAATGACTTAATTTTGAAATAATGAAAAACTGTGTATTTTTACATTAACAAAGTCTCTGCTGAATATATTCCTTACTGTTAAGGCCAATCCACACATGTTCAACCACACCAGATATCCATCAATTACACTAACAGTGTAAATCTCTAGATCAAAAGGATTACTATTTGGCTATGCCCAAACCTGATTACAGCCTAACTATCAACTTAATGTTTAGTATTTGATTCCAAGTTTGTTTCTTTTTTCTTTTCTTTCCCAGAGCACAGAAATAATTAGCGAAGTATACAATGAGCTTTTGGTTATGTCCAAACTACAAAAACAAAGTTATTTTCAGGTTAGGATCCTATCTAAAACAGAGGGTAGGTTTGTGCTATTTGCTCCCTCCATATTTTTCAAAATAATAATTAAAAAAAATAATCTTGGTATATCTATGGTAATATCTAATTGAAAATCCAAGGTAAGCTTCTATGCAATAAAGAGAGGCTAGAGAAGGTGTCAAACTCATTAACATATATAAACTAGGGACATTTGTGTGCTAATACCATTGCATTATATGTAGATAGAGAAGAGGTAAAAAAAGTAAAATCCAGCTGAATAAGAAGTAATTAACATTGGTACTTCATCTTTTAACATTTTAAGGTGGAACTAGGCCATTTTCACAAAGTCATTTTGACCATTTCACTCTAATTAGGAGTTTCTGAATTCAAGAATATTTAAAAACACTATTGTTATGATGCTAATATCACATCCTACTATGTGACGAAGTAATACTAACCAGATCAGGCTGTTTTAGAAAAACAGCATGAATGTAACTAATACAACAACAGGACACGATGTGGTAAAAGTAGTTAGTGTTTTTCAGATGCCCAGTCGGCTGGAACAGATTATTGCACAGCTTCAGTTCCTAGGCACGGGGAAGTAAAAAATACCCAGAAGCAGTGAGCTGACCTGCTATGTTTTCAACTATTAAATTAACACTTACTTATATTTTGTGGTCTGCACATAGGCACACAAGTTTTCTGCTGTATTCTTTTTGAGCACAGAGGCAGCTACAATAGCGTTAAAGACATATCCTATAGGTATAGGTAAACATCACAAAACTCTCTGGCCTACTGGGTTTCTCATTGTAACTGCAGTGTTGCAGCTGAAGCACAGAGTCAAGGGAGATGCAGGCTTGGACTCAAGCTGATGCACCGAGTACTGAGAAGTTTCTATTCCCAGCACTTGGAGCTCACTGCACAGGCAAATACCTAGTACTGCTCTTTGTGCTTCGGCTGCAACACTGGCTTGGCTCTCATCTGTCTGCCCTTAAGCACCATCCACAGCTCTACATCATCTCCAGTGACAACAGGGATTGAGAAGTGCTTTCAGCTGCAGCATTGAAGTCTGCCCATGTCTGCCTATACAGGAAGATAAAACATTCTCAGTCCCTCTCCCTTTAAACGGCAAACACAAGACAGTGAGGTTTTGGGTTTTGATTTTTGTTGTTGTTGTATTTTGGTGGTTGGCTGTTTTTTGTTTGTTTTTTTTTTTCCTGAAACTAACAATAGACTTTCTTTTTCTCAGGAAAGCTCAGCACTGACTTACAGCCAATGGAGCCTTACTGGGTAGCTGCCAGATGACGATATCACATCTCAAAAAAGGTTTCCCATTCTAGCTATCTCTGTGTTATTTATAGGCAAAAAGCAACAGATACAAAAAAACTCAGCATCAAACAACTTGGGACTTTATTCAAATTACTACCTGATAGAGAAATATTTGCCGAGGTCTCTTTGAATAGCTTTTTAAAAAGTTTCTAGTAGAGGTGAAAAAAGTCCATTATGCACAGATCTGGCAGCCTGGAGATAAGGAAGAGGGTTTAATTTCTTAACAAAAGGATATTTGGTATTAAAACCACCTGCAACATACTCAGTTCTAGAAAATGATGAGGTAGGGTTTGTTTGCTTTTTTCCTTTCCTTTTTTTTTTGGAAGTGTTAGCTTACATTAGAAGGAATGTCTAGGAGAGAAAAACAACTGGAGCAGAAATAAGGTGTAGGCAGAATTGTGGTTCCATGGGACAGCCAGGAAATTTCAGTGGGACTGCTCCCTTCATTAAATTAGGCAGCTGCTTATGCACATAGCAGAATTTTGCCAAAGTGTATTGTATTTTTACATTGATTTTCTGAGAAAATCAAGTTGATGTTATTGTGCTGCCTCTTCTGCCTCCTATTACTGCCATGAAGTCTTCAATGGGTTGGTCAATTCCAATTCAGTTTGCTTCAAAGCTTGAAATACCAGTTATTCGCTACCTCCAGCGTTTTGAAGACAGGAAACAACTCTGTTCTTCTCTACCCAGCTAAGCTCAGTGGAAAAAGTACAAACAGTTCAACTTTGATTTGTCTGGGATGGCCCACCTCATATTTGGGAGACAAGAGTCAGCATCTGCTTTGCTCTTAACCAGCCAAAAGGACATGCTGCTCCCTGCCCTATGAGCAAGCTAAATAAAGGTAGGTGAAGAGTGCTCAAGGTGTGTGTTTGGATGGCTTTTTATGCATACATATGTGTGCATGAAAACAGTAGCAGGCTAGGCCACTACATACTGAGACAGGGAGGGAGCCAAAAGTACACCTATGTGGGAATTTACACTTGAGATGGAGCTCAGAAATACAGGACAAATTCATAGGAAGATGCAGTTCTGTAAGGTCATTAATGGCCTACCTGCTCTCTTGCTGCACTCATCATCACCCAAGAGGCAAAGCACCCTGTCTCTTTCTTGGAGAAAATTAATGGAAAATTAATGATCTGTCACTTTAACTTGCTGTATTACAACTTCTGTTGATAAACAATATATTAACCATGCAGGGAACAGCACCAATAGCAACAGACTTCATCAATCATAAAAGAACCCCCACAAAACCCAACAAGCTAGGACTCACAGGAGGTTCAGCGAGGAACACCTGAACATGCACACCAATTTAAGGAGCCTGTGTGCTCCTAGTTTGCCATCACAGGCATTTACTCTCAGAATCAGTAGAAACATTAAACTAACTACACTTGATGGAAAGCCTAAAATCTACTGACTTTCTCTATACTGCTCGATTTAAATTCCTATGCTTTTACGATATAATAAGGCAGAAATTAAAAGCAAACATCAGAAAGCTATGAAGCCATCAATGAAATTTCTGATAAAGGCACTGAAGTCCAAGAGCAGCAACATTTCAGCATTTTGCCATTTGAAAGTACTCAGGTCTCGATTTAGCCAGTTACCCAGAAAACAAATATATATATTGTCATTGTATATAGCCTTCGCATAACAATCATTTTTAATTTGAACAGTAAAGCTCTTGGCCTATTAAACTTCTTTTAGTGTTAATTAAACCACTACAGCATCAACTCTTGAATTAAACTAAGCAATTTCTGTGTTTACACAAGTCTGGCATTCTTTCAGTTGAAGGCGGAAAACCTACCAATGAGGTCCATCCACCCGGCTGTTTTGCATAATCTCCTAGAGTCAGTAGGTAGGAGCAACCCTCTGCCCCCCCCCAAATGTCTTACTGCAGTGACTTTCAGACTGTTCAGCTAACCAGAGAGATGAACCGTTCTCTCTCCAGAGGCTGTGATGGGTAGTAAGGGTGATCAGGTCCACAGGGATTTTGCCAGCAATTGAACTGAATAAAGCCTTTCCTCAGCCAGGTCTTTGGCCAGTCAGGTCTAGAACCTCAGTGACATCTTAAGTGTACTGAATTTAGATCTTGCTGAGAATTCTGTATATTATTTATGAGAATGGATTGATTTTTCTTTTCTGTGAGGGAATAATATAGCATGCTTCCCTCCCTCCCCCATCTGTACTTCTGGTAAAATAATTCCTACATAAACACTGATGCATCACTGCCAGAAGCATTGTACACTTTAAAAAGACTGCCTCATTTTGTGGTTCCTCTCTTCACCAGTGATTCACAATGAATTTATGGAGAGGAAAAAAACCTGAATACAGAGGAAATTCACAATTACCTTTCCTGCTCACTGTTGACAGTGCATCACAGTATAAGGTTACGTTCTCTAGCTACTTGCTTGCTGTCCTTCTGTCACAACTACATGTTACAGATATTTGTTTCAACCTTGTTCAAAAGCACATTAGAATTTAGAACTGAAGCATGGAGATGGGTTGTAACAGTGTATTTCTGCCTCTCACCATATATTATGCATACTTGCTCTTTCCTAGTTTACACTTGATAAATCAGAAAGACACAACTTATGTTCATGTTTTTCTTTCACAGGGTTTGTTTTCCATTATCTTAAGACAGTTTAAAAAACCAGCACATAGGGCAAGAAATACAGGTTTATAAAGTGAGAATATGGCAGAATTTGGGTTCCTAAATTCAAAATTGTGATCATGAATGTGCGATTCTGCTGAACAACTGTTGGGCCCTGAAGATGCTTTTAACTCCAGAGATCACTTTTGGGTTTACTTCTACAGATTTTAAATCCTGTGTGTTGAGCTGAGCAGCTCTCTAGACAGCATGCTGGGTTTGGATCTGATTCTAAGAGTGGAATTATAACACAGTTCTGAATTATGGTTAATGCTATCAGTGTAGCAGAGGTAGAATGTTTAGAGTTAGGATTTAATTTCTCTGGAGCATTTGGTCTCCTATGATCTGTTCTTCATCAACCATTTTCCAGAACAAGGTTGTTACTATTCAAATAAGCCTCTGCCCCTTATCCTACCTGATCATTTTTGTTTCATCATTTATCCAAAAGCTTATCGACTGTTCTCTCTTAATAAAATTGTCTCTGCTTCTGCCCCTGTTTTCTCCCACAACTATGAAGACATTAGTATTTCCATCCACTTCCTCAAGAAGAATGAATCTTGCTGCCTATAGGCAGTGAGGAGGAAGACAAGGAGACGGGCCTAGGACAAAGTGAGGTTTGGTCAGAAATTTACTATTGGGAAACAAAAGGCTACAAAAGTTAGCTTAAATTGTGTGGCAATTACAAAATGTCACAGCAGCAGATATTTAAAAAAAAGACGTGCATGTTGAAATGAGAAGAGTTCCACCTTTTTATTTCACGAAAGCAAGTTTTTATTTATGTAAACTAATCAGAAAGATTTAAGATTACTACTTCCATTTCAAAACTGGAGTAGAACAAGTGCCCTACCATTCACTGCGTCAGGGAAATGCAGTAAATCCAAGAACCTGAAAGTGAAACTTAGATCTCGTAAAAAGTTAACTGACTCTACTGAACTGCAGCATCTCAAGAACTGATGAACAGAAACTAAGGCATTTACTAGAACTCGTTCATACTGGTTTTCAACAGCCACACATGTACAAAGCAGCTGCAAAAGAACTCACATCTCTTCCCACCCCCAAAGCTGCTATAAGACAGTTCAGTGGCGACACAAAGGAGCACCTTAAATCAATCAGCGAGTAAGCAACAAAACAGTGGAAAAATAACACTTCTCTCAGTTTTAAGAAAAGCTTCTGTATAGAAGCAGCCTTGCTTGATCTTGAGGGAGAAGGGGACAAAAGTTCGGAGGAACAAGCCTCTAATGCTGAGACCGGTTCAGCTGCACCGAAGTCACAGTCTTGCAAATATACATTGATATGGTTAATAGCCAGACTGCACAAAAGGAGGTTTATCACTAGAGCTGCAGTGCCACCCCCCTGACATGTCTGTTGGTTATATAAAGGTTAAGTGATATAGCTACAATCTTCGTAAGGAAAATAAATAAGCCTACTTTTCTGCTGGCTTAATCAGGTCCAGGCTACAGCACCAGCCAGTACTGAAATTACCCTGCTAAAACACCCCCACAATTACTTCTTGTCCAACGCTGCCTTCCCATTGAATGTAGTAATGCCAATCTCCCACAAGTCCTGAAACTAAAACAGCACTACAAATCACAATGGGGCTTGCTCTGTAGGAAGTTCCTCTAGCATCTAGGACTAGGCCAAATACTCACCAGGGAGAAGAGCTTCACTGCACTTGTAACAAAAAAAGCACTAAGTGCAGTTTATGGGCACAATGGTAAAAGCCTGGCCTGTAATCATAGCACCTGCGTTACTCTGCTACAGTTGAACTCAGCCCATGCTGCCACTCCTGCATTTACAGTTTTGCAAATTACTCATACCTCCCAGATATGTCCTCCAGCACTCACTCCAACTTACTTGCTGCTACTGTGGCAGCATAGCCTGAGGGTGCTCTGTACTTCAGCACTGGGCCTGGATTCTGTGGGCTACACACAGATGGAGGCACTGGCCAGATTTCAGAGGGAAAAGCCTAAATGTAACTGCAGAGCCCAGTCATGCTTATTGCATTAGTGCAGGACTGAGCATTTGAGAAACGATAATTTTTGCACTTGGAACTGAGCCCCTGGACTGCATATCCTGCACCTGCGGAGCCAGTATCTTCTCTCTCTAGACCATCCCTCATGCTCCAAAGAACAAACTGAACCAAAACAAAAAGCAGAGGAGTATAGACTCTGCTGGCTCTGACGCTGGATACAGTGACTCAAAAATAAGGCATCCTGCTTTTCTCCTCCCTTCCCTCTTTCCCCCCTTCTAGGCACTTAGAAGAAATCTGTTTCATATGATCTGAGTTCTTGTCTTAAATGAGAAGGATATTGTCATCATGCCATTAAGAACTGCTTGCAAGTACAGTTTTGATCCCAAGCCAGTACAAACCCCACAGATCTGCTCAGCACCTTTCACACACTGCCTCACTAAGAACAGACGTAATCCTGTCCTTTTGTATACAGATATTTGTATGATAGGTAAAAACAAAAGGAGGCTACAGCCCACAGTACTGGTGCACATACCAAGTCCTGACAAGGACTAAATCATAGCTCTGAAGGGCTTCCTTTAGACTGGCTACTGATGCACTAGTCACAAAATGAATGATAGGTTTCATTATAGAGATAAGAAGGCAGCAGAAAGCAGCAGCAGTAGTAGTTAAGACCATAGCTGAGAGAAAGCACATGCCAGGCACCCAGGGCCTGGGACATGCTGAGAGTTTTGAGTAAGATTTCACAGAAGTTTAAGTGAATCTCAGCCAAGATGCTGTGATCCTGTGCCTGTCCCTCCTTCCTTCCTCATCTCTCTTGTGCCATCAGTAAAGTTCATGTGGCTCTGTAATGAAAAGGTCTGGCAAAGTAGGAAGGAATAAATTATTTTAGATTTTTTTTTCTTCTAGTTAGGAGTTCAGGCTGATTAGCTCCCTCACCACAGTCACAGGAGCAATATTATAAATGCAAAAGGAGGGGAGAGCCAGGGCTGTACAAGGCTGCCAGGACCCACAGCAGACCAGCTGAAGCTGACACAGAATCTTGATACTGTCTCTTGATTCTTTATTCACAGAATGGAAATATTAAACCTCTTTGCTAGTAAAAAAGTTCACAGACATAAAGTCCATTCCTCAGTTCTTTGCACCTTGCCAGAAAAAGTATAAAATAAACCACATCTCAAACACTGACAACTCACTGAGCTCAACAGGGTAGCACTGCCTTAGTGGACTTAACCACGCTTTGTTTTCAGACTCTCCAAGCTGAGTGCAGAAAAGCTTTTCATCTGAGCTGTATAGGCTAGCTCTCAATACAAATGGACAGTGATGTGAGAATTTCTGCTATGGGAAGATGACATCTAGCCAGAGAATGTCAAAAGCTTGGAAGCCAGTTCTTAGGAAACAGGCTGCAAGACATGGAAGATGCCAAAGCAGGCTTATCAAATGCATGTCAAGAGAGTGCAAAACAAAAACATGGTTGACAAAGTGTCATGATATCCCAACGCCTGAGAGCAGAAAATGGCTGATGGCTGGCCAGAAAGGTCCTAGATCATCAGTCAAATGAAAGAGATTCCTACTTCAGAAATGGTGGAACCGAGTGGAAATCTACACAGCCACACATAGCAAAAGCATACTGCAAGCCTTCGTCTGCCTCATGACAAAATGACTGTGTCCTCAATATCAAGCTATTTAAAGATTATGAAAATGTATTCCCTAAGTGCACCTCTTGTCAAAACACAAAAAGTTTTCTGAACAGGACAGGAACAAATGGTACAGGCAAGATGGCACAATAATGACTGTAAAACACAGGCAATGTAGGGGGAGAAAATATCTGTCTCTGCAAGGTCTTCAGGCACCGAGTATCAAACTCTGAAGAGAGTCTGGATTCCTGCAAGATACTCTGCAGTAAACACAGACGCTGGATACTGCCTTCTTCAGTTCAGTATTCTTCACTTTCCCATTCTGTTGTCTACATGGGATTATCAGCTGGAAATGGACACACAAAGGTTTCTGAGACCTCAGATTCCATTATTCTGCCATAACACTTACTAATTATAAATGCTTTGCCAAATATCTGATGTTCTCACTGGCTGAAAGCCCATGCTTAATGGGCTGATAAAGAACAAGTGCTGTCAGAGAATGGCATGTGATTCGTTACATAGGTCAGCTGAAACTGTGCCCTCAAGAGGTGCCTGCCTCAGCAAACAGCATAAATGAACATTTCCTGGATGAAAAGCTGAATTAATTCTACTCCTAGAAAAGAATTTCATATGTTTAACTATTCCCAGTGCTACTAAGGCTTCCCCTTCCATGCTGAAAGTTGAACATCCAATGCACGTTACTCTCCGAAGAATGCCATGACCTATCTTCAGTGACTAGGAGATGAGATATCAAACAATCTGAGTGAGTTGGGCTCAAAGATGAGTCTGTGTTTGGCATAAATACCTGTTTCTCTCTCTTCTGGGCACACTGAACATATAGGAGGATGCCTCCAACACTAATCTGCATATTCTGGCTGCTGTAGCTAAATAAGATATCGTCCTTTTTCTCCTACTGTTCTGCTTCCTCTCGCTCGCCCTCAAGTCCAGTTCCCTTGCTCTGAAATGAAAGTTTCAGTCTTCTCCTCTTGTTTCTTCAAGAAGGTCTGAGACAAAAAACAAACAAAAAAAACCTTGCTGTACAAGTTGTGTCCCATCCAAGCAGGCAGAACAGACCCAGGCTGGGAAAGGGACAAAAGACAAGCAGATCTATACCAATGTGATGGTGCCCACATGCTCCAAGTACTTTTTGGTTTTAGGATTAAATCCTTTCTGGGAAACCATGTCAAAGTACATTAGCTAAACGAAGGGTTGGAGTGAGAGAGCAGAAGACCAAAGAGCTCAAATAAGATGGTGATCAGCAAAAAAGCTTCAGAAAGCAACTCAAGGATGTCAGTGGTATCATAGAGTTGTTTTCTGAAAAGCTTCAATAGCTTTTCTTCTGCCTTCAGACTTGAGTTGGCTTCCTTTGCTTTGCTGTTTCATTTTTCAAAAAGCTTTGTGCTGATGGAAAGGGGAAGATAATGAATGAATGTTGGTATATCTGGCTCCTAGATTCCTCAAGACCTCTGTCATCTGAGCTCCCTCAACAGCTAAAAATGCCCTTATCAGTTTCTGGAGATTACACTGATGACATGTCTTTAAATTATCAGCTCAGTGGTTGCTCATTCAGTAACTGGATGGCAGGCATTTGTAGGAAAATTTCCAGAAAAAAACACAAGTCAATTTTCCTTGAAATCAAATAGTCCAGTTCCTAATAAAAAAAAATATCACTTCTTAAACTTTCTTCTATGAAGTCTGCTTCTATTGCACCAAATTCAGGAAGTTAACACTGTGGAGAGAGTGCGTGGGGAAAACAAAGCAAGAAAACCCCAGACCCCGTCCTGTCACTCAAACTTGTCAGAAGCTTTGAGGAACTGTGTGAGGGAACAGCAGGGAACTACAGGAGAAGCCACAGCACAGGTGTGCAGAATGCTCTGGAAATGAATAAACCCCAGCGCTGGCTTTCTAGACACAGTCAGTTCCTGGCTTTTGCTGTTACTGATTTTGTCCCTTCGACCTTTCCAGTTATTTATCATTCATTTTACTTGCCATCTCACTCATATTCTGTTGGTAGTGCTGTCTTCCAAGAAATATATTCAGTGGTTTGGTTTATTCTGTTCTGCAAGGGGAGAGAAGGGGAACAGAAGCCACTCCCATCTGGAGGCTGCGTGATTAATCTCTCCAAGGTAAGACTACAGAACTGGGTTTTACAGACACCTCTGTAGGGCTGAAACACTATCAACTCAATTCTGTTTATGATACTTGGGCCTAATTCCATAACCTGTGTCAAGTGAAAACTGGTGTCACCACATCAGCATGTAGTGTCATATGAAGGTGAAAGTAACTTCTGCGAAGACTGCAAGGTAGGGGAAATTAGGCCATTTAGTAGCATCAAAGTTACCATCAGCATAACTCATCCAGACTCAAAGCTAGCTAATAGAAGAGGTCTCTGTCTAGTTTGTTGAGAATTCAACCACATTAAAAAGGAATGAGTATATGTTTTACTACATTTTCACAGGTGGTTTAATAAAAAAACAACTTTGAACTGAAATAACTTTGAAATGACATACCTATTTCAGTGCTGGACATGCTAGAGTCTGCAGACAGGTTTTTCACCACCTGTTGACCCCTGTGTTTGGAGTCATTAGCTGCTGTAGCTGCACCGGCAGAAAGCTAGAGGGTGAATGAGCAGAATAACAATTTGTAGGGGCTGAGTCAGCTCTGAGTTCAAACTCGGGTAAAACTTCAAATGGTTGCTTATCAGCAATCGATTTCGTTGAAATCCCTGAAGTGACAATAATAGTTTTGCTTTTCATTCTCCTAGTTCAGCTGTTGTGCCCAATGCAGAGGGAGGAGCTCAGTTTCTATTTCTCAGCAATAGCCTCTTTGCCCTTAGGTTTCCTGCACTCTGAGGACAAACGTTTCCAAACTGAAGGATTCTTAAACATTTCCACAAACATTCTCGGGTTCCTCAAGAAAAGCAAGGACATTGACCACCCACATCTATTCTTGTTTGCGGTGGACTGGGCAGGTGCAAGGCCATTCCTCCACAGCAATTGTTCACTGCAGTGGGTCAGTCTGAAATGTCTTTATACAGGTTCTGCACTTTGCTGGAACAGCCCAAAACATTTATTTTATGATGGGAACCAACAAACTTCAATGACATAAGCACTGTGTCTAAATGTCACTGGCAGGGAATGCATAACAGACTTCTGCCCTTCTCCACCCCTCCCAGCTACTTCAAAATGCAGAAGTTCTGTTTTATAGTTCTGGACACAGTTTCATTTATTAAAGCTTCTGTCTGATGTTTCATTTGTGCTCACTGATAGACCAAGCATGACAAAAATACCCCTACCAACAATTCCACACAAGCTACTTCCATCTGTTTTTCCCCATCTAGTATATTTCACAGTTTTGTACTTTCAAATCATCTCATTTAATCAAAACTGGTTGCAAGACACGCAACCCAAAAAGAGTTCCATCAATATATACAAGGACATGGAAACTTGCAATGTAGAGGCAGGAGCAGATGACTTTTTAAAACATTTTCTGCAAGGAAAAATATATTGAAACAACACACTCCTGAGTGTAATTTAAATTTAAGCTTCTGCACAACTAAACTGACATTAAAAGTCCATCTCTGGAATACAAACAGTGAAACAGTCACCCTTAAGATGAACTTGCAGCATGGCTTGATTCACTGATGGACAAAAAGAATGATTAGATATTTCATATTCCCACAGAAAATTATTTGAAGGACAAAAAACCCCTTTGCCTTTTTATATAACAAATGGCTATGGCCTAAACCAATAAGAGAGCTTAAAATTAGTGCTTCTAATGTGACCACTGAGACATTTCAGACTTAATTACATCTGAAGCAAACCTAACCACCCATTTCTCTCCAGTTTCACACAAACAGTAATTGCCCCTGTAGCCACATTGCAACGTTGTAGAATTAACCACATCCTAGAGGAGCTGGAAAAGAAAAAAGGGAAATAAAACAGACTCCAGAGTATCTGTCCAGGCAGAACAGGCTCATTGATCGGGCCAGCAGGTCTCCCTTCTGCAGTAAGAGTTAGAACCATTCCACTGAAGTCAGCGTTGTTCTGAACCAAACACCTAAAGCAGCTAATGCTCCACTTCCTCACTTGGTTTTCTGCTTTAGCTTTTGTTGACTTACATGAAGTCAGATATAGAGAGAGCATTCCTGAGTCTGTATGTACTTATGCACGTACACATGTACTTACAACCATCTTTTTTAATCTATTTCTTAAAAACCCCCTGTATTTTTACTTTAAGAAGGTGCGCAGATTTTACTGCAAGACATAATCTTGTGCACCAAATGATACACTCGTAAAAAAAAAAAGTGTTATTAAAGTTAGTATGCTAATATAAACACAAATAAATAGCCTCTATTAATAAAGATGTTGAAATTAATGTTCCCACATAAATCTTACACCTGGATCTTAGAGTGACCATACTGTGGAAGCTGGAATGTGGTTCCACAGTTTCAGGATGGCTGGACTACTCCAAACACGCTCCTCTGTGACAGGCAACAAATCCCCAGTGAATGAAAGAGACAGCAAAATACTTACACGCTTAGGTCCTGTGATCAGTGGGGCTATACTCAAGCTTATCTGTTAGCCACAGAGCGAGGATACTCTGCAGATTCATAGCCTAAGAGGTAGCAGAAAAATCCAGGAGTTTCTTAGCATAGCAGACAGTACAATTCAGGGTGCCTCTGCCTTGCTGCAGTGCTGCTCAGCCCTATGATACTCTTGCACAGGGCGATAATCCCATCTCGTTTCACAAACCATCCCCACTGCATATTGTTCAGAGTGCACAGCTCCCAACCACCTTCCTACTACTACATGCTTCAGACTGACTCTGGAAACAGCACAGAGTAACAAGCTGCTTTGTCTGCTCCAAGGCTGCAAAGTTCCTTGAGGGCCATGTACTTATTTTGTGCCTTGTACATACAGGTTTTGTTTTTCTGTCTTGGCTCAAGCAGGTTGAACTACAGATTCCCACTTTATTCTGTTTCTTCACTGCCTGCTTTAATATAAAGAATGGGACTTCATACTGCACACAGAGCTGAGGATCCATCTTCCCAAGTCTCCTGGAATGGAGGAGGAAAGCTAACAAAACAAGGTGCAGCTGCTCCTTCTTGCCTGCCACATTAGAATTGCTAGAGATCCTCTACATTCACTGTATAGAAGTGATTACTTGGTCTACCACCTAAAAATAAAACAAATCATCTCACAGGAACATGTTACTATGCAGACAGATTTGGAATTGCTCCAAAACAAAACCTCCACACTGTGAGCCAAACACACCTGACCAGCTGGCTCGCTCTCACAGTCGAGGAGTGTGAGTGAAGAAGTGTAAGTTTACCTCTCTGAGTAGACTGAAGCCAGATGCTGCTGCAGATCTAAATCCCAGTGCAAGCACATAAGTGTATCTTTACAAAGGCCCAGTTCAGAGCTTGTGGAAGTATGTCCCAGCTTCCTGGTTTCAGGTGGGGTAGATTATGTTTTTCATTTTTCTTTCTTACACTGAAAGAAAACAAAACAAGCAAAAAACCCCACAACAGTAAACTAATAACTGACCTAGAACTCAAGCTGAACTGTATCTCAAACACTAACAAAGGCAGTGTACTTTGTTTTTTGTACTGCAATGTCTGAAAATTGCCCATTTGTGGAACTAACTATACTTCAGTTCTCAGAGTTAAGAAATACTGTGGTTTTCTTTCCTATTATTTCCCTAATCTAGAAGCAATTCAGAGACACAACAGCTCCATGTGTAAAACACAGTAACAAGAGCTAACACTGACGTGTCCCTAGCAAGAACTAAATCTGTCTGCATATCTGCTTGCCTTTCACTCCTGAACATGGCTCTCTTCAGAGAAGTGTATCCTACTGAACTCTGAAAGGCACCTTGTGCCTCTGGTCTGCTTGGATAGAAGCAACAGAATCTTGGAAGATTCCTAGTAGACTAATTTTGGCTAAGGAAGGCTTGCACGAAAGCTGCTTAATACAGTTTGAATGAAATACTATCTCATTAAAAAAAATGAAATATCAATTTCTCCATCAAAAAGTTCAAAACCAGATTTTGATCATTTAGTGACCCCTAAAATATGTTGGTTTAGCTATTTCATATGATACTCTGTAACCAAACCATGAGTCATGTTTGACACTTACCTATAGCCCCAGCACTGTTTCCTGCGTGTAACACACTGCATGACAAGAAATACATAGTCTGCACAGGAGAGAGGAGACATAAACGATCATAAAGGTATGAAGAGTTCTCAGCTGCCATTCCCATGAGGCTCTCCAGAAGTGTAGTTGGACTGATTAGGGATCATCACTTCCTGTCAACATTAATATTTTTCTGAACTTTTCAGATTATGGACAAGATGGGAAACTGCTCTTCAATCAACTCTCGCTGGCAGCTGAGGCAATATCCCAGATGATCCTCATCCAGACTGGCTGAACAATCATTCTGGGTTTGTCCTATTACTTTTCTTAAAACATATATTTACTCATTTTGACACGCTATTGTAAGGAATAGCATTACATGGAAAACTTCTCATTCATACTAGAAAAAAATCTAGATGTATTTTAACATCAGATATTACATATAATCTCTCTTACCACTGGAAATACAAAGCAGTCATCAGTAAGGGCAGCTGCTTTGGGTTCAGTTCATGAGTCATCCACAGACTTCATGTCCAATTTTGAGCAATCGGCCTGTAATATGCTTTCCTCATCTTTCATACAGAAATATGCCACTACCTGACACTCAAGGCACACACCCTACCCTACACAGAAGTCATCACCGCAGACTATAAACTCTGTGTCAGGGTTGGCTCTTCATTCATGTTTGGACATCACCTAGTACAACACAACTTCAGTGTGATCAGGGATATCAGTTCAATACAACGGTGGAGAAGGAGAAGTTCTTGAATCAGCTTCTGGTCATCCAGCTCAGAGTCAATATGGAATTAAGAAAGAATACAGCATTACATGTGTCACATTAACAAGGTTAGTCATGGGACTACCCAGAAATTTCATCTCCCAGAACAAATGGTACATTATTAACCAGTGAGCTGAGGAAATCCTGCCAAGAGATTGGGGTACATTCCAGCACAAGACTACGGTGACTTGTGTGTTTGTTTCCTAGAAAATACTGAAAAAAATCAACATACTAGTTTTCCTCAGATACATTCACTTCACTCAGAATAATGTTCAAATTATTGTTCTAAGAAATACAAAATGAATGAGTCTTGATTAAGTCTCATTGCTAATAGTGCCTTACAGAACCTGGACTGCTGGCCACTTCTGGTTCTTCATTTTGCAATATCTAAAAAAAGCTTTAGAAGGAATTTTCAGTACTGTAACTGATTCAGCTCAGGCAGTTAAACATTTATTCACGCTTACCAACACTTAACACCTTCCTCCTTTGCGAGTCCCAATTCAAGAGATAGAAAAATGCAATGTCTGAAAGCTACTTACCTGCACCAGCCCTTCCACATTATTTCAAAATACATTTCCCATCAGTTTCACCCAAGACATCAGACTGCCACTGAAGCAGATGAAAAGCGTTCCATGTTCTTTTCTAGTGACTCTGGTTTTGTACTGTAATGTATTAAATCGTGCCATTTTTGCATTTTTTTTTCCAAAATAACTGTGCAACTAATACCTGAGGCTTTTACAGAGATGGCCTATACATCATACTGCTATGGCTGAATTTAAGGCAAACTTTTCACAGTATCTTGTTGTTCTTATTATTTTTCTTTTTTACGTTTCATACTTCTTTTAGCCTATATACGGACTCACTCTTAAAACAGTTTCAACATTCTAAATTGACTCACTTAGAGGATAAATCATTTCCTTACTATGATTAATATGAAGCAGGAAGGACAGAAAAGATTCTAGAAACACTGATTTATTTTTTTTTTCCCCTTTCTTCCTTTAAATGAAAAAGAAACCAGGCTTCTTTTCAAACATCAAAACTCTTATCATGAACTAATCAGACTGGACAATAGTGAACCATTGCATATTATTACCAAAACTTCAATCAAGCAATTCTAGAAGTTAGGAGGAAGACTTTTCTTCTTAACATTTGGAAGTTATTCAGATGGCTCAGAATTATGATGCAAATGAAAAAAAAGTTTACTTTGCGGTGACTTTCCAAGTTAAAGGTACTCACCAGGAACTACATTACCTAGTGCAAGGAATAAGACTGGAATAATAATTTTATCATTCCTTTATGACAAGGAGTTACAAAGATTAATGCTTAGCATCAACATCAGTGTGCTTTACAAACATGAACTAAGCTTCACAAGTTCATATAAATATAGTTGAAGAGGGTGGACTGAGGAACAGACAAGCTGATGACCAGTCCAAAGTCCTATTAAGCAAAAGCAAAGGTGAAGCCTGCTATTGCCAGGGTAACACATACACTGTGCACTCAGTGTGAATCAATCTAAATGCAGCTATAGAAATGTCAGGACTGATTTCCCATAACAAGCCTGATTTTCTTTTCAGATTCAAAGCAAAAACAAAGGAAGCTTAGCTCCAAGACTGTGGTTCAGAGATCTGTGGTTTTAAAGAATTTGACAAGTCTTCCTCCCCTACAAAACATCTAATAGGAAGATCTGTTCAGAAACTCTCACAGAAGCTTGCAAGACCTATTTTAACCAAACTTTAGCTGAGCAAAGCAAGACTATTTCCCTCCAAAGCATTTTGGCAGCTCTGTAAGAAGTACAAGTTATCTAGCAGGCAGTGGTTGCAAACACTTTCACAGGAAAGCCTTGAAGCTGATAAGGTGTGATAAGCAAATTCAAGTGAACTGCACGATGGAGAAGCAGCAATGCCGCTCACATCTTGTTCCCAAGAACTTTGGAATTAAGTTACACCCTTTTCACATCAGCAAGAGGGTTTGCATAGGAGAACACTCATGTGGTACAGAAAGAGTATGACTTAAATGCAAGAGTGGCTGTGGATAGTTAAATCTGATATTCTTACAGATGTTGTAGTATCAGTTAGGTGACTGATAGCCTGAATAGGGGTCAAGATTACATATAAAATGCTATATAGTGACGTTTCTTTTCTCATGGACTGTCCTGTCAAGTTAGGTATTATTTTCATTCTTTGTATGACTTGGAAATCTCTCTAAAAGCTTCAAAACTTTTAATACCTGAAACAAAACCTAGTTACATAAAAGCTAACAAAAGGTTTCAAATTTCTTATCAGAGAGAAACCAAAATGGAACACAATCAGACAAAGCAAAGGGAGTTTATTTTGAGCTTAAGATATGACCTACTATGAAAAATGCATGCCTAACACATGCTGGAGAAAAAGGCTCTGGTTTGAGAGATGAGGGCAGTTCTAAACATTCAAAAGGTTGTAAGCACATAAGCAACATTATATGTCTGTTTTGTTAAAGATTCTGGAAACTACTGTATTATTTTAAGAAACTTGAGCTTTTGTTTTCTTTTTAAATATAAGAAACTTCTTGAACTCTCATCCACTAGAAATTTATGTAAAATTCTACTGAATTGGTTATACAGAAAATAAGACCCCAAAACGTTAACTTCAAATTTTGCGTCAGACTCTTCCGTTGTACCAAAACTATACATTAAGTAGCCAAGATTTTTTGGTATAAATTCTTGAAATCACTCTGAAACATTTAAAACGCTCTTAACATGCATCACTAGCAACAATGAATCAGTGGGCACAGACTGCTGCAAGAACCAATTAGGCCTTAGGTAAAGTATCCCCACCCTGCCATCTTTAGGGAGAGTGCAGAAAGGAGATGGCCAGAGCTACCAGGAGGCAGAAACAGAATAATCACACAGGGTGAACTTCAGAAGCTTGCTCCTTTCCATCCTTGTTTTGTAAGCACTGAGCAAGACATGCTCATTTCTCAAGCTACTGTCTCTTCCATCTAACAATTCTCATTTTGCTTGTTGGGACCTTTATGAGAAACAGGAATAATGGATAGAAAAAGGCAGACTTCATTCTACTATTCACAACTTCTCATGTTCCATACAGCCTCTACAGAAAGAGGCAGAAGCAAGCCAGATGTTCTGCCTTTAGCCAGCTCTCTATCCTAAGGTGTCACAACCCTTACCAACTGTTACTATTTCCAACACCATGGGTTGAACTAGCTGGAAAGAGAGGTGTTAGCCAACAAGCAACAGGCAAATCTCACATTCAAAGACAACCCCTCTGTAAGAAACATACATTTAACTTCAGAATACTAGACAGAAATCCCAAGATGTGCATAGGAAGTATTCCTAAATTGTAATATATCATAACTTTATTCATATAGATTAACAGATGTATCAAATAGGGTAACAAATACTGAAATACAAGATTAGATGATTACTGGCCAGCTAGATTTGTTTATGGTGCTTTGCTTTCAGTTATTTTTTTTTAATTTGTTCTATCTGCACATCGATGCCAATAGATAAAAATAAATTAAAATTAAAATCTAATTACTGTCTTACTTGAAAATCCTCCCCTGAATAGGGCATTAAAGTTTATTTTAAACTATGCATGATTGCTTTGAGGCTTTGTAAACTCTTACAAGGACAAGACAGATCACGCTGCAGATACCAGAGACAGACACCAGATGCAGTGGGTCCTATTAGACCACTCAATCACAGCAGACCTGTACTGTAACCTAAAACTTTTCAAACTCCATCCAACTTGAGTAAAGAATGCTGCTGACAGAAATGGCTAGTTTGGTTTTAGGAGAATAATTCCACTAGTTTTCTGAAATAATTTATATCACAAAGTACTTCAAGGCTCTCCAGGACTGTTCTCTGTGAACACCTGGGCAGGTTAGAGAAGGAACTGCTTCTTTATCTGATCCTAAGCCTCCCCTTAGGGCTAGAAAGCCAGCAGTCTCACCAAATCTGAAACATCTGGGTGGTACACCAGCACAATTTTGAATCTACTTTGTAGTCTTTTCATGGATGTTTTTGTTCTTACTCATTGGCAACCTCCCCTCACCAGATGTGCTACAACAACCACTTGTGCAGTTTCTCCTGTCCCACGATGGATGCAGACCTAAAAGACGCACTTCAGTGAAAAGCACGCCAGTCAAGGTGGACCTGAACAAGCTACCTATATTTGTGATGCTGTACTCTGAGTCCCCAGGAAAAAAAGGATAAAGATCTTAAATAGAAACCAATAACAAGAGAAAAATGCTAAACCACTTCACATGCTGAATCAACAATGAGTCACAACACTCCTAGACTCTGACTAACAGACCAGAGAATGAAGAAACATTGCAAAGAAAAAAAATATCCTCTATTTAGTGTAGCCAATCAAAGATACATTAAGAAATAATCATAGGAAACAATGGATTTTTTGTTCAAAGATCAGCTGCATTGGTGAATTCTCAAGTGGTTTTGGGTTTGGTTTTTTTCTTTGATTTCCCAGCAAAAAAATCTCTTGTACTTCATAAATGCAGAGAGTAATTTTAATCATCATTGGATACTCCCAAAAACTGTTGAAGTTCTCACCTTAACCATGATTTCCCAATTAGTACTTGTTAGTAAGGGGCATCTACTATTGAGAGTCGCTTCTCTCCAAATAAGGATATATTCCTTTCCACAAGTTTTAAGTGTAGTTCGTAGTTTTAGACATTTTTCTAAGCTTCTGAGCAACCTACATCTGCTTCAAATAAATGATCCAAAAATGAGGGCAAATTTACACAAAGATGTCTTCCTCCAATTAACTTAAAAGTCAAAATTTATTTCTGCAGCAGAACAACAGCTTGTTTTCCCATCCTGTGTCACAATGTTTATTGCGTACTAAAGCTGAGAAAAATAATGTGTAACTAGGAAACAGAGCCTGAGTATTCATCTATCCTTATCAGTCATCCAAACAGGCCAAAAAAAATTAAACTGTGGCCTTTGTGAAATATAAACCTTTATCTGGGGGCAAGGCAGCAAGGATGCAACGATGAGATCAGTATTTTCCATTCAATAAGCACAACGTTTCCCAACTTTGTAGAATCAGTTTCTGAGGACAGAAAAAAGCATTCAAAGTTTTTTCAAAAGATCTCATAATCTAAGCCTGAATAATAAGGCACTTGATAATCTAAAAATTTCACCTCTTAAAATTCATTTTAGAGAACTGGCATCCACAAGCGAAAATAGACACATAGCTGAACACCATCCAACCAGACTGAGTTACTCCACATCGGCCCAACTGCCTTAACTGTATGTGAACACTTGCCTGAAACCTTTCTTCTAACTTTGCTAGTGAAGAGTTGCAACTCCAGCTCTTTCAACTCTCATCATCTTTCCTTATTTGAAAGATAAAAGGTATCAGCTTAAAATTCAACAGAATTTTCAGAGAATACACTCACAGCAACAGTGAGTTTGCATTCCCAGTTGTATGCATCACATATTCAAAAAGAGCACTAGAAAGTGCCAATACAGCTTTTGTCTTCACATAAGCTCTAACGTAGCAGCATAAAAATGCAGTTAGGGATGCAATTTCTCCTGCCCCTGCAACAAAACAGCTGCATCCAGGTAATTCCAGTGAACTGTTGCCTTGATACAGAAACAAACCAAGCAGCTTAGGTGTAAAAGAATAAAGATATCAGTCTCAAAATGCTGTGTCTTTACTTAGACAAGTTACTTTGATAAAGACATATATATTGACAGTTTTACTAATTTATATGAACTATGCTGGAATGAATTATCTTAATGATAAAGATGTGGATTTAATTATTAAAGGACTGTTCAAGTGGCTGCACTTACATATTCATGGGGACTAAGAAAAGAGTGGACTAATACAGCATTGCATTTCTGTCAAGTTCATTCTCATCCCAGTCAGAAGGAGAACAGGGCTTGAGGCTGTGCTTTCATTCCATCTCTGACCATCAGTAACACAAGGCAAGATGCTGAACCTGACTCAGTGTCCAAGTCGAAAAAGATCTTGTACTGAAACAGAGTAAAAGTGATAAGACAAAAGGCTGCAAAAATTCTGAAGCATCAGAAGGATACAGGAACCACAAAACAGTTCCCAACAGAAGGGAACTTCCTGGCCACAAATTATAAAATTGGTATCCTTAAAGCAGTATTACTGCCATGACATAGAAAGTCTGACTGCTAGGAGCAAATTTAAGCTCATTTTCCCCAATATACCATGTTTTAATATTTGCACCTTACAGTAAATCAGTGTTGTCTCCTACTTCTGATACCTAGCTTGCTTATTTCACCATACAATGTGATTTAATTTCTTCCTAAGAAAGCTTCTGGAGCAATGCCTACTTTGAGAAGTAACATTTCATAAGGAATGTATATTGACTGTAATTAATTCCTATAGATGGCGAGGCTAATTAACAAGAATCCAACTAATAACTCAGTTGGATTTAATCCATATACTGAACTGGCAACATACACCAGAGAAAGAGGCAGAGGGTTCAAGGATATATGTGGGGAAGAAATCACACATGACAGGCACTTTGAAAGTGGTTCACAGACATTTCAAATGTTGCCCAGCCACTCTTAACCCTTGGTCTCATCTACGTTCCACCACCTCTAGAGGCTTCTTTTCTGCTCTCTCTCTCTTATGCTATGTCTTTCCTGCATACACAACGTAAAAATACCTTGGCTATTTCAGTTTTCAGCTTAAAGACTGAAATACCTGACATTCACATACACACACCATCCTTCTTCACAAAAGCAAGCTTCTGCAAATTCTGCATTTCCCTGTTATTGAATGTCCTCGTGCATCAAATCCAGCAACAGAACATGAAAGGGAAGGAAGTTTTCTTAGTAACACCATTTTTATTGCCAAGTTTCATTTACAAAGAAAGGTCTATTGTTCATTCTTGTCCAGGTTTTCCATAGCCATGACACATGATTAATGCCAGTAAACACAGACTCAGCTATAGAAATCTGGATTTCAGAAACATACACCAATACTTTCCAATTTCACTCCCTTCCCAGACACTTATTTACATTTTTCTTTAAATTAACATAAGATATTGTCATATTTACTCCAAATATCTAACATAACTTACATTCAATAATTAATACTTATTGCCTGTAGAAAGACATCTCAGAATTCAATTCACCCCGGGTTTGGGCTTTTTCCCATGTAAACGTAAGTGCACGTTTGCTTCTCCCCCCAGCCACCCCCAGATGAAGTACATTTCAGACACAACTTCATTGAAATGTATTTCATAGGAGGACAGTCCTTCACGTTCATTTAATGCTTTATATAGTGTTTAAATCCCAGGTACTTTCATTCTCCTACAAAAATATGTTTCCCCCTCTTTGCACTTAAAACAATCACACTTACAAACCAGCTCAAAATAAAGTTAAAAGTTTGCAACAAAAATATCAACACACCTATTCACAAGTGGAGATGCCTAAAGTTATCCCCCCTAAAGTTTAAAATGCTTCCAGCAGGTCCCCTAGAGTTATAACAATGTATTATAAGTGCTATTGCTGGGTGAAATAAAGCTCCTAGAAATTCTAATAGTCTATAAATTCACACACTTGAATCTATTCTCTATCCTTTTCAAAATTATCTTTATGTTCATTGTAAATATTTCTGCCATAGTTAGTCCTTAAATACACCCAAACACAAACCCTCAGGTGTCATCTCCTTATGCATACTTAAGTTATCAGATTGCAATTACTGTGTCTTAAACTTCACTTTCATAGGAGCCAAAACCAAAAGTAATGGAGAATAAGATGAAAAAAAAAAAAGTAAATATCATGTATCTTAAGATTATGATCTTAAAAGAATCCTGGGAACACTATATACTAGGCTAAACCTCATGTTACTCTAACTTCAGGTATTCTTCATCATTACCTGCTTCTTAAGCCCTTTTTAGTTATTTTTAAAAATAAATGCACTCCACACATTTATTTATGCTAACAAGACAGTCACAACAATGGCTCAAGCTTTTCCTTTTCACATTAAGGACAAATGAATTCAAGTTAGCAAAAGAGTAAACCAGATGCCACCACAGTGCACATTTATTAAGACCAGCAAACTTCAGCTTTACATTTATAATACATTAACGAACATAGAATACATATTTTGTAACACCTTGCAAAAAAAACCCAAATCTGAGCAATGCACAAATCTAAAAATTTTGGGAGATCAAAATAGGGAAAATTCTGTACAAATGTAATATAAAAATATGTTTCCATATGAAAGAACCTTCTGTTTGAGACTCAGTCCAAAACTGCATCTCCCATGTCTTTGTTGCGGCTCAAAAAATCCTGAGCAGCGGGAAAAAAACCCAAGCATTCCCCCTCCCCCCAAAAAGCCCATCCCACCCTAGCAAGCCCATGTGGATCACCATCTGCATTTCAGAAGCCAATAGGAGACAGCAAGAGTTATTATTAGGAGACAGTAAGAGTTATTATATTTGTTTCTAATTCATGTTAATGCTGGGAAAGGTCAGAGTAACAGAGCAGGCAAGCACAGGAAAATGACTCCAAACACTTCTAGATAACAGAAGTGCAGTGCTCAGGTCAGTGATACCCTAGGGTAGACCAGTGATGGTTAAAGAGTGACATACCAAAAAACTCTTTCAAGAAGAATGACAGTAACAGTTAGGAAGAGAATTTTCAACATATATTTAGATACCTAACATTAGGTTGCCTGAAAAAAAGTAGGAGACTCATCAAGGAGACTCATTGTCTTTGAAGCAAAATGCCGAGACCTCACTGATGATGCCATCTGATGTCTCTTTGCAAATCTGATTCAGCTATAGGACTAAACACTAGACTACAGCTGCCTGTGCAATGTTCTTTTAAAAGCAACTCCACATTTAACTTCAGTTGGTTAGTGAAGACAACATCAGAATGTTTAGCATGGTGGGGGTATTTTTGAAGAGTACTACATGCAGGTTAGTGAAACTATTCATTAGGCTATTCTGTAGTTATTTACCTGTAACGTGCAGCAAAAAGAGTGACTGATTACATCAGAGCACTGACGTCATCATGTGACTAAAGTGTTTACTTTTTATAAAGTGGCTTCATACTTATACATAGTTTGACCTGCTTGTCTGATAGCTTACCTATTTCTTCAAGAATACAGTTTAATTTACTACTCCTAAAATGACACTCAGTTGCAAGGCAATTATTGAATTCCTAGATTGCTTAAAAGTAATCATCCCAGGCCACTTGCAGTGAAGTGTGGAAATTATAGTCACTTATGTCTTACTGCTTAATTAGAAAAAAAAATTCACAGTAATTTCAATCCTAAAGGTTGCTTACTTTGCTATAAACAAACTATTTCAACCATCAGTTTTAAAATTCTACACACAAGAATACTTCAAATTCACAAAGGAACATTATTTCCCCGTCTTCTGTTTCTATTGGGCAAAGGGTCCATATGAATCACTGGACATTGATTGAAACTCTGAATACTGATCTAGACCTGAGTCTTAAATTCTGGATATGGAAGAAGAGCATTTAAATGTCACATACCTGTCCTTTAGCAACAATACTGCAAAAGAAGAAATTAATTCTGGAAGATATTCCCAATTTATCCTCACCAAGTGACTTCAAGGAAAATTCCAACTGTGTTGTAAAGCAAAGAACATTGAGGAGCTTCTTTAACAGGTGGAATTTTATATATGTAATATTTTTAAGCTCAGCTGAATTTAAGGAAGAGAAGTCAGAATTTTAGTTCATTATGAATTAGCAGTGGAGAATACAAATGAGCTCAGTCTTTATATTGTATGTAATTCATGACTTGACACACAAAACACAGCTTTAAGTATTAACATTTCTGACCACATTTCTAATGAATTTGGTTTAATCCACACAGCTTGTAAAATGAAGCTTAACCTTTGGTTTCTTTCTATATCAAAGGATTTCTACAGAACAATTTTTGCACGCAAGTTTTACACTGCAAGCATTATTTCCATGGTGAAGTAGCCATCAGAATTGTGCACTAATGTTTCCTCCCTCCCCTTCTTTACTGAATTACCAAGTGTATGCTGCCATTACTCTCTTCACAAATGAAAAGCTCGAGTCTTGTTCATTGCTGTACACTGGGTGACAGAAAAGGGGACCAGCAAGAGGCAGTGAGACCTAACAGTGAAGGCAACACATAGTCGTGTTAAACAAGTAATACCTTGGTAAAATTTGATAAAAGGAGAGACACATAGACCATAAAATAGCAAAGTAACATTCAGTATGCCTTGGCTTCTTTGGCTTCTCTTCTCAAAAGGAAACGAATAATAAAATTATTTTATGTTAACAGTATATGGCTGAAGATAGTGTGTGTTTGTAGAGGCTGTGCCTGAGAATTTAGCATCTCTCCAAAATTTTGGCATTTTGCTCTGGAACATTGGTATATGTATTTTAGAGTGATTCGACCTCCCTCTGCAGTATTACACTGAAACAGTGAGCCTTTAGAATGGTCAGTTTTCAGGCTGCTGCCCTCATTTGCAACTTGGTATTTGTATTTGGTTAAAAAGAGTGATGTTACACTGACTCAAATCAACTTTTGTTTAGAAAAAAATTACATTTGTGGCTGATGTGCTAATGCTTTCTTGGTTGAGTTTCCTTTTTACAGTGAAAGGGGGATAAAGAAACAGCCCTTGAGTTTTTCTGATAAGAGAGAGATAGATACGATACTCTTCAAGGAACTGTAGATAAGTAACACTGTACTTGCACAGATAAAAGATAGATGCTGACAGATTATGTCAGCATCTCCAGAGCTTTCATATTCTGAAGTCTCCTATCACAGCATGAAGCACAGTCCAATTGTATACATATATGCCTTAATATTAGAAGCAGACAAGGAAAAAATAAATTGCTTCTAATTCAGAGATTTACATTGATCTGTACCAGCTGTAACATTTATATAACAACACAACATTGGTAGAGCTGGTGCTGTCAGAGCCTTCCTAGTGTAATTCCATCTTTGCAGAGAGCTTTTGATAGAACTGCTAAAAGATATCCCACCTTACCAGCCCTCAACAAGCAAGGCTCTGCCAGCAGCAGACTCGATAGAAGACCTAGTCTTGTTTTTCTAATAACAGTATCTATCTCAGTCATTTCCTGTGAAGCTCTCAGTAGAGAATTGGTCATGAGATTTAAAAGCCACTCAAAGGCAATGAAAAGCACAAAGTCAGTTTTCATTCTCTTTGCCCCATTTCTTGTGCAGTACGGCTCAAGGGTGACATTATGCATACCCATTAAAAAGACTCCTTGTGCACGGTCGTAATCTTGCTAGAACCAAATTTGAAATTAGATAAATAAAGACCAAGGTTTTCCTATCTAAAATTAATTCTGTTTAAGGGAACTCAACCTGCACAGTGGCGCTTTTTCTAATCTATGTCAGGAGTTTAGGTTAACAACTAACATAAAGTGCTTTCAAATTAAGTAAGGTATTTTTTATAATGATCTTTAGAATATTACTGGGCCTACAGTGTAATGCTGCAACATACTAGATGAAGTCTAGACTACAATCAGTTCAGCTAATAAACATTTATGTGGTCCTTGTGCCAAAATTGCTACTCATGTCCTGGCTTGTTCAGGTACATGTACATTAGCTGCAACAGTGACTACAGTGTAAACTTACCCTAAGCATATGATCAAAAAACCCCAATAAGCTCTTACTCCAGCAATGCCAAATTCTCATCCCATATCCATAGCAGTGCTGAGGACACCTAACTCTTAGAATTAATTTAGAGTTTGGACCACTCTGGAATGGTCAGAATATGGGTTAATTTGAGACAAAATAGAAATCACAGAAAACTAGCAATCAACAAAACTACATGAAAAAGCTAATAAAGGAAGAAAAAAATCTGCTGGTGTTCAATAGCAGACACCTTGTATACACGTTTTACAAAGATTAAGTTATGAGGTGAAGGTAAATATGGAAAAAGCAAGCAAAGTTATCCTTGTGGATTAGTGAATCTTAAATATAACACTTAAAATAATTTCAAGTATTCCATCAGACAGCCAGGAAGTGGTACAATAAAAGACTGGGAAGTAGGTAAAAAAATATTTAGATACACCTACTTGTGAAATCAATGTTAGGAGAGACAGAATGAGGAAACAGATTGCACTGATGACTGAAGTCAAAATACCAATAGTAGTCTTCAATCTTTGAGAGCCAGAAAGTACTCAATGTTATAAGCAGACCAGTACTGATAATCTGGTCATTAATTTAAATTAACACACATGGAAATTGATGAGAAATCTTAAATTCCATTCATGTTAAATTATGTATCAAATCAGCAAAGAACATTCCAAACTTTAATCAACATTTTTCCACTGCTTTCTGTCAACTCGGTATCAGGATCTAGGAAGCAAAGCAAGGCAAGCATAAACTCAAACACTTTTACGTAGCAATGCTGTTCAACTGCAATACTGTCCCCAGACAGGAGAAAAAAGTACACAATACCTTTCCTTTTGAGTTGCAGACTTGCAAAGACATTACCAGTTAGATGTGGTGACCTTCTTCCTACATGGAGATGAAAAATTTATAAAACCTCTTTAGAGTAAAACTGCTTCCGTCTGATTCTAGAAGTTGTCCTTGAGTAGAAAGGATATCATCATTCCTCAGGGGTGCAGCAATTTGACTGTTAGAAGCAAAAAACAAGCTATAGCAATCTCTTAAAAATATTTCACATTCCTCTGTAGCTGGTTAAGCAAAGACTAAAGTAGTCTCAAAAATCCCTTATGTTAATTTGAACAAGCATTTGTCATTAAATTTCAGGCTTTTACCTTTTAAAAAATTGTTTGATATATATCTTGCTTTAAATCAAAGCTTGAAATAAATATTATGCATGGAAAACACAACACTGAAGTCCTACAAAGACAACATAATAAGTGGCCAAGCCTGCTGGTATCGTGCAGACCTCCAAAAGATGAATGAGATGAGGATTTTAAAAAACCCAATAACAAACAACCAAACTGAAAAGCACACCATGTCTCAAACAGAAATGTTATCTCTGTACTACAATATATATTTTTTTCTGGTCAGTGGTACGTCTCCAGTTTCAGAGAAGTAATAATACATTATCCTGTAGCCAGATATCCAAAAAGTTCTTCACTGGGCCATAATACTGTAGACCTTCCTGCAGCTGGAACTCCTTAATAGAAATAAAGTAGGTGCTCTGAAATACTTTCGTGTTCTTGTATAACAGAAATTGGTAGGAAACAACCAGTTGAGATTCAAAAGTTGGGTTTGTTTCTTCTCCAGTTTAAATTTTCTGAGCATCTGATGTTTACTCTAAAAGCTGCACACATTCTCTTTTATCAGTGGGCCTCTTCTTGTGGACCAGATGGTCTCTCAGGCTTCAAGAAGTATCTGAACTCCCAAAGGAAAAACAGCAAAGAATTTGGTTGCATTTGGTTCACTGTTTATCACAGCCTGCAGATTGGCTTTAGTCAGAACGTTCTTCTTCTACCTCTTTTACCGTGCAAACTTCAACTTCAGGTTGCAAAGAGGACTGAGGAATGCTGCTGAATGTTCGAATGCTGTGTGGATCAACTGGTGGCACCAGTGTAAGCGACTCTACACTTAATGCATCTGTATTGTCATCTGTTATTAATGATATTGTGGGCTGCTGTGCAGGAATCAGGCTAGGAGACAGGTTTGCTGTTTCTATGTCACTGTTTTTTACAGCATTCTTGCTAGAGTTTGAGACAGCTGAAAGAGTTTCATCAGTCAACATCATCTGACCAGAAATGGTCATCTGAGGCTGCTCTGGAGCTGAAGCGTCACCTAATAAACAAAAAAAATACACCAAGAAACAATCAATATTCAACATAATATGTACATTAAGCCTAATAACATACTATTATTTATGAATACTTAAGAATAATTGGGTGGAAAACGCAGTTCTGTGAAGCACTACGCTTACACATTCACTTTTTAGTAATTAGAAATAAAACTAAATATTATGAAGGGATAGCATAAAATGCCAGCAGGAATCTGTTCAAAGTAGGAACCAGAAGATTTTACACATTTAGTATTATAATATGGAGCAATATCAGAAATATTCCTAGAGAGAGGCCATTGAGGGGAAGAATAAGAAAGCCTCTCCAGTATTTAGTATAGACTAAAATGAATTGCCAACCCATACCAGGAAGCTCTTTAGGGAAGAAAAAACAAAATAAATAGAAAAAAGAAGAAAAAAAAAAGAATCTCTGCCTAACTAGTCTTCCCAAGACGTGGCTTGTTTCTTACAAAAATGTGGAAGTCATTCTCTCATTTCATTCTTCAGATTCACATTTAAGTGACACCTCAACCACAGAAGGCAGAACTATGGATAAACAGGAAGGAGAATAATGGGCTTACTGTAACTGAAAGGTGCTGCAAAATAGGCCTGTTTTTATACAGGCTTGTATTATACGATTTTTTTGTGCTCCTAAGCATGGGGCATAGAACACAAATAAAACTGGGAATAAGCATTACATACCAGAGAAAACTGATATGCTACTACACCTTCCCACACAATTGAAAAAAAAAAAACCCAAACCATTAATGGCTATTTGTACTGTCCTTTTCCCCCTTAAAATCCTAGCTAAGTATCAAGTAAACTGCTCATTTGGCTCAGATGGATAGTGAATGGAGGGAATGATGCAATACAGCCTTATATGAGCAAGTATGCCCAGAAAAGTCAGTGTTTTTTTCTTTTCAGACTAGACAAATAGATGCCATTAAAGTAACAGGCATCCAGCTTCAAGACAGACCATTTTTAGAGCTCTTGTAAGAAACAGCATGTGTTCAAGTGTAGAGGCATCTGCAGAAAAGTCTACAGGGCAATGTAGTAAATACAGAAGCTAAGAATTAGGTTCTGGTTTTAAAACACAGTGACCTTAAAAATATTTCCATTTCAATTCCAACTATTTTTCCAATTAACCCTGCAAAAGAACAGAAAGCATGAACGTAAGGCAAAAAAAAAAAGAAAAACAAAGCTGAGAATGGAATGGATATCAGTAAGGTATCAGTGAGATAACAGTCAAAATTAATGGGATTTTTACCTTTCTGGTAAGATAACCCCAAACAATGGTGTATTCTCACTTCAGAAACCCACTCCATTTTAGTTTTTGCTGAATCGGTGGCTAAAGCTTCTCGCTTTAATAAAAACAAAATTGATCGACTGTAAAAAAGTCTCCTTTTAAACAAAAGGGACATCACTGGTTATTTGTGGAAAATAAGGACAGATTTAAAGTAACTTTACAGATTCTTCTTTTTAGCTGTCAAGAAGCTTTAGTGAGAATGTAGCAATTGATAACAGATGAAGTGATGCAAGACTTGCATGGAAAATGAATTGCTGAAAACACTGAAATAAAGCCTCATTTCTCTGAATTCCAAGATAAATACAAACAATTAAGTATACACAAAACAGTGAGTCTCTCTGCAATAATTTTGCTTTCTGAATTTATAAAATCTTAAAAGAGTATCAAACATTCTTTACCAAGATTATTTTTTATCTTAATTATAGTATGAACATTCACCAAAATTCAGGATTCAGAAACCTGAGGCATTCTGGTAAATAAAGTATTATCAATCAATGGCATTCTGCTCAGCAATGTTATATACAGCACATTTCTATTGGAGTTCTGCTATTTCACTTCTGATTCTGCAGTTCATTTCTTAAATCGTTCTTCCCCCTCTCCCAAGAAAATATTGTTTTCTCAATACTTTCATTTACTGAAATAATGACAGACATACATATTCTTTTGTTAGGCTGTATTGTCCCCCAATCCTTCAATGTACGATCTAAATTAATCCTAAAGTGACTCCCTTCTTAATGCCACAAAGAAAAAAGAAAGTATTTGAAAAAAGTTGCCAGCAAAAAAGAAAAAAAAAAATAAACCTGGAGTCATTAAGTCCAAATTTTCTATCCAAAAGTCTGAAAAAACATTCAAAATAAAGAAAAAAAAAATTCAAAAAAAAAGAGAACATACTCTGTCCAGTATTTTAGCTGCAGTATAGAGAATACAAAATTAGAGCTCTTGTATGCTTCCCTCCTGCTTTTATTGACTATTGATAGAAGTATGTCTCTCTTCTCCTTTCAATATTTCATTATTCACCGTCAGACCTTTACTTCTGCTGCTGTTACTGTATTTAAGGGGTGCAGTGACAGATTCCTGTAACCCCACATGGCATTACTGCCAAAACAACAACGTATTTGCAAACTGCCACTAGTCTCTGCAGGAGCAGAAAGCAAATACCAAGACACAGAAGGGCGGTGGAGGGAGAATTTTTAACATTGTCTAGAAAAGGTCAACTACTCTGACTACTATTTTGCAATATATTATCCCTTCTGGACTAATACTTAACTAAAAATTGTACTCTTAGTCACAGTTATAAACTATTGCTGTGAGAGCAGTACTTACACCTTTGTGCTCAAGCTCTCAAATCCACAGGCTACTTGAAGTGCATACTTAGCTTGAAATTGCCACTATAAGGTTGTGCTAGGTTAAGTTTTTACGCATGATAATCTCCCATATCTTTTGGACACAAGAATAGAGCAGCACAATCCTAGACTACAGGTAAAGAAAACTAAATAGAAAATAGAATACAGAGGTCCAGAATCTTGGAATGTAAATTTGGTATGTAAGAGGCATTACAATGAAAAACCAGACTACCCTCCTGATAGAAAAAGTTTTCACATGTAACACCTCACAGTTAATTGAATACTTTGCTTCAGGACAATAACAACTAATGAGAAAATCTTTGAGGCTCAAAATTTCAAAACCTTTTGAAGTCATACTCAATTCAGAGAAGGATCCAAGTAGCTAAATACATATTTATGTATGATCTGAATTCTTAAGGTGTCTGAAACTGGAATAAACAATTGGCAAAAAGATGCACCTAGCTGAGAAAAAAATATGAAGGAGGGATTACAAGAATGCCTGCCTCTAAAATCCTCGATTCAAAATAGTTTCAAAGCACCCACTGTGTTTAGAGATTAAGTCCTCTACCTATTACCTGGAACTTCTGTCTATATCACACAAAAATACTAACTGGCTTTCAAAAAAACCCAAACTCATAACACTTGGTTCCAGTTTGACTTTTGGATAGAAAGAGCAAAAACAATTGGCATTTTCACCTGAATAAAATCACCAGTCACTAAGATATGTTCTAGTCTTAAATATCAAAAAGTTATCATCTAACATGGAAAAACAGCATTTCTATCTACCCCATATTTAAGCAAGAGTGTTCTGGCAAAAAAAATATAAGCCAGATCTGAAAAAAACCCCACAAACCAAACAAAAAATCCCAAACAAACAAAATGACAAACACACACCCTCCACATACTCCCAAATTTAAGTAGCAAACACCAAAAAAGGTGTCATTTTGCAAGTTTTTGGGTATTATCTGCTCTCTCTGGTTGCAGTGGCTTCAGCAACCTTACACATTTCTCAGCACTTCTATGATGCTACCAAGATTATCATTACAACAAAAAAATCCAAACAAAAATCACTAAACTTCTGTTATATTAGCTTATGTTAAGGATGATTATTAGTGGAAAAAAAAATAGATAAGAACAGGAAAAGGAAAGAATGAATATATCATCTACAGGGAAGTGCCCTAAGCTGTACAGCAACATACTATGAAAGGATAACAAAAATAGAAATAATAGGACAGTAAGTGAAAAGTTGCAAAGTAAATTGCTAAAGATGAAAAAGGTGTTTATACAGTATTAACAGAGTAAAATATCTTCATGCAATGATAGTAAAAGAAATTAATTAGATACAATATTAAAATAGGTTCTATAAATAAGAAGGTAGTCCAAAGCATTTTTCCATCTTTTTTGCATCTGCTTCCCCTCCTCAGGCAATTAAACAGGCCATAAAGCCATCTGCCTGAGTTTGATGATTATAGAAATATTCAGCTTGTGCCATCACAGCCCAAGGACAGTCTTATGCTGAATGCTTGTCCATTTTACCCAAGTTATAAATAGATTTCTTGCTGCTAGCCAAGTACCTGCATTCCTGTCCATTCAGGAGCCTGTGCTTACTAAATTCCACTACAGCCATGGCTGCCCCTGTGCAAATGAAGACACAGCTGCTTTGAAGCTGGAGGCTTGATAGCAGAATTTCCATCTTTGGCAAGAGAGCCAAGAAACACGGGAGAAACTGCAGATAAGGCTTTCAGAAACAGCTAATTATTGCTTTACAATTCTCCCCAAGAAAAATAGTATAGAGATATTTATGATGCTTTATTCAGTTTCCTACCTCACTGTCATTGTTGTCAGCACAGAAACCAAATACGTTCTAGTAATTGTTATGGGCTTTTGAAAGCTTATTGAGGAACCTGCCTGAATTGATATTGCGCGAGTTTCTGTTGCAGCTGCTGCTTGAAGACCTAAACCCAGTGTCCACCGTGACTGTCAGCCTCCGACAGACTAAACACCCGCCGACGTCCTTTCCTGCCAGACCTTACTAGAGGAAAACACAGCGATATATCATACAAAGGCTTTAACAATGAAACAAAGAAGGGAAACTGGAATGAAGACAAAGGATAAATGTTAGAGTAGCAACAAGAATAAGTGACAAGGACGCATCCATAACTGCTGGTATCCTGAATACAATTTGAGACCACACCAAGAGTCTACTAAGTGTGGGAAGTACTTCTGAAGCTGGAAATATTCATTCTTTAGAAATAAGCAAATTTTACTGAATTTTTCGCTTTTCTATCTGGAAATGTTCATAATACAGTTTGTGCTATGACTGGCAATAACAACAGCACTTAGAGTGAGGAGGGACTGGCAGGCATTTATTTGCATTACAACCTACTCGCATGCTTTAGAAATCTTGAGAGAAGCTATTTATCACAAATTCTAGTGATACAGAATTATTCTGATTTCCACTGGCCATAAATTATTAGAGGTGCACTACTCTCCTGTGCATGTGACAATACTTCAGACCATTCAGCCCTACTGTTCTGTGAAATGAAACTGAAGTATTACAGTTGGTTTATAATAAAGCCAAACAGGGTGTTTTAAAAGATAGCAGCAGTTCAGATGATGATGCTTGGTGCACAGAAAGTTTCTAGAAAAGAAACTTTCAAGAAACAAAAATACTTCCTCACCAAGTTAGAAAATTAGCATCATAGAACAGAAGAGATCAAACCACATTTACATTACTGATTATAGAGGGAAGAGACAGGGATGGTTTCAGTAAGATGGCAGGCACTGCTCTTACAGGCTCTCCATGCTTGATTAATCACCCTCTCCTTGGAATATATGAGTTTTATTTTACAAACTGGAATCCAATATATTCTCTGCAACAAGAGACAGCTCTTTGTACTTATTTTAGACCCTTTACCATCAATATCTGCCAGAAGTGTGAAATACAGCATAAGTGGCATAGAAGATCAATGCCTTCTAAAGTCCTCAGTATCCAATACTTAAAATGTTTACATTAGAGCAATGAAGTCAATTGCATTTTAAAGCATAAGACAACTTTAGAAGTTGTAAAATACAGCGGAGATGACATTACACATACATAATTCTGGAAGACTGCTAACTTACAGTAAGAGAGCTTCTTTATCTTACCTCTTGGCATATTTAAAAATAAGTACTTCAAAGAAGTGCACGGTTCCAGCAAGTGTAGCCAAGAAGAGACTGTATTCTAAGCTCAGAAGCTTGATGATTAAAATCTGCCTAGCAAGAGGACATTTTTATCTTATGCATAGCAACACTTCAAACAGATATGTTAATTAAAAAAAATAAATCATGTAAATACAAATTAAAAAACCAACCTGATAGCAGCATTTGCAGAATCTCATACTGCTTTTTCTGTCTTGCTAGGGATTCTGCTTTCTTTCAGGGAAGACTTCTGCTTTTTCAGTATTAAGTAATGGAGATCTTGTAAAGGTCTAAGCTTAATTCCCAAATACTGCAAATGGGGAGCTGCTAGACTTCAAAATATTTGTGCCACAAAATACCGTGACAATTAAGTAGGATATCTGATAAATTCAGGAACCATAAAAGCTTATTTTACTCATGACAAAGCAGTTAATGCAACTATTTTTCTTTTACAATGATTGAAGCATGCACAGCAGTCTCATGATTTTATGTAAGTTCAGTTAGCCTCCCTCCTCGCATTAAGATACTGTGTGATTGTTTGATGCAGGTAGGAGTGATAGCAAGTCAAGCATTTTTACAAAACATCAAATTATTTTTTTTTCCCCCTACGATTCCTTTTTGAAAGCTCTTTTACTGTTTAACTGTTAATATATGCTGTATCTTGTAACAGTTTTTTCTCAACAATTTTGCAATTTGTCTTTATTTTGTTCTCATCTCTCATTATTTTATGTAAAAGACAGTGTGTATGTTTCATACTGTAGTTCCTGAAACAACTCTGTGAAGGTTACAAGTACCATCTCAAATATATCCAAATCTGTCAACAGACAGTAGCTTAGGACACTATAATCACAGGTTTACAGTAGAAACAGCTGCCATGGTTTAAGACATTGCTCTTAAGGAAGATGGTTGAGGTAGTTTCCTTGAAGTCCATATACACATCTCCCCTTTATCTTGTCTGGTCTTCTTGACTGAAGTTCCTGAGTAACCTACCATGTTCGTCATGGTTGACAGCCTGAGCAGCTACCAGAACAAACAGGGGAGCAGGCAAGGAGGGAGGGACCAGGGAGCAAGTATGAGTGCTTGTGTGAGCGTGTTTAAAACAGAATGGGAAATAAGGGAAATTCAAACAGCACAGATGGTGGCAGCATTCAAGTGCCACCTTGGGGCATAAAACACATCTTGATATCTGCTTGCTGTTTATCAGCTACTTGTTACTTGCTTCTTGAAGGAGCCACGTCACATCATGCAAGCCTCCTCTTCTGCTTCACAGCAGAGTAAGGCAGTTTAGTTTCAATTGTCCTCAACAGGTTAAGGGAAAAATCACATTGGTTTACACTGAAGTGGGTACCAACAATTGTTTCCATAACTCAGCTGAGTGGTCAGTAAGGCCTGATATAATAAACAATGGTGAAGACACTATTGCTTATTTCAGCAGTGTACTTCTGTTCATGCAGAAGCCTACTGAACAGCTACCTGGACATACCAAGCAGATAGTCTCTTACATGGTCATGCTCCTGGCAACAGTTTCCAGTTCAAATCACAATTACATAAAAATACTATAAAAGGGAGAACATTAATGAGAACATTCATTACAAACTTGCAGTAAACTAGTCAAGTCAGTTAATGCAGAAACAATGTTCCCAGGAATAGACAATAGTATTGATCTGACACTAAATATCAGTAAAAAGTGTCTACAAAGCTTCCTGGGTTGGAGAAGACCCTCCCTACGCCCACACCCTCCAAAGACCCAGCTCCAGGGATTTCAGAATCCTCTCCCGTCTATAAGGACCTTGAGACACCATCAGCCACTCAGCTATAACTATTTCAAACATCACTTGTTTGTTATTGGCTGCAGCTACAATTAGCAGTTTGATTCAGACCAATAGAGCAGCTTTGAAGAATTATGCACACTTACTGCTTTAGTCTGATTTTAGAAACAGTTTCTGCCCATTAATGAGACTGTTTCATGAGGAAACCAAACTATAAGATATGCTGCAACTACACACCAAATACACTTCAAAGATTAATAGCATCATACATCTGAACTAATAATTGGTCCTTCAGACAATCATATACATGGCAGGGATGCTTGGTCCTAAAGGTCAGAGTAAATATGGTCCACTGCAAAATCCCTAAGCCACATGCAGACTAGATACGTGCACCAACTGTTCTTTGTCCTCCAAATTACCTGCTCATGCGTACAGTCACTGTCTTCCTCTTTGTTACTGCTCTCCAAGCAGAGTTAGCAGAACAAAATCCAGGAGCTGAGCTCTAAAGTCATCCCTGCAGCAGGTTAATGCAACTGCTTGCTTGGAACTGAAGTAGCTGATGCAGATTCTCATGTTCACTTCCACTGACTTTACTGAGGTTGCTATGCTCATAGTGGTAGGGCACAGAATTGTATCCTCACAACTAGTTTTGCTAAAGCACCTACATAAGTGTGCCCAGAACCTATGCAAAAAATCAAAACCCACCCAAAGGCTGTTTTCCTGCATGACATGTGGCGTTTTGAATACACTTTATAATTAAGCCACAATGAAGGTCATACTAAGTCTGGACAGTACCTGAGTGTGGACAGCAACCTAACTGGTAAAGTACAGACTGAAACCAGGCAATTAAAAAAAAAAAACCCAAAAAACTTTCCTCTGTTATTTGAGATTTTTGTGTGTGTGTTTGTTCGGATTTTTTATTTGGTTTTGGTTTGGTTTTTTAAGCAATAAGCAGCCCCCTGTCATCAAGCTTTTCAAATTACAGGAAAAATAAACAGAATTTGATGTTATACAAATGCTAACATACTGTGTAAGTAGATTTTAATTCTGTTAACTACAACCTATGATTATTCTTCAATAAGACACTATTCTTTTTATGCTAGGATAAGGAATTACGTGCTCTGGATCCACTAGTTTTTTTTGTAGAAGTCAGATTGCATGCACTTGAAGGACCTCAGTATAGTCTTGCTTGATATTTCTGTGAACTAGCATGTTGCATAGGGCAACAAAAATAATTTACATTTTTTATTTTCAATTCCTTTACCACATTTTTCTCTTAGCCACTATTGCCAAGAACTTGTAGTTGCATTTCACTTCCCGATCACAGAGGATTCAAATACAGCAAAGCACATCACAGATGAGCCTTTTTACACTGCTAAAGAGAAAAACGTAGTCAAACAAATGTTTTCTTGTAGTGCCAATCCATACTGAGACTTTTGACAAACACTCGTTTGACTACTTTTTTTCTCCTTAGCAGTGTAAAAAGGCTCATCTGTGATGTCCATCTGTAATTAGTCTCCAGCTTGAGGCTTTACCTCAAACATAATTTGCACTCAGAACACACACCATTACAAGATTCTCTACAAATACTATGCAAAAAAAAGGAAGAATAAAGGCATTCTATTGCAACAAGAAGTCCCAGTATAAACATACCTACTAAATATACTGACCAACACAAACATATATTAGCTACATTTGTGAATGTTACACTGTCAGTCTATTTATATGACAGCTTCTTCTGCACCAATGAAACAGCCTCCTCAAATGTGGTGTTCAGCCAGAAGAGTGTTACTGCAAAAGCTTTTCAGTATTAGCATCCTAAATAATTATTTTCAAATATTTCATGCTTGACCCATTGTTATGAATTAACATGAGTATCAGATAAACATACAAAAGCAAATATCACTCAGTTCAAAACAGATGCTTCATGTGGAGAATCAACTTATCCACTATGGTGAAAGGCTAAGAGTTTACATTATAAATTTATGCAAAGCAATACTTCAGTTTAAAAAAACCCAAACCAACAAACACAAAACCCCAACATTTTAAACTCTATGTGCTAGGACACAAATCAGACAAGCAGGACACCAGTTCACCAGTACTTACAATCACTGCTGAAAGATGCCAAGTATTTATTAGAGTTCCAGAAAGCTGAAGAGATTGTTAAAATTTCTACCACAATTTACCTTAACTGAATGATCAAGTGATCTATGTTTTCAATAACATAGTTACTTAATAGTAACCTAATTTTACAATAAACTACTCTACATCCCTTAGTGCCTAGGTTGAAAATTGTGATTTAATACCTGATGGGCTCTGTACAGCAGAAGGAGTGGACGTTGAGCTTGCAGTCACTGAATCACAGCGCCCTGTACTCCCACTGCCACTGGAAGGCGATGGTGATGAGAGCGGTGATGGATTGTGCCGATTTATACACTGGGCTACAGCAAAGCCTGCAAAACAAGACAATGAAGTATACGAGTTAATAATTAGCTTGAAAGAGTTAAACTACATGAATAAATTGAGAAAGGGTAGGAGCAAATATTGCATCAAAGTGGTGCTAATTTCATGTAGTGACCCAAAGGATGCATGCTCTCCCACCTTCATCTCAGAAGCCTGAACATCTGAATGCATCTTACTGAAAACGTCCTACAAATGCTGATCAATGAACAAGGAAGTAGTGGTTAAGAGATTCAAAACATTTTAAGACTTAGAGCTTACACAAACAGTCAAAACATTTCAAAACTCTTCAGTTTTTGATATATTCAATAAATTCATGGGTCACAGACCTTAACACGATAAGGAAAACGGTTAAGTCAAAAGTGAGCAATTCCTCGATTTTATTAGTCAGGCTTCCCTTTGGCAGACATTCCTTCTAGCACTTGGAAGCTTTTAGTCATCTCTTCAAGTTTTGATAGCAAGCAGCTTTTCAGAAGTTGAAGCACTTCTTACAGTGAAAGAAGTATCTTCAATATGGACTGTATACAACTCAGCTGCTTCTGCAGCCCTCCTCACTCTCCCCCAGGGAAAAGTATTAATGCAAAGATTTAATTCTTATTGTCACTACCTTCAATAGTTCAGGGGACTGCCAATGTGCACTATGAAATACCTAACAATTAACTACTTGTTGCCTTCACTGAATAGTGAACACTGAAAAGGAAAGTAACTGACAATTATTATTAGAGAGCCAAGGCACCACACAATTTTTTATTATTCTCTATGGGGAATCTCTTAAGGCACTGGATCAATGATTCACTCATTATAGAGAATCTCCTGTATGGGGAATTTGTGGGTGCCATGCAGCAGGCAGTCAGTCAAAACTGAATTTAAATGGGCTTGTTACAAGAAGCATATGAAAGCTTTAAAACACAGACATGATAAGTCAGGAAAATGTTGTTAGCAGCAACAAATACTGAGAGGTTGTGTTACAAGGGAAAAAACAGAATGGATGAAGAAAGAAAGATACAGAGAAAAGCTAACAAATGTCAGTCCTGTTAATAATCTGACTTAATCTCTGGTCCCACTTCTTACTCTCTGCTTTACATGCTTATACTCAAGAACTAGACTCAAAACCACTTGCAGAAACACAATGCTATCGGAATTGCTGTAGTACTTGCATCATAGTTTCAGATGGGTCAATGCCACTCTTACCAAGCTTTTTTCGTATTTGAAGTTACAATTCATTGTGTCCAAGATGAACACGACTTGAAAGAATTAAATAACCACTGTGGCAGGAGACATCTATTTGAGTTAAAAACAAAATAGTTTGGTAGGCAGCTAATTATTACATAAATGTAAGTAAATCCATGTATTTTATTTCAGAAACCAAACTGATTGATCTTCTACAATCATTTAGATAAGTTAAACTGAGGTTACACACAGTGACGCCTGGTAGTCTGCAAAAAGTTAACCACAAACTAAACTACTTCAAGTGTGAAAGACTTCTATAGCACTCAGGGTCACTGACACATAGAGTTTTTTAATATAGCAAATGTGCATTAGTTTTCTCATACATACTTCATATTTTGAAATACAGGTAAGGATGGAAAACAAGGAATAATCAATGGACTTGTGACCACAGAAGTGAGGCAAAGCCATCTGTTAGAGTGAATGAAACTTGGTTTTGGAACAGTTACTAAAGCCATTGGTATAGAAGTGTTTACATCAATATATTTTGTTTCCCTTACAGCGCTGGAAAATATTCCCATCCAAGGCATTCTATATACTCAAAAGGTTTGTACTTCAATGAAGGAGAGATCTTTCAGCCTCATAAGAGTAGAAATAGTAGAAAAAGTAAACAAGGTGTACTGTGACTGACATAAGAAAAGCTGCAAGATTGCCTGCCTAAAGGGTCTACAGAACAGTGCTCATGGATTCATGTCCTTACGCTGAAGCATTTACTTGCAAATGATCTTAACATATTTTTGCTCCCAATACCACTGCAGAGGAAGGATTTTAAGTATGCTACAGGAGGGTGATTTAGATAGCAGGGAAAAGTAAATCTAAATAATTCAAAATACTGTTAACTGGGAAACTACTGACCAAGAACAAATACTCTAACCAGGAAACTCCTTCAGTAATAATCTGCAAAAAAAAGGTGAGCAGAATTTTTGTCCACCTGTGGTGACCTGCTAAAGGAGGGCACATCATCTTTTACAGTGTACAATATGATTTTAGGCCAGTGATCTGGGAAGATTACATCATCTCACTGTATTTGCATAACCTGTACTTTTTAGAAAGAGAATTAACAGGGATGTTCTGAAGCATGGTCTGTTATATTCTTGTCACCTTTCACCCATCTTGCACAAAATCTGTTTCTTAACTATAACAACCCTCACCCTCTCCCCCCCCAGATATTAAGAAGCACTTTCAAAACAGATTTTAACTTTAGACCATGAAACAATAAAGCGAAATGAAGCACAATTTGACTACAATAAACTGCGTTCTCTCTGGTGAAATATATAAAGCTTTATGTACGCACTATGATAGGAACTGAACCAGACCAGATTGAAATAAGTGTTCTTGAAAATTCTGAATTGATTGACAAGAGAGATTAGGAAACCTAGTCAATAGTTCTACTAAAATTCTCCACAGAGTGACATTTGCAGGAAGGCTGAAAAATGTTTTTATCATTGACAATTTCTTAAAACCCAGGCTGGATGTACAGCACTGACAGCTAACATGGTCCTACTAAAAAAAAAAAAGTAATTAATCTTCAAAAAAATATTGCCAAAACATAGCTGTCCTTAAACTGACAAAACCCATCATCACCAAGGGAAAGTATACTTCTTTCTTAGAAGTACAATCAAATTAACACACTAAATGAGCTTTGCAGAACTCTTAAACACCACTTAAGGTTGTAGCATTAAGAACTGAATACATGAAGCTAGTAATTTAACTGCAACTTCTTCAATCATTTTTTAAAAGGCACTCCAAGCCTGATTAAGGGATAAACACAAACAGATTGCTATGAAAATCACTCGGAACTAGGAAACCTCATTCATTCATTAGTGAAGATAAGGGGAGAAGGAAGAAGTATTTGATAATTATTTTGTAACCAGATGTAAAAAAGTATATTTATCCATTTTTTTATATCACTGGATATTATAAAATGCATTTTAAAAATGCAGCATTTAAAATACTTCATGTTCTGTGCCTGGTTTCTCATTCTTGGTAGCAAATAAAAGCTTCAAAATACTTTTTCCTCTGGATTTGCATAGGCATACAGTGGAAGTCTCCATTCTCTGGAATTCAAAGTATGTATGTAGTTGTTTGAACAAACTACCATGCTGCACCACCCCCAATACCTCCCCTTCCTCACCCCCCAAAACAAAGCATTAGTAGATGAAGTCACTTGTTATGAACACAAGCGAACTCTCAGAGAAAGTTGGTTCTGAAACAGTAACACTGGCATCTTTTCAACCACACCTTTTCCATGGAAGTCATGTCAAAGAAGGAAATACATTCCCATCACACAACACACACTGTCTTTTGAAAAACCCGACCGGTAATATAAATGCTTTTTTGTTTTCTATTCCTCAGACTCACAACTTGGGCAAGCTGAGCATTTTGTCCTAAGGCAGTAGAACATAGGGCATTTGATTGGCAGCTAGTAGTAACAAGACTAACTTTTTGCATAATACAGCAAAATAAAGTACTTTCAAGCAGTATGAGATTCAACTTCAAAATGACTCAATCCAAAAAGAGAAAAGTTCACTATCTGGAGGGGAAAAAAAAAAAAAAAAAAAAGTCTTTGCAGTGAAGTCAATTTGTGAAATAGACAAATAAGGAAACAAAAGACCAAAGAGCTCACTGATTTAGAATCATTCACTTAATCCCAATTCCAAGATAATGTTTTAGGAGTAGCTGTGGCCCTTTTCTGCCTTGCTCACTCCAAGGCAAACAAAGCAGTATGCAGTATCCCAGCTATTTTTACAAACTGGCAAGAGAAGAATCATAACTGAATTAGAGGAACTATGCACAACTGACAGATGAGTATGCAAAATGTGATTTAAAAGTAGCTCAATTTATAATGGAAGGCAAAGTATTAAGACACTTCCAGTGTATTTGGAGAAACTGTCATGGATGTGTTGCTCACAACACAACTGGAATACACACCCCTGTATTACATGTTTCTTTAGGAGTAAATTTTTCCATAAGCTTCATCCCAGAGTTGTGTGTTCAGAAACACATCACAGTAAGCTTTTCATTGCTTATTCAAGTTACAGTTCAGCTTTTGGAGATACAAATTACAAAGCAAAAATTGCTTGATAATGAAGGTTAATCCTACCTGGAACTTTGTCAACAGATGCAAAAACAGAGCGTTGCACTGTAGGATCACTGCTACCACGTCGTGACTGATCATAAAATCTAAACGGGAGGTGTTGGGCTGTAGGTACAGAGCTGTGTCCAAACCCCATAACTTCAGTTGAAGGCTGAACAGGAAGATCCAGGAGAGCTATGTTTAATCACAATTGATAGTTTTTGTTACTCAAAAATACATAAGAGTAGGTAAAAATAAAATTGATAGTTTGCTCAGGATCTTAAGACCAAACCCGATCGTTTAACATAACTTGTCTCATTTACCTCTTAATTATGGTTACAATGGCACTGGAAAAGGAGACAACATTTCTGGCAACCTTTTCTATCATTGCTCTCCACACCACTTCCATATTAAGGAAGCCTCGGAATACAGTGGAGGAGCAAAAAAGGATTACAGTAAGCTCCTTGCATTTAACAAGCCATAGGGATAATTTTTTAAAAATCTTCTCTTTTTCCCCTGTACAAATAGTGTCACTCATTAGTTACAACTGAACACTGCAAGAAAGCCATTTAAAGAGACAATCTGCTTTAAACTGGCAAAAAAAAAAGCCTTTGCATTAACATTCAACCTAAAATTTTAATATCAGAATAGATCTGTATTAACCTCAAACTTGCATTAAACTTTTTAACACGAAGCAAACCATAAAAATAAAACATCTATTTTGTAAACTCAAAGCATGACACTCTTTTTAGCTCGCTCCCTACAGAACCATAAGACACTAAAATAATCTTAAACCAGCTATCATCAGAATAATTCAATGGCCAGCTCAATAATTTTAATACCAGCTTTGACCTCCGATTATTCATTATTGCTCTTGGACAATCCAAGTAATGGAGACAGCTGGTGTAGTCTTTCATTTGCCCACCTATTTTCCTCCTATTTCAGACTTTCCTTTTTTCTACTCACCAACTCATTTAGTTTACTGGTAAGCTTCAATTTATTCTTCAGTCACTTAATATTCAAGTAATTTTTTAATCACTTTTTACACAAATTAACTCTTCCCTTCATCTCTTTGCATGCATTTCCTTCAAACACAGAAATCTAGCTGCTGATACCTCACTTAAAGTTTTGGATTGCTCATCACCACATCCAAGCATTAAGTGTTATCATCACCATCCAACTCAGGACTCAGGCAAGCTGAGCTCCAATTTAGTCCTAGGGCAGTAGAAAATCTGCTAAGTAGGGCATTTGAATTTTGAAACACTGAATCACATTTAAAGAGAAATGCTGAGTTTTGTGAAATGATTGGCAGTTAGTGGTAACAAGACAGGATTCCTTCTTTTTCATTCTTTCTTTGATGTGTCTATCATTAAATATGAAAACACATGTTTTATTCCAATAAAATCTACTGCTTGGAAACTAGACACTGGTTTACAGTTTTCTGTGGCACACCACTTCTTTGATTTTTCTAACACATCCTTATGTTACAGAGTGACTTGCTATGACATACAACTCTTGCTTCTCAGAATAACTTCAAAATAACCATTCACCTGCTATTCTCTGCATTTTCATACGCCGCGCCTGGATGCGGCCTTTTGCAAGACGTTGTTTTGCAATAATGCAGCGAATGTGATCAGAAAAAATAAATGTAGCTTGAAGGATAGGGAAGGGCTTTGAATGAGGACTTGAGGCAGGCTTATGAATGATTATGTTCAGAGCTCTACTGTCATCCTCTACTCCTGTCACCTGCATATCCTAGAAAGAAAGAGAAGGCAAGTAGCTAAGCAAAAAGCATTTTACAACTATAGATTAAATACTAACATTAAAAGAAAACCCCATGAATGCTCCACTAAAGCTCCTAAAAAACCAGTTTCCATTTTAAAGAAAAAAAGACTGCAAGTTGTACAACCTTGGATTTAGTTCTTCAAATTTGGTACTCATAGAGATTAAGGCAGTTTAAAATTCAATTAAGTTATTTGAGGATAGCAAGTTTTCAGGAAATACAAACAGTGTTGGCTAAGGCAAGAAAGACATAAATGAGAAAAACTTCTTAAAGCTTTTGAAATCAATTAGATAAGCACAGCTCATTTTGAAGTTACAACCTGTCACCTTCCCTACCCGTGTAGGAAGATCAGAACTCTAGGAGAGTTCATTACTGTGCCGCTTCAGGAAAGTGCTTGGGATTCAGTCCTAGTTGTATACGATTTCAGCGTTCAAATGAACACAGCCCAGCACATACTAGGGAAGTTACCCAATTTTCAAGTGTGCTTTTAGTTGGCTATGTAAACTTCTTCAGAAAACCAGAAATAGTTTGAAAGGCAGGAACTTTGGAAAAAGACTAGTAGCAGAAGAAGCAAGTAAGCATGGTACAAGAGCTTAAATATATACGCTAATATTGGTATTAGCATTTATCCAACATAAATGTAGATTTTCAGTTGAGAAAAAAGTAACCACCCAGATAAAACTTCTCTTACCTGCAAAAGGCCTGCAAACTTAACTACTCCCCATCCAAGTCTGGCAACATCTGGCTCAACCAAACTCATCTGGTAAATATCGACAGCCAGGAATCTTTGAACTTGACCCCCATCCTTTGTTATGACTGTACAAGCAATTAGATCACTGTTATCTGAAGGAAGGAAGGAAGGAAAAAAGTTACATAGCTACTGAAGTTAAAGATTCTGGGTTTTGGTTGTTTCATGTAACATAAAAAGTAAATATATAAAAGTGTAATAAACTTGATAACACACATTTAAAGGTATTCAAGGTATGTTTTCTTTTAAAAAAATACATAATTTGCATTCCCCTATCATATTTATAGTTACATTGAAAGGGCAGGAGACATTTTGAAAAGAGTGGTTCAGGTATCTTACAAGTCACATATAAGATGTGTATCATATGCACCTTTCTTTCTCTTACCACCTTCATTACCTTTTAGTATAAAACATTAGTTCATTTCAGGGGTAAAACTGCAACAGCATTGATGTCTCTGACTAAGTGGAAGTCTCAAAAAGTCTTGTTGAAAGACCACAGATACAGTCCTAAACCACTGCAGGTAATTACATCTACCTCACTATAAAATAAAGCTCCATTCTGATACAAGTGACTTTTCTACAGGTCTGGAACCTGACTATTCTGACCACTGGAAGCCTTTTAACTTCAAGACTGTATGTACTCTCCAGGTATCAGGTTTTTGCCCATATTTGTTAAATCAGGTGACATTTATTCCTTTACCCACCCTTTTTAATTAATTTATATTGAATAAACATATCCTTTCTTAACCATTACTCTAGGACTCCTCAAACAAGCCCCAAAATACAGATATCAAGTAGTAAATACACACTCCCTGATTCTCCTGCATCTCCTCAGTGCACCTTTTCCAGTTCAAATTCATCATTCTTGAGAAGTGACTAAATCACCTTCTTCACACCAGCTGAAGTCTACTGAGCTCCCCATAAACCGCTACTATCGCCTCCTAGCAGACCTTTGCCAATCTTACTAGAGCTGTTTTTTCCTTTGCTTCAAATTGGTACTTTCATTCGCATACTTAATACACACAGGACTTTTTCCTCTCTCTCATCTAGTACAATTTAGTATAGCAAGTAAAAGGTTCTGTGAGTGTGTGCGTTGTCCTACCGAGTTCATCATCTTTGCAATTCTGGATAGTACTCCACATCATTTGATGGATTTAGCCAGTTAAATTGCAGCATTTAACTGTTTCCTGTAATAGTTTTGAAGGGGTTTGTTTGGGTTTTTTTATGACAGAAACCATCCAACTTGAAAGCAAATGAGTTGTGTATTTTGTTTCTACCTTAGTCATAGTTTTTCCACACACTCATTCTTAGCACTCTCATTCCTTAGTACTGCTGAGGCATCTACAGACTCAGCAGTCTGGAGTTACTTCACTCCAATAGCCTTTGCCAAAATCAGGGTACAATGCTATAGGCATCAACTGCTGTTAAGACACACATGGCTTTTCTTCCCCTCCTATTCCCCATACACATACTCTTTTTAAGGATGCTGGATTTTAAACAGTGTCTATATAGTGAAATTAGTTTGATAAATAGTATCTTTTACAGTAAGGTACGTATCTTTTAAAATTCTTACTCAGATTCTTTATATCTATCTAAAGGGAGTTACTCTGACACAAAATTCAATGTCTCCCTAATAATTATAGCAGTATCTCCATTCTGAACACTGATGTTAGGTGGTCTTGCATCTGAACGAGGTTGCAGGGTTTTTTTTAAAACCAAAAAAACTTTAATTCAAATAACTTAAAGAATATCTGGGAGGCAGGAAGATTTTAATCCATACATAAATAGCACAAACAGATAAGAAAGGGCCAAGTCTAATAGACAAAAGTAGCAGTTCCATGGTGACAATAACTGCCTGATGAAACTATACAATTAGTAGTCTGTTCCTTCACAGAACAAAGTTTCTAATCAAGAATTAACATTTTTCCAGGAATACACTTTGATTCAAACAGAACTAGCTTCAGCAAAGTGGTACACACTGCCCAGGATATATGCAATGTTTTTGTTCAAGCCACAGAAACAGAACAAAACAAGAAAATCCCTATTAATATAGCTATTAACTGAGAAGGAATTAATTCTCAAACACTTGGTATGACTAAACAAGGATGAGTTTACTATATGAGCTATCCTCAATACTGTCTGAACTCTTATAGCTAATACCCTTTTTAAAGCAGTTTCAAGAAAAAACAAAGTGTTATCAGTGTTCATGAGCCCTTAAGGCTTACAACAATTAGAGTTGTTTCAAAACAGGACTCTGAACATGTCTGGTTACTTCTTAATTTAGGACCCTTTCTTTATTGCCTCTTTCACACTGTAATCCAATTAGTTCATCAATATATTTATTTTAGTCAATACGAATTCCTGGAAGAGCCCTATTCTTCTCAAGACCTGAAGTAACTGCTGAATTTTCTGAATAATCTGTTGTGAGATTCTCAACATACAGGCCATCACACCAGAGTTATGAAGTCCTCAAATACTGGGTTTTGTCCAGTATTTATATAGCTTTTAGTGCAACAGCAAGCAGATCAAAATACTTGGAATTAATGCTGTACAAATTCAACTGCCTGACTCCAGAAATACAGTACTTAAGGTAAAGGACTTGAAGGACAGAAGCTGTTTTCCAGAGCAGAATGTTTTCATTTTAGATCTGACAAAAACTGAAGTCAAGCACTACTGGTAAAAGTTTATCAAAGAACAAAAAAGGAAATTTACTCATTTATTAGGCAACTGTTACAGGAATCCTTTGAGCTTATACAACTGAACATACACCATTTACATGACTGTTTCTAGTTCACAGTTGCTGAAGGGTCATAAGCTACAGTCATCCTTTATGACAAAAACAGGAGAGAAAGTGTGGTTAAACACATTTCCAGTGAACTGATCTGAGAATACTTACAGCCACGCTATGAAACAGTTGCAGGCACCCAACCACATTCAGATGAAAGAATTTCAAGCCCAGTAAACTTCAGTACTATTGAAATTTGATCTGGGGATTAAAGTGAACCACAGACCAAAAGGCTCACTGATGTGACAGTGCTGCTAAAAAATGTAGTGTCATTTCTGAGATTAACAGTAATGCTTAATTTTTCCTTATGCAAAATGAAGCCTGTAACCAGTTTAGACACTACACCTCCAAGACATGGATCCAAGATTCCTCTGGACTTTCTCCAAAAAAATACAACTTTTAGGAAATACAGCCTAGCGAGGAGAGTTCAAAGACTTCAGCTGCTAGCATCAAAGAAGATTTAAATTAGCTGAAACTATTGCATGAACACAAGCAATTGTTTTATATGAAGTCTTTAAGAACAGCACAGATACTATCAGAGATGGTCTAAATGTACCCAATCTGCCTCAGGGCTTGATCTTTAATGATTTTATAATTACAGTCATCACAATTCTAGAAATCATCTGCAGACATTAAAAGCACTTACAGAAAACTTATAGCACATGGTGTGCTGGCAGGCCAAGCTAAGCATCAGGCTGCAGATAGTTAATGCACCACCTCCCACTGTAGCCCATTTGGTACAATATTCTGCTTTACTATTTACTATGACAGCCTTTAACTGCAAAGTATGCTGATTTTGGCTGGGATAGAGTTAATTTTCTTCAAAGGAGCTAATATAGGGCCATGTTTTGGATTTGTGCAGGAAACAGTGTTGATAATACAGGGATGTTTTAGTTACTGCTGAGCAGTGCTTAAGAAGAGTCAAGGCCTTTTCTGCTCCTCACACAGCCCCACCAGCAAGAGGGCTGGGGGTGCAAAATAACCTGGGAGGGGACTCAGCTGGGACAGCTGATCCCAACTGACCCAAAAACAAACCACAAGAAGTGTTCCAAATCCAGACAAACTTAATACAATCATCTTACACAAACAAGAAAAGTATTTGGGGTTTTTAACTTTTTAAAAAAAGCCAGCAATTTTGCCATGTCATAGACTATTTGGGAAATTGAGGGGACAACCACTACTTACTTAAGTCAAGAACATCATCTGTCCTTATCAGATCTTCCTCCCTTGTGAGTGGTAACTGAGTTTCTGGCTCATCTTGCAAGTACAGTGACAACGAACGGAGCATAAAGAAAACTCTGATTGCCTTGAGAAATTAAAAAAAGAATATTAAAATATTGCTACACTCAGTACTACATATTTTAACAGAATCTTACAAGTATATACTTGCTTTTAAACCTCTGAGCTTGTTGTCATGCAGTAAATTCACTTTTTAAATTGAGAAAGCAGAATGTAATTCAAAAGCTAGTAAAAAAAGTATATGGAAGAAGTCGAAACATGATATTTCTTTTCAATAAAGCAGAAGCAGCAGAGCTTTTATCTGACTGACACACACAAATTGTGACTGACAGGCGAATGATTACAAGAGCTGTTTAAGCTAAAATAGCAATTTAAAAAAATTAACTTTTCTTTAATCATTATTTTAAGACCGATTGTATTTACAATGCCTGTATGTTATAGACAACCACATAATCAACCTTCAGAACTCTCACAATTAGAACTTAAAAACAGTAATAACTTTTCTGGCTGAGTCTAGCTAAGATGACTACAAGTTCAAAAGAAAATAGTGGGGATTTCTGAGTTTGAACTTGCTGTGTTCATCAAAACTAACCACGTGCAATACAGCATTCTCGGAGAACTTAATTTATATTCTCAGAAGGTCTACATCAGGGCAAAGCATTCTGAAAGCTGCACCAGTTGCAGGAAACTTTCAACAGCTGCTCTGTGAAATTAATATTCCTGTTTTGATTTAGAAATTAACAATATATGGTACACAAAGACTAGGTAAAGTGCCAAAGAACAATCATCATTTTATTAGCCACGTTTTGAAAGGCACCATTTATAACCTTCTTGCACAACAAGAACTGTATTTGCAGTATAGCAAATGAAAAAATCATTTTTTATTACTTCCAGTGTTTTGGTTTTTAAAACAGTTTCCTACATAGTAATTTTGTGGTATATTGTAAATGCACTGCTGCATTACAGTAAAAGTATCAAATTAATGGAAGAGCTGCAGTGCCCGGGAACTCCCAGATTGCAGGAAGTATTTAGGAAACAAATCTGAACTGCTTTAAGGCGAAACCCTTCACTCCTCTGTTTTCAAAATCAGCAGAACTGTGGCTCCTGCAAACGAGCAATGTGAGTGCTTGGCCAGCTATCATACTGGTGGTGCTTTCAGAAACTTCTGGCAGAACAATGATGAAAAGAAGGAAGAGATATATTTGGCTCTTCCATGAACTGACACCAGAGCAGATGAATTTGGTATGCTGTTAAAGCCTAATGGGGCAATATGATTATTCAGAACAAGAATGTCAAGGGTATCTAACAAAAATATACGAACACTACTTTATGAACAAGAGAAGAGTCTCATCGTAATGGGAGATGATCTCTCTCATTTAGGCAGACTGCATTCTACTACAGAATTTTGACCTACAGGTAGTTCAAAACCTTCTCTCAGTCTTTGCCATGTACTCCAAGACACAGAGTTCAAGACCCATATTGTTCACTACTTCCCAAATGAGCATGTAAATGAGTAACCATTATTCTGGGTGACTGGTAAGCAGTACCACCTTTAGGAATAAAAAAAAATCAGAAGGAAGACATGCAAACAACAAGCAGTAACTGGACTATCAACAATTCAAAATTGCATCTGATTCCGAGCAGAAGGCTTGATGAAGCAGCAGCAGCAGCTGATTTCAGAAAGCAGACTAACAACTTCTGGTCATTTTAATGCTTTAAGTCAGAGGTGTTGGCTGTCTAGATCTTGGAGATGTGCCTTTAATAACTCAAGAGAAATCTGATTTCTGATAGTTTCTCCTAAAGCAGTTAAGAGGAAAAGAATTGCCACTTAGAGGGACTTTCTATAGCAAAAGAAGCAAGAGCCTAAAAAGATCTCACCTATGATTATATTATGAGTTCTTAGCTGTTAAAGTATGAGACTTCTTCACTTGCTAGCAAAATAAAACTTGATAAATTTTTAGAATCATGCCATAAGATGCTCAGAATTGAATCACTATACATGTGAAACTGTCAGCAAAAAGGACCTCCAGCAGGTTAAGTGGCAGCAGCAATGTCACAAGATACACTTGAAGTTCAGCATATTGTTATAGCAATTCAGGCTAAGAGAGGTAGGCTAGCTGCAAGAAAGTAGCATAAGAATTCTAAGAAATTCTAAAACTTATACAGCAATATGAACAGGGGAAGGAGGACCAACAAGGAAGTATTCTGGGAGTTCTTTGCTGATGAGAAAGACCCTTCTATCCCAAAGAATTTACAGGAATATTTGTGTTCACTTTTCACAGAATCACAGAATCACAGAATGTTAGGGATTGGAAGGGACCCTAAAAGATCATCTAGTCCAACCCCCCTGCCAGAGCAGGAATACCTAGATCAGGTCACACAGGAACATGTCCAGGCGGGTTTTGAATGTCTCCAGAGAAGGAGACTCCACAACCTCTCTGGGCAGCCTGTTCCAGTGTTCTGTCACCCTCACTGTGAAGAAATTCTTCCTCACATTTATGTGGAACCTCCTATGTTCCAGCTTACACCCATTGCCCCTTGTCCTATCACTGGATGTCACTGAGAAGAGCCTGGCTCCATCCTCATGACACGCACCCTTTACATATTTATAAACATTAATGAGGTCACCCCTCAGTCTCCTCTTCTCCAAGCTAAAGAGACCCAGCTCCCTCAGCCTTTCCTCATAAGGGAGATGTTCCACTCCCTTAATCATCTTTGTGGCTCTACGCTGGACTCTCTCGAGCAGTTCCCTGTCCTTCTTGAACTGGGGGGCCCAGAACTGGACACAATACTCCAGGTGTGGCCTCACCAAGGCAGAATAGAGGGGAAGGAGAACCTCTCTCGACCTACTAACCACTCCCTTTCTAATACACCCCAGGATGCCATTGGCCTTCTTGGCCACAAGGGCACATTGCTGGCTCATGGTCATCCTGCTGTCCACCAGGACCCCCAGGTCCCTTTCCCCTACACTGCTCTCCAGCAGGTCAGCTCCCAACCTGTACTGGTACATGGGGTTGTTCTTCCCCAGATGCAAAACTCTACACTTGCCCTTGTTGAAATTCATTAACTTTTGGATTCCTACCACAGAAGCTGAACTATTCCTTATTTAGCACATGAAAAACCATGGAGCAGTCATTTTCCATTAATGTGCATTTCTGAGTATCATTCTGTTAAATGCCTCAGAGAGAATTCTAGGAAGTATTTTTGCTTTCGAAGAACAATACTTTTCAAGATAATTCACTGCACTTTATCACACTTAATTTGCCATGATAACAGAAGTGGTTTGTAATTAGTAATGAAAACAAAAGTTTTTAGAAGATTCCTGGAAATATGTTTTTTTCATCAAGAGTACTTGAATATACTTATGTATACATAAATGCAAACCTACTTGAAGAACAGCAGTAATATATCTCTAAGACTTACTGGCACTGCAAGGCTTATAGGACACCACCAGGTAAGGGCTAAGAACTGATTATTCCAAGAATGCTGATACTGACCTGAATAACAGCATCATTTTCACCTCTACAGATTGTGTCAGTCATAAAAATAGATACTTTGCTATTTTTCTCCTCACTCTCAAGATCTCTATCATTAATTACTTTGGCAAGAGGAACACTCCTGAGTAGAATTGTATTTTTTGCTATATCTAGAAACACAAGCAATATGAAGCCAGCCAGCTTCCCAGTGGAGATTCTTACTATAGGAATATAATGAAAGACACACTGAGATATCAGATAATGACAAGAAACTGACAATATATTAAGGAGTGCCATCAAAATGCCTTTTAATGTAGATCTCTCCACAGTCAAAAAATTAAAACCCTAGTGCAAGAACATATTGAATTGACTAGACACAACAAATCATAAAGAAACAATTTCTCCACTAGGACAGGCAAATATTATAAACTCTACACACACGTCTGTCTTCAGCAAGTCTTTATGATTTTATGGATGAAGTTTGCAAACAAGCAGCTCTCAAGGAAAAAAGTTTGTATTTCTAGAACTGTTCAAAGCCTTTGGCATCATTCTATCGTGAACAAACGTAAGAAAAATAGTCTTACTCTTCGTGTTCTTTCCACATCTCCACAAGGCAACCTTTTCACAAAATCAATACCAGTCAGTGGCGTCCCCGTTGGAGGCAACAAGATTGAGGCATCCATCATCAAGTACTCTACATTCATGGGTTTAATCTATAAAAATATTTTAACGTTTATTACTATACAGACCAATAAGCATTTGCATCTTTACTTTCAAATACAGCTCATGGTTGCATTTTTTAAAAGGAAGAAATTGTTACAGAATTCTGGAGATTTTTGATATCATACATCTTATTTTAAGCTCCTTACATGCAGTCTCTATTTTTGCTCATCATTTCCTAACACACTGTTAAAGTTTCCATACTGAAAAAATGTAGGAAAAAAAAGTGTGAAAGATTACAGAAGAAAAGCTATTTCATGAGTACTAAAAACCAAAGTCTACCAGGTTTGATTTTAAGTTTTGACTCAGATTTGTAATTACTTCAATCACAAGAAAAAGTTTCCCATATCTTTTGTTCTCCAAAGAGAACCTTCTAGTCTCTAATAATGCAATATCTTTCACACTAGACAATTTCCGTCAATCTTGCCACTAACAGTTTCTCCCTTATATGGTTGCTTATTTTAATGAATAAATTATGTCTGAAATATCTGCCTTTCTGTACCTTTGGGTTCTATTACATACACACACACTGGAGACATGAGCTTCTTTTTGCCAGAAAGCCAGCTGGAATGGCTAAAACACTAAAGCACTTCCCACAGCTTGTACAATATTCTGCACAGAAGAAAAATGCAGTCATGTGGGCATTTCGAAATAGCCAACAGTAACCAGAAGCATTCCTGGCCACTTCTCTATGGTCAGATACTATAAAAAAAAGTAGGCCGAAACAAGGCCCAGAACTTTCACAGTGCAGTGTTGAACTGCGGCCTTGCACACATGCAAACTCAAAAATAGTCTTTACCCCATTTTTCTGATCTCAGAACAATTCATTTTCCATGTCTAAAACACTGGATTAACAAATTCAGTTAATGTGTAGAAAGATACAGAAATCTACACAGACTGAGAACAAATGACAACACAGAACTAAATTTTCTAACAAGTAAATAATTACTTCAGCTGCAATTCACATGAGTATACACTGGTTTAAACATCACTTTACATCATAAAGGTGAAGAATGTTTAAAAATAATCATTGCTGAAAGCAAAAATACTAAGGACTACAATGTTCAATTGACTTGCTGCTCTGAACTCGATCTCATCTGTCCTTAATGAAGACAACTTTTTCCAAAGTATACTTTTGCCTTTGTAGAAGGCTCAATATCGTTATTTACACAACTTATCTGACAAGACATCATCAGTGTTGCTTAGCACTTAAGTCAGGCGGCTCAGCAAGTCATGTAGCTAGGCAAATAATAGGCTTTAAGAAAAAACAAAGTTCAAGTTTCAGGATGTAGCTGTCTTTCATGGTAAATTAAAAAAATGCAGTCTCAGAAACAGAAATACAACAGAAAAACCTACACATACGCTGAACTTCCAACAGGATGCTAGTGTCAGCACCACTTCTCAAACTAAAAGTACAACAAAACTACTCAAAAAGTAAGTGTTTCACTAAATACTTCTATTATTTAGGCTGCATGCAAGATGCTTCCCATATTAAAAGACTCATTGCATGTAGACTGTGCTTTTTCAGAGACAACTAGTGGCTGCTCATTCAAACCCTGTACACTGTGGAAAAAACTGTAACTGACTATCCAAAGTATTTTTATCTGAATTCTAACCTAAGAATTGAAACAGATAACTAGTTTTAAAACACATTTACAGGTTAAATATGAACTGCCTGAGGTTAACCTTAGTAATCTGTCAAAGCTTTCCCAGTTAGTACTGTGGTGCAGGCAGTACCTCACCTCAGTGAGAGAAAGGCCCCGATACCTGTTTGCTAGAACCCTGCTCTCTACTGGTAAGTAGTGTGGCACCACTCAAAACTGAAACCTTGCTGGGCTTCAGAAAGATGTAAGAAAATTTTCACATTGTTTAATAACTAGAGAAAAAATTAACACGATGTCTCATTTCCCAGGATAAAGTAACTTTTGTATACTCACTTCCAGAAAGTAATGGGCTTCAATAAAGAGTTGTGAAATTTCACAAAGGTGATTTATCTAAGTGTAGATACACCTCCTCAGAGACAAAAAAACCCACCCACATTTTGTTATTCTGCTCTGGGAAATAATGACAGTCTGTATCTCAGCACAGCATACTCAGTAGCTATCAGTAAGCTCTGGTTCCTGCTCCTGTGTGCTATCTGGTGTGAGGCCTGGGCAGGGCGGAAGGGGTGGCACTTACTGTCATACTCCGGTATTCATCTTCAAACATATCCAGAAAAATTTCTTCACCCTTTCAAAAAACCAGGGATATGGACATATCATGAATTGTTACCGCACTGAAACCATGCTTGTTTGGTTTTGTTTAATTCTGTACTGGGTGTTCCTGTCCAGGACCTGGCAGTGGGGCTGCGGGGGCTCTGTGAGAGGAGGCCAGGGCACCTCTGGGAAAAGCCCCTTACGAAAGGGCGGGAGATTCCATGGCGGCCTGTGGGGAGGAGCGTGGTGGAGCAGACACCCACACGGCAGCATCAGAGCGCGTGGACACACCCTGAAGGAACTGCAGTCTGTGGAGGGCCCACACGGAAGCAGATTGTTTTCCTGAAGGACTGCAGCCCATGGAGGAGAGGACCCACACTGGGGCAGAGGAAAAGTGTGAGGAAGAAGCAGCAGAGATGAACTGCTATGGACTGACCCTAGCCCACCATTTCCCATGCCCCCCACACCACTCAGCAGGGGGAGAAGGCAGAACAGTCAAGGATGAAGGAGTGAAGTTGTGCCTGGGAAAAGGGAGGGGTGGGGTGAAGGTTGTGTTTTAATTTGTCTTTGTTTCTCACTATCTAAACTTATTTTAATTGGCAATAAATTATTTTTTGCCAAGTTGGGTCTGTTTTACCCAAGATGGTAATTGGAAAGTGATCTTCCTGTCTTTATCTCCATCACAAGATTTTTTTCATCTTATATTGTCCCTCCATCCTGGAGGGGGGGGTGAGAGAGCGGCTGGGGGAGATGTGTCTGGCAGCCAGCCCACCACAAGTTACTTATTTTCTGTAAGCCACACTGAGAAAAAATATTATACAAGAGAATTCTAAGGAAAACAGGAAGAGATTTTAGACACTTGAAATCTGTGCTGGATTTACTGCTCCTTGCACAGAAGTTAACACACAGGCATAAAAATTTTATTTCTCTCATTCTTTACAATAAAAAAAAAGGCAAAAAGCTGCACAGATCTCCAATAAGAAAAAAAACAAACAACCAAACAAACCCACCCTAAAATTTTAGATCATCATTTCAGATTAGACACAAAGAAAAAGAAATGCCAAAAAGAAACACATTCCATGTTAGTGTTAATGATAAAAATCCCAGAAATGTTCTAATAGTGTGGCACTCTCCCATGAAATACATAGCAGTTGCAACAAGAGCACATTACTGCTAACTTGACCGCCAGTACAAACCCTATGAGACTTCTGACAGCCTTTTTGTGACGTATGTCAGTGTGGCACAAGAAGGGCAGGAAACGAGAGGATTCCTCCGATGAAAAACTTTGTTCTCTATCACAGAAATGGAGCTCCCATCTTAAAAAAAGTACTGCCTTGGGCACTATGTAGAGACCAGGCTAATTCCACATTATGTAAAGGATTTTTTCTTACAGCACTTTGCATATATACCTTATAGAAACGACGCAGGAGATGAACACTTTCTTCCCTTGCCCCCTAGAAAAGATAAATAACTGTGTTTCAGGGAATAAATACACCGTTTACTCAAAAGTCACATTTAAAAAACACCCAAAAACTCACACAGAAGAGACTATCACTATCCCTATAGTCATAGCCTTCAGCCCAGAACTTGGTAGAACACAGTTCTTACACTTAAGAAAATACAGCTTATGTGAGCTTGTTAGTTTAAAAAGCACTTTTCTTGACATTGTTGAGACAGATGACATACAAATTTCAGAGAGAAATTAGAGTTTAAATAGCAAGAGAACAGCAAAGCTGAGAACAGAACATGGGGTATTGATTCTTTATGTTCACTGCACAGAGCTACCACTGGAAAAGTGTTCTAGAAGCTCAAATTTCACATTTATGCTTGTTGCAACCAGAAATGAGATACATTTATTCACCTGTACTACAAGACTCAGAGACAAGTAATGCTGTGACTAGTAATTTGAAATAAAATACTTACCTCAAGGCAAGCAAGGTGAACATCTTTTACGATGCTGCCATTTTTAGAAAACACAAGCTGCTTCAGCAACAGGCAGCCGAGTTCTAAAGTTGCCAAACGGATTTTTCCATCTACGAAATGAAAATTTCAATATACAAAATAGTAGCAGTTTAAGTATTGCTCTTCTCTCATTACTCAATGTTCTTAAATTTTTCTACTCTTCTCTGCACTTGTCATAGCTTTGCTCCTCTGTTATAAACACCCTATCTGACAAGGATGCTGATGGCAGCTTACAATGCTGATGGCTATTAAAAATAAAGCAAACCCCCAAATTAGGAGTTATATAAAGCAGAAGAAAATTTAAAGTAGAACCATGCAATAAGGCGGCAATAAATATTAATACTATAAGAAAAGAAGCTGAAAACAATGCCTTTATGAATCTGAAGCACAGGCTGAATTACACTAAAATTACAAAAGAATCACAGACGTTTGGCATGGATAAAGTTAAAAGATGAAAGGAAGTTTTGTATATAGCATACTAACAAGGCATAGCCTTTCCTTAAAAAGCGTCCAAAGCATTCAGATACAGCCTGGATGTGAGAATCTAGAGAAGTCATAGTGAATGCACTGAGATTTTAAGCTTACAGTTTCAGAAAGATTTTTTTAAAAAACATATTAGAAATGCAGTCGGAGCTCAGTGATCAATACTAAGACAATCCACCCAAGAAACAGACCCCAGCTCCCATCTACTATTTTACAAGTTAGCACTATGCTACCAGAAACTAAAGATACAAAGGTCAGTACCCCCAAAAAGAAGACAAAAGGAAATGTTCTATGCAGTAAGCTTAATAAAACCCCACTATTTCTACCCTTCCCCAGAAATGCTTTTGTTTAAATAAATGCATTTCCTCATCTTGCACTCTCCTTCCACAGTATGTACAAACTTTATATACAAACATACTTTTAACCTGTGAGTGGCACATCAGTATAACAAGTTAATACTCTGTAGATCAGCCTTGTGAAGCATTATGTTTTATTCTGCAGATAATCAGGAATTTGACAGTGTGACAGTTAGGGGAAAACCAGTTCTACTCCTTTGAAGTTTAAAGAGGGGAAGTGCAGGGAGAAGAGCTGTGGCTTGAACAAAAATCATGTATCTGTGAGTAGGTCACTGAGCTTTGTATCCCTCATTTCACAAAAAAAAAAAAAAAAAAAAAAAGACGTCAGGACAAAACCTCACATTTTCTGCAAAAAAGTTCAGAACTGAAAATAAAATCTGTGGTTAAAAAAAAAAAAAATCATGGAAAAATTTGTTATCACCACTATAGACAAAGGATTGCTATAAGTAAAGGGTACCACATAGTTTTCAAGACTACTTCTCCACTGGAATTACTTTGGCAAGCAAAAGTGCTACAGATCATATTTTCAGGATGAAATCCTACATTAAGCTGAAATGACTAGTCATCTCATCATTTCTGTTTATTCCAAAACACAAAAAGGAGAAATTAAGACAACAGATCCCTGCATAGTTCTGAGTATAAAAACAACTATTCAGCAGAAATTCAGAGTTTCTGCTTCCTCAACAACCAAGGAAAAGCTCACAGTTGTCTTTCACAGACCATATCTACTTATTGGTCATTGAAAAGCATGCTAAACAGGCACTTTCCCTCAAAGACAAGAGGCTAGGTAGCTTTTTTTTTAATCTTCAAAAATTTCAGTTTGGCAAGAAAACAAACATTGGGAAAGTGATACCTGGTTGTGCAGCATAATTCATTATTCTGATGAGCCCTTCTGCAAGTACATGATTATATGAATTTCTCTCTTCAGCATGTTGAGCTGGAAGTTGAATTCTCTCCAGCTTGACTGGGTCAATTCCTTTTGTGGGAGATGAAGGAAAAAAGGTAAATTAGAAAACAGGAGTATGTCTCGAGCTAGATAAATAATAGACCATAGCAGTTTTCTCAAAAGAGCATAATTAGCAATACAAAACTGGGCAAGTTAATTTTGAATTATTATACAGAAAAGGAGGAGCAACAGAAGGAATAAACATATTTATGTATCACTGAAAAGCCTCAGCCTTAAATGAAGTCAACTGGGTTATGACACTCAAATCCCAAAGTGATTGGTGACATCCAAACCATTTTGCTGCATCTGGAATCTCACACTGTGTGTTTGCATCTAAATTAAATCAAAGTCAAGCCATACATCTGAGGAGCATAAAGGCTAAAGGGGAAAAGATGGAAGTTTCATTTTAAATTCTGCTTTGGTAGTAAGTGATCAGCTTATATATGTGTTTTAAAAAATAGGAATTTTATTTTGTAACTAATAGCCTCTTATTTAGTACCCTCCCCAACGCAAATCACAGATTCTCACTGACTTCTTGTATAAGGAAACCAACCCCATCTTTCTACAACCTATTTCTCTAAAATAGCAAAATTATTTCTCAGAATAGACTGGTTACTGTAAGACCTCTTAGAACAAAACACAGTTATGGATTGCCGAGGATTTCCCTGTCCTTGTTCTAAAGAATGGTAATAAACAACCCCACAAAACAGAAGATGACTGTATTGTGGTTGATAGTTTCTTCCAACCCTGAACTTGTAGTTAACTCTACATAACAACGCCATTTGTGATATATGATATATTTCTTCACTAAGCATATGTATTTGGAACAATTAATAAAGTCATATTTGAAGATTAATGACAGGGATACAAATGTTCTCTGTCATCATGAGACTGAAGAGGTGGTGGAGAAGGAAGCATTTAAACAACCAGGGCAATCAGAATACTAGTGTTCATAACAATCTAACAGTTCAGTAAAGAGCTACAGTTTTCCTTCTGGAAAGGAAAGTTGCTTATGAGTAACATTTCTTAGAGATACCTATGTGCAGATTAAGCTCCCACAGAAGGACATGGTCATTAACCAGCAGAAAACCATAAAGGAGACTAAGAAAAACATGGGGAAGTAATGAGGCAGGACCAGGCAGATGTTGAACAAAGCAGCCAAATCGAAATCACGGTGAAAGAATTCATATACAGCAACTTTCATTTGGTTGTCTGCATGCCAAGGATGCACAGTTCTGCATTCCTGAGATACAGTACATGTTCCAGCAACATATATGAAGGGCTCCTTCTGGGATTAAAGATCTCTCAGATCAATTTGAAATAAATCTATTTAGCTGCATACATGTACCTCTTGGGATTCTTCCTTTCCATTCACATGGATATCTCTTGCTAGTGAAAACAAGCACATTTTCTTTAAAGTCAAGACTTTGGACTCAAGAACATGGTGCAAAATGCAGACTCAGCACCCAAACGGAAGGAGTAATGATCAAAAGCCTCAACAGAGTGTCTACATTTAGTGACACAGACTGAGAAGGCTGCTCCCTTAGAAGCAACGCCTCAAACCAAAGTTGCTGGTTAAGCTCGGGCAATTCAGATTTTTATGAATGTGTTCTGTAGAAGCCTTCTCCACAGTGCCAGAATGAGTAGGATGGGGGAGGAGGTGAAATTCAAACTGATCACCTAGAGAATCAGAAGAATATATGAAACAGCCAATATACTGAAGTAGAAAACTGCAACTGCATCTGCGGTGCAGATTGGACAAGCTTGTGTTGCATTCAGTCACAAGAAGTCATTCTAAATTTCCAATTCATTATCTGTTTGTTTGAACTGATTCAAGTGCTCACTAGAGCATTTATCATCTTCACCAGACAGACAATAAAGAGATAATCAGAGCCTAGATGCACAGCTTCTAGAGACTTATTACTTCCTGAAACTGGGGAAACAACTTGGCCTCTCTGTGTTTGGAGAGAGACCTTTACACCCTTTTGTAAAAGAAAAGGATCATTGGCCCATATCTTGAGAAAGTCTGTAAAGCAGACAGATCTCTTGCATTACACTGAATTCAGGATATAAACATTAGCTCCAGCTCAATCTTGAGGCACCTTCCATGACTGATACTAAATTTAGTGTATAAAACAGTAGCTGTATAGCTCCTGAGCTGGTCAAGAACATTCCACTCCTGCATCAAACAAGGGCACTAAATCAGCAGCTTGTAAAACCTCTCCTCTTCAAGACACAGAGGCACTGATTTTATAGCCCTTGAGGCTGAAAGGAGCCTATTACAGGGCACAAGAGGAGTGGGCTGGGGAAAGAGTGAAGACTGAAATTGTATGGCATTATCTGTCTAGCACCCAAGATCTATGGTCAAGGACAGGGGAGGAAAGAAAAATCATTTCCAAAGAGCAACAGGCTAATGGAAATTGTACAGTACAGCCTAAAGAATTTCTCATTTAGAGAGGGCTGATGTAACCACCAAATAGTGAAGTGGAGATTTTTTACTCCTTAAATGCATAAAAGCTATCTCCAGTTTTAGGGCCAGAATACTTTTAGTTTCTTAAAAGGTAGGTATTTCATTGTCTGTTTTATTTTTCTTGGTAACCCTGGATACTGGGTGAAAAATAAACAGCACAGAGACTGCTGAAACTAAGCACCTAGAAGCTGCATCTGCCACATTCCTCACTGTTTACAGCAATACTATAGATGTAAGCAAATAATCTTTGAAACAAGAGAATAGGATACTGAATAGTGAATAATTACACTGAAAGCAAATACAATGGGCTGAAAGACTATGGTCTTAAATAGAAGAATTCTTAAAAAATACAATGCTAGAGTGCAGGCTTACTCCTTTACAATGATGCTGAAAGACTTCCAGGGAACCTCTGAACCTACAACAGTTACAACTGAAGATTTTGGCTATCCACAGCTTCAGCTAATTAATTTTAAGAGAAGAGAATTCACCTCTGACATCAGGGTTTTCTAATACAGTGATGCTCAGAAGTCCCTCAGGGAAAGACATCTTCTGGAAGAAGTATATTGGTTGCAGGAGGGTTGGGAAATCAGAGATGCAAGACAGAGAGGGCTAGAGCACGGCAAGGTGGTGGTGCTATCTTTGGTGGTATTAGTTACGTTACTCTTGTCATAAAAGACTGTGGAAAGCCCTGAAGTTGACTGCAAATTATAACCTCAGAGAAGCATTCCTTTACTCCTGAAAAAAGATAAAGCCATCAACAAGATGGAGGAGAATAGTAGGGGCTCATCTTAGCCAGTTTCCTCAAGACACTCATTTCCACCCTACTTGCCCATCAGAGGTACCTTGAAGCTAGAACAGAATCCTTACTTTTAAGCCTGCCATCACACCTGATGCTCAGTTTACTGCGGCAGTTGACTCATTTAAATTACTAGTATGTTATAGAAACTATCCTCATAAGCAGAAAATAGCTTAAATTTAGCTCTCAATTCCAGAAACACATGATTGATCACATGTATGAAATGTTTACTTATTGCTCCATAAGGAATCTATTTAAAATGCACAGAAAGATAAACAGCAAAAAAGCTAACCATAGCCATCCCTCAGAAAAGGTTATGTTCTCACACTCTCTGAATTACAGTGAAGTACACATTTAGCATAGTTTTGCTGGTTTATAAAATAGTCCAGGCTCCTTGGGGGACTTGCAAGATGTATTATGGCACAGAACACTGACAACTTAAACAAGCTTTCAAACAATTATGGCACGCAAAGCTGGATAGAAATAGGCAATACATGACTTCCAGAACCACATCTGATTTCCAGGCCTTGTGCATTATAGGTTTAAAGCATGCAAACATTTAATTTTAACATATGGGGACAAGTTTTGCAGCATTTTTTATTGGCTTACATACAGCAATCACAGCACATGCAAAGTGGAAAAGAACTGGATCCCATATATATGTAGATTAAATACAGTGGGCTTCAACTGAAATTAAGACACTAAAAATGAAAAACAATAAACCTATTCCAATTCCAAGAAACCTATGGAAGCAAAGTTGCCTGATGTTCACAAAGCTTTCTACCAAATCCTTCTTAAAAAGGTGAACCTTAGCAACTGTTTCTAATTACAGCATACTTATTTCTGCCTCCACCACGTAAAGAATTTCTCACTGCTTAAGGCATGCACGAACATAAGTTACAAACAATGGTGCCTGTCTAAAACTATATGTCTTACTTAGTTTTCTCTAGGAAAAGCAAAAATTGCTTACCTTTGTTGTGTGACATTGCATATAGAAGACAGAGTACAAAAAGGGCATAATAATCATCATCAGCACAGTCCAGTGCATTATAGACCATATCAAGAAAAGGCCTGTGGAAGAGTAATTTTAAAACCATTACGAAGAAAAAGACCATATCTACAGAAAAATGAGTAACTACCTTGTTCTACATGTAGCTAATGGAGAGGCAAATTTACAGTAATGCATATTTTCAGGCATTAAACAAAAATTAACCTGTTTAAGAATACTCAGGTTATAGTCATGCGTTATATTTACATTCCAGCATTAATTCTGATGTTTTAACAGGATTTGTTACATACATTCCCAAGAATTGATTGTTCACACATTTACTGGCTTCTTTGTAGCACATTTAGTATGTATGCAGAAGTGTTGTACAGCTTAAGTGTCTACATAAGTGACATCAAGGAGCTGCTATCACTGTTGCATTAAAAAAAAAAGACTACTTTAAAACTCATGTACTAAACAGAGATGAAAAGTTTTTATTTATTATTACAAGAAAGCATTTTGACCAAAAGTTTGGAGGAAGATAGGTTATTCTAAAACAACCAGTCAAAAACTTGACCGTTGAACAGTTATGTGAAAGAAAAATGAGCAAGGAGGGAACATCTGAATGGAAAAATGAAAGCTTTGGACTGCAGATGAGCTTTGTTTTTCTGGGTTTAAGCATGTGTGACCTATGACACATTACAGGAAGCTACAAACATTGCCACCCTTACCCTTCACCTGTACCCTGAACAGACCAGAAAACTCAATTTAATCCAGAAGCCGTTTGGAAAGATCAGATAGGGCTGAGATTCAGCAGATATGAGCACAAGCCTGACGTCAAGGCAACTTGGCTTCTTGTCTTAAGCTGGCTTGCATCCAATCAGTTCAGAGTACAGGCAGAAATTAAATCCATTTGCACAGGTGGCCCAGACAGACAAAAAAAAAAAAAAAATAATGGGCTAAGTGTCAGAGCTACCAGAAGAAGAGTTTAGAACCTTGATCAAAGAGGTAATTTCTACCTCTCGAAGTATTTTAATAGTGAAAGGAAAAAAGAAAAAAATCCTTACATTACCTAACTTACATCCAAATAAAATACATTAAAATAACACCCAAAGTCATAAAAACATTTTTTCAGATCAAGCAGACAAGAAGCATCCACTACAAACTTCTCATTGTGGCTAGCTATGGGTCAGAAGGGTTATATAAGATCAGAACACAACATACTTCTACACCTATTCCAGTCCTGTGGTGCCGTCATGGTCACAATGTACCCCAGCAAGCCACTCAATCAAAGCCATAACAACCTATGGAACATTTCCCATCAGCTCCACCACATTTCAACAACATGCTCTCTTTTACTAGAACACGGCTATAAGAAAAACAGAAAACACTTTCTCTGCTTAGCTTATGACATTGCAGTCACATGTTTGTGCATTTCTGAAGCTGCATTACAAGCATCCTCTATGATATACTTAAATGCCAGAGTTATGATCTCTCTTTGCCCAAGTTCAGCACTGCTGTATGTACCTAAGCCAAATCTCCCACATGATGTTTCTATTGTAGATCTGAAAAGAACATAACTATTCAAGCAAAAGCAGCCTAAAGAATCAGCAATGTTGGAAATAAACCAAGCCTTCGGTCTTCCTATGCCTTAAACAAGCCCTACAAGCCTCAGTACATCCTGAAATGGGGTGCTTTACATATCATGAAGGGAGTTCAGCTTCAAGACCTAGAGAAAGGACCAAGATGTTCAGGTTCAAGATTATTAAAATAACTGCTAGATAACACTAGGTCTGTTGTCAGACCGACAACAGATGGTCATTACCCTAAAAACTGACCAACGATGTAAAAGTATTTATTATTTTAATTTTATTAAAACCAACATTTTAGGAGGTCAAAGCTGCAGAAATACCAGTAGCTGTTCCATTAGTACCGATATTACATGGTATTAAATGACTTCTGTAATCTCTAATGCATTTTTCATTGTTTTCCCCACACATACTACTTAGATCTGTGAAATTACATAACTTTAAAAAAAATATGATTACAGCACTGAGAGAAATAATTTTCATTCCAGGTGCTTCTTCAGGGCATCTATCTACCTGCATTATTAAAGTCTCGATCACAATAATCTGAAGCTGACAAATTCTGGGAATCCCACTCATCAACAGGTCCTCATACAGACTAAATATAGGACAGACCCAGAAAAACTTCAGCTGTAAGAAACTAGCAAAAGAAGGCACAACACAGCACAAAGGTTACTCATTCTGGAAAAAACTTCGCATATCATACAAGGAAGGTAATTTAAAACAAGACTTCAGGCTTAAACTCTCCAGTAGTGAGGCACATCAAAATAACATTACACCTGAACTACTTAAACTTTTTCTTTTACATTCTTCACAGCAACAAAAGGGCCAAGGGAAATTGAAAACTTGACTTACCTTTTACAGCTACAGATATTTAACTGCAAACTGCACTGTTTTCCATTTACTTTTCAACAACTATTGGACAACTTTTAAAAACCTCTTGTAATATTAAAGGCTATATGGTATATATTTTCAAATGTATTTCTTAACTCTGTAAGCATTTTCTTCCTTTACTAGCCTTTTACTAGTGACTTGATAGAAGAAACAGATCAAATGCCATACAAGTATTCTTCATATTATTTTTGTGGAGAGCGTCCACAGTTGAAGACTGCCACACATTAGGAATCACTGTCATCAGAAGCAAAGTTTCTCCCACTTGAAGCATGGAATAAGAGATCACTGCGTTTTCCACTACCACATGGCACCTCATCCAAAACACTCAGCAATTCCATTCAGTTTAGGAAAGAAGCTACATACACTTTAACAAATTTATTGAGATTTAGCTACTGTTTCAAATATTACGTTTGGCATATAGAATAACACAAAATCTTAAGCTATGGCAGCTTATCTACCTTTATTTCCAAAAAATCCTGTACAAAACTAAGGCCAGAAATGCTCTACACAGACTATCTTTATTTTAAAAATATTTTTACCTCTGCACATTCTTGGATGCTGTTTATTTTTAGAAAAGATACAGGATGATGTCAGATCATATCTGCAGATGAAAGAAGTCCTGAAATGCAGCCATTTGCCAAATGCATTGGCATCTCACACGTAAGTATTTTGCACTTTTCAAGACCAACCATCCTAGATGCTTCAGTTTTCAATGCAGTCATTGCCAATTTCTTTCTAAAAGCCATCTGGTACATATTTTAGTCAAAATAATCTAGGATGATGTATTTTCAAGTTAGTTCAAGTCAAGGTTCAGTTTCACTTTTACAATGAAATTAAATGTTATCTTTATTAATGAATGTAATCTAAGCTACATCAAAGCTATAATGGAGACAGAATGTAATTCTGGGAATACCAGGCAGCATTTCCCAAGTTTAAAAATAAATTTGAAATCCCATTAAACATGTGCATTGCCCCGAGGGACACATTTGCAATCAGTTTTGTGTCAGAGATGGCACGATCAGTTTCTTTTATTTAGCATTCTAATAAGAAGAACACAAAATTCTTACTGAGAAAGTGTTTTATGGATATTTAATATATCCAAGTTTAAATTTTGACGTCAGGGCAATTTCTGTTCCCAGAATCACTTAAAAGCTGCATTTCCAAGAGAAGTTTTCAATAATCCTAAGATGGACCTTGGAAACTGTACATAGGTTCTTAGGGTTTATTCATAACTACTACTATTATAATTCTGCAGAATTCAGCCCTGAACTAACACATTTTCCTTGTTTTTTCCCCCTCCAGGTATATACAAAATTGACAGATGTGACCATCAATATCATTAAGAAAACTTCTTCCAGTTTTAGAGGTTTAGAAAATTGTGGAATGAAAACATGTATATTCTGGTTTTATTGTGTTAATATTCTGTAATTTAACTTCACCAATTTAAGGCATCACGACTGCCATAAAGGAAAGCAGAAGCTTTACAAAGGAACAGGACCATTTCTGAAACTGATCAGCAGAGAGGCCATATCCCATTTTTCTGTTGCCTCACTCATTTGTGATGCACAAGAACCCCTGCAATTTTAATTGTAGGCAAATTTGAAACGTCCCTTAAGAGAAGTAAGAGATTTAGTGGGTGTGGAAGTAAGGAAGCAATCCAACAAAATATATTACAGTTCCTTTATACCTGTTCCAGTTTGTTATCTCACTCCCAGAGGCAGCTGCACTCTTTTCTTCATCTGTTGTATTCTGCTCTGTCACAGCAGAGATAGACAATTCTGACAGTTTACATCTCTCCATGATTACCATCTCTATTTCTAAAACAAAAAAAAACCACGACCACATCAAAATTTGTTATTTTCAAACAAAGTTATCGCAAGGTTTTTTGTATTTTCTGCTTTGCATTAGAAGTGATTGATGCAACTATATATAAGAGGTATAACCATAACCTCAGAAAGGTTAATGAATGACTAGATGTAGGCAAATTTTCTTCCCAATAAGAGAAAGAATTTTGCTTACATTTCTTTCAGGAATTGAACTGCTACAAGAAAGTTATACATATATATATAATACATGTAAGGAAAATACATAGATTTTAGCACACTTGTTGAATTTTATCACCGAAACACGCATAAAATACTCCCAACCATCTTACAAAGGTAAAGTGGCTACACTATCTGCCTTACCACAGAAGGAAACGTTACTGAGTTATAAAGTCTCCTTATGAAGTGCCCCATAACCATGAACACCTAGGTGCAAGGCATGCATTTGTGATAAGGGCCAAAGAATACTGGAAGATATGAAAGCATTTTCATAGTTTTTAATCAGAAGTACACATTCCCACAGAATGATTGAACATGAGAGAAAAAATACAGCCAAAGATTGAAACAAATTTAATAGTCCCATGTTTACCTAGTGCAACAGGAGAATGAGTCATGTAACAGATCACAGCTAAATCCATACAGTAAATAAAAGTATTCAAATTGTAAAGCATAATTTTTATTTGCTAATATACTCGCCTTCATTTTCACTGCTTGTTCTGATGCCCTTTGAACTCGCTTCTGTACCTTTAGTTTTATCTAGATCATCTTGGTTATCTTCAGATCCTCTCTCCTCTTCATCCTCTTCACCAACATTTTTATAGTTGGGTCTTTTCTGCACCCTCTTCTTCCCCTTCTGTTTGTTAATTTCAAGAGATCTCTCAAGTGTTTCTGTTGGTTTTATGAAACATCGAATACTTGACTTTGCCTGTAAATTTGAAGAGTTTACATTGAGTTACAGCAAGACATTGGTAACTCTAATTGATAAAGAAACTTCTGTTCATGTAAAAGAGAGGGTTTAGAATGTAAATTAGCATACCACTTACACATCTCAAATCCATTTTAAAATACAAGAACACCTCAAGTTGTATCAAGTCATCAATAGAAAAATTATTTCCAAAGTAACATATCCTAAAGATCTATCATTAAAAAGTATGCCATCTTGAGACAAGAAGATATACAACCACCTATTTCATCAATAGAAGCTTGCTAATTTTTTTTTCCTTCCTTGAACTTTCTTAACAGGCAAGAGAGCTAGTGCATATAAAGTTCAGACATCTTTCGCAAAAAGGATAAAGGCAGCAAAATCCAAAGTGTGTGTCGACAGCAACATATTAATAGGAAATACACTCTTTAAAGTCTTTGGGAGTAGCAAGGACAAAAAACAATGCTCTATACTATGAGCTTTTTTTTGAATCTTAAGCTTCCCTCAACAGCATCCTAGTCCTTGTATCAACTAGGAACAAATGGCACTGACATTGACCTTTTTTGGCCTCCAGACATTGACGTACTTAAGTCCAGATAACCAACACCACGGCATTTGTTAGACTTTAATAAACTTGTGTTCTACCCAAACATATCAGAAGTTTATCTTTCAAGACAAAACACTGTTTTGGGGCAAGAAGGAAAACAGTATTCAATCAGTACCCCATTTTCCTGATTACTCATTTATAAAGCAAGAAAATAAATTTAGATGACACATTTCTCCCAGAGGAAATAAGTATTTCCAAGAGTCTGTGCCCTCCTTACAACAGAGAACAACATATTTTTTACAGAAGGACACAAGATGCTACAAGAAGTTCTGCGACTAGCAGGACTTGGTTTCCTACAATTTTGCAGATTGTTTCTGAGCTGGGATGCTTTGAGCTCCTTTCTTACTTGCAAGGCCTGCCAGCTGGATTACCAGAGGATATGTTCTCTCTCATCCAGAGCTATAAACATCAATCAGCCAAACCTCTCTGTTACTGAGAATTGCAACACATGGTTTGGGGGCTTCCTGCCAGCACACATTTATGCTGAACAAGACTGCTACAGAAACTTCATTACCTTTCAGACCTCAATACTTAAATCACGTTAAGCTGACGCTGGCTAAAGGGTAAAAAATGTAAGGGCAAGCATGAGACAAGAAGTAAGACTAAAACAAATACAAAACTGATTTCTTTCCTTGCCTTAGGTGATTCAAGTGCAATAAGCATTGCAGATGAGCGCATCAAAGAGACCCCGGAGAAAAAGTTTGGAAAATTCCCTCCCTTGACTTAATAAGGAACACCTATACATAAAAAACCCCCAAGATATTGGGAAAGGTCTGGAAAGAAACCTTCTGCAAGTCAAAAAACTTCTAAAAAACGTTTTATAGAATTCTTGCATAAGTCACCTTACACTTGGCACTGAAACAAACCATATAGTAGGAGGAATCCTTCACGATACCAAGAAGTCCCACAATGTGCAATTCACCACACTTGTGTCCCCCAGTAACCCCTCCGGTATATTTTTAGCCTGATCAAACTGCAACTGAGGAAGATTATAAAACAACCAGAGTTACAACCAGATTACATTTTATTGATGCCTTCTGGTCAGAAAAGTCATGAAAACAGAGAAGAACACATTAAGTCCTGTTCTTTAGGGGGGAAAAAAGTAGCGTGCAAGCTGCATAATGCATTTCCCCCTTCTTGCATTCACTTCTTACAAATGCTTCCTAGAATCCTGTAGCTACTTTACTTATGAAGAAGACATGTACTTAACATCCCTGCATTTCTAATACACCGCTAGCTATATGAGCAAATTAACAGAAGAGACCAGGAGGCAGTGATGTGCTCATAAGCACTGAGCCATGGTCTGGTCCATCACAAGAACGAATGCTAAGATAAAGTCAACATATATACTCTGTTCTGCCAAATATAACAAGGCTATATATTTAAAACATTCTAAAATCAGACTTAAAATTAATTTAAATAGTATATGCTTTATCCAAGATGATTATACAAGTTGATATATTGTTACTTTATACTTTTAAAATGTCTTTCAATGATATTTTCAATTATGGTTTATCTTCAGCAATGGGTGCTGGTAAGATCGGGCAGTACCAGTAACAACTTTTACGGGAAGGAGAAAGTAGGTTAAACAAGAAACCAAGAAACATGAAATAGGTAGAACTGGCCCACATCCGAATTATGCAGTAAAACAGATCTCACAGGAAGTAAGGTAAACCTTAGTGTGATGACTGCTAACGAGTTTAAATACACTGTTGACTACACATATTCAACTCTCATCATGAGATGAGAGTTAGTATTTCTTCTGATGCCAGCTAATATACAGCAGAGAAATATGAAAAAGTGTATCCTAATTTGCTATACTTTGAGGTGGAAACCCTGATCAATGGAGGCTGGGCAATCATTATTGCCCTATGATGTTCAGCAGCTCTCCATGTCTAGGCTATTGCCAATTCATAAGCTATCAGCAGTTAGATCTGCTGGCGATTTTTTTCCACAAATTGATTTCCAGTAAAAAGTACCATTTGTTCCTGTCATGACTAGTGTTGCTCTTTTGCCCTAAATAACTCTGGATATGTTGCATTTATACACAGCAACTACAAGCCTTCTCAGCTTTTATTTTTGTTAAGTATTCTTTAGTCATGTAGCCTCCATCATGAGGACACATCACCCTGTTTCTGGTAATATCAGTCCATACTCTCTACACCTCATTTCACTTTAATCCATCTTATTAGGAAGATGAATATAGACATGAGGTTCTATTTACTTTGGGTTTTATAAACTACATGTTAGTTCAAAACTGACAGTTACACTTCAATTTAAATACATCAAGACATCTCAGTTACAAGAGATGGGCAGTGTTAGGTACAGAGCAGGGGGTTAGAGATAACTGGACATCACCACAGCGCACACAGATATCCCCAAAACAAGCAACTTAAGAGTATCAGAATGATTACCATGGAAAATTATAACAGAAAGGAAGTAGTAAAAGATAAATTTGGGTCTAACTTAAGAACAAAATTCTAAACTCAATCAAAAAGCAAATTAAAAACTTGGTCATCAATTTTCTTCAATAGAAGTTTGTCATTTCTTTGCAACAGAATACACCACAGTAATAAATTTGCATTGATCCTGATACACCTTATAGTCCAAAGAACAGCCCCTGAAATGGCTAACAATGCTCAAAAAATCAACTTTCTGCTCTAAAAAGTCTTAACACAGAGCAAAAAGAAACTGTCACACCTTTGCTGAAGTTGTCTATGCCTCCACATCTACAGCTGACTTTAGCCTCACTGCATTGAGCTGTGTATCAGTAGAAAACACCACGCAATATATGCAGTAGCTGTTCAAACTCATCAACTGAGAGCAGCTCACTTACTAGCTCCCCTCATTGGAAGTAGGGCATGGAGCTCTTCTGCTGCAGATTACTCCCTGTGCTTTCTGCAAACACCCAAACTCCACCAGTAGGCTTCCTGACCATACAGGTTTTCTACTCCAAGGTTTCATTGAGGAATATGGTTGAATTTACTAAAAACTAAAGATTCTCCCATGGGAATTTTTTTTCTCATACACCAAAAGTGCCACTGCTCTGCTCTCCCTGTACCAAAGCTCAACCTCTAGCAGTTTTGCTAAGCGTCTAGCCTAGAAAGCCAATACCCCTCCTATTTACTGCCTGCTCAGGTATGACATAACTCCCAGTTTACAAGCCACAAGGACACATCTTTAAGATCAGTAAGAAGGAGCAACCTAAACAGTATTACAAACATGAGAACAGATGAACAGAAGTTTATAGAAACCGCTAATAATCCTAACATTAGCACAAGCACACAAACATGCTACAGATATTTTGCAACTCTGTACAGTAACTATGACAGGAAAAGAAAATCTCACTTCTGCAACAACTGGTGCCCCACCCTCTTGCCACAAATTTCCTAGTAACAATGCCGCTTCTGCACAAGTAACAAAACATTCAGTAAGCAGCCAGCAGGAGGTCAGACATTTACAAAAACAAGTAAGAGATTGCTTTATCTTAAAGCATTCAGTCAGCTCTACCATTCCACTGTAATTTTTTCTGAAAAAAAGATTAGATACTAAATACCAAGGTCAAGAGTACAAAATACCAGAATCCAAAAGCTGCTGGCTAAGGTCAGCCCACACAGCTTCCTCTGCACAGTAGGAATGTGGAAAAGTTGACTTGTATCATGGAAGAGTTGAAGCAAATCTCCCTCTTGAAACTCTCAGAGCTATAGCCACTGCTAGGAAAAAATGTGCATAAGAACCAATCTACTGCTTGATATACAGTAAATATTCAATCAGTAACTCTTTGCTGACCAGCCAAACATTAGGCGACATGTTCAATCTTTAGACAGAACCACAGTCAGAAGCTCTTAACCAAAGTAAGGTCACATCCCCTTCTTACTACCATCCCCAAACAGGCCTTTAAAAAGTAACAAGCACTTCACCAACTGTGAAACCCACAACAACAGGGAAAAAATCATATACAACACACTTAGAAAAACACTAACAGCAGCATCTAGCAACACCTACACAGGACTAAATCTGAAGGGCACAAGGGCAATGACAAAGTGATAGCACTCCCATGTATTTGTGGCTGGTGTACATTCTCCTATGCACACCTTCTGAGATGATCAGTATTACTGCTAAAACTTTGGGAATATTCAGATGAAAAATCTTTATTTCCCTCTATATCCAAAGGATTTACCATTAGGCCAGGTATTTTTTCTAAGTCTCTTATTTCTACTACAAGTTGCATAAGGAAATCATTCCACAGGAAAGCTGTGATGACTCATTTCTATTTCACTAAAGAGCTGATAACAAAAACTGAACATAGAAGACTGGGCTACAAACCTGTCCCATCAAAACGATGGAAGCTTTCGCAGTGTCTGACCCCTGCAGAAGCAACTAAGTATTCTAATTTGTGTCCTACACATTCTTCTACCACTACCTGAAATATATACCCCTGCACAGAAATATTGCAACTTTGAGCATAGTACTCTAAGTTGCACAGAGCATTTTTCTGCTATCATATCCAAAACCTGAAATCTCCTATTGCTGCTCTCCTCTCCTGAACACAATCACCTTAGCTTACCAGTTTCCACTTGATTTCGTTTTTCAAATATTTTCTTTGCCTCTAAAAAAAATATTAAAGATTAGTTGGCCACTTACTGAGTTTCTCTGTATATCTTGCTCAACTTTAGAAGAAAACACCGAGAGGTCACCGTTAAGTATAACCTCAGCCAAGGAGTTCACCAAAGGGGCGTAGTGTATAATTAGAAAAACCTATTAAAAGAAGGGTGGAAAGAAATTATCAGACATACATTACAGAACATATACAGTTTCACAATTTCAGTCACTGAACATGCTTCTTTGACCTTGTTAAACTGGTATCTTAAGTTTACACATACAGTAAAGCACAACTGGTAACACAGTTCATTAAATCTGCTTCAAAACACAGGAGACCATAATCATCTCTACAGGTATTTGACCTTTCTCTACATTTGAAGCTACCTAGCTTTAATAATTCTTCATGCTCTACCCTCCTTCTGAGAAATGTAAATTCTCGCTCCTCATCAGCTTTGAATTGTGTGATATTCTAGCAAGGGACCCAAATTAAAACTGCTCCAGAAAAATTTTTTGAGAAACTACAAACTGATCATGGTACACAGCATCCACTGACCCTGTACGCCAACAACTGGCAGGACTCCCGTAAGTTCTGTGCTGTGCACACATTTACTTTGCAGTCATTCATGAGTCAGTGACATGCAACAGGCCGAACTGGATCAGAAGCAGCTTTTTACTTAGGAAATTGCAATGAATTACGGTCTAGCTACAAAGCTGCTACATAACAGAGGAATAAGGGCCATACTGCCTATAACATTAAAGCACTTAGCCAGAAGTGCTTCAGTGTTTTAAACAGAGTTCTCTGTCTACACTAACCACTGTTTTGAGGCAAGGCTTACAAGGTTGGCTTCTGGACAGAACCAGCTCAGGTCCAGCCACAAAATCCTTATGTCAGCTTGTAACCATTCTCTTCACAGCAATAGCAAAGCTGGATCCCTAAACAGCTGAAAAATCCTCAGATAATTTCTAAATCAGTAAACCTAATCATTGTTTTGACAATACTGAGCTAAACATGATCTCTGGAGGTTTTCTGATTCAAGTCAGAACCATGCCAGACCTCCAAAAGTGAAGTGATTGGAAAGTCACAACACACTTCGAAATTACTTTGAACAGCCTCACAAATCCCTCAAGCTTCTGCTAATTCAGAAAGCATAGCTCAACCACACGCAGCCATGTTTCGGCATAAGTACGCTGCATGTTCACTTTGTGAACAGTGGATGCTGGTATGAGTCTCTCAAGCACTTGTCTGTAATGTCTGAAGTATAATGCCTGGTGTCAAAACCAGAAATAGTTAAGAAGGTTTTTCAGATACCCAGTGGATACTTTTTCAGATCCCACTCCATCAAAGATAGACTCTAGGTTAAAAAGAGGTGGAAAACCACATATTTCTGCCAGCTACAGAAAAAGCAGCTTGATTTTTTACATCACATCCCATTCTGATACATGACATTTGTTCCCAGTTCCTTACGATTAGGAAAAAAGTTCCATTTTCTTTACTAAAAAAACCAAAGAATATAGATGCAAAACTTGAAGTGATACCTAGCCAATACTTCTGCTGAAATCAAAAGAGGTTAAAAGAGGTCAAAGTACACAACCCTATGATGCAATCCCTTTAGTTAAAAGAAGCTGTTGCTCCCAAGTTTTTATCTGTGGTAAATAACTCCCACGACATCACAGTTTTTTAGATTTGAAATAAGAAGCATCAAATAACATTATCCTGAAAAAACCCCACTACATTTTTCAGAAAAGGTCTTAAAAAAAGAAGATTCAATTACAGGCCAGGCCATAATAAAATGACTAATGTAAAATCACAAGTTCAAAGAAAAAAAGAAGTATAAATTCTATGAATATGAGTCAAAACTATTTTCAGAGAACATAATTTAAGAAAACTAGTCCCATAGCAGTGCACTGAAGACTACAGCGAGAAAATATTATTTTTCTTCATTAAAAAAAAAAAATTAAAAAAATCCACTGTAAAACTCTATTAATCTGAAAATAAATTCCAGAAAAAGTAGGTGGAACTGGTAAGACTAAGAAATAACAAATAATGAGTAGTTAATTATAGATTTAAGGTATAGTCACAATGTAATTCAAACTGTAAGAAAGTTAGTTTTTGGTGGTGGTGATGGGTTTTGTTGGAGTTTGTTGGGTTTGGGTTTTGGTTTTGTTTGGGTTAATAAAAAAAAAAACCATGAGGTCACTGCTCCCTGTATTTTTCAAAGAGGAAAATTCAAATCTGGAATCTTCCATAGCTTAGGCAGATTCAAAGTGCAACTCAGCATCTAAATTTCACCTGCAGATTTACTACGTTCTATTCTAGCATGCTGCACAGTCCTATTATGCACCATTTGTCAGGTCTTGTACATAAAATACAATCACTGAATGCTCTAAAGGCTACCTGGTGCTATCGGGCCCTCAGAATGATATTAACTCAAGAAAGAAGCTATTTGGTCTGTCCACAAAAAGATAAGTTACGTTGCCTTTTTTTTTTTTAAATGAATACTGATAGATTTAAAACTTCATTTGCCAAATTGTCTTTAGTGGCTTTGCCAAAATAGACAAAAATACAGTAATTTATAAATCATAACATTACTGGAAAACATGTTCTGAAATAGGAGAAAATATTTAAAATACTTACTTGAGAAAGAAGATAGAGAGAAACTTGGAGACTTATTTTTGGACGTTCTCCACCCTACGGAAAAAAACGTTATGAAAAACGTTGATTTACTTACATAGTTAAAGTGTTTACACTTTAATATTTGTTCCATATTTTGCTAAGAAAATGTTCAGAAAGCTCCATGCTCTTTAACATTCACTTCTTGTAAACTGTTTCAAATGAAGACTCTCCAAATAAACATATCACTTACTCTGCATGCTTAAAAAATTGCCGTCTATTACTGTCTTTCATAGTCACTTTGGTAACTTAAAATTAACAGATGAGTATCTGAAAAGTATGGTGGTTTTCACTATGTTACTATTCCTTCAAATAGTACTTCTCAGTTAACATTCATTGAAGTCTGCTCTAAAAATTAGCTATTCAGAAGCAATTAAACATTACCCACATAATAAATGTGTTCTTGACAGACACTTCTCTAAATCAAGAAAATCACATTGGACAAAAATATAAGTGTAACTTGAGCACAACAGTGCTAGATTTATATACCAGTAGTAATGAAAACATTTCTAAAAATAAATTAGTGATACTTTAAAAGCCATCACGAAATAAATTCATCAGTTATCTCAAGAGGTAAGAACAGCCCAATTTTACACTCGCATGACCTCATGATAACAGACACAGCTGCCTGAACACAGGAGGGCAAGCAAGTTTTTGTACATGCATGAATGGAAAGAGTTTGGATAGCTGAAGTGAAAGTCAGAAAGCCTGCTTAGCCCTATTTCAGTGGCCTTAACAATGGTGAGACAAGAAGCTGATTGTTATTCGATCTTCAGTGCACAGGCAATGTACTGAATTCACTAAACTTGCGAAACCTGACCTCTGGTTAATGAAAGTATGCTGAAATTCACAAAGCGTGGTGTATCTTAAGAACAAACACATTACAGAAAGGAGGAGAGGGGAAAATAAATAAGAAAAAAACAGAAATAAACCAAACAGTGAATTTATTTATTTTTTTAAAAGCCAAGTGAATATAGGAATCTGTACCGGTTTTAAAAGAACAGCTGCTATTTCATTAAAAATTAGCTTTCCACTAAATTTAAAGGCTATGCTTTAAAAATAAATTCAACTATATCACATTCAAACACAGCTTATCTGCAAATAGAAGAATCAAGTATCAAAATCAAAAGTTCTTATTTTCTACCTGGAACAAGTTTTTACACAATAGAAAATTTGCATATACAAGGAAACGGTGTAACAACCTGCTTGTGCCAGGACACGAGTTATCATATCAGAAAAGGAAACCACACACCTCCCAGGGTCAGGGAAATGCAAACCCTGTTCCATATTTGCAGCTCTGCTGATCTCCACTGTTGTTAGCATTTAACAACCATGTCATCCAAACCAGTATTTGTTTGGTGGATAAAAGTTCATCTATTCATTCCTTAAATTCAGTCTCAGTGTATCTCCCCTACAGTCACCTTATTTAAGCTGTTTCATGTAAAACACACAAACATAGATAGCGACAGTATCAACCCTACCACAGAATATACCTGCTGAACAAATCATTATGCATACTGAAAGCAAGTAATACCTCTAGACTTAACTGTTTGCAAGTATTAGCTTACCTTATCTTGATTTACTAATGAGTACACATAGAGGGGAAGAAAGAGCCTATTAAGTAGGTGGTCTGTCAGCACATCATTTAAGAATTCGCAATTGATGATAAGGATATCATTAAGGTAATGTAAATGATCAAGGTGTTCTGCTACCAGGTCACTCAGTTTTCCCCTATTTCTGTGCCTGAAAAAGAGAAAGTCTCACATATAATCATTGTCAAAGTCTTAAAAACTTAAGGAAAAAATTTATGTGCATCCCTTCCACAGATCACCTTGTGCAGATCAACTACATAAAGATGGTTTAGCTGAAGCCAATTAATGCAGCTAGCAAACAGTATTCAGGCTTATATGTGCTTTAGGATGCATATAAAAGTTTTTCCTCAAGTTTTCAGAAGCAATGGTTTTATAAAACATCACTTTCCACTACCAGAGTCTTTTAACAAACCAACTATAAAAGAGGTATGATTTGTTTCCAAAAATAAAAGAAGAAATCTATGTTGTTTTTAACATCTACCTCTTCTCTTTAAGAAAGTAAGAAATAGTCACCCATTCTAAGGTGGGGGTGGGGAGGCAAACCAAGAATAACCTGAATCAACAAAGTATTTCTGTAGTTGATAGTGGAATATTACACAGTTCACATACTAAACCATAATTTTTTTTTTCTAGAATCTTTTCAAAAAGTTGTTCTGCTGAGATGATACACAGAAAAGGAACATTCAAAAGACATAGCTAATAAGACGGAAAAGCACAAAATACCTTCTATGTCTTCTGGATTCTACTAAATTTTGCAGAATTGAAACAAAGATGAAGACAAAGCATGTTGCCAAACACTAATTTACTTGTACAGACATTAGCACAGATAGGAGACACAGCACTAAACACCAGTAATTCAAAGAATCACTGAAAAACTGCAAAAATGAAAAGCTTGAACTGTCTACAAGGGAACATAAACTGACTTAACTGGACTACTACAGACAAAATAAGGAGAGTATCAACATCTAGGAAAAGCATTTCCATTCAATACCCAGCATTTGTAAAAGCTTACTCTTCATCAGTCTGCACACAGTTATCCAGTTCTATCACGTGGCTTCCAATGAACCAGACAAGGTTGGAGAAGTAAGGGACAGCAGTTTTATCTCTAATGTAATGCAGCATAGGCTGGTTGTCCACTGAAGAGAAATCGTTAAAAAGAAGAATCAGTTGCCCGTTTTTTAAATTAATTTCCAAGAAACACAACAAATTATCTTCCAAATTTTGATGACATGCTAGCTTTTCACACGTGTATATACCTGGCATGATCTTATGCATGAAATGGACATCTACAAAAGCATCATAACAATTCTTAATTGGCTTGAATGAGCCTAATATTGATATATTTACACAGGTCTGAAGATAAACAAATCTAATGGAATTCAGAAAGGTTTTTTAGCACATTCTTTATTAAAAAGAAGAGAAAAAGAAAAGCAAGAATAAAGCAGTAATGCTGAAGGTCAAGCTAGTTAGACTTACATGACACTGCATTAAGGAACACAGGAATCATCAGTGAAGGAAGGGCAAAAAAAACAGACAACAGTTAACAGGATTAGGAACTGGGATAGCAACATCCTCTAAAAGGGTTTAAAAAGCTAAAGCACAAAGCATCTAAACTAAAAGATACAGGGCAGGTGTTAGAGCAGAATATATGCAAATGGATAGTCAGAAAATTATGAAACCTGAATGTTAGAGCTGTGTTTTTTCAACTCTGACCTTTATATCACAACTTTCAATGACAATTCCAGACAAGTACTTTTTTTACCATAAAAATATTTAGTTACATAAATATATAACAAATAAGATATGAAACCTGCACTTGGCTCTTTTTGTGAGCTCATATTTGGGTTTACAGCTTCTTGAAGTAGAAAATAAGTACCAAGTGCCCATTTCTCAACATATAAAAGACATTTTGCCCCTTGCAGTCATCACTATAAAGAACCTTTCTACTATGCAGGCTATCCTTGCAAAGCCTATTGTTCATTGTTTTAAAAAAAGGCCTTATATTCTTCTATGATGAAGACTGACATCAAATCACTACTACTTTATTTGATAGAAAGTTGTGTAAATTCAGAATTTAATTTAATTTAAAATGGATTAAAGAATAAGAAGCCCTGCATGAACATATTCTATAATGCATACTACCTTACGTCATGCTGACTGCAGAGATAGAAGTTCTGAATACACACCAATTTTTCTGGAGAGATCACTGTAATATTTTCAGTCTACTACAGATTTTGCAGACCCCAATGAAAATTTAGGGGGGAGTGACTTTTAGACATTGTCCAAACCCATTCCCAAAGCAGCATTAACTTTCAAGTTCAGCCAGGTTGCTAAGGGCCTTGTTGAGTTTTGAAGATCCTAAACAATAAAGATTCCCCAGTTTCTCTGCAAAACCTGCTGCAGAACATAACTGTTCTCGCAGTGAAGTTTTGGGTTTGTTTTTTTTTCCTTATGCCCTACTGGAATGTCCAGTACAGGAATTTGCAACTGCAGGCTCCTGGCCTTCACTGGGCACCTCTGGGAATGGTCTAGCTCTTCTTTAGACTTGTGACTGCAAGCACCAAGGGAGCTCTACAATTATATTCTAATGCACTTCAAATCCAAGAGGATGTAGTGCAGCCAGCAAGGTTACTGCTTCACACATTATAAAGCTCAAGTTCATAAGTAAAAAATACTTTATATTCTTAAAGCACTTGGGGTTTGGAGTTGGTTTTTTTTGTTTGTTTCTTTTTTAAATACAGTGACATTCTGATCTCTGTTGGAAGGGATTGTGTATGCTTGATACTCTTGAATTCTTTAAACAAGTTTCATCTGTGAGAAAACAATACTATTTACAAGTACGTATTGTAGGTTTTGGGTTCTGTTCCATAAAAATCAAAATGTGTATCTGAAGCATGTCAATATGCTAAGCTTTTCAATCTCATAAAAAAGACAGAAAATCTGTAAATCTAAACAACTGAAAATTACACTACCATGACAGAAGCATTTTATACACATGCCTTTTTCAATATATAAAAAGCATACCTTTGTAGACATTCAAAGTTATAGTCCTAACAGCAATCCTGACCATGCTTTCTGGGTGGTTAAAAAATTTAATAGCTTCAGTGTACAAAGCGAAGTCATTAGTGTGCTGTAACAAGAGGAAAGAAAGTACTTATGAATTAACCATGTACAGAATATTTGTTGGGATTCTGCATGAAAAATGTTTTCCATGTATGACTCTGATATTTTTACCTTCTACTTAAGTAACCAAAATTATTTTACAGTACACAGTCAGCTGCATTTGTAGCTCTGCATTAAAACAGTGTCAGAGCTTTCCAGCTTAACTCCGCACATATTCAGTGCTTTAATGCCCTCTTCTGGCAAAAAGTGGAATGGAGCGAGGAAAAATCCATTTCGACTTCGGCCTTTGATTACTCAGGATTTTAGACTTTAAGCCTCTTAGAACCAAGTGGTGCAATGCAAAAGATCCTGCTTATAAAAGCACAAGAAAACAAGGCATAAACAAGTTGAATTCTCAGGGAAGTAGACTTTAGGACTGCTGAAACAGTCCGATATAACACTAACTTCTAGATTTTGATTTTATTATAGCTGTATGAGGACAAAGACCACCTTCTTTATTGTGCTTTTGCAGAGATCTCCACAAATGAATTTTCAACCACTGATATTACCATTGTAAATATAAATGCAAGACATGCTGAGAAAAGAGACTAAATAGAATAGGTGCCAAGTTGCTATCAATTACACTGCAACTCTTTCTTCACTTACCTCATTATAAAAGAAATGTACGGTGTGATTGTTGAGTTTCAGGGAAAGAGTTTTCAAAAATGATATGTAATATGCCATGATCTCCTCATCAGAAAAGTCAAATTTGTGGACAATAATAGAATTTACATAGTTATTAGAGAGCAGGTAGTCTGAAAAATAAGAGACATTACACAGGTTAATCAGAAGAAAAAAATCATTATGCTAACTAGCTGTATTTAAAGTACCAGCTAGCAACAAACTACCTGACACTTGAAGATCCCAGTTTTTAGCCACACAACTCAAGTGATGGCTTCCAGAGGTAATATAAGGAAATTGTTCCCTACAAAGGTCTTTGCTCCCAAGAACAAGACAACTGAGAATATACTTCACCTTCCTCAATCTATGTAGGCTTTGCAGCTAACAACACTTAAACCAACTCTCTTTTCCTCTCAAAGGCTTGTATATGACTTTCTCTCATGATAGTTGTGGAGTACTTTAACTATTAATTCTCTGTCCTCTTTATATGTTACTAAAAACCTTGAAGTAAACGCAAGTGGCTGAATGCCAGCCCTAATGATGTCAGAACCAGTACAAATTATACAACAGAGTTCCACCTGATAATCTGCAGCAGCAAGGCAAACATTTCAGTTCACAACTAATTTGCTGATTTAAAGAATCCCTTGAAATATGCTAAAAAAGTGTTTCAGTAGTACCAAACAACTACTTCTGTACTACTGAACATTTACATTAAAATGTGTTTTGGAGTCAAATTACACTGTATTTTCAGTAGTGTTCAATTTAAAAGATAGATAGGAAAACCATACAGTTGTCCTGTGAAGGGGCACCAGGACTAAAGTTCATTAAATGAAAGGGTATTCAAATCTTGATCATTTAATCCTGAACAGTTAAGAAGCATGGGCTTACACAGTGATGTTTCATGACTGATGTTCTCAAAAAGGATGTTCAGAGTCTGTAGAAGCTGTACACACACATAACGACCAGATTTCTGACGCAAGATGTTCAAGAAGAAAACAAACATATTCTTCTCCAAGAAAAAGCTGAAATAAAATAGAAGTGTCATTAAGTCACTTGCTGCATTTAACAGGAACATAATTTTACTAGGATCAAGGATGATTCTAGGCTAGTTTGACAAACAGTATGTTTCACATTTATGAAGATTTATTTTGCAAAGTTTTATCTCTATATCTTAGTCCACATCATAACCCAATCACATTGAAATCATCTTGTAAAAATAAAACCAATCACTCTGTAAATAAATAATTAAAACCACCAAACACTGTAGCTTTACTTATCTCGCCCACAAATTGCCTTTATAAAGGAGCAAGTTTCTTGAAGTAACAGCCAAGCAATGGGCATTAAGAGAGGCAGATTTGCAACTGTGAATATTTGTTTTGAAGTTCATTTTTCTATCATGCTATTGTATGAGGATTAAAATAACACCTGATCAAAAACTCTAAATATCATATAGCTAGAAACAGACATTTCTTTGTAGTACCTTATATAAATTGAAGTGAACAAATTAAAGTCATATGGTATCAATAGATGCACTGAGTAAATCTGGCCCTAAAACAGGTTCAATTTTGTAATTATATCAAAGATTTGAGAGTCCAACAAAAGCAGTACATGAAAGCGGCTCTGGACTTGGAACACCTTTTTGTTAACAGAAGCAACTTCTCTGTTTCTTTGTATGACAAGAATGTGATCCTGCTTACCCATCTACTATAGGACATAACTTTCTACCTACATGCATGAAATACAGTCTTGGAAGAGTTGAACAACATCTATATGCAACTCTAATCATTCCTCAAAAACAAAATGAGAGTCAAAACTGCTTAGAAGTACTTACTCAAATACTGAGCTGTCATTCTGATCCCCCCATATAAGGATCTCTGTTATAGAACGAATAGTCTCCACCAGCAGGTTGCGGTTGTGATCCGTTACTGTTGTATTTTTAGTCAAAACGTGATACATGTACCTAAAAGAAAAAGTGTTTACAATTAATAAGCTATCCTGACACTTTCACAAGCACCAGGTTTGCCTTTAGTCACTGTAACAATGTAGACACACATACACACACACACGCAGTCTAATCATTGTACAATTTTAAATTCCTAACAGTTCCCTTTGAACATTGACACAAAGATAAAAGTAATTGTTAAACAGACTACATGACAAACGAAACAAATCCATAACTAGCCAGGTGAGTTACGAGTGCTTATGCTTATGCTAACATAGGACTTGAAATTATGTAACACTTGTCCCATGGTGCTTCTTAGGCAATTCTTTGAAGTATGTTAAAGTCAAAGGAGTCATGAGCAAGAAAAAGGAAAAACAGAAGGAGTAGGTAAGGATGCGGTAGCTGATACGGAAAAGTGTGATTCTGGAAAAAGGCATATGCAGATCTCACTAGAAAAGTTAAGATCCTTTCTCCTGTCTGCAGAGACACGTTACAGACTCGAGTCAATCTGATGGTCAGTAGACAGGACTGGTAAAGACTACTAATTCATTTTGGCAAAGTTTACTCATCCGGTCTCTGGCCCTTCAGGCATAGAAATACTGACTGGAAAAGTGGCAAATTCCAGTGTGACCATCTCAAAGTTTAAGGCTGTCTAGTGAAGTTTAAAAAACCCCATATGCTTATATTACACAAGTGACAGGAAGCTAAATAAAATTTGAAAGGCTTGTAAGTCTCAGAACTTTACTCAGTCAAGGCAGAACACTTCTTTTTTTTGTTTTCCCCCAAAATAACATTACATCAAAGATTACTTCCCTTTGTCCTAAAAAAAAAGCAATTTCTAATAAAAGCACAAGAATCACCACTGCTTTTCTCCCTCTGTGGGGTTTTTTTTTTGTTGTTTTGTTTTTATATAGTCATAAAGGATGGATGTAAGAAAGGTGCACAGTTATGACAGTAATTAAATTAAAAATATAATAAGAGAAACGTCATGCCATTTTAAAACTGCAACAGTTTAGATTACTCAACACAGATCATGTATCAATCTATAGCAATGTAGCAATCTATACTGCAATCTACTGAAAACCAGGAGCAACACCTGAGCATTCAGGATTCTCTGGGCAATATACCCACAAGTGTTTGGGAAGGAAGAGATTTTCCTATCAACCTTCCCGTGAAAAGTGGAGTTAATCAAAACTCCCAGGATCTATTTTTGGGAAAACAGCCCGTGTGTCCTGACTCTGGGGCAATCTATCATTATTGTTTTGGATTACATGAAAGTTTGTTCAGTGATTCAGGTTGAAATTTTAGGAATCTTATTAGTACGATGCAGGAGTTCAGAAGTCCAAAGAAGACAATTTTTAAGCAACAGACTCAAAGACCTCAAGCAGCTGTTAGATAAAAGATAAAAAACACCAATTCTGCCAAGCTACTGTAGAGTTCCAGGAAACACTGCATTTCTAAAACAAATTTTTGGGGTGTCTGTTTTACAGTAAGTTTCAGAAGTTTAGGTCAAAACCAGACTGGAAATCACATTTCCAAAACAGTATTGCCATCAATTTTCTCTACACTAAGAAAGTGAGTCACTCCACAGAGAAAACATGCAGCTGGAGACTAAATGCCATTTAACTGAACACACATTTTCAACCATTTATAAGACTTATGATTACTAAACAAGATATTACCTAGGTTCAGAACCTTTTTCATGCTTAAACTCAATTTTTAAAAAAAAAGTTTGATCACATTTACAGTTTATTTAAAATCTGCAAAATTTGGTTTGAGGAATCTTCTTCAGCCACCAAGCTGCCACTCAGTGGGCCAGAGCCTCACAGGACTTGTTGCAAGACACAGTCCATCCTCATAAGCCATGCAGGAAACAGAAGCTGTTTCAGAGAAGTTTATTATGCTATTATGGTAAAATGCTATACGCTTGCTGGTCTTGATATTGCTTAATCATCAAATAATGATTTTACTGTGATGAGTACTGCACAAGAACACCAAGAGGTAAACAACTCGCAGACGTTCTCAGTTTTAACAAACTTGATATACAGCATGCTCCCCCCCATTCAAATCAGCAATGTGATAAAGCTTACATCATACTAAGGTTAACCTACCAGGCAGCAGAGAAGAGGAAGAAAAAGGGAAGAGATGGCAGGAAGGGGACAAAGATTGGGAGGGGGACAAAGATTGGCTTTTCATACTCTTCAGTAAAAAATTTTCTCTCCTGCTTCACACTGCTTTTTCCCTTTCATAAATCAATACTCATTTTCCAAATCCAGAACAGAAACTGCTCAGATTGAAACCATTCTATGAAAACATTCACAGCTATCTCCCACAGTCTGAACTGCCTGGCCACGTGCTGTACCATAACAGAAGTCCCTAAAGAGCAAGTCAAAGAGCACCTGCAAATTCTTTTCAGCTAATCTGGGGATGAAGGTTCAAGATTCCTTCTATGGAAACTCACAGTGTGACAGCTCACGGTGAGGATGTGAGTTTAAGTCTGACCACCTATGAGAATTCCCGGGGCTTTCTGACGGCACACAGCACACAAGCCCTGCAAAAACTTCTCACCATGATACTACATGTATTAGCAGGACAGTGAATCAAAAGACAGAGCAAAAACTAAGTCACTCCTCTGAGCATGCATCAGTTAATGGAACAGTGAGCAGCTAAAGACAAAAGGCAATTAAATCAGAACAGTCAGTCCACAGCAGGCTGTATAGTATTTTTCCTGAGAGAGCTAGTTTAAAGATAGTAATTAATACTACACTACTCCACATATTTTAGCCTATTTATTTGAAGTCATATATAAATGCTTGCATCTGTGAATATATACTTCTCATTAAGTTACATTATGCAAATTTAGGAATAAAATTTACTCCAACAGCAGAACTCTGGGAATGGTGAGCAGTGGGAAGAATCACATGCTATTACCTCACTTTGGGAGTCTATGGAACATAACAGATGCAAAAAGCAAGAAACATTTAATATTCAGGAATACATTAACTCCAAATTAATTTACTTAATATCAGTATTACTGCAATGTTCCTTTATTTGCTAACACACTGATGCACTTTGAGAAAATCTGGGCTTCGCTTTCAAGCTATTCCTTTATCTACTTATTTGAAAATGAACACTTTCAAGCTATTCCTTTATCTACTTATTTGAAAATGAATGAGAAAGCACACACATACTTGTTTCTCTTACCAGACATGCAACATACCATATCAGGAGATTATAAAGTATCACGCAAAACCAATATTTTTATATTTACAAAAATCCTTAAAGCTTATCTTTAAATGCTCATTACAAAGGGGTCAAGTTTGTGCTCCAAAATGCTGAACCCTCAAAGAAGAGTTTTTTGTCATCTCTGTATATCTGAGACTGAGTTCAAACAGACAACAACCTAACAAAACCCCACCATACAGGAAGTGTCAAAGCTCTTGATATCATTAAAAAAAACCAAACAGTGGGAGAGTTTGCCAGCAACTTAACAACACAAAGAAAATTCTGAACATTTTTTTCCTGTAAGAAACCATGCTCATGAATATAGAAAGTGAGTATTAATGACTTTCCTACCCATTACTTAGAAAAACACACTAAAACAGATAGAAGTTTAGGAAGTCAAGCACTCAAATTTAAAAATCCCAGACTTAACCATAACACACTTGCATTTTCATGCTGCCCATAACTAATTACATATTGTTCTCATAGAGGAATCTGGATGTATAGCACAGACAGTGCTTCAGGAAATGAATCAGGTGGGAAACAAGACTTCAGCCAAACATGTTTACAGCCATACTGCAACTGACCAAGTCATGAGAAATGTGCAGCACTCAACACTAATGGTATAAAACCTTTTGTGTAATCAGTATGCAATTAAAATACGGAGTGTAGAAGCAACAATGGGAAACATACTTGAAGGTAACAACAGGGCTATGTAAAATACCTCTTAGAAAAGTAGGGGGGAAATTTGCATCTAGAAACAAAGATACTAAGCTTCAGTTCCAAAGCCTTTCACTTTAGCAGGAACTACAGGAGTATTATCAGATGAACTCTTCAGAAATGGTTAAGAGATCACCACTTAAATACTGGGAAAAAATGACACAAATCCTTTTCATCCATTCCAATGCAAAGTCAAAGTTTATAGACAGATGGGGAAGGAAGATACAGTTATGGTCTCACAGAGATCTTACCCTGGATCTGCTGAGGTAAGACTATCCTCAGCTGGGCAATATGAAAGATATTTTGGTACTTTAACCATAGGTCACAGCCCCTAAGGTGAGGAGCTGCAGAAGCATAGTACAGTGACTATCACAGTCAGCAGCTGGGGAGAACTGTAGGAAACCCTGACCTACACAGGAACGCTGGTCTTACATGCAAAGGCCACCAGAGAAAGAGGAGAACATGCAGCTCGTGAGAGCACTAGCTTTCAGTTCATGTAGCAAGACTGACTTGCCTAAAACAGCCTTGATGTATTTGCTTTTAGAACTGGAAGCATAAATAAACAGAGCAGAGGACTATATAAAAGGAAGGAAAAAAGGCCTCATTTAAACTGCTGGGTGCCACCTTCAAGAAATGAACTCTGGCCTTGATTCAGACACAATCCATGTCAAGATAAACGAGTCATTCCAGACCATTTTCACAAGCAATCACTAACAGTGTTCCTGTTTCCAGAACTCTTAGGCTTTCTCCACTTATTAAGTCATTGACATTCCCTCAGTTACCAACCAAAGGGCACAAAAATATCAAGTCCTCTGAAAAACAATAGTCAGACACACTAAGGCAGTTCATAGTATTGTTCCATAGCCTCTCTAGACCACAAATCAGCAAGGTATTAGAAAGTTGGATTTTCACTAGACCAAGAGACTGTATCAAAACACTAAATACTAGCAGTCTTATAATTTTCCTTTAGCAAATCCATTCTATGGCATATTTGCAGAAATACTGACAAGTCTCAAACAAACTGCATTAAATCTGATGGGAAAGGAAGTTCCAGATCCAACATTTACTGACAAAAAGCAGTAACTCGCTCAGTATTACTAAACAGGTATGTCGTTTACAATTTAGACTAAACTCTACATTACGCATGTTCAAAGGTAAAAATGTTCCCATAAGGAGTGCCTGGGCTAATTTCACTCTTGTGACATAGCATAATATAGGTTAAGCTCTTATAGGCTTTTACAGGCTAAGCTAACCTGTAATAGCAAGGTCGGTGCGTTCTACTCATCTCATTCCCATGGAACACAACATGGGATTTTGATGACTGACTTTCTTTCACGACCCCAAAACAAAGGTTCTTTGCTCTTGTTCCTTCTGTTGCTTTGTCCACTTCAGCTCCTACCTTAGAAAAGCCCTAAATTTCACTTTACCACTAGGTAGCTACCTTTGCTGTTGACATCTAGCTAGAAACTGAAATTCACACAGCCTAGCTAAACAAACACTTAAAATATACACAGTCTAAAGAGGTCACAGGTCTTGGCTATCCTTTGCATTTCACTTTAGATTTCATAATTAAAGAAATCACATGCAAAAAAGCAAACAAACCAAAGCTAGTATTTTAGTAGAAAACTATATAACTCAATTATCAGGTAAGTCAGGCACAAGCCACAGCACTTATAGCCTATCTCTCTTTTGCTGCAAATCAAAGAGGCCATCACTTTGTCTACCCTCTGTGGCCCTGACAGAACATATGATCACATTTTTCTTGCCTGAAAGATTCTAACATCCTAAAGTTTCCCTCTCAGTAGCCTACTTTTTCTAAACTTAACCTTAATTTATTCAAATTTCATCATGCATCAGCATGCTTGCTCTATCTTCAATGTAATATCAAAACCAGATAGATCTAAAGCTCCATTAGTGCTGAGCAGTACCAAATGACTGCTTCTTGTATGTTAAATAGAACCTGAGCCTGACTTTTCCCCTTTTTCCTGTACTGCCAGATCATGTTGAATTACTAGTCTGACCTACCATGCTTTCAAAATTACTTTCTGCAGTGCTACTGCCTCATCAGTTTTGTATTTATGGACTTGGGTTCCCTGACTTTGGTAAGAAGTAATGCATTTCAATTAGTCTTGCTGGTTTTGAACATTTTTCCAGTTTAGTAACAAGAACCAGAATCCATAAATCATCTTGATAAAGTAACTGCAAGATGCAAATCTTGTATAAGTGCATCCTACTTGTTACTGTGAGACCCCACTCACCTCCTCCTTGTAATTTGGCTAATTGTTGAAAACTACCAGTCACTTATTTCTCAATGAGCTATATATTCACAGTGATTTCATTTAGAAAATGCTTCTCTTAACAACTTCCTTTTCTTGTTCAGTAGAAAGCTATAATAGTGGATCTCATTTTTCTCACATTTAGCAGAACCCTGAAAATGGCACAGAGAATTTAAAATTGTTTTATCCCTTGACATCCTTCCAACTCTCCAGTGGCAGAACTAGAAAAAACGATTCTGCCTTCTGCAGCCAGCAGTAACGCAAGGATAAGAGACTCCGGGGACTAAAGTTACAGTTCTGAAGCTCAGCGGCTTTACTTCTGCGTCAGCCGCTGAGCCCTCGAATCAGGACGTCCCCCGGACCTGCAGAAGCACCAGCCCGACTGCCTGGATCGCTGCTGCTGCTGCTGCCACCCCCGCACCCCCTCGGGAGTCCGCATTGTTTACAGTCCGGACCAGGCTCCTCGCTTCCCCGCCTCAGCCACTGCCAGGAAGCAGAGCTCTCCCTAGGGAGGAATGTGGGATTTCTCGTATCTGTCACCTCTTACACTAAGCCCCTGAGCGTCTGTGGCATGACAAAAGGTGACATGACGGGACTGCGTCTGCCCTGAAGGCATTTGGGGACACCGAGGCAGATTCCCGGGAGGAAGACGCCGACCCGCACAGCACCGAGAGCCGCCTCCGCCGGCGGCGAGCTGCTCCGGGAGCCCGCGGCCCGGGAGGGCTGCGCCGAAACGCGCGGGGAGGAGAGCGCGTCGTCAGCCGAGCCCAGCCGCCTCCCGGCCCGCCGCCGCTCCGCGGGACGCCCCCAGCCCCGCAGCCCTCTCCGAGGGAAAACCCTGTCCCGAACAGCTCCACAGCCCGTCCGCCCCCCGCCCCGGCTCGCTCCCTCCGAGTCCGCTCACAGCCCGGGAAAGCTCCCCGCCACCCTCCCCGCTCCCTTTCCCCTCACGGCTGCCCCGAGCCCGCGGCCGGCTCCGCGCTCACTTGAGGTGGTCCAAGGAGTGGATGCTGCGGGCGGCCTTCCCGTGCCCGCCGCCCACCCAGCTGCGGGAGCGGCCGAACATGCTGGCGGCGAACAGCAGCTACGGCCCGCGGGGCTCTAGGGCTTCATAGGCCCGCGGGGAACGGCGGGCGAAGGGCGAGAGGTGTCCGGGCTGGCGGAGACAGGGAAGGAGCCCCCACAACCGCAGCCACCGGCACACACGGGCGCCACGGCGCACGCGCGGGCGGGGCACGCTGGGAAGCGCTGGCCTGCGCCCCGCCCCGGCAGGGCCGTGCGGACTGCAGCTCCCAGCAGGCACCGGGGCGGGGACAGGGGCGCGAGCCGCGTCAGATTCCCGCGCTGTCCTCGTTGTGCCACCCGCCAGGGTCCCGCGGCCCGCCGCCCTCACCGCCTGTCACGGCCTGCTGCCCGCCTGCCACCTGCAAGGAAACGGGAGAGCCCGCGGGGGGCCCGCAATTCTCTCCTTTCCTGTCAGGATTCCCACAGAAAGCCGTGTCTCATTTCCTCACAGTGAACCCAAGTGACACCAGCAGACACTCAGCCCTGTGCGAGCGCCATGTCTGAGCACGAGGGCAGCGACGGGCCCCGTGCGCTGGGGTGTGCCTGCAACCCCCAGAGCTGGAGGATGTGGCTCAGTTCTTTATTTAATTTATTCCTTCCTTCTCTTTAGCAGTTACAAGTTAGATCTTGTCAGGCAGAACCACAGAATGTCAGGGATTGGAAGGGACCTCAAAAGATCATCTAGTCCAATCCCCCTGCCAGAGTAGGAACACCTAGGTCAGGTCACACAGGAACATGTCCAGGTGGGTTTGAATGCCTCCAGAGAAGGAGACTCCACAACCTCTCTGGGCAGCCTGTGCCAGTGCTCTGTTACCCTCACTGGGAAGAAATTCTTCCTCACATTTATGTGGAACCTCCTATGTTCCAGCTTGCACCCGTTGCCCCTTGTCCTATCATTGGATGTCACTGAGAAGAGCCTGGCTCCATCCTCATGACACTCACCCTTTACATATTTATAAACATTAATGAGGTCACCCCTCAGTCTCCTCCAAGCTAAAGAGACCCAGCTCCCTCAGCCTTTCCTCATAAGGGAGATGTTCCACTCCATCGTCTTTGTGGCTCTGCGCTGGACTCTCTCAAGCAGTTCCCTGTCCTTGAACTGGGGGCCCAGAACTGGACACAATAAAAGGCTAAATTTAACCTAAACAAAAAATAATCGTTTAATGGATGCGTCTACCTCCCCAATACGTTGTAATTTGGCCCACCACTCCTTGTCCAGCTCCCGCAGCTCACGACGGAGCGGTTCTGCGGGGCGGCTGTGGGCAGAGGAGCGCAGGACGCCGCAGGACACAGCGAGGGAAGCTCAGCCGCCGGTTCCTCCTGCGGAGCTTTCCCCGCAGGGATCGCACGTCAGGCTTTGGACCGGCTCGAAAACTAACTTCATTAAAGGGCAAAGAGAAGAGGACCATTAATCACTGTCTTGACCTGATATTTTTTTTTTCCGCTTTAACCGGATAAACTCAATCTAAGTAAAAGCTGAAGAGTTTGGCAACCAGTTTAGAACCATTTCGATACAGGTCGGTCCGTGGCAGCGCAGCAATGGGCCCCGGCCGGCCCCGCCGCTGCAGGAGGAACAGCGAACAGTTTCCAGGGGCAAAGAGCAGACAAAACCTGCCCCCGTTACCCGCCCCGGGCTGCTGAAGCGCTCGGGGAAGGCGAAGAGCGGGGAAGCGGTGGTCGGACACCACCGGACGCCCCGTCCCCTCCAGCCCGCCGCGGCCAGCCCTCGGGCAGGCGGAGCGGGACCGGTTGCCGGCAAACGCGGCGGGGAGGTGTCAGCGCCCCTCACGGCCGGTCCCGGCCAAGCAGCAGCGCTAGGGGCGGGCGGGAGAGGCGCGTGGCGGCGTTACGAGGGGACCCGGCGCGGGTGAAGAGCCGCGGCGTGCGGCGGGGCGGGGAGCGGCGGGGGCGGGCAGGGGGGTCCTGCCGCGCAGGCCGGGGGTGGCGGGCTTGCTGACGCCAGCGGGTGCTCCGCGACAACGCGCCTGCGGGCTCCTTCCGCAAAGTTTGCGGGCGGGAGGAGGAGGGGGCCGCGGCGGGACTGCAGCAGCCGGGCTGGAAATGCCCCTGAGGAGCCTCCTGCCATCGGCGGGGCTGCGGCAGCGCCGCTGACGCCCGGGCTGTCCGCCCGCCTGCGGGGCGCCTCTTCCTCCGGGGAAGGAAGGGACCGAGCCGGCCGCTCTGCGGCTGTGCCGCCTCCGCGCCCCTGCGGGGCTCGCCTCTGTCCAGGGGCCGGCTCCGGCTCTGGGGCTTTGCCCTTTCCTGCCGCCGGGACTGCGGAGTGCCGTCCTCCGCGCCCCGCTCCCGGCTCCGCCGCTCCCGCCCGCCCCGGCCGGCCGGTGCCCGCAGCCCCGCACGCTGCATGCCCGCCGCGGTCTCGGCACGTCTGGATTCGCTGGAGTCCTGGGCCTTCCATGCGCTGCTGGTGCTGCCCTATATGTTTTACGTGGGCTTGTTCTTTGTCAACGTGCTGATCCTGTACTATGCCTTCCTGATGGAGTACATCGTTCTCAATGTAGGCATCGTCTTCCTGCCCGAGGATATGGACCAGGCTCTGGTGGATCTGGGGGTGCTCTCCGACCCTGGCTCCGTGCTCTACGAGACCGACAGCGAGCTGGATGTCTTCGATGGGTACTTGGAGTGACGGCCCGGGGCGCTCCGAAGCGACCTGCGGGGTGACACCGCTCGGCCGGGAGCCGGGCCCGGCTGTCCCGGCATGGCCGCAGCTCGGGGACCGTCTCGGCTCCTTCTGCGCAGCACCTTCCCTCCCAAGTGCCCCCCCCGCGCCGGGCCGAAGCGGGGTGCCCGGGACCCGCTGCCGCCGGCAGGGCCGCGGACACGCAGAGGGCTCGCAAGGAAGTAAGTAATTCCCTCGGGCTCCTCGCGGGCCGGAGCGGCCACCCGCCAGGGCTGGGGACAGCCCTCCCCGGCCAGCGGGCGCAGGGGGCCCAGGCCGCGCTGCCTGCGGGGCGCTGAGCTTCCTCCGGCCCCGCACCGCCGCGCAGAGCCCGGGGGCCGGCGGGGACAGGGCCCCGCTCCGTGCCCTGCAGCGCTGCGGGGACATCGCCTCTCCCTGAGGAGCGATGGTCCCAGTGCTGAGCCGCTGCAGCTGGTAAGCGAGGTGTTGTGTTAGCAGCTGGCCGACAGCTTTGCTAATCCGATTTAAAAAGCAGCTCTGAATGTAAATGAACATCCAGACTAGTATTAATTAAAAATCAGAGACCACACTCGAGCCAGAAATACATCTTCATCAGATGCCCTTTAAAACCTCCATCTGGATAACGAGAAACCCCCCAGCTCGCCCTTCTTCTCATGTTAATCGTAGCATGAGGGTTTGCTCGACCAATTTATTGTAGTTTTGAGTGATGCTGAAACTCTGGAAGTGTTGTAAGGGTTTGGCATTTTAAAACACTGAAATGCGGTTGGGAAGAAAATCGCTATTTCTAGCTAGGACTTTCTGTGCCAAATGTGTGTTAAGCAAAACATTCACAGTTTAAATTAAAATGTGTTAGCAAATCTGGCAGTAGAATTTTTAGCAAAATATTGCCTGTAAAGTTCAAAATCAGTTCAGGATCCCTTTTTATTTTCCATTTGAAATTATGGAAATGGGAAATTCTGTTGTGAGGTTACAAACATAACCTTGGTGAACATGCTATACAAATACCATTTAATATCAGTCTGCTAATTTGAAAAAAACAACAAACCTTTCCTGTAGTGCTGTCTTTCATACAGGCTAAAACTCTCTCCTAAATATTTCTATTCAGATTCCATATAAAGCCATAGTAGCTGATTTTGGTCAATAGTTTAGAAGGAAAAATTGGCAATTTTTGGTGTTGGAGTAACACTGATTGCACAAACACAGGTGAACAAAGCTTGCTCAAAGGCATGTGGGAGCGTAGCAAGCTGGGGGGGAACAGATCTTTGTTGCTACTGCAGGAATCCCACTGCATATAGTTACTGCAAATGAAAGTGTCTATGCCGGTACTTGGTGGTCCATCCCAAGCAGCTGCATCAGAATTACTTCTGCTAGAATAGAAGGACTGGAGCAGAACTAAACTCCCCACAAAACACTATTGGCTACTTTTGTGGCTGTCTCCTCCTCTCTCTTTTCAGCTGGGCAAATAACACACATGCTCTCTGTATTCCAGAAAAGAAATTCATAAAAACTAATAGAAATATAAGCAAAATCTTTAGTGCAAAAAGCCCTAGCCATTTTCTTCCCTAAAATACCTTTCTCCAAACCTCAGATCTTGTTACTCCAACACCATCTAATACAGGGATTAAAAAAAATAATCACTTCTTTTCTGGCTAGGATTTGTCATGATGAGTCGCATCTAGTTTTCAGGAAGACCTGAGAACACAGACATAATTTTTCTCAGTGGATTTTTCCTACTACATGAACACAGTTTTTGAAAGAGTGTAGGGTCTGAGCACAATTCTGTTCAGTGTAGATAACTGGGCTTCTTAAAATTTTCCTTCATATTAATAAGATAAACAGCTCTGCAACCTTCTTGATATTCTAACTAGAAAACCATGTCACCTCCATTATTTAGAAATCAAACACAGAGGTCTTCACAAAGCTCAGAAGTCAGTCTCTGTCTATATTCACCTTGAGCTAATGGAGCACAGGTACCAGCTCCAGCCTTGATCCTTTAATTTGGAAGTTGTCATGTTAGGTAGCAATTTCCACTGAGAATCAAATCACAAATCCCTAAAGTTATATAAATTATCAGAGAGCAAAAAATATACTATTACTGTGCTTCATGTATTTATATATTTAATTATATTTATTTATGCACCAACCAGGCCACAAATCGCATAATTAGTTAGCTACCAGGCAAAGACTCAGCATGTCACCATGAAAAGGAATTTGCATTAATATCCTGGTCACAGGTTCCTTCTCTGTTCTGTGCCATTCCTCCTCCTCAGTTGCAGAAGAGGGCCTGAGTTTGGAGCTGTGTTTTCTGCTATGGGAGCAGAAGTAAGGCACTGAAAGGGAAGATTTAAATCCCTTTGGTGCCTATCCTGCAGTGACCTGAGTTCTGTACGAGTGTTAACCCATGCTCTCCACAGGCTGGGGAAGGCTGCCCACCTGCCCTGTTCACTTAGACCCAGGAATGCTGAGGGTTCACAAGACGCTGTAGGAGGAATGGATCTCAGTTTTACCAGCAGAGATGAAAAATACATAGGCATACTCTTTGCATTAAATATAAGAGGAGTGTTCTTCATGTGACTCACCAGTGGTGACTGAGAACAACCAAAAAGCTGTGATTAGCCTTAGCTGAAACCTTGCAGTGTGCTCCTTGCATTTAGAAAGCAATGCCTTGCACCCAGGAGGTGAGTGGTGTGCATGACAGGGAAACAAAGCGGGGAAATCCCCGGAGACAAATCTGCAAAATGTACAAAGGCTAATTTAGATGTAAAAATAAAGGAGCATGTGGATCAGAAAAGCTCTGTTCTCTCTTGCAGCAAAACCCTTACTTGAATAAACTCAATAGGAGCAAAATTATTTCCTGGTTTCTGAGTATAGTGGGTGGCAGAGATTGAAGGTAGACAACTAAGCAGCTCAAAGAAGCTTCCTATCCTATTTGGATGGAGAAATCCATCTGTGTAAACTGAGCAGAACTGAGCTTGCTCATGTCATCTACTGTTTTACTGTGAGTGTGCCAGGTTCTTTATTATATTTGAAGTCCCCTGGAATAAGATGATATGACTGTTCTCCTTGTACTTTCTTAAAATCAGATGTGACTCATCACAAAGTACTCTAATCAGAAAGAAAATTAGCAAAAGTAATCAATAATGAAAACTGAATAAGAAATACTGGATTTATCTAATCTTACAGTACAAGCATTACCTACATTTTTTCACCAAGGTGAATTATGATGAACATCTTCAGTGAGCAGAATCCAGCACTCAAAAACTTGTGACTCAGCACTTCTGCTGAATGCCAGCATCTAAATACTGAATCACAGAAAGAGCTTTACTCACCAGCTCATCAATATAGTGCCAATTAGAAATGCAGGCTCAGTGTCTATGAGAGACAGCATGGCCCAGTGAAGAGGGAAATAAGTGTGCTGGACTCCATCCTCTGTCTGCCACTGATGTCTTCTGTGAGCTTAACTCACTTGTGCCTCTGTTCCATCTCTAAGACAGAGATGCCATGTAAAGGAACAGATCAGAAGAATGTTACCACTAGCAGTGTCAGGATATACATAAACACATCAGAATCCACCTCCTGACTTCCTCATGTTCAAACTTTGAATCTTAAAAACAAGGAGCACAGTAATCCATTACTTATTTTACTTTGCCATTTTTCACTGTGTTTTTCCCTTATTTATAGAAATCTTCATGTAAAAAAAAAAAGTGGCTTTTTGACTCCATGATACAGCTTTATATGAGTTATAGTAACAACAGGATTGAGCAATAGCTGTGATTTTTAAAACTGTGTTTTGCATTCCTAGATGTTACTAAAATTAATAGAAGTTGAGTGCTCAAACTCACCTGATAGATTTGCTTTAGAGAGACTTCGACTCTTCTTAACAGGAATTCCGTCCTAGATGGAAGGAAGACAAAATCGTGGTTAACTGATGAACTGTCCATACAGACTCATTAACCACAGTCATGGACAGTCCTAAGTGATTTTCTACCAAATGCATTAATTTATAGAATATAAAGAGAGGAGGCAGATTTTTTAAAAAACTTTTCCAAAAGCTGCTGTTAATAACCTGAATTAAAATGAGGCATAGAAAATGAAGAGATATTCAACTTAGGATAGAAATAGTTCAGGTCTGAGTATTTAGTTTGTTAAAAGCCCCAGCCACAAGTGATTTTAAAGAATAATTAAAAAAAATAATAATTTCTGTGGTTCTTCCCTACAGAAATGAAGGTTACTATAATCAACTTGCTTCAATAGGTGGCAATAGCCAATTAGCAGTTTTGAGCTGTCAAAGGAATTAAGAAATTAATCATAGAATCATAGAATCACTATGGTTGGAAAGGACCTCCAGGATCATCAAGTCCAACCTTTATCCCAACATCTCCCTAACCACTAGACCTCAAGTGTTTCATCCACTCATTTTTTAAACACCTCCAGGGATGGCACCTCCACCTGTGCCAGTACCCAACCACCCTCTCAGTAAAGAACTTCTTCCTAATATCCAACCTAAACTTCCCTGACGCAATTTGAGGCCATTTCCTCTCGTCCTATCATTAGTAATTTGGGAGAAGAGACCAACACCAGCCTCACTACAACCTCCTTTTAGGTAGCTGTAGAGAGCAATGAGGTCTCCTCTCAGTCTCCTCCAGACTAAACAACCCCAGTTCCCTCAGCCGCTCTCCATAAGCCCTGTTTTCCAGACCTCTCACCAGCCTCGTTGCCCTTCTCTGGACTCGCTCCAGCACCTCAATGTCCTTCTTATCCTGTGGTGCCCAGAACTGGACACAGGACTCAAGGTGTGGTCTCACGAGTGCCGAGTACAGGGGCACGATCACCTCCCTGCTCCTGCTGGTCACACCGTTTCTGATACAGGCCAGGATGCCATTGGCCTTCTTGGCCACCTGGGCACACTGCTGGCTCGTGTTCAGCCACTGTCAACCAACACCCCCAGGGCCTTCTCTGACAGACAGCTTTCCAGCCACTGTTCCCCAGGCCTGTAGCATTGCATGGGGTTGTTGTGACCGAAGTGCATGACCCAGCACTTGCCCTTGTTAAACCTCATGCAATTGACCTCAGCCCATCGCTCCAGCCTGTCCAGATCCCGCTGCAGAGCACCCTACCCTCAAGCAGATCGACACTCCCACTTAATTTCCTGTCTTCTGCAAATTTACTGAGGGTGCATTCGATCCCCTCATCCAGGTCATTGATAAAGACATTAAACAAGACTGGCCCCAAAACTGTTTGTATCTTCATGTTTGTATCCTCTGAAGGAGGGGCAAAGTGACACAGCTAGCAACTAGCAATCCTAAAACAGAAGAAAAGAATAATTTATTTAGAGACGTTAAGCTTGTGTATTTGGCCAGTCCAACTATTTGCATTTATCCCCTCGTAATGATTCTAGTTTATGTGGAGTAAAACTGCCCCAAAGAATTAAATAGTGCACAGCAGTGGCTAAATCTTTCCATTTCTTCAGGGAAACTGTTGAACTGTCTTTCTTTTCCCAGTTGAGTTTTAGTACTTTGGCCACGAACTTGGGGAAAAAAATAACAGAATAGTTTGAATGATGCTCTCTGAGGACAGAAACATGTTTCTAATATGTGTGATAAAAAGGGTAAAGGCTAATAGCAGCCATATATGGAAAATAACAGTATAATGGAAAAGAATGGTATCATGGAAAATCATGATGTGCACTGACTGATCTATTGCTGGGTAAAGCTCTAGTTCAGATCATAGGCTTAAGGCTATATACTCTGTGAAGGGCCAGAAAAAAAGACCCGAGGCTTGCTCAGACAGTAGAGCCCAAATAGGCAGTGAGATCTGAAACATGCTCTTGCAGAAAGTCAGGAAACAGAAAGCAGACAATGTCAGGATGCGGAACAGAGTCAGCGTGTTTCCTTTGGTCCAGCCTGAATTGGGAAGAACAGTAACTTCACAGACAGCATTAACCAAAATATCATGACTGAGTCTCCTCCGTGCTGGAGTTAGGCTGTAGCAGCCACACTGTTAAATGCCTGCAGGTATCTGTTAGCCTATTGAAGGCTATGGTTCTGAGATTTTAAAAATATTTGCTACCTTTTCATTTTCCTTTTTTTTTTTTAAATTTTTGAAATTTTCTTTTAAAAATTAGGTTCTCGTGAGATTTGAAGGACAGACTTTTCATCAGCTGAATAGAAAGGCAAGATTGCATATCCTGGTCAATTATGTCATTCACACCCCATTTAATGTCTGCCACTACAAATTACAGTCTTGGGCTAGCAGCCCTACAGCAGTGTTTGTAGCTTCCATCGGGCAGCTTTGTGTTTTGCTTTGGAGGCCCAATACATTTTGCTGTGCTATTTTTAAGTCAGCCTGGAATTTGATCTACAACGCAGAATACTGACAATCTCCCTGAGCTGTCTGCTGTGGAGGAGAGATTTTAGTTCAGCTTGGAAAGCAATCAGATAAACATCCAATGAGTAACCTGGTAGAGCTGCTGTTTCCCCTTTCCTTGTTCTTAGCTTAAGAGGCAGGGTTTGGAGCACGTGGTTGCTGTTAGTGGGGTACTGTGGGTGATGCTTGACAGAAATACCTCACTGGACACAGAGGTGCTTCTTGGTTCAGACCTAGAATCTACAATAAGCAGCACCCAAGAACATAGGAAATGTCATGATGAGCGAGACCACAATCACCCAGCGCCGTGTTCTGCCCCTGACTGGGGCTGGGGAGACTCTCTGGGAGAGCACATGGCCCTAGCCAAAATGGGCAGTCTGGTCTCTTTGCACTTTCCAGAACCCACAGTGGTAGAATGAGGGATGTCAGAGGGCACATTGCTGGCCACCCCTTTGGCAAATGTTGTCAAAACCCGCCGCCTTTTGCCCACTCAGCGTTACAAAATCCTTCTGGAGTTCCTTGCTGTCAGTACAGCATCTGAATACCTGAAAAGGCTTGTTTTCTGCAGTCCTGAAGATTTCTCTGTTCGCTCTCTTCTCTGGGTCGCTAATGGTGATGTTGAATAAAAATTGGTCCCTGGTATACCCTGCTACTGACTTCTTTCCTACTAAGCCTTATTCTTTGCTTCCACTATTTCAGTCTGCTTTCAGTCCGTAGACTAACCTTTCCCCCAGTACATTGTCAGCCTGTTTGCTTTTGGCTTCCTCTAACACCGTTGTTCATGCTGTCGTATTCCTCAGTCAGTCCATGCTCAGGCAGAACATGTGACCATCACATTTCATTCTTTGTTCAGACTCCTCATAGATTCTGTTATGTCTTCCACACCTGAAGGGCTGGCAGCCCTCCTGCCTCAGGATCCCTTGTGCCAGACAACCTGATGTGCCACCAGCTGAGCCTTCGCTCCCAGCACAGTGAGGAACAGGAGAAAGGCTGCAGATTGCCCTGCAGCCCAGTGAGAGCCTTTTCACAGAGCTCCGTGCTCAAAGCAGATCTGTTTGCAGGTCTGTTCTGGCATTGTACCACAAACTCCCAGCCCATTATACAACCAGATTAGCAGCTTTACTGCATGGGGTCCCCTGCCTTTCCACTTGGGAGGCCTGTAACACACAGGGGAAGGAGGGAAGAGCTGTCCTGCCAGAGACTTACTCCACACAGCGCAGGTGAAGAAGTCAATGGCATGGTGCTACATCGAAGATACACAGTGACATCTCTGTTCTTTTTAGGTGTAGAGGGTCACTCTGTATTTATGTGTTTTCTTTTAAACAGATTCATTAAACACCTGAAATGGATTATGACCAGGTTAATGGATCAAGTCATGGAAAGAAACTGTACTCTGAGATGAAAAGAAGGACCAAAAAAAAAAGAAGGACAAGGGGACAACAAGAAGAGTTGTCACCAGACCTTGTCAATTGTCACTTTTCTCCATGATCATTGCTTCTTGAGTGTGCACTAACTGCAGTGATTCATATACCGTACTGGGCTTCCATAGGTAATTCTGGGATGGACTCTATGAACAAATAATATAAGCTATGCTCTATTATAACAGATGTTACTCAGATTTGATAAACTTTTCAATAAAAACATGTCACCCAAATGGACACGCTCTACATACTGCTTAAGCAAGTTTTACAGTCACACATCGAAAACTCTACCAGCCAGTAGTTCAAAGACAGTGTGCTCTCAGGGGAAAATATGCACGAGTAACCACAAGGAGATTCTGTTCAGGGCAGTATTACGGCAGGAACTGTGCTAGTAAGATATTTTATTTAAATTGTGAGTTTTGAAGTAGATGAGAGAGTGAATTTTATATAAGTCTGGTGGATTCATTATCTAACACAGGATACTTTGCAGATTGTTTAAGCTCATGTTCCTATGTACAGATGTGAAAGCAATACAATAAAGACTGACCTTTTCCATGAAAAAGTTAAGCAGTTGTGTGTTGGAGTTGTTCTTTTTCCATTTGAGCAGAAAAGAATTGAAATATGCTTTCCAGGAAATTGCAGTTAGTTAGGTACCTGCAGGTGGTTCCAGATTGTTGAGATGGCCAATGTGGAGGAAACCCTTCTCATGAACAACTATTTAAAAAAATCAGACCTGAACTGAAACACCAGGAACTGCACCCTGGGCATGGGGCAGGGTAGAACCCATGTGTTATTGAGGACAGGTATTGTACTGGCTTTGTCTTATTCTCCTTGTATTTTTTAGAAAAGGCTAATTTTCATAACTCTTGCAGTTGTTAAGCTAAGTTGATATATCAAAAACATTTCAGATAAAGCAGAATTGAAAACATTTCTCCTGAACTCTCTCCATGCATTATGTCTGTCCTCTGCAGTCTGTGTCTCTGCCATCTGCTCCCAGCTCCGGCTTTCAGATCCAAGCAGATGGTGTCACGAGTCTCTTGACAGCCAGTATGAGGGAACAAGAGGGTGATGGTTTAGATCCCCTTGAGACAATGACAAAGAAACTTGCGTATCAAAATCTTTTTTCCTGATACTCTTAGTGCGTTGCATTCAAACATCATTTAACTTAGCTTGTAGTCCCCAAAATTCTGTGCCTCAAATGCGATTTTAAGAGGCTCCTGCAAGAGGTGAAGCGCTGTCGTTGAACCAAAAGTAGCTTTTCTCCAAGGCAGGTTCATCAGATACAGTCTGGGGCCTTGAAACACTGACAGAAGTGCTTCGTTCCATCCAATCCTTGGCCTGCAGTTCAGGGATGGAGGCACTTAGGGCCCAGGATTCTGACACATAAAGATACATTTAAGGAACTAAATCCCCATTTAGGCACCTATATAAAGAATAGTCAAGTTTAAAAACTTGTTAAGCTTGTGTTCACGTGCCCGTTTGTCACTAACACAAGAAAGGCTGGGTTTTGCTACTGAAAGCAGCATCCCTGCTGCCTGTATATTTAGAAACTCATACTTTTCACAGAGGCAGCTTACACTAGTTTATAAGGGTGACATGTATGCCATTTTAAGAACATGGTTCAGTTTGTCATTACAGTCACACATTTCAGTATCTACTAGGTTGTAATCGTTTTCCTGCAGTGGGTTTACACCACGCGATGCACAGATCAAGCAACACAAATTCCACTAAGTAATTCACACTGGAGATTTGGAATATTAGATCAAGATTTCTGATTTCTCAGACCAGCTCAGCTTCATACATTTAAAGGATGGGGAGAGTACTCAGAGTACAGGATTTGACACCATCATAACACAAGCCTTAACATTTTAACAAGGCTTCTTTGACAACAAAGAGCATGGGCATAAAAGAGAGTAGCATATTTTCTTATCCTGAAAGGTTTTAGTATACAGATTTGATCAGATTTGATTTTTAGGGTAGCCAGTGAATTCAGTCCTCTATATACAAGGCACTTGTTTGGCAAAAGCATTTCGGATAAGCTTTGTGCCACGAGAATATCCATGCTTTGAACCTTGCTTAATTTCAGCTCTTTTAACTGCAAAAAGTCTGAAAGGATGAAAACAACTTTTTGCTATTATTAGCTTCAGCCAGCACTTTTACAGCTCCTAACTCTGGACTTACAGACTGTCAGTTGGCATTGCAAGATCCCATTGACTGTTAAGAAAGAATTATTTCTTCATTTCCATACCACTGAACTGGTGAGTGCCAGCAGGACCAACCTGTCTGCCTTGCACGCAGTGCTTTCTGTCATCCTACAGTATGAAGCCCTGAGCATGTCATTATGTTCAGAAGGCAGCAGTGGTTTCATAGTGTTTCCAAAAGAAAAATCAAAATAATTTTCAACAGGTACTACAAGATAATATAAAAAGGAATACTCGCTTTTATTAAAAAAAAAAAAAAGTATGTAAGTACTTAAGTATAAAGACAACCAAAACACTGTATCACAATTTACAATCTGTACATTATAAACATACATCTCCTACTAACTCATAGAAAGAGAACAGCAGTATACCCAGCGTGATTTTATCACTCCAGACAGCGTGCTCTAACATTCAGCTGCCTGTGTAATATTTAGCACATTCTCAGATTCAGTCACGGTGAAGTGACTCTCTCTATATATCCCTAAAGGGGCATTTGTCATCCAAAGCTTAGTTAAGGGGTGCCAAGACAAGGGCTCACTGTAGATCTGCACGGCTGGAGTGCTGCAGGCTGATGGAAATATCACATGGGATTTGGCTCAAACTCCCATTCAAGCAGCTGAGAGGGGAGTGCAAATGAGATTGTTTCCATGACTGTGGCTAGAGTTTGGCTGGAGAGAAAAACCATGCAGATAGTATTTTTCTTAACTACTTTCTAGTTGCAGTCATATTCTCTATAGAGTTCTTCCACCTTGCTCTCTTGTACTATTTCCTTCACATGCTACGTCTGCTTCCCTGCTCTCCTTTGATAAGAAAAACAACAAACCAGACCTCTGGAGACATTCAAAACCCGCCTGGACGTGTTCCTGTGTGACCTGACCTAGGTGTTCCTGCTCTGGCAGGGGGATTGGACTAGATGATCTTTTGAGGTCCCTTCCAATCCCTAACATTCTGTGATTCTGTGATTCCTTCCTTCTTCAATTTGTCCACCCTCCATCCCTGCTGTCAAGATTCTGCAGGCACTGAAACTTCAGCAGAGAAGTGTAAGTTGCTGGAAAGAACATAAAAGATTTTTGTTTTGCACTGTTCAAACTGGGGACTTCAAAAAAAAACAAGTAAGAGTATTTGACAGCTTAGTTGAGAGATTCTAATTTGTATAGATCCTTGGGTCAGTATTGTCAGTGTTTCCTAGCAGAAGAGATTTCAAGGAGGTTGTTGAGCTAACCCTGAGCTGTGAAGCAGAGACCTCCCTTTCCAGTTTGTGGCATATTGAATATTCCTAGCAGCAGTACAGACACATGATGATGCTTTGAAATATGTTATTGTCTGTCATTGCTTAGTTATTCATAACTAAAAGAAAGCCACATAAACCACACACAGTAGTGATTACACTGTCAAGAATAAGCCAGATGCTTGTACATACATGCTGCCACCTGCAAGTGAAAAACTAAATCCCAATCCATGTATATGAATGAAGAAAAAACCTATTACATTTCTCATTTGAGACAGAGTAAAAACCTTTGAAGACTGCTACTTTGAGGATTGCTGTGCAATAAACTGAAGCTGTATGTATGCATTTGGATTTCTGTGATAATGTCAGAAAAATCCATAATAGTTTTTCCATTTTAATTCCTTTCTTCTCTTTACTTTTTTTTTTCCCCTGATCTTTTTGAAGTATTCTGTAACAAGAGAGTTATAGAAAATATCTTTCTGTCCCTTAAGACAGCATTGGTAATGAGCATCAAGAAAAGAGCCACTCTAGATTCTCATGTACAATCTTACAATATCAGACTGTTTTCTAAGACTCATCGTTCTTATTTGTGCTCCTGACCGTAATGCTTCAAATCAGTCCAGACAGAGGTGAAATCTGTAACACTGAGCTTTGGAAGTCCAAAATGTTCAAACTGAAGTTGATCACAGTTACCAGTGGCACTGTGAATAAATGAGATTTGTTCTGTCACCTCTTCAGATGTTGCAGGTCCAGCCACTTACAGTCTACTCTTTGATGAATCGATGATGGAATTTTATACTATCAACATCCTGGTCACCTTTAATGGTGTTCACAATATCCAGCTACTCTTTTAATCTTTAAAACTTGATGTTGCTTAACTCTTCATCACTTCAGTAGAAACACAACTGGGTCTTTGAATAGCATTTTAAATAACCTATAAAAAATTTGAACTCCATCATTCACCCATTTCAAGCACCACTGAGAAGCTTAAATGTGACTTTTTTTCATTTTGCCACCAGCATGAAAATTAGCCACTGATTTATAAAGCAGCAAGAAGGTAGGAAAACACAGAGGACACCTTCCCCTCCTCTTTATGATACCTGTGAAATGATGAAAACAGAATATTAGATGTATGCCCATCAGCATAATCACCATTAACATCACCAAACCCATGTGTTTGATGTGCTCTGAAAACAGACAGCAGTGACTGGTAGCTGCTGGGTGTTTCAAGTTTGGGAGACAGGATCCAGACTTCCTGCTGCTACTAATCCTCAGTGCTAATGATGAAGAATGTTTCCTCATGTACTCAGATACTATGCTAATGTGGTAACCAGTGCCACAGGCATCTGCTGCAAACATAACAGAATAGCAGTGGAGGGAGATGCAAGGGAGATGTTTATGCAAAGCTGTGTTAAACACATCTTTTGCTTGGTGTGAAAGCTGAGCAGTGTCCAAGAATCACCAACTTTCACGAAGCAGAGCTCTTTACCACTGACTGCCATTGCTCTGTGTCCAGAGGAAAACCAAGGTCATTTGGGAGCTGACCTACATGTTCAGAGACTCTTACCACATGCTCCCCTTGAATGACAGACACAGAAGGTTAAAGAAAGCTTTGCTTTTGTAAGGTTTCCTGGCAGTGTTTATATCCCTTCTTTCTCAAGCAGGTTATACAACCAGAAACAGGCTGTACTGTAGGCTATTAAGGATCACTACAAGTTTTCACTGTATAAAGCTCGTTTGTGAAGCTGGTATGGCATCTGAGTCTTCCACAACCTCATTGTACATATAGCCAAGTCTACATCCAGTGATTAGTGCACTTAGAGCAGAGAGTCATGCAAAAGCTTGGCTCACTGCATGGTTTAGGGAGCCACTGGCAACTTCATCCATTGTCAGGACCATTCAAACCACAGCTGAAGCAGCTGGTGATCACTCTGCAATGTATTTTTTTTGCCATCTGAAAGAAAGCTGGAGGGCATCTGGTGTCTGGCTTCTCATTCTTCACTGGCATCATTTCACTGATGCATCCTGTGTAATGTTTTTTTTTTAAGAGCAAGAGGAAGCACGTGGCAGAAAACTGGGAGCAGAAATCCTACGCAAACCCCTAACTTCCCATGCCTGCTGTAGCTCCTTCAGTCCAGGAGTGTCAAGGCAGTCAGATCCTTGTGATCATCAACAAACTGTTAGCAAATTGCTAATGACGCAATTATTTCAAGGATCCTTGAAACTGTGCAGGCAGAATCAATGAAGTAAAGGTGGCTGCCAGTGGCTAAAGCACACGTAACAGACTGGGAACAAGGAATGCAGGAACCAATGGTTTGCTCTGAGGACGGTATAGGCACAGCTTCACAGTGAGCAGAATAGCTGTTGAGGATTTGTATTAAATAAAGGAAAAGTGGAAGGGCTTACTAAAAACAGTCTCTAAGGAGTACAGAACTCATCTATTAAACATGAGAAGTACAGAGAGATATTTAGTGTTCTGCAACAGAAACAGGAAGGTAAGCAGGCCAGCTGCCAGTCACTGAACTGGGCTGAACTAGGAGTCCTAGAACTCTGTTCTCGCTGATGCAGCTCTTGCAGTCTGCTCATGCTGCTGCCAGGGAGATGGGGGATGCAAGGAGTGTGGGGGCAAAGGGGGCCTCATGTCATACTGATCTGTGCCACGCTGGGGCAGTGTCTCTTTACTTAGCCTTGTGTGCATTGATGCTGTTACTGTGCCTGCTGCCAGTGAGACCTCAATCAACAGGTGTCACAAAACCAAATCTCGTTGTCTCAGGGAGCCAGGGTTTGTGTTACCTTTATGGGATCATCTGAAGCTACACACTGATTCTAGAGTCCAGCTGCTGAAGGTGTTCGAGAACTCCATAGGGAATGGTGGGATTCCACATCCTGTAAGGGCAAATTCAGAAAGGAAAGAGATGTTAAGAAGTGTAATTTGCTTTGTAATTTTTTTTTTGGTGCATTTAGTATGTTTGTGTTTTGTTATTGGTTTGTTTTTTTTAAAGTTGCCTTTCCCTTTTGAATATCATTCTATTTAAGCTACGGAACAGATGAAAATGCATTTTCATTTACAAGAAAGCATTTCACTCCCCCATAACCTGGCTGGCTCTGGTTATAGAACACACCACAGCCCTGCCTCTGTAACTGTTCTTCAGCCTTTTATCAAACTGCCTTCCTCTGAATGTGGACTGGCTGCTATTTATCCTGTAATGATGGCTGCTCATTATTTATCCTTCAAATACAAGTCCAGCAGCACAGAGTAGTTCAGGTACTCTGGGAGGCTCAATGTAAACTACACTTAAAGCAGAACAAGCTTGCTTGCCTGGGACGACTGGGAATTAATGCAGCTGAAACCAGAGACAACATTCTGTGACTGCTTTTGTATTTTGGTGATGTCTTTTTTTGTGCCTTATAAATCTGACAGATACAGAACACAGCATTAGCATTAATTCTAACCCAATTTACAGAACGAAGATAAAGCAAACAGCATATCAAGAGACTTACACCAAGTTCTTTATATGGGGACATTTTCGTAGGCTGTCAGTCAGCTGCTGGGCTCCAGCACCAGTTATTTTGTTATACTGAACACTGAGGGGAAAAAAAACCACCCACAAAAAACTTTGTTAATCCAGATCACATCATGTAGTGGTGTAATCAGACATTTAATTCAAAATCAAAAACACTATATGGGCTTATCTGCAGATAGGGGAAGAAAGAAAAGGAAAAAAAACCCCACAAAATAGAACCTTTATTCAAAAAACCTGTAGTAAAATATTCAAAGGGTCAAACTGGAACTTCATGAAGTTAGTTCATCTGAGGGCTTCCTTCTGTGTACCCAGGGTCCTTCTCCAACTCCCCATGACCCTGTTCCCCCATCTTAAAATGAATTTTTCAGGTTTTATGGTGAACTGTACCTTAATCCTTTCTACTCACTGACTATCTGGGCTCTGCATAAGCACATTCTCCCTGTGAAATCCCCTGAAATTGTCTTCCTCAAATTCTGTCTCCTCTACCTGGAGCATGGAAGATTTGAATTTTCAGTATCCAGGCAAGTAAGCTTTTCTGGCCCATCTCAAAAGATTGCATACTCACTCTAGCACTCTTAAAGATTCCATTGCAGGAAGAACTTTGGCAAGATTTTCTGCTCCAAAATCACAAATGCTGTTATTGTATAAGCTGCAGGAAACCAAACAGGTGTAGTCACAATTGAATAACGGATAATGTAAACAGATTACATATTAGATCAAGGAATTTCAGATATGGTTGGTACATCAAACTTCCAATTTATCCTTATCTATTTGTGGTTAATGTTTAAAGCACAGTTCCATATTTTCTGAATCAATTAAGGCAAGTGGCCACATCCCTTCTTCAGCTAGCACAGCTACAGCAAAAATAGGTCTAGCTTCTTAATGAATAATGAGAACATTTCTGTCTACAGCAGATCAAATTAAGTATCTGCAAGAAAATGAAGCTCAAAGATTTGGGGCACAGCATTCAAATTATTTCCACATGAGCAAATTATTCCAGAATTTCACACCATGGTTTCTTCACTTCATTCAGGCTTATGCCAGACATTTTAATGAAGTGGGATGGACCACTGCTCCCATATCAGCAAACACACACTACCTTGTTGCTGGCTTAGGGCTTAGCACTGCACTTAGCAAGCTCTGCATAAGCTTGCAGCAGATCACAGCCCCGGGTGCACATTTGTACAGGGTGTTATTCATTAAGTGGGTATTATGGATTGGATTTAAAAATCAGTACAGTTCTCTCTATATTCCTGAGATATCCGTCTACACTGGCTCATAAATTTCTCTCCTCTTCTCTCTAAAGGCTTTATGCAAGAATGAAGTCAAAAGTTTGGCTGCTGTACAGTGTACATATTGGTTCCCTGTTCAGTAAATTCTGAGAGATAGCAAGGTATGTAGTATAAAACAACTGAACAGGATACAACTACTTACCTTAGTGTTTTTAAGGAAGACAAGCAAGGAAGAGCTGTAGCTAGTTTCTCCGCACCCACGTCTGTTATCTTATTCTGTGATAAGCTACAGTGAGTGAGATCACTTTGTTAGTTGAGCACATTTATTCTAATTTATTCAATATGGGGAAAATTCATTTTTGATGTATTTTTAACATACTTAGGACAGTCTGTTTAGACCAAATGCAGGGAAAAAGACAAATTACAGCCCTTGAAGGGAAATGAGGAATTGCCATAGGATTAACCTATTTCTCTAATGAATGTACAGATTAAGTACATCCACAGACTCATTGGTCTTCTATGCCCATGGGTTAGTTGTGCCCATAACTGTTAACACACAGTCCTTTGAGGCTCTAGGTTTAATCTATTTTTTTCTCAAATTTTCCAGAACTGTTAACCTTGCACTTACTTTAATGTTTCCAGTGATTTCAGGGTTGGAAAGACTTCAGATAGACTCTTTGCTCCTTCATCTCCTATGCCATTTTCACTCAGAGCATCCAGGCTGGGTGACGACAAAGAAAGAATTAGCTTCCCTTTGAATCTAGATTTCTGTGGTTTATTCACGTCAGAGACCACTCTATATGTCTTGAGAAGCTCATTCTCTGCAGTAGCCTCAATCAGCAAGAAGCATCACACAAATTACAGCTTCTCTAATAAGCAGATTTCTGCTTCCTAAATTTGAAGCGTAAGAATTTTTTTTACTAGTTGAATGGCTTGACCCATTTCCTTTGATATGCAAATGTTAACACTTAATGCCTTGCTTCCACCATACACTGAAGATTATTAAAATGGTTATGAAATAGCTGTGTTCCAGCTATGCTGAAATGAGATTTCCTGTGTACAGGAATACAGAACTGACAAAATCCAGCAGATGCTGTAAATCTCTGCCTAAACAGCTCCTTCTCCAGATATGGAATATTAGAAATGAAGTTTTTCCTCATTCAGGTATCCAGATGGAAAGAGTTTCTCGATAGTCACAATTTTAGATGCTGGATCCCCTTCTAACCTGACAGACAATGCTGGGATACATCAGACTTATTCCAATTTTAGAGCTTCATTGTTTTCACAAAGTATCATGAAAAGGCCAGATAACAATACAGACAAATGGCCAATGGGCTGAGCCAGTAAGGCCAAAGGCCACCTCAAAACCCAGTAATCTTCCCACAGAGATGATGGCAGAATATTGACTATTGTTGTTACAATTGTTTCTAGTGTAAAGAAGCTGAAAATTCAGAGACAGCTGGTTTGTCATGGATACAGGAGATTAAAGAGTAATTGGAGTTCTTAAAACTCTATTTCTAAACTGCTCCTGGTAAAGGAAGAGACAAAAGCTATATGAAAATACATGGGCAGAACAAAACCAGATACTAGCTGAGTATGGCTTGCTTATATCTTTTATATGAATCAAATCCACACAGCTCAATCTCCTCAAGTTCTACCAGAAGTTCAGGATGTTCATTGACACCAGAAGGTGCACAGAACTGGCACAAATAATGAAGATAATCCCCAAATTTAACACTGCTTCTGGTTCAGGAGGGAGCCTGTTCTCTCCTGGGGCAGACACCACCATGAGTCCTCACCAGAAACCTCACCACGAGAAGAAAGTAAACCGCAGGCAGTGTTGCTCAGCACCATGGCAGGAAGGGGGAGCACCCAGTGGGGCTCTGTGCTAAGCCTTTCCCATGAGCTTTTAACCACTGAGAAACACACAGGGAAATGACTGATGGGGTATTGAACGAGCCACTACCAAGTGTCTTAAAGGAGGATGAAGAGCACTACCTTTTAGTCTGCTGTTATATTCTCTGAAAGCTGTTGTTCAAACTAGTTTGTTGATCAAAGCAAGCGGTCTTATTGGCAAATAAAGTGTTTCTTGTGTACATGAGCTCCCCCATCATCCAGAGCTGCTGAGGGGCAACGTTAGCAAAGTTAATCTTTAGCATTACTCACTCTAAATGCTGAAGTGATGGAAATGCTGCAAGAATTTCCACAAGTTTTAGGAATCCCTGAAGGCCGCATACTGGACCCAGCCTGGAAGAAAATAAATATAGTTATGCAACAGTTTTTTTCACATGCTCTGAAACAGCGAAAGTTTTGAATTTTTAAGTTCTTCCCCTGCAGCCCCAAATGCAAGCTAGTTTGCCATCCTCAGAAGCAGCCATCCCCTACAATCTGCAGCAAGGATTTCTTCTTTGGAGCCTTCAGATGAGGACCACACAAGACTAAGGTCAGACAGAGCAGAGCTGCTTGCACAGAGGCAGGGGTATGTGCATTTGCCACTCCTTACAAGACTCATCTCACTTATTTTAGATTCCTGTATTTCTGTCCTTTTCTATTTTTTTCAGGGTTTTCAGTGTAAGTATTATAATCTTGATAATTGACATGAAAAAAATATTTTTGTTTCCCCAACTATTGGCAATTCAGACTAACTTAAGATTTATTGCAGCTTAAAGCATAAACTGAACTTTAATCCTCCAGCTCCAAGAATTTGTCCCTCAGATGCTAACCTCTTACTTGGAGTTTCCTTGGTATCAAACGAGTTCAGCCTAGTTAAAAGGATCAAAATTTTAACCAAAAATTTAAAACAAAGGGAAAGTAGGAGAGGAAATGAGAAGACAAAGCAGCATAAAATCAGAAGTGAGGTCAAGCATAGCAGTTATAGACTGGGTCAGGTGTGAAGAGCAGGAAACAGATGAAGACCTGATGAGAGTTCTCCATTGCAATTTCTGCCCAGACTAATCCACATGCTATGGCAGGATAGTTTAAGCAATACAATAGCCTTGGAGGCTGCTTACAATTTTTGGGGAAAAAAGAAATGTTACTACATCTCATTTTTAAAGTCAGTGTTTCCAAGTTAATCTTCCTTTTTCCAGGGAAATGGTGCTAAATATTTTATTTGGGAGTCATTCTCTGACCTTATTCTCTCATGGCCTAAGCTCTTACAGGTCAGAAAATTACATCAGAAGACTCAGATAGAAAAGTCGAGCATTTCTGGGTTAAAAAGTATTTCCTAGGTAGTTGGATCACAATCAAGATATTTTATACCCTATGGCCCAAGATCTACATCTGGTGATGATGAGCTAACTTGTAGTAAAGTCAAACAAAATTGATCAAGCCATGTTGATCTGTATCACTACAGGAACAAGAAATGTTTTTTGAATTTTGGCCATAACTTAATAAAACTAGCTGAGAAAAGCAAAATAGCAAAAAATGGGGTTTACTTAATGCTTTATCATAAACTAACTATCCATCAGTTCAATGACTGAAGCCAATACCCGTGACTCTTCTCGGTCTCAAATGTAATCATATATCAGTCAGAGAGGTACATGACTTACGCAAATTCCAGTTTTCTGAGGTTTTTGATGGCAGGAATTTCATAGCTGCTGCAACCAGATGCATCTTGCACACTAAATAAATCACAGGAGAACCAGAGTATGATAAATATTTTAGCAACCAGTGCTTTAAAAAGAATTTCTTAGTAAAGTTTTACAGGAAATAAACCACTGCTGCAGAAACTGAGAAACCAGGAAACTTCAGAATAACTCCTGCTCCCACCTTTCTTCATTCAATTCAGTTCAATCTGATAATTGCCTTTCTTGTTGTAGTAACTTGCTTTTTTTCCCAATACAAACTTAAAAATACATTCTTCTAGATCAAGTGTTTTCTGTCAAACATGAAACTTATTTTGCATATATTTTAAACAAAATACTCTGCCTGTGTAAAAATGGAAGTCACCACTTTTTCCTTAAAAAAACCCCAACAACCAAAATTCTCTATTTGGGCATGCTTTTAATTGCAACCAACCCTCTAGCCACATCATGAGCAGGGATGAAACACAGGGTTCATAGATCACATAACACAAGCTTTTACCTCCTAAGCTAAAGGACTGACTCAGGCCATTTGTGACTGGTGTAAAACAAGCCTTCATTACTGGTGGAAAAAAGCAGTTAGCCCAAGTTTTGTAACTGAAAGCAACTGGAAGATAACATACTCTGAGATTAACAAGAAATCTGACTGAAAAGTGACAGTTGGCCTTTTTTTTATTGGCAGTTTTGATAAATACTCTGCATGGTGCAGTCATTGCTTCTCCCTGCCATAACAACCACCACACGTCAGGGTGGGATAACACCCTGGGATGATAAAAGAGCTTGCACTGCCTTAGCTCTCCTTTGGACAAGCAGAAGACTTCACTCTTCACCGTTGTCAGTGAACCCCCATTTTCTTAAATCACTAGCATATTAAGAGGGCTTTGGTCATAAATGAACCTACCAATTGATCATCTTCTCCTGCATCTCTACGAGGTCTGAAAGGTCACTGATGTCCTTCATTGTCTTTGCCTTAAAGGGATCAAGAACAAATTTCTCTGTTGATGCTCTCAGCAGTTCGTAGTCTTTTGTCTGTTCTAAAGATTTCCAAAGCCTGACTGTATCACTGAGGGAGGCCCTGTGAAGTGACAAAACATGTGAAATCAACAGATATGACTGCTGTTGTTGCATGAAAGTGTCATCTACATACAGTGCTATGAACGACACTACTATCTACAAAGAATGACCAACCTGAACGATGTCACGTTCTTTAGGCCAACCAAGTCTTTTAGCCCTTGCATGTCAATGCTGCTGTTTCGCAAATCCAAGGAAAACTCATTTCTTGACCTTTTTAAAATAAAGTGCAGTACGTGGACATCAGGTGGTGTGAGAACTACACCCAGAAAAGATAGGTCTGGCTTGAGCCTTAAGGCCACATGCTGCAAAAGATAACTGCTTTGTGTTTCATAAATACAATGTAAAAGCTCGAGTAACCTCTCCGGACACAGATCATTCATCTGCATCCTTCTAATATATTTCAAGAGTGTTTTCTGCTTCTTGGTTGATTGTTTTAAATCCTTATTTGAAAGGGAACAGAAGTCGGGGTCATCCTGGAGGAACAACAATCCAGCCAAAAATCGAGGCACTAAATCTAACCAGTTATAAGGTTTTTTCTTCTTGGAGGGAAAAGACAGGTACTTCATTGGACTTTTATCCTTGGTCTCTTCTCCTAACATAAGGTGAAGCGCACCCAAGAAATTCTGAATGACAAAATTGGAGAATGTGCTCCCAAATTCCTCTTCTTCACTATCTGAATGTCTGGGGAATGCAAATGGCAGGAAAAATCCATATTTCAGAGCAAACTCATTAACTTCTTTAGAAGGAAGAAGATTACTTTTCGTGGCACTTTGGTGCTTTTCTCCAAGATACCAGGCTACACGGGCTAGCGTAGCAAGACTCTCTTGATTTTGCATGGCTGTTACATCTGTTTGCATAGGTATTATCTTCTGCTGAACAAATTTCAGGAAGACTGTAGTAAGAGTTGAAGGGAGGCTTTTGTCTCCCATTTCAAGTACTGTCTCACAGAGAAAACAAACAAATCTACACATAACAGGGCTGTAACAATGACTGAACAAGTACTCACACTCTTTGATTAATTTCAGAGCATTATCACAGTAGGGTAATCCTTTGAAGTATTTGGTAATGTACAATTCTCTCTGCTGAGGGGAGAATCCTACTATTTCGATAGTCTTATCCACTTTGGACACATACTGGTACACCTTGTCTTTTGGTCTTGCTGTGAGCAATAAAGTACAGCCATTGAGTATCTTTTTTTGGATGAGTCCCGAAAGCAGCTCCTTTATACTGCACAAATCTTTTTCAGGCTGGCTGGCCGAGCAACGAGGAGAATTCTCATGATCATGCAACCCTTCAAAACCATCAAAAACCAGAAGGACTTTAGCAGGATTTTGCAAAATATACTCAAAGATCTCTTTGCTTCCCTCTTGAGGTTTGACAAAAAATTCAAGAAGCAGATCCTTCAGGCTGTATCGCTTCTCAGGCAAGCTTATTTGTTTGCAGTCAAACCAAAATACAAATTCAAATTGAGAATACTCTCCATTGGACCAGTCCTCACAGATCTTCTGAACGAGAATGCTTTTGCCCATTCCTGCTTTTCCCAGTACCACAATCACTTTAGTGTCTAAGTCTTTACCTCCCGGGATTTGAAATATTTGGCTTCTTTTAAGGGCTGCCTTTTCCTTCCCTTGCAGACTGCAAGTTACCAGCTCCTTTTCCATCGCTTTTATGCTATTCTTCCCAGTCTTGGTTTCAGTTTGGCTTTGAACAAGCGTCCCATCAATGAACAAGTGATCAAGAGTTACTTCACGCTCCATGGCCACAGATTTGCACACATCTCGGAAATAATCCATAAGTGATGTACAGAAAGCTTCCACTGGCTCTAGAGAAATAAAAAGCACACACAAACTGAAGAAACCAGTCCAGAAATTACAACAGTGCTTCATGGTGGTTTAAGTACATAATCTTAATACGGTCAAAATACTTCAGTTCCCATAAAGCATGTACATCTCAATTTATCCCATGCAACTGCAGGTACCTAAATTATGAGTGCAGACCTATGAACTTTTAGACCTATGAACTGAATAATTTTGGAGGTACCTACACATATGATAAAACCAGCTAAGTACACTGACCTTCTAAGTAGGTACTACAGCTAGGTATCTAGAGGTAGACAAGTTTAACATCTTAAAAACAGAAATTGTGCTCACTCAGAACAGCTTCACAAATTGTTGAATGCCAGTTCCTACAAGAAGTAGGTTTTTTATATGGAAAGAAACACGGAAAAATTATCAAAAAAAGTACTGGAAGTTCAAAATTCAAGAAACCTAAACTCACTTGGTCTTTTGAAAGGTTCTTCAGAAGGTATTATGGGAACTTGGACTTCTTTGAACATTTCTAAACCTGGAGAAACAAAACAATATACTTGATGAAGACAACTTAGTCATCAGTTCAGCTTTACTAATTTTAACAATAAGACTAATGCAAATTTTCAAGTTCATTGCAACATCTCTCTCTGGATGATATATAATATATACTTTGTTTATTTACAAGGGAAAGGAAAAAAATCCTCACACGAGTACAATTCAGCTGACATTAAGTGCTGCAGGCAGTATGACACCAAACAAGATGACAGCTGTTCCAACAGCTGTATGAAGCAGAACACCTGTCAGAACAAGGTCACATCCACGGTTCTTTTCAAATGTCAGTGTTTTGCATAAATTCACGTTCACACATAGGACTTTTGTGTTGTCAAAAAGCATAACTTCCTTTTGCTATTCTACACCTTGTAACCAAGCATTAAAGATGAAAGTCAGAGAAGTGGCTATTGGTAACAGAATTTACCCTTCCTGACAAAGTACTGTCACTGTCCAATTTTCTTTCTTTTTGCCTGTTTGTTTTCAAACTACTGCAGACTTTTGCACTTGGTTACATGAGCAGAGCCTGCCATACACAAAGAAATTTGGTATTTTTCAGAGAAAGCAAATTTTCTACAGACTGGTGATGACGAGTATCAGTTTTGACAAAACTTTTGCTACGAAAAATTTTGCAGATGCAGGACAGAATTTAAATTGACAGAGTGTAACAAAGCCAACCTCATCAACAGTCTCATGGTAAGCACACTCAGCAGAGATGTGGAAAAAAAAATCCAGAATAAACCAGATAAATCTCTCTAGATTTGTACAGATGTGTTTATTACCATAACATTTGGTTCATCTTGATGTAGAATGTGGTTTAAAAAAAAAAAATTACAAATGTTAAAGCGTCAGAGGTCTGGAAATCTATTCCTGCCCTGCCTGCCAGAAGCAGATGGAATGATTAGAGTTCACAGAATCACCCAGAAACTTCTAATAAGCAAGTCCTTTTTCCAGTGAAAGAATACATTTGATATAGAGACAGCACTCCTCCTTGTACAAGAAAAATTGACTTAAGATATTAAATAAAGAGGGGAGATGCCTGTTTTCAGGCAAGTATCTGGTTTTGGTTTACTACTTATTTTATTAAATAAAAACGACAAGATGAAAACCAAGAAAATTTGTAATGAGACATTTAGATGGGAAGCAGCATTGGCCAAATCAATCAGGTGTTAATTTTAAAAAAGGAAAAAGAGACTGGCTTGGTAGATTGTGTGCTTATTTTTCTGCTGCATTTGAAATTCTGAGGTTTGTGACATACTCATATATGTTGTGCTGCTATAAATCAGTTGGAATTATTAGTATTGTGCATTCACATAAACAGTATATATCATTTGCAAATACTTCCCCAAACCTAGAGGTATTTGTCTATTAATCTCCACTTTAAAATTCTGCTATTTTGGGTGGTGTTAGCCACCAGAGGGCAACAAATCACCAAGCAACTGCCATCCCCAGGGGCTACAGAGATCAGAAACTAAACGCTGAAATCAAACTCCCTGTTCTAACAGCTCTCTGAGGGCTGGAAAAAAAGTGTTGAGGAAAGTTTGCTACCACAGGTGGGACTGTTATACCCTGGCCAAGGCTCCGATTTCTTTATAAGCCTTTCTGTATATTATTCTGTATTGTTGAGTTAAATAAGTCATCGTCATTTTGGTTTTGGGGCTTCCATGTGAGCTGACTGCAGTCTGGCTTCCAGCACCGAGCATTTAAGATGCTCAGGCCATGCCACTACCAGCACAACTTCCACTTCTGATGGTGCTTAAGCACACTGGGCTTTTGGGTCGTTTTAACTAGGCAAGACAACTTCTTCCAGAAACTGGACTTCATAGCAAACACAGTGGATTGGCTGCTGACATATAGCTGAACCCGTAGCTCTGCACCTCCTTATCTGCTCTGTAGTTTGGACTAGACTAAGCAGCCAGTGATAATACAAAAAAGGAAATACCATTAATTTTTATTTTCCTCACTAAGGTCAATATGAGTAAAGCCTGGAGGGGACAATTGGCTTTGGGTGGAAGCAATATCCTCCCTCTCCCAACTCAAAGTACTGTATATATACAAATTGATTTTCAACTTACCACATAAACTAACTGGAAAACTTGAGGATATCAATGTATCTGTGGAAGAAGTAAGCACTGGTAAGAAACAAATGATAGTTTTCAGCCTTTTATAGCTATCAGGAACTGAAATGAGGGAACTCAGTACTTTGTTGACAGCATTGATTTTCCAGGACTTTCTGCCTATTTATGTGGATTAAAGTTATTGCTCTTACCTGGATATAGTATTACATCCGATGTGTCATTTCCAAGGACAAAGTTAAGAATCTGCTGAGGAGTATCTGCAAAGTCTGTATTCTCTTGGCTCCCTTTCATGCCAACAGGCAGACACTCTGCAATGAAAGGTGCTGAAGATCCTGAAATGAATGCAGAAGAATTACTTTTCTAAGGGCTTCTTGTTTCTAAAGATTTCTTATAAAGGAAAACCTTTCTAAAAAGCTACTTATGCTTTCTGTCAGCTTCTGGGCAAATATTCTCAGTGGAGAGTTTATGAACCAGAATTCAGAGGATCACATAAGGTCTATAGAATTAATTAACAAAATCTCTTAAAAGGTACAATGAATGTGAAATACAAGGGATTACCCAGCTTTTAGTGACCACTGGTTTTTGATAGTCTAAAGAGAAATTCTATTAACATAAGGAAAAGTGCTTAAGAATAAGTCTGTAAATATATGGACTACAGATCCAGAAGAGACAGTGTGTGTAAATATTATGTATCTGAATTAATTTTACCATCCCTTGCACTACATTTTCCCCACATAACTGCACATTATGCAGCTTGTACAAGCAGCTAGCAAGCGTCCTCCCCCCTGAACCCACATGGGAAAATATTTTTGATGATGCAGTGCTTGCAATTTAATCACCCATAGCTCTTAGTTTCTGTAGGTGTGACAGAATTTCTTCTGCTACTTTGTGCTGCTTCAGCTAGCATCAGATACTTCAAGCCTTCTAACTTACCCACTGCTTTTTGGTTCATTTCTAGCATAGATTTAATAGTGAAAGGTGGCGAATTGTTTCTTTATCATTAGCACTTAGGCATCCTCTGCTACACAACACGATCAAGGCAAGGTGGCTACATAGCCCATCACTTAAATTAGTGCTCAGTTTTTGGAACAAAATTCCAACCTAGATTTACCTCCACTATTGCAAATATAATTATCCCACAGTCCTTTTCAAGCCTCTGGATGAAAAAGAAATTGGAATTAAACCAGTTTATTAATGAAAATTTTGTGATTTCCTATTCTTCAATAAGTATTTAGATTAGCATATAGTAAAGAACTCTGTTCTCTTATTTATTAAACTGCACTTCACCAATTAAATGAAAGACTCATTCTGTTCATTAGGGGCAATGCGCTTTTAATTTCCCTTGAATATCTTTAATTCTTTAGTGAGTGTCACACCTTTAGCACCTGATGGAAACAGCTGCCACACTTGTTTTCCCCACCATTATTCATAGTCAATGAACAGATTTACAAGAGAGTTTTCCCCTTGTATAAATCAACCTGTGTACAGGTCACACCTGTAGCTGTACTGTACATACCAGGAATAACAAAGCTTCTTTCCAATGCATTGGTAGCAGGAACAGGAAAGGACACGTGCTGGTTAGTTAGTGAGGTGGAGCTTGCTGGATGGCTGTTGAGAGGCACAGCTAAGAAACTGCCATTCCCTGCAGACACTGCAGGGACATCCACTTAAAAAAAAAAAAAAAAAAGGCAGAACAAAAGGAGAAAGTTATTTCATTGCTAGAAGGGATCCAAAGAAGAGGTCTCAGTAGAGATTAGAAACTATTTGATTCTGATTAGTTGAGTTTTAATTTTCCAAAAGCAAAACCAATTCACAATAGCTTTTTGAAATTTACTCAGGTCTCAAAATCTAAAATGTTTTTATGAAATTCTGCAGTAGATTGCTTTTTCCAAGTAATTATTTCTTTTCATTTTCTTTTCTTCACCTTTCCTGCCACGCCTTCTTTCTAGAAACCTTCAGATGTAAATGATCTTACACATGGATGATTGACAGATAAGACAGAACAAGGTCTTACATTGGCTGTACTAAGTTTTCCAAACATGGTTTGTTACCTTAATATCGCACAAGATTAGAGAGGCCCAGGTACAATAAACTGAAGACCCTGACTCTCTACTTGGACACTACAGTGCTTGTAAGGCTAACTAGAGGGTTTCCTAAAGAACAGTCACAAACACACGAGTGTTAAAAGATGCAACTTGCCTGCAGCACTTGTTTTTTTCCAAAGAGGACAAATGGGGAGGGAGATGCATGTGCAGTGTATGATTCCATCTGCTTATCGAAAGTTAAGGCAGGTATCAGTTCACTAGGAACTCTGATTGCCTTTCCAGATTCAGCAGCTGTATTTTTTTTCACAGCTAATTCTGCTCAATATTCCCTTAGAAGTCCACATGAACATTGGAAAACCAGCTTGGGTCACACACATGCATGTGTGTGTTCTCTATGACTAGTCTATGCCAGCTCCTTAGCAATTGCCGGCCTGAATTTTGCTGAGGTGCAGTCCCATGATCCAAGCACTCTCTGGATTTGTTGCATCATGAATTAGTCAGAAGTGTATAAGAAAGTGATTCTACAGTGATTTCTATTCTTCAAGTAGAAACATGAAAATGCACAACAATGCTGTATCATCAAATCTGTGAGAGCAAACTTTCCCTAGAAGGTAGAGTTATCATACCTAACAGAGGATAAGACTTTGGAACATGAGACAATATTTTCAATAATCTTTTCCTATTCAGCCAATACCTTACCAATTTTCCTGTATTTGGGTTCTGAAGCATCAGAGCAACTCTCTGCAGAGCCTAAGAAGGCTGAAAGAAAAAAGGTGATAGTAAGTTTCCATCGTGGAAAATTATTTTAACTTTTTAAAGCAGAAGGGGGTGTTACCAGTTTCGTTTCAGCTATTTCGGAACTGTACAGGTCCAATGTATAAAACATGAATGTGAAAAGCCTCATACCATTTTACTCTGACCATGAAGTTTCAATTAGGCTGCAAATTTTTGTGCCAGTAATCAAAGATTTTTGCTGTTGTTCTTGCTATTAAAGAGGGAATTGTTCAGCTAATGCTTGGTAAGCTACAGATAAATACACTACAGTTAACACTGTCACACAGATGATTAAAAAAGGGAAGAAATATAACATACCTAATATCATGTTACAGGACAACACATTCTGAAAATTGTAAAGAATGTGCTTGGGGGACCTGTTTTCATTTCCAGCCCACCCAGCATGAGCAAAGTCAGAAGAAGCACATCTAGTTGTATCAGTGAAGAACTACATGAGAGATGCATTGATGCTGTGTTAAAACCAAAGTACCATAACACAATTTTAGAATTCAAACACTGCAGCCTTTTGAACTCAGTTTTTCACTTACTTCGTTTGTGACATTTCTGCATCTTTATGTCAGTAAATTTCTCAGTGTTTTCAGCAGCAATTTCATCCAAAATAAGGTTCCCTGCTAAAAACATGAAATATTGCCAAATGTCAACCTTTGTTCTCCTAGAAAAATTAAAGAGGTAAAAGCAAGAGAAACACACCAACAGGCACCAAAGATGAAATATGCTCCAAATAAAAGATAAAAAACCAAAGCAAAGGATAAAACACATATCCAGAGTGGTATGATTTAGAAAGCCCACAGAGCTCTGAATGCAGATTCTGTCATCCTGTGTTAGTTTCCAAACTGCAAAATATTTATCTACTGCAATAAATTCAGTGGCTAATAAAACACAAATGCTTCTCAATGCTCTAATGATGTAATGATACACAGCTGTATCACAGTGTGATTTCAGTACTAGTGAAGTTACTTACTCATGTGTGAAAAGGATTAGATCCTTTAAGAGGCAGAGTAAAGGGTTTTAAATAGATTTTATATTTTATGTTGCAAGAACTGTGAAGTTATCCATACCATTCTTCTACTGGCAACTTAAGTGCTAATGTATCTTTTTTCCTCTAAATCCAATATAAATTTTGCTATTAGGTACAAACCCCCCAAATTCTAAACACACCAGGGAGCAGTAAAAAGCATTTAAGAAGTCCTGTGAGCTTCCTGTAGCTAGAATTGTCCTAGGGAAGGACTGACCCTTTGTAAGTTATTCCAAATTAGTTTGCTCAAACATAAAACAGAATATACAGATATTCTGTGAATCTCTCTGATTCTATGGATTTCTCAACAGCCACATATTAATATATATATTCTGAAATAGTAAACAGCTGCATTTATGCCACTACCAAACAGTGATCTTATACCAAAAGCCAAGCACTGAATGAGGGAATCATTTACTACATGTATATTATGCCATTGCTGCATTGATCAGGGAGAGAAGTAAAACCCGACTCGCTTCCTCAGGCAGCTCTGTGCATCATGGACAGAAATAAGTGCACATGAACTGCATTTATATGTATGCCAGTTCCTTGGGTGGGTCAGGTTTAGTGAACTTATGTGTATCATCTGTGTTGTGCTCAGAATAAGACTGATGCTAACTGAGGGCATATACTGCACTAAGTTAAACTGTGCATACACTATGGCCATGGTCATGCAATCAGCAACTTGGTCAGAGATAAAACAGCCATCTTTGAGAAAGGCCTGTAAAAATACAAAAAATCCTCAAAGTTTGCCAAGAAAATCCTGGGACACAGTTCCCAGGGGGAAAGAAGAGAATATCAGATGTATAGAAACCTTACTAATGTTTAAATTGGGGGGATGAAGTAGCGTGCAGATGTTAGCCAGAATGCTGTCATGGAGAAAATTAATCTTTGCCACATAAATCTTACCAAAAGTGTCTTCCACCTGCTTCTCCTGCTGATCTTTGAGCACATATTCTGCTAATTCAGCTAGCAAGAAGGTACAGAAGAAAAGAACTCAGTAATGACAAAATAAATTTCGTGGTAACACTCTTGTAAGCTCATTAAAGAATTCTGCAGTATAAGTGAAACTGAAGAGTTAAATTAAGTTTTTCTTGTAAATTGTTGTTCAGGAGATAAAGAACATTAGAAAGGAGAAGTTGAGACAGGAAGTATTAAGCAGAACGAGCCATTAATAGAGAGATTTTCCCCCAACAACCACAAGCTACTGTTCATCTGTTTCCCCATAACTCACAGGTTCAGGTACCCTGGCTAGATCTACCATGCATGAGGGACAGGCCACTTGAGTACATACCACTGCTTTAGACTGAAAATAGAATTTGTAAGAAATAGCTATAGCAAGTGACTGAAAAATAATGATTTAAAAACCAAAAATTGCTTTCATACCTATTCTAGCATAAGCTTCTATGGTGTTGGAACAGAGATACAATTCATCTCCATTTTCACCATTTTCCATTGCATACAGGAAATCCATGTTATTGGACTGATCACAGTTGCTGGCATCAACTTCAGGATCTAGAATTAAAAAGAAGTATGCATTGGCTCAATGAATACCATAACCAAGGAGTAAAAATACAGATAGCAGGACATGCAGAAAGGGCAGATTTGTTACTTCAGCATACAGCTTTCACTCTTCATCATACGTTGGCTAAGTAGGAACAGAACTGAACTCTCAGTAATTTATGGTCATCCAGAAGTCAACACTTTTCCTTTGCTAAACTCAGAAACTTCATCTCTCCTAGTAAAGAAACCACTTCCAGAATCTGTTCTATGACACTAAGGGCTACACATATGGCCCAAACTCATCCATATTGTTAAACCTTCTTATTCTTCAGGATATGGTAGTAATTCCCTGTTCAGAATGATGCTGGGTCCATATTATCCCCTTAACTGCAGCTACAAATTGCCTGTGAAGCTCCCAATTGGCCAAGGCAAAAAACATGCCAGGGATCATGCTAGCATCTTCACAGAAGATATGTCCAGCTTCCAATAGCTGGCACCATGTCCTGACAATGCTCAGTTTACCTACATCATCTCAGACATTGCTAAGGCTCAAAAGTATTCAAATTAGTGAAACATCTCTGACATAACAAGAGTCAGTCCTTGATCCCTAATTCATCCTACTTCCAGTCACTGGGCAAGAGAGGCCATGGGAGTGAAGAAAGACTCCTGCAGATGTTATTAACAGTCAGAAGTTGAGAGACCAAAGCTCAACCTAGGAAATAATCACAAAGATTATTCCAGATTCTGGTGCTCAGTTCTCCACTGATTTGCCCATGTACCTACTGACACTGGTCACTCATGAAAGCAAAAAGGATTCAAGGTGGTATCCTCCAATTTGGTAATGTTTTATACCTACTGGACACAGAGCTATAGGACATCGTGTCTGGCACACTGTTCTTCTCCTTTCATTGCCACTCAACCCACAGTCCAGCTCATTTGTTTAAAATAACCTCAACTGTTGCTCCACAGCACAGTCAGCAGCACAGATACTCTTCCATACTTTTACGCCAGCAAACTCAGGGAGAGCAGGATGTTCTACAACCTCCACACAAATTCAGGAGCAGAAAGTTTGAGAGCCAGGGCAACTTCCTAATCTGATTACCCATAGGAATTTATGTGCAAGAAACTATCATCTTTACACCCTGGCCCTTCTGCTTTCTCCTCTATCACAGAATCATAAAATCATTGGTCTGTGCCCCTAAAAGGTGAAAAATGGCATCTGGTAATGCAAGTCTATTGTGTTGGTGCTTTAGGATCTCAAAAGGAAATGAAATGCTGGTTTCCTTGCACACTGCTTTAATCACAAACTCATCTAAAAGTCTCTATTTTGTAAAGCTTTTGGCTTGAAACTACAAAAGTGTCGACAACTACACTTGACCAGTTTATGTTTATGCTAGGAACATTTGCAAATGAACTACGTACAGGAATGAGATCCAAACCGAAGACATTAGCCTCACACCTTGATGAATGACACGTATAGTATGCTTTGTTAGACTCACTGAGCAGGAAGCTGTAAATACATCCAGTTTTAAAAACATGATAGTTTCCGTTTTATACAGAAATACAAAGTTATCATGTCATATGACCAAGTAGCTGTTGAATTTAGTCCAGCCACTATGATAAACTGCCGTTAGATGGCTAATTAATTGAGAGAAGATGGTAATAACTTACAGCATGATAACTAAGCTAATCAAGCATTTTTTAGTGTTTTACTAACCTGCAGGGAAGTCCTCTTCCTCATTTCCAGATGACTTAGGATCAAGGAGAGTATACAGGTACAATGGATCCATATCACTGTGCAGCAAATCAAGATAGCCATTATCAGGCACAAATGCTGAATCCATGATTTATCTCTTGCTGTCTGAAATCAAATTGTGAAACAGTTAGCTATGACAAAACCACAGCTTCTGTCAAGCAAATCTACAAGTCCTGCCCTGTGGCTTCTTGTTGACAAGACATTGAGATCTTAAGGCTGTGGATCTGGTATTGATTACCAGTTTTTGCACTGAGTTACTTACTTAAACTTACAGATCCAGATTGCAATGAGATTTATCTAATTTTTACTCCAATGATGGGAGTGAGACACAGCAGTCTGAGCACCTGGACCAAAAGTGCCAGGTACTGAATAAGTCACACCACCTGTATCTCTATCAGGGTATAAATGATGCAGGCACAGATCCAGCAGGTATTGGGGAAATGAGAAGACTGCAGTGAAGAGGATGGAAGAATAATTCCTTTCATTACTGTCAGGACAATTTCTTCTCAGAGGAAGCAGCTTCTGGCTGAGATGCTACACCCAGTTCCTAAGCCCTAGAGGTGGCACTAGGAGACATCCCCTGAGCACAACAAGGAAAAGTGAGAGGTACAACACTTATTTTGTATAATTATTTCCCAAATCATATGGTTGATTATGTACAGAATGGTATGGTCACCTTGGGAATTAGTTTCTGGTAACAGGGCACTCACTGTCATTTTGGGATCTATCACATCTACTTTTTAATCAATTTTTTTTCCCCCCTTAGAACTCATGCAAATACCTACTCATGAGTTGGGAATTGCTAAAGCCTTTCAAGCAGAGTGCCATATAGTATCCAGACAAATCTGGCTGATCTAAGGTGCTCCCTGCTCCAGTCACCCATATTTATACGAGAAGTGCTTAGACTGCTGCAACCACATTTCTTGATAAAGTTTATCGCTTCCTCCATCTCTATTTTAAATCCCTTTTGTTTCCTTCCAGTTACTGCAGCAGGCACTACAATAAGCTCAAACATTCCTCCTGGATCTTCCACAGGTAGTGGAACAACACTACTTGTTGCATTCATCATCTTTATCAAACTATTTCAAAACCAAATATTGGCTCTTCAGTGTTTACAGATCACTGATACAAATGCTACCTGGGCTAGTGACCCAAGTAATATACTCCACCCATAATACTGAGATGCCATATCCTGTTAAAATAGGTGTCTGCACACCACAACCATGAAAAGTTTCAGCTTGGCGTCAAGGACCGCATTTTGCAATGAAGGATAGCTATAATACAGCTCTCAAATATTCTGCCTTTAGCAGAATGCCAGTGATGCCCCTGGTTGCACGTACCTACTTTCCTGAGGTGTGCAAATGTGGAGCAGCCTGCTGTACCATGAAGTCTACATGCAACATGAAAAAAAGAGAAACACAGCTAACATTGCAGCTCTGATGAAAGAAGGCAGAGCAGACCTAGTCTCACACTACCCCATGCTGCTTTGTTATAAACTAATCTTCATTCCTCTTACCCCTCTACAAGGTCGTCCCTCTGAACAGCTCGGAGATGGACCACTCTGTGCTCTGCTGCAGAAGACACCAGAATCTAGAGCCAGAACTTAGAAGAGTGGGTAGACACAGGAAGGTCCCACAAGTAGGAATAACCTACACTCAGGCAGTTCTCCTTTTTCATGTTGTGTGGCCTCATTACACGACCAAGATTACAAAAAATTGATATTATTGCCTGCCGTGCTATAAATGGAAAGCAGAAGTTGACAAAACTGCATGAGAACCAAGAATAAGGTTATAAACACAGCAGATTAAATTTTCAGTTTGATGCAACATTTTGCTTTCCCTCTTCCTTTGCTGAATTAATGTAAAATCTAAACAGAGTGGGCCTTTCAGAATGCCAGGTTGCCAGACCTTGTGAATAACACTGTTGAAGCATTACCTCCGAGTCAATATAATTTGGGGGTTAGAGACAGAGAAGTAATTGGGCAGAAACTGTAAAAGGCAAGCAAGACAGACAAAGGCATCACTCCAAGTCCAGTGATTAGTAAACTGCTTGATTACAAAGAAAAGGGCAAGTCATATGGAAAGAGAGTAAGTAGATCTACTTAATTAAAGCTTAGTATTTCCATGAAGATTAAGTCAGTCACAAGAGCTTTTGTTATTTTAAACTTTTCTTTCAATAGCATTGTCCTGTGGGTAACTATATAAGGAATGAAAAATGTTTTCAGCTACAACAGTCAAGAAGTCAGGAAGCCACCAAGAGGAAATCTTCCTAGTGCCAAGTCCAGCTAGAGAGCTGCAAATTAGAATGCAAAAGGTGCTACAACCCAGGAGCACAGGAGTGAGAGAGACCTAGACTTCTGCCTTGGGAAGAATGGAGACTGCCACTCTTTCAAGAATGAAAGACTTGATGACATGTCTTTTTTGTTTCACCAGCCTGAATGGCCCTCCACTCACCCTCTTTTTGCTTTGTTACTTTGGTTCTGACACTAATCCATACATAGCTGTCTTTCTATTGACTACACTGGATTTGGGATGTTGTGAGTTCAATCTGTAGCTGAACCAACAAATTCTCAATGAGAACTGTGCTTTGCTGCATTAAAATCATAGAGCCACCATGGAAAGCACTCTGACCAAGGGTGCAGGAAAAAGAGAAGTGAGTTCTTGAAAGATGAAGACTCCTACACCAAGAGAGCCAGAAGCAAGGAGAACCACACCTCAGGGACAGGGAGTGTTTTGCTGCATGTTATAACTGAAGCACACAAAACGAAACCAGACCTTACCAAGCTTGTTTACAACAGCAATTCCTTTCCCAGGGCTTCCTCTTTTTTCTCACAGCATCCCAGCAGTCTCCTGTCTGAAACCAAAGATGAATAAGCTCTATACTGCTCAGCACTTTCTCTGTTGTTTCATACATGATTTTAACTTAGTTTACGGATAACACATTTCCTTTGGGCTCCCATACAGCGCTGCCAAAATGGGCGGTTGGCAGATTTTCACATCAGGGACTAAAAAATTCCATAATAATTTCTGTGTTAGGGCTGTGAATGCTAAAGCCAGCTCTCAGCGGAAGGAAGGCAGACCCCACACGGACCTGCAAGACAAAGGACTGAAGTCCCCAGGGATGACTGTGCCTTCCTTTGCGGCAGGCCTCCACGCACACAGTGCACGTGCTGGGCGGGGGGGAAGACAGGACATTCTTCCAAATATATTTGCATGCCATTCAGAAAACTCAATCTTCTGTTCTTTGGACACTGGTTAAGACAGATGTTTTTCTTTAAATCTTTAAATTAGATCTCCTTTCTCCAGCAGCCTATACACTCCAGCTGCACTGCTATATTCGGTAGACCTGTGTTCCCTTTGTATTACCTCTGCAATGATTCAGTGCATTCCTGCTACAGCAAGGCTTCTGCTTGGGATGCATTTGTTTTAGTGCTGTATCCTGCATATACAGCACAACAATATGATTCACTTCTAAGACTCTCAATGTTTTTTTCAGTGCTCTTTTAGAATTCAAGTGATACCATATGAATTTAAAAATGCTGGAAAAGTAGTAAAAGAAATTGTGAATATCACTATACCAGGACAAAGAACCAGGTCTACTGTAGGATCCTGGTCTAGCAGGGGGGTTGGACTAGATGATCTTCAGAGGTCCCTTCCAACCCCTGCCATTCTGTGATTCTGTGAAAGTATCCAGTTAAAGAACGAGTAGGCATTCACTTAAATCACATACAAGTCTTAAGAGTTAGACGGGGAATTTTAGAGTTCTAAAGATAAGGGAGGTGGTTGTGGTTTATCATTTTTCACCAATAATTTGATTTAACCATGTCTTATATTTTAAAGGTTCAACATTTAAAAGACTCAAGGCAATACGGTCTGCTACTAACTAAAATCAAACGGTATCTAAGAGAATGGAGAAGGATTATACAGGCAATAATGTAACATTTGCTCCAAAAATAAGGTGGATGCTTCTGAGGAGATCTGTTAGGGGGTTTCCTTCCCAAAACTCTGTTGACATCTGAACTGACTGGTAATAAAATAATCTCCCACATGAGGTGAAGAAAATGAAAATAGGTAAAGTCATTTCAGGAACAGAAGAAATCCCCCTGCAATTTAATTTTTGTACCAGTTTAGGAAGCTGAGGATAATTCATAGAGAAGAGCAGTAGTGCCACACAAGTCATTACAGCTCCAAGTCTTAGACTACAGAAAAATAAGAGAGCAGAATTGCTGTGAACACAGGAGGTTGAAAAATAAAACACAAAGACTGATGAAGAAACGTTATGTTCTTGCAGCACCCCAGACCCATTAAGTACTACACATGGATCTGAGCGAAGCCAACTGACAAAAACCAGGTTATATCAAAATCTAAATAAGGAGTCCAACGAAACACTGGTACTTTGAGCTAAAAGCTCAGTATCATCAGCCACAGTTTTAAAGCCTTTTTTAAAAAACAAAACAAAACCAAACCTTTAGAAAGTCTTCTCTCTTCTTCTGCGCCCCCCAAAAGTTATGTCATTGTGCACAACACACACACTAGAAGGCAGGGATGTGTTTCCTGGCTTTTGACACAGGCAGTGTTTTGGGGCAACGCTCTCTGGGAGGCGGGCAAGCCAACAGTGAGGAGGGATGAAGTCCCCTCCATGCTACAGTCACCTGTCTCCCTTTCCTCTCCCCAAATCCATCACTAACAATTCCTCTGCTCCACAGGTACCAAACAGATTTTTCCTTTCAGAAATGGCCCTCTTATTTGTAAACTGCAAGTAATGGTACTCAATTTATATTTAGCTTTGAAGATTTTAGTTTCTATTTCAGATCTATGAAAGGCTTATACATCTGAAAGCCAGTTTAACTTTTCCTGTTCTATTACCCAGTTTAACAAAAAGACTGTTGGTAAAAGTAGTGCCTTATCTTGCTGATGGAGTGGTGTGTTACTTTTCATGGGCCTTGTAGTCTAAAAAGGAAGAACAGAGATAATGCTGGAAAAAAAGCTGCTTTTTAACCTGCCACATTCTCCTTTGTCTCCCTTAGAGATGAGTTTAAAGAAGTTAGAAAAGGAGCTTCTGCCTTTCAATGAACTTAGCTGTACAGTGACCAACACAACAGATAAACAAAATGTTACTAGACTTCTGCTGGAGACAGCCCAGTTCAGGCAGACTAATAACATACTGTCCTGCAGGTGTCAGAGTTGTGATTTGAGAGCAGAATTTGCCTTTTCATATCCTGTATTGCCTCGTGTGTCACAGCTGTGCCCAGCTCTGCCATCCCAACAGTAAGATGAAATAAAGCGGCACAGCAGACACCTTGCCTATAAGCTTTTGGGGCACAAAAAGAGCACTTGCACTCAAAGACTTTCTTTGAGACAGAATTTCAGCCCTCCTAAATGGGAAAGTAAAGCTCTATGTTGTTTTGCCAGATCTGTGAAAAAAAAAAAAAAAGATATAAGTCCATTTCTTCCAAAGAGCCTCAGTTTCACTTTCTATTGGAGCAACATCTATACAAAAACCAAGTATATTCTTGACAAAATGTGAAACAAACTGCAACAACCTTTGAGCCAGTAACAGGGCTACCCACATGATAAAATTGCTACATATTCTCCAGCATTTCACTTGCATTCAGACTTTATCCTACTAATATTTCAAGCAATACAAGTCCAGATACTGACACACTGTAGTTACCCATATCTACAAAAAGATAAAATTAATTTATTATGACAAAAGCAGGGCATTCAAAAGTTGAAGAAAAACTGACCTTAGGAGAGTTCCTGTTCTTTGACGTCGGATTCAGCACCAAAAACCGAGGAGAGCTGCTATCACTGTCCAGGTCTTATAGAAAGTGACACCAGAAAGGAGGAAATGAGGCAGACCAGTCACTGCAGAAAAACTAAAGGCTCAGGGGGAATTCCAAGGAGGAAAATAAAGAGGAACCTCCCTTCTAGCAACCCCTGTAAAATAAGCAGTTACCTTTACCAGTCACTTGTCACCACTACAAGCTTGCACTTGTCACTAGTTAGGAACAGATCGATTTATTCTGTTGGAAACTAAAATTGGATGAGAGCCGGCAGTAACAATTTCCAGTGCACCCTAGAATTCTTCCTCTCCTTTTGTATTCCAGTTCAAATCTGTCCCAAAGTCATGATGTTAAGCAGTCCATCAGTAAGAATAAAGCAAGCAGCACGCAGACACTCATACTTTGCAGCTCCATTTGGTGTAACAGAAGTGAAAGTATTTCACATGTTCACAGACTCTGCCAATACAAAATCAGTTTGGTACCTTGTGCAAGTGTCTCTTGCCATTGGTCCAAAATGACAAGTAGGATGTACTATGAAACAGGAGCTCATCAATCTCATCTGGTTTACATATGGTGTTCAGGGTTTGCTTGTAGCAGCATCTGACAGAATGTTTACTCATCTAATCATCACTTACCCTGCCAGCACCTACCTGGCATAAGACAACCTTTCAAAAACCAACTTCATTCATGAGTGTTCTTATCAGGATGCCTATAGCTGCTTCTGTATGGCTCTGCAAGCTTATTTGCCTATTTTTCAATTTTTTTATCATGCATAGACTGACACAAGAATATATTCTCTTTCATAATTACTTTCTAAAGTGAGCAAATACTTCTTGTAGTATTATTCTATTGGCTATAGCTTACAACAAAAGTTCCACCAGAGTCTGAAGGGGAAAGGCAGGAAGTGGGATTTGATGAAGTCAATGACATCCAGGACTAGCTGCTTCAGTAAGGCAAGTTTTTAATCAGCTCCTTGGTAACAAATGGCTTCTGCAGAATGCAGCAGGTCCTATAAGCAAAGCAGCTGCTGACCTGTGTAAGCCTTTTCCTTTCGCAGAGGAGATCCAATTCCACCAGGTTCCATGAGAACAGGCTCACTGAGAAGAAATAAAGCTGTTTCCTTCCTGGGAGCAGCTGATCTGTTCCCAGTATTTACAGATATACAGGGCCCAGCCTGTGGTGCAGAGCACTAGCCTCTTCAGGGTCTCTAACCAGCCAAGCAGCTGTGTTCTTGGAATTCCTCTACGCACATTAGAAGAAAAGCAACATCCTGGTATAACAGCATTCAGAGCAGAAAATACTGAAAGGCTGCAAAAATACAGATTCCATATTTTAGTGCTAGTCTATAAAGGTAGTCTTAGAGGGAAAAGCAGACAGGAAAACAAGAGACTGTGGGACAGCTGAGGACTGCCTAAGCTTCTCAGGTGACCCATCAGCTTCCATGCTTCGATGTTTGCTGATACACAGCCCTACTGCAAAAGGAGGGAACAGAACACGTTGATTAGCATTGCAAGCACTGCAAAATGGATGTCAATAGTGCACTGTGCAAGAGAGGGAAAGCTGGGACTTCTTTGTCCAGGAATTGTAAAGATCTGTTTTGTGGTAGAAGAAATAGTTGCAAAACTATTAAGTAGTTAGAAAACTGCTGATATCAATCTGTTCCTAAGCCAAGTTTTCTTTGCAAGCCTTCTTCACAGTGAAACAATGATTGAACATAAGGCTGAAAAATTAACAAATATCAAAAAATAAGTCAGAAAATTTGCTTCAAAGGAAGCTGAAGTCTCTAATATAATTTGAGTCATTTTCTGGTGAATTACTGTCTTTGAAACCACTTTCTTTAAGCCCATCTCTACTACAAAATCTAGAAAACAGTGACAATGGTTGAACATGGGATCTTCCAGGGCTGTAATTTGCTCTCTCATGAACTGTCTTGATTTTTTTCCCCCCTAGAATTTCCTCTTGTACTTTCATCCATGCCTTGAGAAGTGATGTCCAATACTGTATCACAGTAGAGGAAAGAATTTATACCCCTCACTATGTTGCAGCCCAAGTTCCTTCCATCAGTTCTACAGGACCACTCCAATATTCTACTAAATATTTTTTTACTCTCCTTTTACAGTTGCTTGGTTTTGTAAAATTAATTCTGAGAACTATAATTTAAACTGAGGTTCTGTCATTTTACATAGGAGGGACAATATTAGGATTGTCCCAGAGCTATCCCTGTTCTCCAACATATACATCAATCCTCTGGTGGGTCAGACTAAAAAGTGAGTTTACTGCCTCAGAATTATAAGGTGTCTGCTTTTTTATATTTCCTGCTGCTCACTAAAAACCTCAGAACTCTTGAAACCAGCCTCATAACTCATTAAGTACCTCCCCTCCTTAAATCTGCAGCAGTCCTTTGTAGACAGTGCACTTTTGTTGCCTATAGACATCTGGAATCTAAAGTGGAGAGCAGTCCTCCATGTATGATTGAAAAAGACAAGAGATTTCCCTACATGAGTTGCCAGAATGTGCTGTGAACAAATGCTACTCAGCCTATCAATGGTTGGTATGTCAGTTGAGAAAAACTGAACTTATCAGGGCCTCTTTAATCTACTTTGCATTTCCAATTCTGCAAAAGATGGCAAAGGATGAGTTGTGTTATGGCCTAGCTATGAGAGTGGGTATCTGGTAGCTACCCTGACTTGGTGGATCTCTTTTTAGCTGCTCTTGTGTTACATTCTGCTCTCTTCTCTTCCCTACCTGCTCTCCACTGATGTACTTTGCACTATGCCACAATGCAATCTTAAAATGCAATAAACAAAAGTAAATCTTTAACAAATCAAAAAAGAAAAAAAAAACCCAACCTGATTTACCAGAAATGCATTTGCTTCCTGTTGGCTCATTATCTGTCATGTTTTGAGGCTTACTGCTCCAGAGGTTTAAACAATAGAGGGGAACCAAAGTGTTGAAGTATAGGTCCCATTTTCCCACAAAAGTCAGAGATATCTTCCTTGAGAGATCCTCTCTGTCTTTTTCATGGAGCAAGGCTTGATGGTACTCCTTGGATATCACATCTTCTTTCAGCATGAGGTTAAGCAATGCATGGTCATCACAAGCTGTAGCAGTTGAAAGAATCTTCCTTACTCTAGGCAGGATCTCCTTAAAGAGATTCATACCTGCAGCTAAAGATGTTTGAAGGAGGTCTGAGCAAAATCTAAACTGTTTCAATTAAAAAAAATAAATAAAAAAAATCAACTCAGTCAGCATCAAAAAGATGAAGTGAAAAAAAAAAAGTTAAGAGACTTTGGCCTGCAATAGCAGAGGTATTTCCTCATTTGATTAAGCCTTTAAATAACACTTCCAACAGCAAATAACTTCTTGATGAAATGACACAACAGCGCAATTCTTCCAAGCATTTATAAAACCTAATTTTCCAATCAGCAACATGGTCACCATAATTTGAAAAAATATTTATCCCATTAAAGAAGGATTGCTATAGGTAGATCTTTCTCTCCTAGCCAAGGTGGAGTGTGCTGAATCAGAACAGCACCAAAAGCTTCAGCACAAAACACATCCTCTGCAAGAAGGATAGGTTTAAAACTTGGACACTCTAAAAGTAAGATTGAAGATTAGGTTGTGAATAAATTCTGCTTCCATGAAAGTCAAATGGGTTAGAACCAGAGTAAAAATTCTGGGGTAAAAAATTATCCCAAGTCTGGCTCTGCTTTCTGCCATATCTGAAGTTATTAGGAAGAAAAATAACTAGGAAACAAGTTGGGCCTGACTTCCATATATTCTTATTCAAAGTTAACATAAACTCCAAGGGGTAGACACCTTAAGTTAAATTCCTTGAACAGAAGAGTTTAAGCCCCCAGTTTAAATAAGTAGCAAATCTTTCATACCACCAAACACTATGTTAAAATACAGCTCTAAACCTACTACAAACTGAACCTCAATTCAGCTCAAAACTATTAAGAAGTCTTTTTTAGTATTGCCTTCTTGAGTCATTTCTTGCTCTTCTGTTGTAGAGCTCAAGACTAGGCAATGTCTAATTAGGGTACTTCAGAGACTTCTAAATGCAATCAATAGTGTCTTAACTTCGTCATAAGAACATTTTCTGACAGGGAGTAAAATAAAGAAGGGATGCCTTCAGAGGGATAACTTCAAAAAGAAAAACAACACGAATTTGCAGTAAGAGCAGAGTAAAAGGAACACAGCAAATTATCTTGATCCGACCAGTAAAATGCATATCTATGAGTATTTTTTTCTTGTTAAGAGTGCAAAGATTATTAATCAGTCTTGCATATTGAGAGTGCCTGCACAACACAGAATAAATCTACAAAGCCAACATCAAAAGAGAGAATATCATTAGTTACTAGAACATTAACGTGTTTAATGTAAGCACCTCTGAGCCAAGCATGAACATCAGTCATGTTCTAAGCAAAAGTAAGGTATATAATTTATGAGCTGGGTTAACTAGATTCCATTAACATGGTTCTTATTCATAGTAGCTACGTCTGCTAACAATTTATTAAAGATGCAAAGTAAACGACCAGTTTTGCTGAGATATAAAAAAATACTGCAGATGAAACTACTTTTCACATATATACAACTTTTTAAAGGCAATGTTTTACATTTCCAGTTCTTTGATAATGAATGTGTGTTTTGTGAGGCTCAAATACATAAAAATATCTAAAATTAAACAGGTTCTACTCAGTACTTCCTAATGCTCATTTATTTTCCTTATGCCTGTTTAAAACACTCAGCTTAATGATCTGCCCAATTTTTTGCAGTGGCTTGTGTTTAGGCACTGCTTGGGGAAGAGTACTTCAGTGTTTGAGAATAGAAGCAACAGTGTTATAAACATGGCAGTGGCTAAATAAACAGTTACCAACTACTAACAATTCAGTTTACACTATAGCTTTTTTCTACTTTGCTTTTAGATACCTGATTCTTATAGCAGATAGATTGTTATTGTAGATAAGGCCAAAGTAAGGGAAAGGGGGCTACAGTGGCTTAAGCTTTGAAAACTTGGTTCAAACTGCTACAGTCCTAATTTGCAATTTTAAGAAAATAATTACATTATTTCTATTTCTGCTTCTGTTTTTACATTTGTTTAAGTAAAAAAAAAAAATTCTTATTATCTTGACACCAGATGAAATCTACTCAGGCTCATGACATGCCCAGATGCCAGGTACTGAAGGATGTAACCAGGCCTATATTGGTACACTTTCAGCTGCTTCACTACCACTAGGAAAACCAGAGAATTGCATTGCTAAGATTTTACAAAGATTATTTGGATTTCAAAATTAGCTGTAGACTTTGGGCAGCGTCATATTTACTTAGAAGTGATACTTCCCCTCAACACAGAGAAATCAAAAGCACGGGTTCTCCTTTTTAACTAACTTTCCTCTTTAAAATGTGTCATAGCACAAACAGTGTGTGTGAAAAAGAGAACTAAATCAGGCTGTATATTTTTACTATTTGTTGCTGCTCATGTTGCTATTGTTTACCAATTTCTATAGGTAAAGCATGTCTTTTCCTTTGGAGTTTGAGAGGAAGACTACTATGATGATCCTTAAAAAGAGAGACAGCTGCTATGAAACATCATTCTTGTCTACATAAGCTGTGTCAGTTAAAGAGAATCCTTAGAAAAGGAAGGGAAGTTGTGCAGTTGAATACATACATCTGTGAAGCAAAGCAGTGAAATGCTGATGTCTATATATTATATAGGCTTGAGCCATTACAAGCAGAAAGTAGGGAAATTTATTAAATAGACTTCCCAGACTATGAAAAATTGCTCAGCCAGCACTACATCAAAACTACTCAGCCTAGACAGAAGGAATCCCAAACAAAAAATCTAGTATTGAATCCAACTTATGGCCAGAGATACCAAAGATACTGGCTGACTGGAAAACTGGAGCTTGAATATAGAGCCAACAGCTCAGACAAGATGAAAGGAATTTTCAATAACGTACAGTTCAGTCATAACACTAATAATTAATACTAATTTAGTGAAATCAATAGGGACTTTGCAGTCCATGTCCATGAGCATTTGAGAACACTGCTCTCAGTGAATATCCAGTTACCAGCCTACATCCTCAGTGAACATCTAATTACCAGTTTATCCCCTAACTTTGTTACCTTTTACAAAGCTGGACTGTAGGAACTTACTTTGGGTCAGTCTTAGAATGGAGACTTTGGTTACCAATGTTTTATCTTTTATTGTGCATACACACTTTCACACAGAATTTCCTAAGTAATTCTGCCAAGGTTTACAGCTCTTAATGTAAAATCTTTTACGTCTATTATGAAGATGACTTCCTGTAGGAAAGTAAAGGTGTGATATTATGGAGGATGTTTTGAAAACAAAAGGTCTGTCTTTTAGATTGCAGAGTTGTTTTTTTTCCCCCCAGTGCTTGTTTTTAAAACTATCCGATCAAATATTTTCCCTGCTTCCTCAGAAACTAACTGTGCTTCCATTGATGCATAAAACTCCTTCAGCATCCTTCTGCACCTACATGTCATCACCCACCATACTGCTTCCCAAACTCTATGATGAGCCTCTGTAGAGCAGCATGAACACTGCAGGTGAGACATGGCACAGAGCCCAAGGTAATGCACTGCAATACTGCTGGTCATAGTGGCATTCCCCAGAACACAATTTTCTCAAAAGATGCTAGGAACTCAAAAGGTTGGGAATTTCCAGCCCAGCAGGTGCAAAGAGAGATTAGGGTCTCAAATATTTGTGGTCATTCAGAATCTCACAGAACTTTGGACAAGCATTCTCAGAAGGCTGATGGAGCAAGGCAGGCTGAACAAAAGACTGCTCTGCAAAATCCTGATAGACTAACTTAAAAAAGGCATTTCTGCAGAAATTACCTTGGTTTCTACCTTTATTAGGATGGGATATCCAAGTTTGCTGCCAGTCTGCCACAAACATCCAATGGAATTCTTCCATTTCTCTAAAATATGAGTTTAAAAACTCATAGCCCTTGCATTTTTAACTTAGTAACATAAATAATAGTAACAATATAACAACATCAATTTGCCAGCCTAACTTGTGGAGTCCAGATTCATTGTTGTGCCAAGTGGATACAGCTACCACAAAGTTCTCTGTGGAGAATTAGGCAAATACATGAAGACAAAGACATGAGGCTGTTTTCAGAAGCAAGGTATCAAACATTTTCTAAACTATCTCTGTGTTGATAGGCCTGCACTTAAAGTTCTACCACTTCCTCACCTGAACATCAGTGATTCATTACTTTCACTGGCACTAGTACACTATGGTACATGCTAGAACTTTCCAGTGAAAAAAACAAACCTGAAACAACTAAAAATTAACAAAACATTTCTGGTTTGGCAATATTTTGCTAACGCACTGCTGATTTATAAGCATGCTGTTATCTTATGAAATGCACAGATCTCTTGGCAGCATATGACAGTATTCATCTTGTTAACATAAGGACTTGTCATTTATCTATAGCTGAGTGCAATAAAAAAAAGGAAAAGAAAAAAATTCATTTCTGTTACTACCACTGGACTTGATATAACTAGTCCAGTACACTGGTACATTGGAGCATGTGACAAAAAAACTCCTCTGTAGACTGGTGCATTGGAGCACGTGACAAAAAAACCTGTAATTCCCCTTATGCTGAAATCAAATAGAGCAAGAATGGGAAACAGAATACAAATGCAAACCCAAACCAATAAGGAAAAGGACGTGTGCAAAACCACAGTCTGTGTGAAGTTTCAGAATGATGGAGACAAGAAAACTGGGTAAAAATACTACACTGACAGTTGAAGAAACCATATATTTTAGGGGCTTCCCTAGAACATTTCTGATTTTTGTCAACTAAAACACACAACAGACACAAAAGACACTAAAATCCACATCAGACAGCAGTTCTATCTTTAGTCACTTGAATAAACCGGCACTTACCATGACTTTCATTCCAGTAGGTGTGCTGCTACTCTTGTAACTGCAGACAGTGAATGTGGTATCACAGACACAGTCACCTCGCCTTCTTTTTCAGGAGCTTCAGGTCCATGTTTCTGCAGTCCTGCAGCGTGGTCTCTGGGCTGCTCTGCCACGGGGAAGGGGAACTCTCGAATCCTTCTGCTGAAGCTGCTCTATCCTGCATAAAGGATGAAAGCCAGTTAGTACACCCTCTGAGAAACAAACAGGTTTGGGTCCTTGCCCTTCTCCTGAGGTTTATTTCAATATTTTAAGTTGGTGATTTTTTACATATTTTAAAGATGTGCAGATCATTAATTCAGGCCCATTCATAGGAGAAACAAATGCTTCACCCTCCAGTTGGGGTGTCAGGCAGAACAGCTTTCATGGAAACAGCTCCAGAGGCCTCCAGTACAACCCAGAGTTTCCTCCTCTTGTAAGCTGGGAGGTTGAGGCTTGTCACTTTTCAGGCAGCAGAGGGAATTGTGGCCTCTTCCCAAGCACCGCTCCATTGTAGAAGGTGCTCACAGGCCACAGACATGAGCCTTCCTTTTGGTTTTGGCAAAAGAGGCTGGACCCCTACCTCCAAGAGAGGTTCAGAGCTGTGTACTGCATATAGAGCAAGTTACCTCCAGCAGCACATGGCATATCTTGTAAAGAACATGCAGTCAACATGACTGACCTCGTTCCAAGCCACTTAATGTTCCTGTGGCTTATATGGGGATCCAGCTAAAGCCCAGTCCTGAGCACCTCTGCCTCTTTGTATGAAGCCTACAGAAACAATATGGATTTTGTGAATTTTAATTCCTTGGACACTCCTTCAAGCTCTCTGTGACTGAGTACAAGGAATTTCAGGGAGCTGAAGCTATTCAGTGAATTAGAAAAAAAAAAGTGTATTAACAAATTGAGGAAAGATACTATTAAACAATAATGCTGTAGAAGCAAGGACCACAGCCTGCTTCACAAAAGTGTGCAGGTCAAGAGAATTAAGAACTGTAGGCACAGGCTTCTCACTTCATTGCATCAGCAGATTAGGAAATTTTTCTTACTTCTCTTTTTTTTTGTGTTTTGTCTATATTCTACTGTTTTCTGAGAAAGTTATTGCCAGGGGTGGTAACCCTCCTGACACCAATTTAGAATAAGAACAACAAATGCAAGCAAATATAGCAAAAACTGCTTAACCACAGCTTCCACATCAAAAGATGAAGTAGATATTCCCAGTGAAAGCAGTGGTGGAGGAATTGTACAGCAAGCACCTCAGGAATCTGAACAAGACTACGTAGATATTACTAGCACGAAGAAAAAAACATAAGCTAATGAATAAGCAGCTTACAGCTTTTATAAGCAATTTCAACTTTTGTTTTTGCAGACAAAACAGTAGAAGCAACAGTACTCAATTTTTTGTATTAAACTCCTGTTGCACTAAGTTTCTCAGCTGTTTGATAACCCTTAGGGTCTTTTATTTAATAGGTTTAGATTACTTTTATATATATATATATATATATATATATATATATTTTCCCCCCTCAGCAAGCCTATGGAGGCTTAAGTCAGGAAAGGTAATGGATACTTCTGTGAGTGTGTACAGGCCTTTTAAATTCACATAGCAAAGGAGGGAAAGGACACCAAGCACCTATTCTGGTGAAATCAGAGGACTGCCACTCTGGGAAGTGGATCCTATCCCTGCTTACCACAGTGGATCTATGAAGTCACTTAAACCAAACTTCTGACAGGTGTCCAAACAGCCCAAGTTCCTTATTTTTGGAGTTCCCAAACTGAAAAATAAGAGATGATATGCAGAAGTAAGAAGTATCAAGAACTGCAGCTGAGAAAGTCTGAAGCCTTGAACATAAATATATATATATATATAAGCGCTAAACACACTAAGAAGTCTGCATCCAAATGTTGGGAAACAAAACACCCCAAGCAGGAAGAGGGCTGAGGACTTTGCTTTGCTCTGCCTTTGTTTTGGCTGTTCCTAAGTGACTACTGCACAGTCTCAACAGAAAAAGATACTGAAGTAAACTCAATAATTGCAAAGCATTTTATCTCACAGGTAACCACACTAGAGATTCCTACAGCATGAGTTAAATAAGGCCTAAAGCCACACAATGAATACAGAGGGTAAAATGAGCTATTTAATAGAAGTTTGTAATATTTTCTTGATTTTTTCCTAACTGAAAGGAATACAGATACTACTGCACTTCTTAGAATCAAAACTAATTACTGTGCAATCATGGGTATTTATACTACTCTCCTGAGATACTCAAAAATTATTTTTAGTCTCTTTAGACATAACTGAATGAAGGTTCAACACAGCTTTTTTTTTTTTTTAATACCAATTTATACTTAGGGCCCAAACCTCTTCAGCACTGACATATCTATAGGTTACCCTTTTCTTACTGGTTGCAGAACTTGATCTCTACTCAGAGTGTATTGCAGCTAAAAGACACTATCCTGACCTGTCAAGTAAATGCTGCGGCTTCTCCCCTGTTAATAGAGGGCTGACAATTACAACAATACAGGTATGTACAGCCAAAAAATTCCACAGAAATTTGTTCTGAGCCAAAGCAGAAAATAATCTTTTACAAATTAATTAGAAGGTGATGCTATTAGAAAGCAATGTTTGATACCTTCTCTAATTTGGCCCATCTCCTCAAAAAGCAAACATTTTATTGAACCTCCAACAAACCCAGAAAGGGTACCTAATGCGAGTCAGGTAAGAGTTATTCTTGGATTAACAATATTTTTCAATATTCAGAGGAACAGACCACTTAACTGTAAACACCACTGAGATACTTAAACCAGAGCACCAACTGTCCACAAGGATATAAAAATATCTATAAAAATATCCTTGTGGAGCTTACGGGGCAGGTCCCTGATACCATGCCAGCGCAAGATTCTGGGCAACGCTCCAAAGAAAGAGAGAAATCGGCTGACTTCATGTTAATCACGTGAATAAAATGCCATGTTCGTCTTGGGAGGAGGTTCTATTTACTGTTGATACGGAGAGACAGAGATTTCCCAGTTATTCATACCAAGCCTTTGGCACTGATAGTGCTGTATAACAGGAAGGCCGTTGTTTGTTCCGGGAAAAGGGTTGCCTGTAAGGTAGTGGCAAGTGCATGACAGCAAATGATACAGTTTTGAACTATTTTAGGCTATGTATTTCAGTCAGCAATTAAATAAAATCTTAATATATTTCATAAATGGTCAAGGTTTTCCTGTATACAAACCTGAAAACCAAACCACAATTCATAAATTCAGTGTACTGAATTTGGTGTCTTTAAAGTTTGTGTTGCTGAAGCAGTATTTGAGGTTTTACATCACCTTTAGAGTGCTGCTAATCTTTCCAACGTTCAAATAATTTGTAGTTAAATCAGAAAGCTGAAAAAATGTTGAAAATAGGACAGTTTGTTGTGTGAAATCCTAGAAAATACATCCAAGCAAAATCTCATTAGAAGTTTCCAGTATTTCTTTTAAAACAAGGAAGAATGCTTTTCTAATCATCCCAAAATGAAAAAATTCTTGGTTTGACCAATGATTCCTCTAGTGACCAAGGATTCTTTCTAGCTCTTAATTTGTTCTAAAAGAAAATTATAACCCATACAATACCTTGAATAATCACACAACATAATTTGACATATTATTTTAGAGAACGTTACTAAAATCATTTGCATGGTATAATGATAGCCTTCTGGGGGATATGGGGAGTTTAAGAAAACAGATAATCCCCACAGGGAATCAGTGGAGACAAGCACTGGAAGAAGGGAAAAGTAAAGAAACAGTTATCTGTTTTAAAATTAAAAACCAAAACAGAGGTTCTGTTTCTTTTGTTGTTATATTATTTCACCTCTAATGGAATCAGTTAGCAGCACCAGCGTAGATAACTAATGTTGTGGCACACTAATCGTCACCTCTCCCATAGAAGCAAGTACTGTTTTATTGGATAAGGAACACAGTTATTTTCTGGTGACTCAGAACAAAAATTTTCTCAGGCAAAACAGCAACATTACAGGATGACTAAATTCAAACCATCAGGCTCACTGGCAGAACTGTGCTAAGAGGTGAAAGAAGAGACAATACAGTAGCTGAGATGGATAATCTGTCAGTCAAGAAGATGTGAAACTTCTCTCCACTGCTTAATGCTTCTGCCAGTGCAGTTCCAGGAGCTGCTTCTGACTCAGAAGCCACTTACAGTTGAGTAACTGTTAATCTGTTGCTCGTACGCAGAAATGCATAGTGATACAGTAAATGAAGTAGAGCTCAGCTTCAAGTATGCACGTAATTATTTAATAATTGTAGCTCATGATAGTTCTCAAAGAGTTTATATCTTCATTAGAAGTGAAAGTCTACTTAAATGTTTTAATATTGTAGGCTATTGTGAGTCGTCCCTTCAAATTACAGACGGCCTACTCAGTCTTTTAGTACCAGTCTGCTGTACTCACTGACATACTATAAAGTGTTGTTTTAACACTATCGAGGCCAAAATATGACCACAATATTAACATTATTAGTCATAAAATACACCTTTCCCCACTACAATTACAAATCCTATTAAGAACAGCTCTACCTGTTTTTCTGATGCATTAGGTATTGTCTTGCTCTAATAACAGGTTTTGCACAAAGCTACTTAAAATTGGTTTTGAAGTGTCCACCTTAGTAACTTCTGTACTTACTCAACAGATGCGTTTTGGTATACAGCAGAAAATGGAAGTTTCTACTAAACAAAGACAATGGGCTGAATGTCTTCGAAACAGGGTACTCTGTACAAACAGTGCATGCCTTCCTAACACTATGCCCTTGAAGAGGAGTTAAGACTGATGAGGAGTTGAAGGAAATACACTAACTACTGTTGTCTTCAGCCTTGAGTGTTAATCAGAAGGAGTAAACTGAGAGTAGAAAGCACTAATTGTTTAAACTTACTGTGAATTTACCTCACTAACAGACAAAATACCCTCCCCTAGGCTGGAAAAGCCCCCTGAGTGATGAAAACCAGAAGCGTTGTCACTGTAAATGGAAGCGAGGAACTAGTTAACCAGTCACACAGGCACAGGGTATGGGTACACTGCGAGATAAAGTAATTCTGCATACTTTGGTCTATTAAAGAAATCCTGTATCACAGGGAAGGGGGTGCTGGCTTTGTGGAGTTACCACCTAGCACCCCTTTCTGCGCAGAACTGGGATAAAATACCTCTGCGCTGTGTGTGTGTATGGGCATCTCGCACACCGGGTAAACGACCCCACTTTTCCGACAATATTCTGGGGTAGTTAGGTGTTTTAGAAAAGCTAGCAGCTAGTCAGATCTACAAATGACTGTGATTTACCAGATCTTCCTTGATCCTCCATACTTAGCTGACTGGACTAGTTCCCCCCGTTATTGTGAAACCCTTACCCGCATCCTGAGGCTGAGTCGTCTCATTTCATTTTCCTCCTTCCTTAACTCTGCTGCATAATCCATCTGCAATTTAGACAAAAAGAAGAGAAATATTTAACTAATGGGCTGAGTTACCCACATTGCGTTACACTAGTAGTGCAGCCACAGTATTACAGTCTACCGGACTGCTCCTCGAAAGCTGCATCACAGCAGGGGCACAGCGCCCACCGGGAGCACGGACAGCGCCCCGCACTTGGCCCAGTGCTGGCAGGACAACAGGCTATGGGCATCCACTGACGGGATATGCAGGCGTGTGTCATATTTATACATGTATGCTCACCTTTCTCTCCATGACTTTTAGGGTCTGGAGCTCCTCATCGGACGAGGAGCGGCTGAGGGAACTGGGGGGTTCAGTCTGGAGGCGGCTGAGGGGAGACCTCATTGCTCTCTGCAGCTCCCTGAAAGGAGGGGGTAGTGAGGGGGGTTCAGTCTCTTCTCTCAGTTAACAGTGACAGGATGAGGGGTGATGGCCTCAAGTTGTGCCAGGGGAGGGTTAGACTGGATATTAGGAACAATTTCTTCACTGACAGGGTTCCTCAGCACTGGCCCAGGCTGCCCAGGGCGGTGGGGGAGTCCCCGCCGCTGGAGGGATTTCAGAGCCGTGTAGATGAGGTGCTGAGGGACATGGGGCAGTGGGGACTGGGCAGTGCTGGGTTAATGGTTGGACTGGGTGAGCTGAAAGGTCTTTGCCAGCCAAGGCTGTTCTGCGGCTCTGATCTTCAGCACAAGACCCAAGCAGCCGTGGCCAGCGGGGCCGGCCAGAGGGCTCTGGTTCCACGGAGCACGCGGGCTCCTCAGGCCCGCAGCGCGGCCCCCTCACCAAGCCCGGCTGGGTGCCCCGGCCTGGCACCGGCCACCGCCGAGAGCCGACAGGTGATGGGGAGGCGGGCGGCAGCTAACGGCACCCCGGGGGCCAGGGAGGAGGCAGCTCTGCCCGCCGGGCCCGGCAGCAGCAGCTGAACCGCAGCCGTCCGGCTCCCACGCACTGCCGAGCCCCGGCCGCGGCCTCTGAGCGAGCGGCAGCCCCGCGGCCCGGCCGCCCCTGGCAGGCGGCAGCCCGGACCCTTTTCCCTGGAACACCTCCCGGCCCTGGCAGCTGCCGCGCCTGGCAAGCGGGCGCGGGGCGGGCGGCGGCGCGGGATGAAGCAGGTAGCGGCGCTGGCGGGCGGTGCGGCGGGCGGGCGGCGGCGCGGCTCCCCCGGTCCCTCCCGCTGACGGGCTCCCCGCCGCAGGCGCTGGTGGACGACACCGAGGATGTGTCCCTCGACTTCGGGAGCGAGGAGGAGCTGGAGCTGCGGAAGGCGAAGATCAGGTAACGGCGCGGGGAGCGCAGCGGGCCGGCCCCGGCGCGGAGGCCTCAGCGGCCGCCTGAGGTAACCGGGCCTGGGCAGCCCGTGCTGCTCTGATGTGCTGAAGTACAAGAAGCTCCGTTTAAACACTGAATTCCTGTTTTTTACAGGGAGGGTGGCCGAGCGCGGGCACAGGCTGCCCGGGGGGCTGGGGAGCCGCCGGCCGAAGGCGGCCCGGGGCTGGAGCAGAGCAGGCAGAGGCCCTGCCAGCCCCTCCGCTGCTGCGAGCCGCCGGCTCGGCTGGCCCTGTCCTGCCACTGGAAACAAATGTGACATACCCAGACCCAACAGGTCACCAAAAACCCCCAGAAGCAAACCCAACCAATTTTTGTTCGAGCTGGAGAAGTGGAGAGGGCTGTCCAGCACAGGCAGCTGTGCAGAGTGCACTGCACACCCAGCTGAAGGGAAACAGCAAGTTATTTACAGTCAGACTGTCATGTTCTCCTGCCATGGGATGTGGTGTTACGTGGAATATAGTGTCTCATCCTTGTAGCTGTTACCTAAGAAAACCCAGCCCATGATCCAGGTCAACTGTCGGGTTAAGCAGCCTACTCGCATGTTACCTGAGGTGTCACTGCAGCTCTGACCACACCGAGGTCACAGGTGACAGGGCTGTTATTCGTCACTGGCTTTTGAAGAATCTCCAAAGTCTGTAAGGGGAACAGTTTTACATCAAAATGAATTATACATGTGCATGCATTCATCAGTAATGTATATAATCAGTTTTGATTTATATTGCTTTCTTCCCTTCCACCTTGCCTCAGTTTGCTCTGGTCCATTACAATGTTAATATTTCTCATAGGGGTAAACAAAGAAAAATAAGAGATGTTAAGCCTAACACAAATGTTGTCCAAGATGTGCAAACAAGAAATCACATAGCTTTACAGTACAATCACTCTGTTTTTCTAGTGTCTGGGGAAGCATTTCAGCCCTTCCAGGGCATCAGACTTCACAACTACATGATGAGTCAGGCATGACACAAGATTAACATTCCCAGAGTCGCTTTATTTCTGTACTTTAGCAGCAGCACACATTTTAAATCAAGGTTTATATTTTGGTGCAGTCTTGGATAACAGAGCCTAGAGGATTAAATTAAATTGGGAAATACAGATTAGGAGCGTCTCTTGAGCCTGACAGCCACAGATTCAGTCTCTGGGACCAGACTGCAGTTGACATGAAGTGAAACCACCCTGTCCACAGCATGAGTTACTTTATTCTAGAGATCTGTTCCTACTGGTTCACACTACCTGATAACATAGATGAAGTATCAGTAAACCATACTGTTAAGTATCCACACAAAGGAGATCAATTATTTCACTAGAGACTGCTCTTCTTTCTTGCCCACATTGTGACAATACTAAAAGATAATCTCATACTGAAAAACCTTCTGCTATAGAATATAGAAATGAAACTCCTTACATGGTTCACACAGAAGTTTGTTTTTATATCTCTGAAGAATCTCATACAAACAAGCCTGGAACACACCCATGTGCTGCAAAATTTTATTGTTTTACTAGAGGACATAACTTGTTATCAATCACTTGTCTTTAACTTTACCCAAATTTTATATATCTCGAACTTGGGTAGAATTTGCATAAGCTATGACATGTGCTTTTGCAATTCTCCAAGGTATATGCAAGTGCTCCTTAGAAGAAGGTATGTGGATAGTGATTTGGTTAGGGGCTACTTTCATAAGAAGGTTAGGAAAAATATAACTTGTACCATCTTTGCAGTTCATTGCAGTATCAGAACATTTGATCTGGAACAGTTAGGAGCATATGATCACTTCTTTTTCAAATCAGCCAGGTAACACAAGATGATCAAGCCAGAAAGCCTGTTTGTTCAAAATTTGCCTAGATATATTGGAAGTACCAGACAGAAATATAAAAAGCAGCATATAGAGTGCTGCCGTGGTACTTGTGAGCAGGTACTGGGAACGATCCTCCTGTGGTTCCATGGTATACCTTAGAGTTGACCCAATTTTATTCCTTAATATGGGATGCAACTAAATTCATAACAGCTCATTCCTATCCTAACAGGCATCATGCTTGCAGAGGGAATGGGGGTTATTTAACAAGATGAATAGTAATCATTTAGCCTCAAGGCTCCAGCTCTACACTACATGGGCATTTAGATGCAATAGGGTAACTCAAAGTCCAAGCAAGTGGGTTGCTATGCTTTCAGGAGCAAGTGTATGCCAAGCAGAGCCAGTCCAGAGTTTTACTTACCTTTATTCTTTACTGGATTTGAATGCAAAAAAAGAGTTATCATGTTTTAAAGCCTATGCTGCCTTCCATTAGTACAAGAAATCATGTTAGCTTATACAACGATTTCTTAACACCATTGTATTTCTGGAAATTGGCTTTAAAAAAAAAATTATAAATTGCAATTGAATTAAATATAAATGCATTCACTTAAGAAAAACTCTAAAGCTTTTTGCTTCAAAAAGGATGCAGATGGTTTAGCTTCAGGTTTTAAAGGACCATTTTATCTATCTGGGATTATATCCTTGTTAAAAATGTTGTTCCTATATGAGAGGAGCTTTAAGTTTCATCTGATGGCTGTGAATTAGGAAAACACATTTGTTCTCTTAAGTGAGGAAATGAACTATTTACTTACTGGATTATGTTAGTTTCAGGTTTGTTTTTTTTTTTCCTTTTCTCTTTAAGCACAGACATTTATTGAGACTGAGTTGTCCAAAGAATGAGGTGCAAGTTTTGATATAAATCTGTATTCCTCCCCCAGGACAAGAACCTGCAAGTCTGTTTTTGGCTTGGCTAGCCATATCCTTGTGAGAGGACTGATATTCCATAGTCTCAAAGTGTTTAGCACTGTAATAAATGTGAGCCTCTTGCTCAGGTACTGGGTTGTTTGCTGTATTTTAGTAAACACCCTTCAGAGTCTGATACTGGAACAGATTCAGCATCCAAACAGTAATTCATCATCTGACTTTCAAAATGAAATACTACTTCTCCAAAGTTACTTTCACATTTGAAGCGCTGACATAGTTATAAAAGCTCAGTTCAACCCGATGCACTTTAAGGGTGTGATCTATGCATAGCTTGTGTTGATGTAAGATACTACTGGTAATGGACTCTTACATCTTGAATAAGATCAAGACTAGAAGTAGCAAAACACTGTTTTTGACAGTTCACAATATTCCACCCATCTCTTTATGGCAGAAAATGCTCTTTTCGCTTAAAATGTCACGTGTTTAGTTTTAAGTCAGAAGAAGTTTTTGGAAAGTTTGAGGTTAGCACGGGCATGGTCACGAGTAAATGTAAGCTACAGCTGTGTGTCATTCATGCTTCCCCAGTCATGTGTGTGTAGTACTACAAGCACAGTATCACCATTACAGAATAGATAACTACTAGAACAGCTAACCAGCTACAGAATATTACAATAAAGATATAAATATAATAAATTATAATTTGTTCTAAATTAAGTTTATAATAATTGTATATATATAATTTTGTTATACACTAATAGAATAACAAATTTAATAGTTGAATAGTTGATTATGACATAGGCCATACTACTGCTAATTGTTTACAGAGGTAAAGGAGCTTGATGAGACAACTGCTGACTTAAAAAAGCCATCTTATTCAGAAAAGAAATTTTATTCACTCAGCTTCAAGGAAAGAAGCTACTTAAATGTGATAGCCTCTAGTTAATTGTCACTTTAGACTAATTAACACAAATACAACTATATAGAATAAGTTTCTCTACTTGGCATATTACCCTGAAAATTCTACTGTGCTTATTATAGCATTCTAGGCTCCAGATTTTGTTCTGTCTTTGACATGAACACCACATTCCATCTTCTAGCTTCAGACTGAAGGTTGGCTATTGGAAATACTATTGCTTTGGTAATGGAGATATACATCAACATAGGAAATAAGGGCAGCTACAAACCAAAACACTGTTACAGGCTAGAAATAGTTGTGTTGTACTACACTGTTCACAAATAATGTAACATTCCTTCTTGTCCCATAACTTCCTAAGTGTCTGTGGTTTTTTTTTTTCCTAGGCACCCACTGGCCACCTTTTTCCACCTGTTTTTCCGAGTGAGTGCTATTATTACCTACTTGCTGTGTGACTGGTTCAGCAACAGCTTTGTTGCCTGTTTTGTCACTATTCTCCTCCTTCTATCCTTTGACTTTTGGTCAGTTAAGGTAAGATGACCCTGAATAGTAATTACCTTTGAAACTATTTTGTATGCCATTAAATAAAACAGAAAGGAAATATCTACACTGTATATACAAAACCACTGTGATCTCTTGCTTTATTAAATGTCTAGCCCATTTTAGTTAAGACATTTATGTATTTTAGTTCCTGTTTATCACCATGTTCTCTGTGGCTGATGGGAGCTACTAATATGGTGAGAAAATTGCCTTGCCATAGGTAGACTTGTTTGTATGCTTTTCCCCTTAAAAAAAGTAATACTGGCTTTCAGTAACGGATGCCAAAGGATGTCCAAAGCTGCAATACTGTGCACAGACCCAGCACATGGGCCCTGCAGAAGGCTCTTAGGAGCCCAGCTATGGCATCAGTACCCCAGTCACATGAAGGTGGGCCAGGCCAGCCCAGAATCCTAGGGGCTCCACAAGGCTTTTGTTCTGTCCAAGGGAAGCATTGATGCATCTCCAGTATACTGAAAACTAATAGTATTCATCCTGGTGCAGAAATGTTTTCTTAATTTGTTTGATTCCATGCAGCTTATTTGCTTATAATTCATCTTCCACTTCTTCAGTTTGTTTTTCTTCACAGTTCTCCTCTCTTACTGAGGAAGTTTTTCTGTAGGGGGTTTCTCCAACTGACTTAGAAAAGATACATTCTATAATTTCTTACCTAAATCAGTGTTATCATGCTAATTATTGTATTAGAAGAAGAGAACAGGCATCTAAATTTGTGTTAACTCATCCATCCTTAATGACTGTTGTGCTCAGGCTGGCACAGCTTTTAGAACTAGTTTTAGTATTTGATAAAAGAGTACAGTTTTCAGACATGCTTGGGTTTTTTTTTTAATGTTAGTCTGACAAGTGAATTATGCAACTGATTAATGCAAATAATTGTTTCTGTCACTAGAATGTGACAGGAAGGCTCTTGGTTGGTTTGCGTTGGTGGAACCAGATTGATGAAGATGGAAAGAGTCACTGGGTGTTTGAAGCAAGAAGGGTGAGTATGTTAATGGAAGGTGGCACAGGACAAACAGAATCCACAGGAAAGCTTGGAAAGCTGATACTAAGTCAAATAAAGTAACATAGAGCACTGTGTTACAGTTTTCATCCAGCTTCTCTAGAAGATATATAGACACTCAGTTCCAAGCACAAAGGATTGTCACATCCTCAAAGTGTTCAGAACAAAACTGATCTTGCAACATTGTCATCATACAAATCAACAGAATAAATACTCATAGCATGGTACTACCAGTATGAAATGCTCCTGGTAGTTCCATTTTATTTTCTAGTGAGAATATTTTGTAACAAACACAACTTCCCGTGGTTAATCCCAATGCAGAACCCTCTTCAGGAAAGATCCATGTTGAAAGCAATGCTGAATAGTTTAAATTCAGTATTTTAAAATGCATATTTTATTGATGCTCATAAAATACAGTAGGGAACAGAACCTGGCTCACAGAGCATTCTGATACTGCTAGTGCTCCCCCAAACACCCTGAGCAAAAAAACTATAAAATGGCACTTGGCAGCACTGCCATGGTCAAGACTGGAGGTTTTTTGCTTTCACTTGCTAACAGGAGCCCGGCAGAACAACTCTTCAAGCGCTGCTCAGTAGGACCTTCCTTCCAAGGCAACCTAGCTGTGGGCATCGCCTGGGAGCTGAGCGCTGTGTGCAGCGCCCCCTGGCAGCCTGCGGGCTGTGCGGTGGGGGTGCGGGTGTGCAGGGGTGCAACCGGCAGAGCCTGGCTACACACCAGTAAGAGAAAAACACGTTAACATTCTTGTAACCTAAGTGACACCCAAAGAGAGAATATAGGCAAGCCTGCATGAAAGCAAAGAAGCCAGAACACAAAGAGCTTTCTTAGCACTTAGAAGCAATGGCATCTATAAAATGACCTCCTGACCTCAAAAGTATTGTAAAATGAGCAAGCCTAGTTCACCTGTTACAGTTTGTTAATTCTAGCCTAGAAGTACAAAGTTGACGTATCTGTATGGGCTAAAGCCTTCCAAAAATTATGGAAAATGGTAGCTTGATTAATGTGGAAATCATAGAACCACAAGAAGAAACATATAATTAGAGTGGGCTGTATTTTTGTCATGGCTTATCCATGACAAATACATCGTCATGGCAAGGTCCTGGAATACATATGATTCTCTTACTGTCCTGAGTCAGGCATTCCCTATTTCCTTTGCCAGCACTCTGGCAACTTTTTAGGATTTCTGCATTTATGGGTGAATTTGCATAGAAATATTCCAAGTCACTCACCAACAATAAGCAGCTAATTCCTGGTGCGCTCCTGATGCAGCAGAGGTTCACCCCTGAAATCCTAGCTTCTGCTGAGGTTTCACTGGAAGAAAACCAACTCCTACACTTACATTCCAACATCACAACTGCTCTCCTCCTTGGGATGACTGCAGCCTTTTGTAATCTCACTCATCAAGTTAACTAGGTCTTTTAGGTGCTGTGTTCTCAGGTGCATTGGCTTTCTTCTCCTAAATAGTGCTAATGCAGTGTCACTGTTGAGCAATTTGTCAATAATTCAGAATACAGGTGATTAAACCCTTTTATTGACTCAGAATATCTATCTTTTTCTGTAATTGTGAAAGCACAGAACATTATTCTCTGAACTTCTGCAACATCACTGGTTTAGAGAGTACATAAAAAAACTAAACACACCTGGTAATTATTGCATCTTGCAGGGTTTTCTTAGGCAAGATAGAGTAACTTAACCATATTTACAAGCTGGATGCCATTGTCTGCCTCATGATGGATGGATGGATGAGTTTTATTTTTACATGGAGAACTCAAGATACTGAAAATGAACTAAAAGGCTTTTTGGTTTTTAAAGTGGAAGAGTTCACAGAGTTTTCTTTTCCACCTGTATTTCAGAAGCTAGCACTAGTGGTGGTTGAGTGGTCTGAGGTTTGGAGTGAGATTTTGAATTCTAGTCTCCTAGGAAAGGTCAGAGCCTTCTGAACAGTTCTCTTTCTTTAGATTCTCTTCAGTGTTGGGAGTTAACAATGAGCCTGTCAGTGCAGATAGAGACACAGGAGTTGTGCTGACCTGAAGAAATCTGTGACCAGGGCTTTTTTGCAGCCTGCTTTGAGGTGGTTTTGCTCTCCCTGAAGAACACAAATAGAGCACTATGAATATCGATGCCTCTTTCTGAGGGATGCTGGCAGTTGCTATAGTGTCCAACACTAGTACTACAGAAGAGGCATCTGTGAAGCCACAGTTCTTAATTTATGGAATATCAGTGGACTTCATAAGCAAAACTGAAGTATTAGTTTACCTAATAGAAAACTAAGCTTCACGCAAGGTTTAAATTAAGCTAAGGTACTGCATGTTTTTAGGAAAATGTATGGAAATGGGACTGTTAGGAGAGTTATGTTATCTGAACTGGAAACAATGGATAAATCCTACGGGGGATCTTTAAAGTTTGCTTGTTAGCACTTGCAACAGCTCATTGCAATTTCCAGGTTAGATACTATAGCTTTTCTGATACTTGGCTGATTTTTTCACCCATACTTTTGATTTGTGAACAGGGCACATGTCACGAAACTGCACTACAGACAGTGTGTTGTAACTCTAAAGCTCTGCTAGTAACATGTCTTCTGTTTCACACTCCTCTAAGGCCTTGCTAAAGTTTGAATCTAATTTCAAAGTTAACTTAGTATTTCTGAAGTTTAAAAGCAATTGTCCTTGTGAGAACTCTGACTTTAAAATACTACTAATTTGTAGTGTTAGTGGGAGCTATCACTTACAAAAGGAATAATTTTGAACATTTTGAAAAGAATATATTGTCATCTACAGTAGGGCAGCAGGCAGAAAACTACTTCTTTTCTTATCCAGTCTTCCTTCCATGCACATAAGTGAAACTGAGCTTAAGAAGTAATTTTGTTAATTCCTCCCCCTCTGCTGATTTGTTATTTCTTGTAGATTTTGTCTTTGTGACTAGTAGTTTCAACAATTTTCCTCCTAGGTGCCTACAATAGCTGCATCAACTGAAGCTGAAGCTCGAATCTTTTGGCTTGGTCTCATCATCTGCCCAGTTATTTGGACAGTATTTTTCTTTAGCACCTTGTTCTCCTTGAAGCTGAAATGGCTGGTAAGTCTGGGAGTACTGAAAGGCCTATGGCTGACAGACAGTGTTAGCTGAGGGAAAACACAGATCTCTTCGTTTTGCAGCAGTCTTGAACCAAATCTTCCAACAGTACAAAAATTCCACTAATAGCTTCAACAAGTCAGGAGTGTTATGCAGTCAAGCCCTGCACTCTGGAACAGAGTAGTAATTTTTAGCCCTGCTTCTACGAGGTTATCAGGTGTCAACTCCTTCATCTAACTGGAGAACCCTTTTAAATTGTAGCTACTTACTTTCCCCCAACTTATTTCAGTTAAAGGAAACTAACAGGAGAGGGCAAAAAATGAACCAGTGATGCTGGTTTTCAGGTTTTCACATTTGAATGTTACTTGCTCTTAAAAGTAAGGATTTTAGATCTCTGGTACCATTCCCTTTTGAAAGAACCAGTATCATAGTGCTTAAAACCTTGATAAATTGAGTGATAAGTATGTATCTTATAATTACTGCATTTATAAACCATCTACAGAAAAAAAGGAAAACATTACACATTTTTCTAAATACAAGAGGAAATTTATCCACTATATTGCATTATGTTAAGATATTTTTGTCTATGAAATCTTCATGTTTTCCCCATAAAGTGCCTGGATAATCACCATAGAATTAATTTTACCAAGTTTCTAGCCATGCTATGTACAATTTCTTAATTCAGTTTGAGAAGATAAAAAGTGTCTTGGACCTATGTGGCTTCATGACCAGGAACAGCCAAGATTACATTTTGTTATTAAATGAAACAGGAAATTCATCTATGGGTATGGATCAATTGCAAATCATTAACTGCTTTCTAGTGCCCCAAATGGCACAGCTAAACAAGCAATAGTTAAAATTAAGCCAGCAGTCTCCACCTTTATTTTTGAAAACCAGAGATTGTTTGCTGAACTAAGAGCTGGCTGGAGAAGGAACCCTGACTGGCACTGGGGTTCTTGTAAAAGCAAGTTGCACACATGAAAATACAATGGCTTCCAAGGAACTGTTTCTAAGACAGACATTTCTTATAAGTTATTTCATTAGTCAGATGGGTTCTGCCTGCTGCTCAGCCTATAGTGCCATGAAAGGATCCAATTATTTTCACTGCCTATTAATGCTAGATATTGATTCATATTTATCTTTGTAAACCTGTAAGTTAAAGGATCTTACTTGTATATAAGGCATTTGTCACCTAAACAAGCCTGCAGGTTTCCTGTGTATCTGGATGCAAAGCTTCTAGATAGAAATCAGGCTTAAAAAAAGTGAAATGGTTATGGAATCAGTTGAAAAGATCCTTGTTTGACTAAGTGCTTTTAGGAAAGTAATGAAGTCTTTCAAGATACCGAATGACAAAAAATGTATCAGTGTTTTGATAAAAAGAGATATTTTGTAGAAGGGAACTACTGTGTTTGACATTATTTGATCTCTTTGAAGGTCATTTATTATTGGAAGGAATATCCCCCTCTTACAGCATGTATGTTTATCTAAACAGTATGTACATGTGGGTATGTATGTTCTACACATACAGTCTGTACATAGCAGTGTATTTGTCCCAGCTGAACTTTTGTTTGTCCACAGGCTCTTGTGATAGCTGGGATCTCCCTTCAGACTGCAAACTTGTATGGCTACATCCACTGCAAACTAGGGGGACAAAAAAGCATCAGCAAACTGACTTCAAGGTTCTTTGTCACAGCAGATGTTCCCAAGAGTAAGTACAGAGTTGGTCTGTCAGCTACAGCCTTTGAACTATCCCATACTGACCTGCCTCAGGCTGCTGCTTTGGCTCTTCCCAGGTCTTAGTTCCTAAAATAACGAGTCCCTGGCAGGGCTGTCCCAATTCTCCTGCAGAACTCACGTGTCACTTTGCTCTGTGTTCAGACACCTGCTGAAGCTTCACAACTGAGGCACTTCCAACCCCGGGGAGATGTCCTCTCGGTCAAACCCTGAGGGATGCCCTCCGAGGTATTATAATGCCTCTGCCTAGGCACAGCTGCGAGAGCAGTCTTCAGCCCTCAGGCCCCTCCCTGCTTTTTATAAGATTCCTGCAAACAAGGTTATGCTAACACCCACACTTCCCCTGTTCATTCTGCAGGACAGACAAGGAGAATTTCAGAGGACCGCACTGAAGAACATGGGAAGACAGGCAGTAGGTAATCAAATAAGGAAGAACTGAAAGGATGAGCAGTAAAAATACTCATTTAGGAAAGCTGTTCTTCATATGAAAATATTTAAGTAAAGCTCTTCTAGAATTACACCTGCATGAAATAAGAATTTTGTCATTTGTGTTTGAGTCTTCAGCTTCTGAAAGGTTCAGGGGCTTTGTTACTTCAAAGGTTCATCAGAGTGGTTTGTACAGGCACAAAAGCAATGCTTGTGGGTCATACAGAGCACATTTCCTTTAAGAAAAAAATGTCAACTAACCCAAAACTGTTTGATTATCTTAACCAAGAATTAGAATGTCATCAAAAGACAATGCTCGTTTATTGTAGCTCCATAATGAAACAAAATCAAACTGCCTTTCCCTCTGGTACATGATATTGATTTCTCAGAGCTTTGATTCTTCAATAAAAAGAGGAATTACAACCACAATGGGCCTCTTAGTTATTAAAGATACCAAATACTTGCTGTTTAGGCTTAGGGTCGAGTAGAAGAAAGAACAAGAGTCACATAGCACGTTCACAAAGTGCTTGTGTGAAGCAGCCAGTTATGTATGTATAGTTAAAATGCTAATCTTATTCTGATATCTCTAATAAATATTGTACTTATACTGTACTCAATTGCCAGTTATAAAAAGAAGACAATACACTCGGGTGTGACACTGGATGCAGACTGTGCCTCTAACGCAGATGAAGACTCGAGTCTGTAGCTTTCTAGCAAGCTTTGAGACCACCTGTGAACTACAAGAATCTTGAACTATGGAAAAAAACAAAGGCACGAACATTTATATTAAGAATTTATTTGCAATATACAAAAAGAATACATTCCTTCTATTTAATCAAGGCATAAGTTACTTTTCTATAATTGAACATGAACTACACTTTCATTCCATTCAGAGATCAGATAATCTTCTCTCCTTGAAATTGGTGTTGGTCACAGTATTCCTGAATTCCTGCAAAGACAGGGAACAAGTTACATAAATAGTATTTCAGTGGCACATCAGGAGTTAGTTACTGCTGTAGCACTATGTCCCCTGCTGGTACAAATACACAGTGAAAACGGCTTTGGGCATTTCCCAGGCGTTTGTGTTTTTGTACTGCACATCACAGGCTCTTTAGGAAGTTTTTGTATGGGTTTTTTTGTGCAATTACAATTAGAAATGGAGGCAGTAATCAGGCAGCTGTACCACACACAGTTGTGGTAAGCACCCCTCCTAGGCCTGCTGGAACCTTAGAACCCTTCTGTGAGAGCAGGTACACACATCTGTTCTGAAAATTAGTGACTGAAGCCAAACACAGAACCCAGTTATAAATACAATTTCATTATCACTCTGAAAGCTTGTCACAACTGATGCCCAGAAGCAAACACAGTATTTGCATTTGTTACTTTTGTAATTGCTAGGCACATCTACTGTTTTTATTATCTGTGGCAGAATTCTGTTTAGCACCTTTATACATTGCAGAAGTGCTCAGAACGGAGCAGATCCATTTGCAGTGTGAGTTTCAGACTTACTTTGGATGATACTCCTGTAAGACGATGACGCTGGGGACTCGGGTGCTTCGGACAAGAAAGACTGGCCCTTGTCACAACTTTTCCCTTGAAGGGTAGGGAAAAACATGAAAGCACAGCAATGGGAAAAGATGAACTTCTCTATTTTACCCTTTATCCCAGTTATACTCTTCCCAAGAGCCATCTGCACCAGTTCCTTTTAAGAAGTCCTTACAGGAGTTATAGTCCTTATGGTTCTAGTTCTACTACGTATAAGGACTAAGGCTTACAGTTTTACAAAGGAATACCATCAGCAGAAACCTTCAGTCATTATTTGGAAGTGCTGACCTGTTCCCTGATAGCAATTAATGCTTTGATTTAATGACAATAGCTGATGGGCAAAGGACCCAAGCCACCTCACCATCCACCACAGAATTTGGGTGGTGCCACTAACAGTGAAGTTAAAGCCATAGTTTTAATGCTTAAAAGTTATTCTTCCTCCTAGTGGTTATGATTTTACTCAGTCTGTGCTTCCAGGTGATGACACCAAAGAGAAAGACACATTCTACTTCACATACGATTATACAGCTGAAAAGATGCATCATCTATTCTGACTCAAGATCAAGTTTCAGGCTAAGGAAACTATCCTAGCACATCCCTCTTTCACACCACGCTGTCACAGTTCCAGTAACTTCTGATTCAAAGAAATGTTCTATCTAAAATTTGATGTTTACTTAAGAGACAAAAATGTTTCATATTCTCGTTTATCAGTGCCCAAGTCAGGGTTTTCCAGCAGTAACACCAGCATGGGAGGAAAAAGTTGTTTTAAACGTAGCACAATACAGTAACTTTACCTATTTGAGGATCTAGAGGCACTTTACCCAGGAGGGAAATGTTTAAGTTTTGGCACATCTTCTCTGCACCTCCAGTGGTTGGGGGGAAGATCTGAGATTCATTCTGGGACAACACGAAAACTGGAGTTAAAATACTGCGATTCTGAGAATGAGGCCTTTTTTGAGCAATGTTTTATATAAAAAAGCCATCAAGATAAAAAAGGGCTGTCAGATACAGAGAGCCTTACCTTACACTTTGGACATATAAAGCCACTCATGTTCTCCACAACACCTATGATTGGCAGTTTCACTTTATGGCAGAAGTTGATCTCCTTCCGGACATCCTGAAGCGATACTTCCTACAGACACCAGGGAACACGGCACTCTGTAAGGTTTTGCTGCTGAACCCATTAAGTTACATCCTTAGGGCTATTTTAAAGAAAGTTCATGATGAATTATTACCACTCTGTATTTTGAAGAACATAAACCTGTATTATGAGCTCTGGCAACAACGCTGTGAGCAGCAGCAGGGCAGGTACAACAGCTCTAGCCTCCCGAACGTGGTTCTGGTCTGAAATTCAGCCACGTTTGTGTTTTATCTCCTATATTAATCTCATCTCTTCAGTTCTTTAAATGTAACTTTTTCACATTTTCAGCTTACAGAAAGGCCCTCAGCATTCTCATCAGAGCAGGCCACTACAAGAACCACCAGGCTCACACTTGTTACCTCTTTTCAAATTAACTTTCAAATAGCTTATTATCCCCTCAGACTTTTTGCACATACTCCTGACCTTATTCAGTTCTCCTGCTCCCTTTTCCTTCCCTCACCACTTCACACTCTTTACATTTTATTCTTTCAGCTGTTGTGGAAATACCAGGTGTCTTTTGTTAGTTTGATCTGTTCCTTTCCAAACCAGGCTTTAAAACCGGTTTCAATTCGATCCATTTTGAGTTTCAGCTCTCCAGGAACTGATTTTGCTTTACAAAAATGCACATCATAAAGTTGCCCACTGGAGATGACAGGCTACTGCATGTGGTCACACAGTGCACCCCTTAGCACTTAAAAACTGAACTTCTGACTCATGAATATTAAGCTGTTGGTGAATAAACTACAAATTTGCAATGATGTGAATTCTAATCTTGAAGAAGGAAGTGCACTACTGCATTTCCCTTTACCACACAGATCATCACAGCTTTTGATTGTGACCTGCTCAGTGGTGCAGTGCCTCACACAGCTCCAGCTAACAGACCAGCCAGCTGCAGGCACAGACCACGACCGTCAGCTCCCTCAGATTCCACACCATCGTTTCTCTGACGGTAAATAGACTCTGCACCAAGGACTGGCTTTAACTGCCATGATTTCCATAGCAATGGAAATGAAGTTCTGATACCTGAGGGGTAGTGATTATAACAGCACCGTCTACGTGCGCTGCACCGAGGTACTGCACAATGGACAAGTGTTCGTCCGATGTTCCCGGAGGCGTGTCTACAATCAGGTAGTCGATTTCTCCCCAGTCCACATCACGAAGGAATTGTTTGATCAGCCCTAAAGAAAGGGTAAGAATGTGGAAGAGAAAAAAATAAATCTCGCTATATTTCAAATTTTAGGGTCTACTTCAAATTTTATAGTCTGTGTATGCAGATTCTTCTGACTTCTCCAGCACAGAAATGCTTATTTTGCCAAGGCTTTAAAAACCACCCCAATACAGCATTTCACCTTCTAACTTCACCACACGACTATGTTCAACTAAAAAAATATAAGTAAACATTCACTCATTTTTTCCTATAGCTTACTGTACTATATTTACATTGTTAATTAAACAAGCTCATGATACTAAATCTTTCAAGTACCTGAACTGCTGTTGCCAACACTTGATACATACCATTTTTCTTTGGTCCTCTCCAGATGACAGCATCGTCAGGACTGCTAAGCAAGAACCCCACAGACATGACACCCAAGTTTTCTTCAACATACTAAAAGAGAAGTAGAGGAACTCAGTAGAACATAAAGAACAGTAAAGAAAGAGTGGAGAAACCAACTGCAAACCCAGATTTTATAGAAAAAGCAGTTCGGAGAGGGGGTAGAAGACATTATAAGAAAATAAAGGCAAAGAACCTTATGCTTCTCTTTCACCAAAGGGCATAAAAACCTACAGTTTTTGTGCAATGCTCACCAACTACATTCACAGACTGAAAAAAATCTAGTTGTAGTAAGAGTTACAGTGTTTATAGAATCACTGGAGACAGCATAAGGATAAAAGCAGCTCTCCCTCTCCGCATCAAGCTCTCTTTTAACAGTGTTCACACTAAAGGTGATCTTTAGTCAACCAACACTCCTGCAACACTTTCCCTTGAAGTGTCCCAAACCAAACCCAACAAACTTTCTGAGGCAGTTAACACCAGCTTACCACTGGAGACCATCCAGACCCACTCTGATGGACCTGAAAATTGAAGCAATACACAAAGTTACATTAGAAATAAATACAGATGTTACATAAAACATGAAAGTAACTCAAAACTGGGTAAACAGGTATCCTGCCTATAGGTACAATACTGCTTTATTGGAGCAGCTGAGTTAAAAACTGCAGAAGGACCAGATCTCCATTTAATAAGTGAGTAGTAACTGTTCAATCCTTCCGCAAGAAATTTCCCCTTGCCTTCACATACTGATATAACATATTCCAGGGCTGATAAAGAGAACCATGTTTACATTACTCAGGTTTTAAGTGAATATGTGGCTGCTACGCTGCAAAAGCTGGTTTGCAGAACTGGTCATTCTGAAAGTGGACAACTCTTTTAGCAACTAAACGATGCTGAACATCTCCATCTCCCCTCCCGTGCTTCCCTACCCACTGCCACACACCCTTCCCAAGAAGCTGTCATTTTATAAGCTTTAAGTCTACAAAACCCTAAAACGTTAATGAAAAACTGAGCAGAAATCCTCTTAACCACACGTTCTAGCTTTTACGTACCTGCTCTCCTTCCAGACCCATCATTTTAGGGATGGATGGCCCACAGATGTCGATGTCCAGCAGAGCGACCTGGAAAACAAACCCACCAACCCACCCCGAGCTTGCACAGGGGCGCTTCCGAAGCCTAAACCGTGCCACGGAAACACTGCGGTGCGGTCAGTAACCAGTTCAAACCCGTACCGAGGGGCACACGGCCGGCGCGGTCACACCCCGGCGGTGCTCGCCCCGCCCGCTCCGCGCACCACACCTGCTTGGCCTCGTCCGCCGCCAGCCCGTGGGCCAGGAGGGCGCTGAAGGTGCTCTTCCCCACGCCGCCCTTGCCGGACAGCACCAGGATCGTGTGTCTGACCGCCCGCAGCCGCTCCCGCAGCTCCGCCGCCTCCGCTGCAGGGCGACACGGCCCGCTCAGCCCCGCTGCCGCGCCCCCAGCCCCGCCCCCCGCGCCTCAGCGCCCGCCGCCTCAGGGCCTCCCTCACCCGGGTCCGGGGCGGCGGCGCCGGCAGCGCAGAGCCTCTGGTTGGGGCATCCCTGGCAGGCGGCGGCCCTGCCCGCTTGGGCGCTGCTGGTCCCCGGGCAGTCTGCAACGGACACCGAGCGCTGGAACACGGGTGCCGGCGGCGGCAACCCCGCGTCCCGCACGGCCACGCCGCGCCCCTCACCCTCCGGCCGCGGCCCGCCCGCCGCCTCAGCCATGGCCCCGCCGTGCGTCACCTCCGCCGGGATAGAAGGGCGGGGCTCGGAGAGCGCCTCGTGCCGCGCGCATGCGCGGGCGGTACCCGGTGCCGGCAGGGGGCGCTGCGCACAGGGACTGCCGCCCGCTGGGGGCGCCCGGCTGTGGCGGCTGCTCTGGGCGTGGGATGGAACCGTGGAGTCATTTAGGTTGGAAAAGACCTCTAAGCTCACCCAGTCCAACCATTAACCCAGCACTGCCCAGTCCCCACTGCCCCATGTCCCTCAGCACCTCATCTACACGGCTCTGAAATCCCTCCAGGGATGGGGACTCCCCCACTGCCCTGGGCAGCCTGTGACAGTGCCTGACAACCCTGTCAGGGAAGAAATTGTTCCTAATACCCAGTCTAAACCTCCCCTGGCACAACCTGAGGCCATCACCCCTCGTCCTGTCACTGTTACCTGGGAGAAGAGACCGACCCCCCCTCACTACCCCCTCCTTTCAGGGAGCTGCAGAGAGCAATGAGGTCTCCCCTCAGCCTCCTCTTCTCCAGACTGAACCCCCCAGTTCCCTCAGCCACTCCCCATCACACTGTGCCCCAGACCCTTCCCCAGCTCTGGTGCCCTGCTCTGGACACGCTCCAGCAGCTCAGTGTCCTTCTGGGAGTGAGGGGCCCAGAACTGAACACAGTACTCGAGGTGCGGTCTCACCGGAGCTGAGTACAGGGGGACAGTCCCCTCCCCAGCCCTGCTGGTCACACCGCTGCTGACACAACACTCCCCTTCTGGCACGTAGCCATGCAGGGCTTGCACCCCCCCGGCAGCCCTTCCGCAGGCTGTAAGCACCCGTCTGGGCAGCCAGCGTGCCCACACCCCCCAGAGACCCACACGGATTTCTGGCAAATGAGGGATTCATTCTTGACAGCAGTGTGTTTGTAAAGGTGCATTGACATTTCTCCACTAGAACCGCATTAGAGAGAAGCAGTTGACAATAGTGCCACAAAGCCATCTCGATACCGAAATCTAGACTGTTACTCAAGGTACCGCACACCCGAGGAGCCAACCCCTGCGGCTTTGTGCCACCACCCGGGTCAGCCACTAGAAGGAGATGTGCCCAAATAGTTGAGTCAGTTTGCTCCACAGGGTAACTGTCAAGGAAACTTGCAGATTAGCACAGTTTACTGCCATGTTTCAGAAGGTTTATACCTAGGGGATTCTGTATCATTTCAGTCAAATCATGCCATTGCCGTATTTCATAGCAATTTTGAATATATTAATATCTGTACCTTGCTGGGAGACGCTTTCTAATTTAATTTAATGGGTACATTCACTTGGAAGATTATTCTACATTAACTTGGCCAATCAACTTGTGAGCAATCAGATGTCTGCTGTACTTGGTATGTAAAAGTTAACGAAATAAATTAATAAATTAATTGTGCAAACCAGGGAAGCGTGCACCAGCTTGCGATGTGATCTGGACCTTATCCCAGTCCCTGCTCCCATTCCATCTCTCCCCTGGCTGCCTCAGCATGGCCTTGTCCTCTCTTCCATTCCTGAATGACAGACTGCAAATGCTGGGGGTCACTGCCTGTCCTGCTCCCCACCCCAGCACAACGAGAGCACACCTGACCAAAAGCTGTGTGTGTCACCTGCAATCGTAAAACAGAATCACCTGAAGAGACCAACTGAGGACCCTCAACAGGGGATACTTTACCAATGTGCAGCAAAAGACAATTTCTGCCTTAAAATGCTCCCAATGGATGTTGAAATGAGCACTAAATCACAGAACCACATTTAATTTTATGAGGCAGACAATGTTTTTCCAAGATCTTTGACACTCTTTTCACCTTCCCTTCACTTTCCTATTAGCTGTGTATAAAGTTCTCACAATACTGTTATGATTAAAACAGAGTCCCAACCCCTGTAGATGCAGCAACAGCCATCTGAAAGGCTGTCACATCAGCAAAGCTTTGGCCTTGAGAATAAGGCATTAAACAGTGTAACACTTTGCTTTGGGAAAATGCACACAATACATTCATGCCCTTTAAAGAAGTTCTCAGTTTTTCTCCTGGAGATGCACATAACAGGTATAAGCCTCAAAACAGCAGTCCCTTTTGTCATGGTCACTTCCCATGAGACAGACTTACTCCTGAGGCAGGACCTGGGAATTCTATTTGAAAAACCACTGATGGTCACTGAGGCTTGAGAAAAAGGCACATCAGGGCAGTGGTTTTGGAGGAGCTGGCAGTGAGCCGGCACAAAGCCTCCTTCCACTGCTTTGGCGGAGGGTGCTGAGCACCGTCAGGAGTCTCAAGTATTCCTATTTCTAACTGATTAGTCCCAAAACTTGATGGTTTTAACATACAAGTGTTTAAGTTACTACTTAGGGCGATCTCACCTTGGAAGCACAAAAAATAGAATAGACAATCTGGTAATATTTGGAAAGGTACCAGCACATCCTGGTTTTAAATTTGTCTTTTTGAGAGAAAAATGCTGCAAAGTTACCTTGTAATGAACACTCTCCACTTCAACAACCGCAAGCTTCTTAGAAAGAACACTCTGGGAAAAAAAAACCCAAACCACAAAAACTTCTGAATAACCATCCACCTACAAATAAATGCTAGAAATAAAATCTTAAAATACATTTACTTAAGGTATTTGAGGAGTCTGGCCTCTGTTTTTTGGTCATTAACAAATAGGCTATTGCCTATTTTCCATTTCAAGTATATTTACCTCAGGTAAATGCAAATCACCACTTGTACAACTTGGGTCATTATTGCTCTGTAATTATCTTTTATGGGGAACAAATTAAAAAAATGTCATGTGGAAGTGGATCCAAATGCTTAAGCAAATTTGAATGTCTGGGGTGGGGGGAACTGGCTGTATCTGAGAAATTTATACTGTACCTTCCCTAGGGAAAATTGGGCTCTGTTTCAGAGCACAGCTCAGTACAGCACTTCAGGTCTGTGTTTCCTTTCAAACATATGGATTAGATTCACTGATGTCAGCAGGACTTCCCACATTTTCAACTGAGGTATGTGTTCAAATATTTTCCTTTTGGGCCAACAGGTCATTTCCCCTTCCCGAGGTTCTATAGAACATTCCCCACAGGAAGCACCAAAAAGAAAAAGTCTCTTCCTCAGCACCCCTCTTCCTCTGAGCCAGCAAGGGCTCTTCATGCCGGGGTGTCTGGGCAAAAAAAATAGGCTTTATAGTGTTGGAGTCAGGCTGAACTCAGTGGTGAACTCTGCCAGCACTCTTGCAATCTCTCATGCTCAGGAATAACTTTACCCTCCTGGGCAGCTGCTGAGAATTAGTTCCATCAGTTACTGCAAGAGGAAAGGTTTCTGTGTGTGTGAGCATTTGCAGTATCAATCTTACCCTGTTTACACCCCCCCGCCTGGTGCCTGTCTGCTGTGTGTGGCTCCTCTGCCCCTACCTCATCCCCCCACAGTTAGCACTGACATTTCCATATATTTTAAACATCATAAGAAGGTAAATTTCACTTACAACGACCATTTATTTAAAGTTAACTCTACTTCTTTTAGCTGCAGTGTAATGTCACGCTAGCTTTCTGAGACAAGATCTGCTGCACTGTAACGCATACCCATACATATGTGTTGTGTTTCCCCAGGCTGGAAAACCAGTTAACAAGCTGTTTCATAGTCACATATCTGGAGAAGAAGAAACGATGGCAATTGTCTCGCATTCAACCTAGAAGAAGTCTGTGCTGATTTAAGGACTCTTAGGATAGTGAAATACAGTGCCTAATTACAAATCATTAGTTATGTTCAAAATTCTTGGCACAGTAGATGGGTAAAATGCAATTTTAGAGCACTGGGTTTCAGAAACAGTTTTTTTTTGCCAGACAGGCCAGAAGGCTGAAAGGAAAAATTAGAAAAGTTATTTGAGAAGTTACTCAACATTTTAAGCTGGAGAAAAATTATCATCAGAGGAAGGTCTCTCCCATCTTTTATACTTTTTATGGAAGATGAATACAGTTGAGGGGAAGAGCGAAGCCCAAGATACACTTTATTTTTGTCCATTTGGACCAAACCACCTGCAGAGGTCACTAGACAGTCGTAAGATGTGCCCCCCCCCAGTCCGTGTTTCGGCTCAGAAAAGCGCTTGTTTGTCTCCACTGCTGCATCTCCCCGCAGCCACTAACTGATACACGTGAACCACACTGAAGTAAAACTTTTATTTCGTTTCACTCAAGGTAAGCTCAGTGAAGGTGAACCTACAGACCTATCCAGAGTGAGCCTTTGGCAAACCCCTCTGCACTATAACCTCTGTTATGTCACAAAGCACTGCCCAGCCCCAAGGAGGTGTCAATGGAGCTCAGAGGGTGGCACCTGCAGCAGCTCTGAGCTGTGGCTGCTGGACAGCTGGATGGCAGTTGCCTGAGCCCAGTGCAGGATGGAGTTTCTGGGGACCACACAGCTAGCCAGTTACTGTGGCACAAAGAAGAACTGCCTGTTCCCAGATCTAGCTCCCACCAGCACCACCAAGGACACCGATCAGTCCTACCACCTACCAGCCTACCACTCCCCCAGCTCCTGGAGGCCCAGTGTGCTTCAAAAAGCCGTTTCCATCCCTGCCAGCTCTGACAAGGAATTAAATCCCATGGCATGGCCACCCACTGTTCTGCCTGCATTACGCTCTTCCCTGCACACCCGCTATAGGCCTCATGACTGGCACCATGCAAACATGGTTCAGTTACAAGGCTCTGAAGCCTTCAGGTGCTGTGCTGGTAGGCTGAACAGTGACTCAATGAGACTGATGCAAGATAAGGATCAACTGACTCATCAGATGCAAGAAGAGAGTAAACGAAACCTGGGAGAAAGGATCTCCAACATTGATTACTGGAGATCTGAGCTTACCCATGAGCTAGAGTGTCTACTGAAAGAGATCCAAGACTTGGAAACAGCAAAGAAGCGGCTTCAATGTGCTGCAGATGAATTGCAAGGACCACTGAAGGTAGGTTTGACATAACTAGTTCTTCCATGACTGTACTGTGGGATGGGTAAAGAAAATGACTTTATCTCTGTTGAATACTAGTATGACTTTTACTGTTATCAATACAGATTTTGATGAAACATTACCCTCCGTAAGAAGGAAACCTGGTCACCATGGGCTTTATACAGAAAAGTCAACAAAGGAACCTATCACGACATTTCTATGCTCTCTTTTCTTTCATTTCTGCTTGAGGCTCCAGGAGGCTCTCTCTCCCTCAAGCACTGGCCAGTCAGCTCAGTACATTACAGGAGAGCAGAAGATGGCCCCATAAGCTGCAATATCCTCATATTCTTAGCTAGCTCTGAATTTTCTGCTGGTGCTTGTTGAAAATAATATTTTCACTTAGGATAGCCTATCATTTGTGTTACATTTTGAAGTTCTCCAGAATCTTAAAGGCAAATGGAAAAAGCCATTGTAATACAAGAGTCAATGAATGATGCTAGCAAAACCCCAAATCTTGCAAAAACTAGAGTCAAAGTTCTCTCATAAACATCTGGGATACTACTGATGGAACGTAGGTCTATCATGTTTCTAGGCAAGTACAAATAGAAAACCAAAATTCAGTATTCAATAAAGACTTTTTTAGTTGTCTGTAGCTGCACTGATTCAGAGCAGCAGGCTGAGGATGCTTTCTATTCAGGGAACATTTTCTGCCAAAAGGCTTTGTGCTAGCTAATGCTTTTTCATTTATTAGTGTGGTTCTAAACAAGTTGTTGAGACATTAAAAGTTAACCTGCTGAGGCAGGTTACCTGAATTCCCTATGCAATGACTGTAGTTATGCAGTCATTCTTTTGTATAGGTATGAAACTTCCAAACTTTGGCACTGGGTAAGGGAGGATGAGGGGAGATGAGATTAAAGGATTTTGCTATGGATGAGTGTAGAACACCACAGATGTTTTAATCCACACAATTTACAACAAAGCCTGGGCATGTTGAGAAGTGGGCCTTGCTGCACATTAATAAGCAGCTAATCAAATGACAGCTAGGGTGGCTGCTAATCCTTAAAAGTATGTATTAACAGGTAAGTAGGAATGAGCTACTAAGATGGATCAATTGAGCGCAATGAAACCACCTCCTATTCTGTTCCACCCTCAATAGATGGTCATTACTTGACATGTCAGCTCAGTGGCCCCTTCAGCAAGGTCCACAGTTTCACTCCACAATGCAGTACTGAGCCTATTGCAAATGTTCCTTGATTTGCTTGCAGGTAGCCCTAGAATGCTTGTACTACCGTGAGAAGCGGAGGGATATCGATTTAGTTCATGACAGTGTGGAAAAGAACCTCATAAAGGTAAGGTCAGACTTACTGTGCAAATAACTAAAGTCCAACTAAATATTTATGAGGGTAGAAACATTGCAGTAATTTCTTCCTTTCATTCATTTGGAAGACTGAGGGGGGAAAGAGGAAGAAATTTGACTTTATGTTTATCAGAATGACTCCATCCAATAAAATCTACTAACATGTTTGATATAATATAAAAAGCCATACAAAACCAAGTCACGAGATACAACTTTGTAGCACTGAGGAAGGGAGGTGCCAAAACACATCCTTTCTTCACTGACATTGCATTTGAGATATGTGAGATGGTTGCAACACAAAATGCAGAATAAAAAGGGTAAATTCACTACAACACATGAAGTTTGATGAAAAGTACTGACACTGTATATTTTCCACTGTAGGAGACTGAGTTATTCAAGAACTGTCAAGACACACTGATAAAACTTGCACAGAAAGCCGAACAACAGTTGGGGTAAGACTTCACATTTAATTCCTGTTTTAAAGATAGGAAAGCTGAATTCAGTGTTAGCCAGTACCTAACGACAGACTGAAAAAAGCAAAGCAAAAGCACAGACATAGCCTGTTAGATGCTCATTGCCCTCCACTTCTAATTCTTACCAGTGATAGAATTTGTATGTTAACTGCAGAAGAGCAATATTTACTATTTAAAAATGACTGTGGCTCAATTTTTAAAATCATGTTTAATCTGAAACATTTCATTGAAATTAGGGACACTGAAATTATAGCTTAGTTGTGCCAGTGTTGCTATGTGGCACACTGGAGTGAAGTTCAAAGGGATTTTTTTTCAATTACAAACCTAAATTCAAAGGAAATTTATTATTGACAAAAGAAACAGGAATCTAAGCACATCATAAGGTATGAGATGAGTTATGGAATGGAATTAGATTATTTTAATGTATTTTTCTGTATGTTTTTGTGATGGGAGGCTTTGGAATGTATTTTATTTCTTTGAGAGTACACAAATATGCTAGTAAATGCAAATTGTGTTTAAATCTTATAATTTAATTGAAGATAAAGAGTAGCAGAAACATTTAAACAGATTTCCCAGTGATGCACAATTTCAATTATGCTAATTGAATTGGTCCCCCAGATCAAGTGATGGGAAACCACAACTCTGGTCTGCCCTTTTCCTTCTCATGTACAGCTGTGCTGGCATGAAGGTTATCACTGAAAACCTCCTCCCCTTTGCTCTGAGGCTTTCCTTCATGCCACACAACAGCTACCTGTTGTTTTTCACCCTTGTGGTTGTCTGTCATCAAAATGACAAACATTATTAAATGCAGTGAGGTAAATGCAATTCTTTGGGGATTACTTGCTAGAAGAGATGAATGGTACAGCAGCTCCCTCTAGCTAAATGACAGCACCAAGCGTTTTCAAGCCACTGTAAAATGCCAACAAGCTATGAAACGAAGCACTGTAGGAAGCTAATGAAAGCAATTAACTATTTAGCACAACAACATTAAAGGTGGATCTGAGTAAAGCAAGTCTTTCCCCTTCACAGCATCAACAGAGATATACAGCACACCCTGGAGCAGGATCTTTCTGACAAAAACTCAGCCCGTTTTATTGATGAGAAGTGCTATAACCTGAGGAACACATCAGACAGCATCTGCTTTTACCATGGAATGGAAAAAGCAGACGGGACGTGAGTATGAGTGGTTATTGCAACCTTCTCTTTCCATGCTCCCTGCTGCAAGTAGGAGCCTGATTACAGCACAAGTCCTAGCCTTATCTTTGAGAAGTGATAGAGAGAGAAGCGGCTTCTCTCTGTGTATTGCTCTGTTTTCCCTTGGTGTGAAACCCTCCATCATCCTCTGTTATTGTCTGCCTCTTAGCAGCTGCCAGTTGGAGGCCAGGCAGAAGCTGGCAGTCTGCAGCACCTACAGCACTGACGTGCAGTGGGCTGTGATTTTTGGCGAGGACTATTGTTTACAACTGTGTTGCTGCTGACTCCTTGCTCTCAAACTCCTTTGTGCACATGTCTCCCTCTAGTTTTAATTTATACTGTTCTGTGGCCTTCAGGTTTCAAACCCACATCTGATCAAATCAAAATTCAGCTAAGGTGTGCAGTGAAGTGCAATGTGGTAAACAGAATGCAAGTGTACACCAAGGACTAGATATATTTTCTGTAAAAATAGCTTGGATTATTTGGAAATTAGTCCAACAAGCTACACAGAGATATGTATTAAACATGATGATCAAAAAGATTTGGCACAGCTTTAGCTTTACAGACTGAACTAAAATTACTGAACTAAAATGAACTAAAATGTCTCAAAGAAATGCAGCTTACAACAGAGAGCAGTGTTTCTGTGCTAATGACTTGTTAGTTCCCTTATCACTCTTTACCCTAGCAGTATTTGAATGGTGAATGTACTTCACAATCTCAAGTGATAACAACTCTGTCTTGTTGAAAGGGGAAAAAAAAATCAACATTATTTGTTTACTTATGTTCTGCTTTTCATTAAAAGATCACCTCATTCACTACTGAAATGAGGGCATATCCAAAGGAAACTTGGCAGGCATTCTGCTGACTCTAGTAATGCTACCTACTTTTAGGATTAGCAATGAATAAAATTATTCTTGTCAGCTCTAGGAAAAAGCATATTTATATGGGTAAGTTTTAAGGCCCTTTTCCTTTCTCGCCAACCATTGTCCAAAGAAATGCCATTTTTCAGTTAGAATTTCCTGAAACCATTTGGCAGACTGAGACATACCTGCAGCACTCTGGAGCAGAGCAGGTGTTTTCTGCCTCAGCAGAGCCAGCCGGATACATTACGGTCTGAAAAAGCAATGTTAAAGAACAGATTAAGTATGAAGTATTTCAGATAGTCAAGATGGAAACCTACTTGGAAATGTAATTTTCTGATGAGAAAATGAATATAATCCATCAGAACATAGAGGGGGAAAAAAACCCCAAACCAAATACCCTGCAGAAAGCACACTGAGATTGTCTGGATCAGTACCTGTAAGCAATGTCAGCTCAGGTTTAGTACACTGATTTATGCACTTTATTGTGGTATTAGGTTGGTTACCTGAAACTTTTCAGGGTAACTGCCTAAATAAATGTGTAGCACTAAAGAATTCCAAATCATTTAGGAAGAGCAGTACATCAGTTTGGAGAGAGAGGAATACCCTATGAAAAACTGGAAAAAAAGGACATTAAGAAAACAAGCACTGACAAAATTAACTTTTTCATTTTCCATTCCTTTGTATTTACTCTCAGTGTTCAATCAAAATCTAGAGTAAATGTGAAACTCAAAAACCAGTGACCTATCCCTATACTAAATGCAGACAGAAGTTTGTCTTGGCCTTTCAATTTGGCAAGGAAAATATCTGTACGTTCTTATAAAATACACTAAATATTTCTAGGTGAAGACAGAAATAAACTAGTAGGCTAAGCAATGCATTAAAATGGTGAATTTAACTCCAAAGAGAGCAGCTTATGCTGCACTAGCAGTTTTCAAGCCAGTTTTCAAGCAAGTTTAGAGCCCCACAGACTCCTGGTTTGGAAAGATCTGAGTCTGGGATTTATGTTTAATTAATTCTGATAATGATGGCCATCTTTGAAGCTTGGACATGAAACCAAGCATCCCAAAGTTTGTTTATATACAGGACATTGCAGCAGGAACATTCATGGGTGGCATTTTACAGTGCAGGAGCCCTGTATTCATTCTTTCTCTGTTTATTAATAAGCTTTTGCCACAGTATTTAACTGTAATAGCCCTGTAAGTTAAAGCAGAGGTGTTTACTTTAATACACGGAGAAGTAAGAGGATGGAGATACTTATCCAAATGACACAGCAGGTCAGTGTCGGGACTGGGAGAAAATTCCAGTTCTCCTTACTCCTAAATTAGTGCCTTATCCATTTTCCTGCTATCATTCCTTCTGATAATGAAGGCTACTAGGAGGTCAGAGCCACGTGCTTTATTATGTAAGTCATATATATCTCATGAGGTAGAGTTGCTCTGATAGTAGATCAGAGCTGCTTGAAGAGTTGTGTAACAATCATTCTCCTTTGGTTCCTTGCTCATTTCCCCTAAACTAGGTTGGGCTCTTTCTTGTGTTCTCTGGGTGTTGGTGACACACAACTTCATTTCCCCAGGATAAATGTTTAGGTTCACAAAAGTAGATGGTATTTGAATCTAATTTGATGGTGTGCAATGTATAGGAGATCATGCTAAATAATCTAATAATCCATCAAAGCCATAAGCACTCTGAAACTTGACACAGAGAAATGAGTCAAATTTGAGCTGAGATACAGCAGATATGAACTCAGACCACCACCTAGCCTGTTAAAGACAGGAAGAAGCTGTGTTGTTAACATTCATACCTGATCCTGAAAAACTATTCTTAAGCATCAATAAGCAAAAAAGCATGCAATAAAAGGTTATTCTTTATACAGAAAAAAATAAATCTACTTACTTCAAAGTTGACACCACTAAGACCTTTAGTTAGCAGCTACACTATTCAAACAAGCCATAGAAACACTGATGAAGCAACAGCACCCCAAAAATCTTTACTCATTGTTGCCAAATCTTTGGTTTAGAGAGGAAAAAATAAAAGAAAAAAAAAGAGTATGAAACCCACAGAATCACCTGATATAAGTGATTCCACAGTTTGCACAGTTCAATGGATGAACACTTAGTGTAATCCAGTGTAATTACCACTGAAAGAAAATAGATCACCTAAGCTTTTATTTTTTAAAATTTTCCTCTTATTTTAAATTTCTTACTAGTGTTTCAGTTCCTGCAACATGGGCTAAATTCACTGAAGACAATATCAAGTGCTCTCAACATGCAAGGGCCAACTCTGTCAAGCTCCGACAGGATGCAGAGGCTACACTGGAGGGCACATCTAATGAGTCGTGGAATCAGTTCATGAGTACCAACTTGGCCTTCAATGATCGTATTGCTGAAGTAGCTGATGCAAAGAATAAACTCCAAGCACAACTGGCCAAGGTAAGATTCACTAAGGGCTGGCAGCTGCATATTATCTTCGTTGTATGCAAAAGGCATAGAAATCTTCTCTAGAGTTTACATCCTTCCTGAATAAGCACCTCCTCAAGAGATGCACCTGTATTACCTTTCCTCAAACTGCATTTGATTCACACATGCCCTGAGAAGACCTTCTCAAAGACAGGCAGACTGACATTTTCTGATGCTTTTAAGTAAGTACCTCTTTTATGAAAGAACTTATAGCATAAAGTAGCACATATGGAATCACAAAGTACATATCAACATCATACAAGCAGGGATTTTGTCACAGAGTCCAGCTGACACTATGACATAACTGCTAAAAACTGGTATACAAGGGGAAAAAAATAAAATTATGTCCTCATACTGTTACACCATTAAATAGCAATAATCTATCTGGAGAAATTTGAGTAATCATATTTGTATAAAGAATAATTAGTTTGTATGGTACACATGGATGAAAAAAGTATCAAATAAGACTGAACTAACGCTGCTGTTACTGCTGAGTTACTAGTTAGCACATACATAGCAGAGATACTTTACTCATCACAAACTCCACAGTAATGTAGTTATATCAGAATAACAAAATGCTAGAGGAGAAGATCACCACATGTGCTGGTGAGGAGTAATTCAGGCTGGTCAATGTTGTCAAAGGAAAGGAAAATACAATAGGTTTACTCAGCATAAACACTGCTAGTTAAGATGTGGGTGAAGTTACCTGGTAGAAGTCCTGTTGAATCTGTTGCTCATGATTGTACCTCAAAACAAGAGGAAGAAGGCAAGTAAGGGCAGAAGTGAGCAAGGAGTGAGTGCTCATTTAACAGTTATCTATAGATAAACATATCAGAGTACCCTTTCTCCAGGCTTGCAATATAGTCTATAATAATCTAAGAAAAAATAGTGCTAGGGTATGCTTTGATAAGACACCCAATGGCTGATAAATTCTACCATGCTTCTGTTCTTCCACTGGGATGTGATTATAGTCAAATGCAGCTACTGCAGTTCCTGTTCCCTTCACATCTAATAGCAATTTCACAATGGGTGCCATAATTTCATTTTTTGTGTGTAAAAAAGGCTGGTTTTTGCACTGACCTACCTAGTAGGTATTTGAAAAACAGATTTTTGGTCCTTAAATTACTTTCTCAAACTGCAGCATCCAAGCTGCTTGCCTTTGGCTCCTTTTGGCTTTTGTGTCTAAAAAAGTCCAAACAAGACCAAATGCCTTCAATTTCTAGTCATCAGACAACACATGTGATGAAAACATGCATACACTATCATTTTATAATATATTTCACCTGCCCCATCACATTTTTTGACTATAAACTTACAACAATTTGCATTTAGTTAGAGGGCTGATTTAGCAACTTACAGATGTCTCATCTTGGGGCAGATCAGATGTATGTTTACCCTTTATTCTACTTGGAGTTTGGTCTGAATCCCAGTACTGAATAGGCTCCAAATTCAGATCAAATAACCAAGTCAGCACAAGGGAAGTCTCTAAAAAGCATTGGTTGTTGGTAATTCCTACTGGCTTTTCTGCGTTCTCAGTCCAGCTGCTGTCTGCTCTCACTTCATTGATGTATTCAGGAAATTGCCTGAGTTCACTTCAGATTTTCATTATCTGCTATTTGGCTTAAATTAAATTGTTTTTCTCTATTTTTGATCAGGAAACTATCAAATACAGAAGGGAAATGCTATCCTTAAAAAACTGCTTTATATGTGTCCCTGTCCAGTTCACTGTAGAGCTTCTATATAAAATTATTCCCTGTACACTTTTACTTGATTTTCTTCTGAGGACTAAGACAATTTCCCACTCTTACAGTGCCAATCAAACTGAGTATGTGGGAGCAAGGGTGTGGTATAAAGCATTTCCTACAGCAAGTCTAAAGCCTGAAAGTCATCCCAGCTGCAAGAATGATTAAAGGACTAGCAGGCACGCAATTGATAGAATAAGTTCCTCAACTTTCTCTTTAGCAGGCTGAAAAAGGTGATGTTAGTAACACTAGATGACACTGCTTTATTTAGCTTAGCCAAATTACAGTTGGAGTAGGGGCAGAGAACTTGCTAAATTCACAAGTAACTATGCAGAAGGAAAAATAATCATAATAGATGCTTGAGCAGAAAAAAAAGAAAGAAGAATCAGTGGCCAGACAAAAGCCAGACAAATCTAGATGGAAAATATAAGCACTTATTTTTCAGAGCAAAGGAATTAATCACTTCAACAGTTTACCACAGATAGATGGCTTCATTAGCACCGAGAGCCTAAAATCAAGATCACTGTTGTCCCTAAAAGCTCTGATCCAGACACTGGCTTACAAAGAGGAATTTCTACAGGACAGAGTAGTGCCCTGCAGGCAGCTCAGACTTAGTGCATAACTAAGACTTCTTTCTGACCCAAAGTTTGAAAATGTCCCATTTCCATTTCTGTCCCAACTGCACAAGTCCAGGATTAATTTATTTTACTTGGTTCTGGGATTAAAATCTTGGTCATAACAATGCTGGGTTCATCTGGAATTTGGACAGCAGAACCCTGGAAAGATGAAGTGCTGGAGGCAGAAGCTCAGAAGTGCCAGCTAGGTATTTGGCAAGGGTTAGATCACAAACCAAAGAAGGTATTGCAGCTCCACTGTGTTTCATCATCACTGGGCTCACACAGCATGTAGCTGTTTGGGGATGCAAATGTTCTGCAAGAGTCTAACCACAATGCATGACTCTGGCCAGGTTCAGAGGTGCTCTAAGACCAGATTTTTAGGCTGGTGAACAGAAAATTTAGTGTAGACAGTTCGGTGTAGAAGAGGGTGGTATGTTGTCTTCAGCATGCCTCAAGAAACACTCAGTTTATGCCAAGAGACGTTATGGTAAATATATTTTACATCTGCTGTAAAAGTACACAAATCTCTTGGAAAAGAAGGAAAACCTTTAATCATGGTGCCATCCCCTCATTAATATGTTTGCATCTCTTTTCCATAAAGTTAATATTAACATAAATAGTTATCTTGGCTTCAGTCTCCTGGAAATAACCGACAGCAGGATGTTTATGTACATTAGCTCTGGAAATCAGTCAGACCAGACAGCAAGTGACATATTTACATAGTCCAGTATGTATACCATACCTAAATAGCAGATTATCCCTGCCAGCTCCAACACCTATACTGTGCTCAGAAGCGTTTCTATGCCCAGAGGCAGAGTGCCTGGGGTGTGAAAAGGCAGTATATTACATAAATATATGATGGAAATTAACTCTCACTTTCCTTTTTGCCTGGTATATTTTTATTCTATACCTGAAGAGCCTACAGTATGTTGTTTTATTAAGTTACTCCATCTCTTAAATAAGACACCCCCTCAGAGCCTCCATCCTTCAGACATTATCTTTATTAAATTTAAATTTATTCATAAATTTAAGAAAGAAAATTTCCTGTCTTACCAGCTATTGAGTATGTTTATATGGTGGCCAGAAGAACTGAAGACATTTTATATTTGCACAACTTTCTTCCAATTCAGGGATGAACCTACTTAATTTTACAACTATAATAAAATACAGAACAAAAGCCAGGAAAAACTTAGTGGCAATAAAACCAGAAACTGCCTAAAAGCCTCTGAAATAGCTTTCAAACCTCTTATCTGAGAAGTTCTGAAAGGAGCCCTCCTACTGCTGTTGAAAAGGACACAGCCTGCTCCTCTGAACAGGAACATAAGGAAATACTAAAATACGATGGGAGGTGCGCAGGCAAGAAGCATGTAGGAGAGGTGCAGCAGTGTTGTGAGCTGTGGGAAGGAGATGTGTATAGCAGAGGGAGTATTTTCCCTGTGGCACTTGCCCCACAAAGGCTTTCATCTCAGACCTCAATGTATCCTCACAAAACTCTAAATATATTTTTGTGGATTGCTTTTTTCCCTTCCTCTTTTTATGCCTTAAAATCTATTATTTACAGTTTTTCATGCCTGTTCGTGGTGGCTAGGTATACAGTTAGTCTTATCATTTAATATTGGAACCTGTTGGAGAATAAAGTTTTCAGATGATTAATGAAGAGTGACTCAGAAGTGGTTGGGAAGGTGTGTGCTGGTTGGTGTAGGCAGCTCAACCTTGCCTGGAAAAACCTGTTTGAAGGAGGAAATAGTTATTTAAGCAAGAATAGACTTTCACTTGCCTAAAACCAAGTGAAATTACAGATGAAAGCTAGGGCACTTACTTGAAGACAAAACCAGATTTCTCTCCCCTAAAATTGTTGCTTAATCTCACAAATTCATAAAGACTTTCATAGACTACATCAGAGTATGAAATATGGGCAAGTGGAGAAACCATGTAGGAGAAGCCTGGCTCCTCAGCATGCCACGCAGCAATGCTCCACTTCATGGATTAGCTTAAGGGGAACATGAAATGGGGAAGACTAGAGTTATCATAACCAGGTGACAGCTATTGCACATCAGGACGTATTCAGGTCGTCATGAATCCAAGTGTCTTTATTTTCAAAATAACAGAAATCTCACACTGAGATTTACACACAGCTGCTAGGTAAAGGCAGCCTGGATGGAATGGATGTGAGACTTTGCTGGCATTGATTTAGAAGATAGATAACTTACTTCTGCCACAACATTTATGTGTGAGAAACTGAGGTGGTTGCTACTGTTACTGCTCCCTCCCCTGCAACCCATCTGCACTCAGGCAATTCTTACAGGCTTGGCAGAGCAAACAGGATTTAGTTCAAGGCAGCAGTACTCATATATATTTATAAAACTCTTCCTTATTCCCAGAAAGGGCTGTCTTGCAGGAAACAGAGGTGGACATACATAGTAGCTTTTTTGGAAAAGAAGCATTTTCAGACTCCAAAGGGTCATGAGACAAATGCATTATATTGACTCTGAAACCAGGGCAAATCTAGCTTCCTGTGGCTGGGCTGAGATTTCATTAATGACTAGAAAGAATCTTATTCCTGACAAAAATAAATGTCATAGAGCAGCTGCATGAGCCATAGCTGTTTCTCTTTGGCGCTATTTCTTCCTAGAGACATCTTCTCTCTGTTAGAGGGATGTATCCCCTTCTCTCAGATGGGGTAACCTGAGACAAAACAGAGCATGCACAAGGCCCAAGCTGCCCGTTTTGTTATTTTTTTGTCCAGGTTTAGCAAAACCACATTAATAATATAGCATTTTATTTTGTTCTCCTCAATGATGATGCACTCTAAAATTTCTGGTCCTGCAGCATCAGAAAGCACGATACAGTGTAAAATGGAGGAGAAATACAACAGAATTCTGAGGCTTCTTGTTCTTAGTAGTTGAAAGTATAGCAATGAGGTATGCAAAGAGTTAAGCATTTTCTTGTGCATAGTTATGGCTTCCTCTGTTATGTTGAAAATATTTGAGAAAATCCAGGCCAAGTTAAAAGATTGCATGTTTTTCTCCTCCTTTAATTTTAATAAAGCTGTCTTAAAATAAACAACTTGTACATTCTTAGGACCAGTGGAAAAGTTAAATAGAAACTGATTACATAAAAATGTGAAAGTGATTGGGTTATTTTCAGAGAGTTAAAAAAAAAAAACCCCAAAAAAACATATTGGAATTCAGTGGAGGGAGGATTCTTATACGATTGTAAATTTTTATACTGACCAAATGAAAGGCCTGGGCTCCCTGGGTCCTCTGTTTCAATCTATGCTGAATGGACCAATCTGCGTAAGGACACAGATTAAATGTCCAGATGTACATTTAAAACATTCTTTGGTTTAAAAGTGTAGTATTTACATTCTGATAGTTTCTTCTTTTCTGTGAAAATACAATGTTTAAGACAGTTATAAAGAAACTATTGGGGATATTATAGGTATCCTTTAGCACATGTAGCACTTATAATATGCTTTAGCTTTCAGATCTGTTGACTGTACTTATGCCAGCCCTATTCCCATTGTTATAAAGCTTTCAATATTCCTAAATCCAGACTAAACTCCCCACTCCTGATTTTTTTTTGATGAATTGTGCAGTGCATTGGTTTGAATATATTTTCTCTGGGCACAAATTAAACTGATACTTCCCTTCACTACAAAACTCAATCATCCCATGGGAGTATACACAAGAAATGCACAAAAGTTACTGCTGAGAATGATTCTAACTCTGCTTCAATACAATTAAACTATCTGAATGCATTACCTGCTGATGTTACATTCTGCTGAGGAATGTGGGTTGTTTTTTTTTTCTTTTAAATGTGCTTTTCTTCTTTCTTAAGAGATTCCTGGACTATTCTCCACCACTATCTGATTAAAAACAAAACAAAACTTGATAAGTCATAAAACAGTGACCTGCAATTAAGCTTCAAAAGAAATAAACGAACCCTAAAAACAACAAGAGCAAGGGACGTGGTAATCTCTATAAAGAATTTGTCTACGACAGTAAAAACTCTCAGGTCCAAATTAATTTCAGATTCAAGATCTGAGTTATACTTGTCATCCAAAGATTGCAAGATATCATAGAATAGCATTGGTTGGAAAAGACTTTTAAGATCATTGAGTCCAACCATTAACCCAGCACTGCCAATTCACCTCTACCCCACGTCCCTCAGCACCACATCTACACGGCTCTGAAATCCCTCCAGGAATGGGGACTCCCCCACTGCCCTGGGCAGCCTGTGCCAGTGCTTGATAACCCCTTCAATGAAGTCATTTTTCCTAATATCATAGTTTTACTTCAAAATACACCCTAAAATTAATTGTGAAATCAGTCAGAATTATACCATTTATTAAGTTTGGTAACCTCAACAAATGTAACTTTTACAAAATAGTTTGGGTGAAATATGGAAACAGATGAAAAAAGTTTAAAGAACTGAGAGGCATGAAGAGGCACAAGAATGTTTCTCCATCATATAACCTGGCTGCTGCTTTTTGCATTCATACACTAAACACTGAGGAAACCTCAGAAACAGCAAACGAGGATAGTGGTCAGACTGTAGCGTTTCAAAAATGTTTATGTTGTGCATAAGACTACCCTGATTGCATGGTGAAATGTGTGAATTCAGTGGCTCTTTCTCTGTATCCAGCCTATAAAAATTGTGGCCGTGGTGAAGTAAGAGAACAGTGGGAGCGCAGTTTTCTACAAGGTCTCAAGAATGCTTCAAAACTTTACTCATGTCCTGGAAGGGAAAGTTTCCGGACAAGCAGCTGCCCGAGCCAATGTCTCACCACGCTCTCTTAGGAACACGCTGCTCAGCATTTGTTGTTTTTGCTTCCTGCCTTTGGAGGTCATCCAGAAATGACGTAGACTGGTACAACACTATCTGGTGATCCTCCCCACCAATCCGTTTATGGGTAGCAGATTATCTAAATCATTTTACCCAATGTGTGGCTAGAATGAGTAATCGAAAACTGTTTGTACAAAGCTGCTGCGATGTGTCGGAGGTGGTTCGCCTGAGGCCATTTTTCTTTGTACGTCTTAAATGATAGTGTTTGTTGCTGTTTGTTTTTTTTTTTTAAAAAGTAAGAACTAATTTGAGAGCACACAATGAACCTAAACCACATCCACTTACATGCAGCCAATTATGGCTTAAAGATGGATGCACAGTTTCACATCTGAATTTTGAATTCACGGGCAAGTTTAAACAATATTTTTTCTTTAGCAAATGAATGAGGAGTTTGCTCAGTAGCACTGATCAGTTGCCTTGGTTGTGCATAATGTGCTTGCAGGCTACTCCTACCTTTATGAGCAGGACACCAGAGCACATAGTGAAGTCCTGTGGCTCAAGAATGTAGTTACTACACATTGTGTCGACACAAAGTGTTATAAGAGTTGGACATAAAATTGAGTTTTCAGTGACTTTTAGATGAAAGCTCTCTTTTCATGACTGATGAACTACTGGATCCTCAATAAAGAGAAACATTTTCTATTTAGACTTCAGAGCTTGCCCTTTTCGAACATTAACATTGTGTGAAAGTATTTAGAGCTTGCACAGCCTGCAAACTGAGTCACTTCTAGATACAAGACCGCTATTGTCTGATGTCAGTTATATGCCATTAGTTATGGAGGAAATGCATACATGACTTAGTATTCTAAAAAGCAAGGACAATGCAGTCTCCTGCTACTGTGTCACTAAGGGACACCTGTGTGTTTGCTATGTGTACAGCGGGCAACAAGGCCCAGTCAGGTGCTATCTGACAATATAGCACAGTAAGTGCTGTGAAGGAATGGAGAAACAATCCTAAGGTTTGATGATTACCAACATTCATGCACTTGAGATGTTACAGCTGTATTTGAAATACATGGGTTTGTGGTCTGGCAGTTGTACTTGCACTGTGGCCACACATTAATGCATCAGAAGAGGTTTTGAGAAAGGTGTGGGTTCAGAAAACCACTCTTAAAGTTCTCTCTGCTAGCTAAGCTTAATGAGAATGGGCTTTCCAAGAGACTGAGGACAGTTTATACATGGGCAATCTGTTCCACATTGTCTGCACTAGAATTAGCTTTTTCCTTCTGCATCTTAAAGAAACATCTGATATGTAATTTTTTCATGCAAGCAGAATGAGAGAGTAAAGGGCACTCAACCATCACAGAAGCATTGTCACATAGCACTGGAATGGCCATGGTTTATTATAGGCAATCCTTATATATATATTTGTGGCACTGTTATCTGAAATACTGAAGACTATTTCTTCCCTGGTCCTCTTATAAATGTGTGTAATGCTTCCATAGTCTGCTGCAGTGTTTCTGTGCACATGCTGTGTTCCCTTGGATGGCTTCCTGCTTTCTTTAAACGTGTGGAATAAACACAAGATACCTATACTGCTTTCAAAGAAAAAAAAGGGCAGGAAAAAAATTTCTTCTCAAAAATAATTATTTCATCCTCTTCTCTAACCTGATTAGAACAATTAGCACTAATGAAGTGTAAGAGAGCTTGTAACCTAACTCTACTCATGGCATAAGTTAAACTGTTTTGATTCATGTTATCACAGGAGAGAAAAGTATCAGCACAGGGACTACACTCCATGCTTACCATAATGTGAGCACGAGTGACCTGTGGCATGGCTCTGGGGACTGGTTTCACAGCCATGGGCCATTTCTAACCACGTGCTCTGGCCCGTTTTAATTGTGCAGTTTCACTGATAGATTTGCTCCACCAAGGTGAATCACCATTTCCAACTGCTGCCCAAGAGAGAAAGTGTTACTACCAATAAAGCTCAAAGTCTGAACCACAAAGGTCCTACCCAGAATCTGAACTGAGAATGGAAGTCTTCTGTCCCACCACAAATAGAAAACAAATAGCCCACCGAATCCTTCCTGAAATTGAGACATAATTGAGATATGTGCTGCTTTAGTTCCTTGTTTTGACTTTGAATTACAGGTTTTATTAAAAAGAAATAAATATGCCTACAATTTGCTCCAAACTAAGTAGAATTAATGTAAGAGGCTGATATTCTCACCATACCCCACTGCAGGTAACAGAACTGCGCCGCAGTGCCTTTGGCTCACTTGCATGCAGCAAGGCGTAGCATGGGAAACACCCCTGTAGTGACAGGAGCTACAACATAAACACAGGAAAGGAGGACCCTGCTAAGCAGCATGTGACCTCTAAAAACACTGTGTGCTCTTTGCCTCACAGCCTTGGTACATCCCCACAGACTGATGTTTTTCGTTAGCAATGAAATGAACAGTGGGAGCAAAGGATAGGACTGACAGGCTTGTAAAACTCTCCCCGACATACAACTGCTTAATCACCAGCAGCCTGCCTAGGAGCTGGACCTCACCTTTGTCATGTACAGATGAACACACACTGGATTCTCTTAGGGAGGTTATAAATAGCAAAGTTACGAGAAACTACTCAAATTCTGCTTCTGAGCAGCACAAGACCCAAATCCTTGTTTTTTTCAGGGAAAAGGAAGGATGTGGTCTTGATGCATAATGAAGACATTTAACTTCATTAAGTCTCTTTCCCTTGGTTTTCATACATAGAAATAAGTATGTGTAACCACAAAAGTGTAGACAAGATGTAAAACGATGGATCTAACAATGCACTCTTATCATAAATAGTTCCTCTGCAAAACAAAGTAACAAAATAATCGATTTCTTTAAGACTGAGCAAAAGTTCCCCCTTGCCATTTCTCTCTTTTTTTTTTTTTTTTAATACAGATTAGACATATAAGCAGCACTTACAGGATTCTCAAGGATAATATGATTATATGATAGCATGCACTACAACTAAAAACTGTGCTATACTAATTCCATGGGCTTCTCCTGTTTGGTGATGTTTCACTCTCTATCTTCTCCATTTACAGAAACTAAATGCCTTTAAAGGAAGTTGATGTGCCAAAACTTTGAGAATTTAGTTTCAGTATGAAAATATGACTTGTGTTCATATGTTCTTGCAGCAAATGTCCTCAAAATACTTGGAGTATGAACCAATTGCAGAGGGGATATATTTGGTTACTTTTGAATTTTTATGAGGCTAAAGGAAATAAGAATTGAATGAAGGTTTAAATGAAAATGACAGTTTATTGGAATTTTACATTTGCAAAATGCTCATGGATTAAGCAGCAAGGTGTTTTTTTTGTTGTTTAGGAGAAAAAATAGACAATAAAGCAAAATGGAAGTATTTCATATATATATTTCGTATATAGCTGTGGAGCTATAAACACTGCCTCTATGAAAATGGCTTTATCACAAAAGCACAGTTGGTATTTCCCCCATCACAATAATTCAGTGCTTCTCTTCTGCTTGTAATAAATTTATATTCCAATTTGCCTAAAATTTCTTAATTTTATAGCAGGAAAGAGATGATGCATTTCTTAGTGGAAGTTGTAAATCCAGGAACAACTTCATTAAATGCTTTCATGTGATGTACGGGTGTATGGCCCCCTCCTGGCTGTCCTATGAGAGTTGATTACCATATGTCTTCTAGAGAAATGGCAAGATCAAACCAACGTTACACAAATCCATCCGATTTATGTGAGTTTATAGTAATCTCCTCCCCTAAATTAAGCAAAATGACATGCCAGAATGGAAGCAGTTCCAACAGGAGTGCTTGAAAGCAGGGTTCTGATTGTGTATGCACACGAGGCTTACGAAAACATTCTGCTTTGTTCAGATACTTCAGGAAGTCTTCCAGACAGAGGATACAATCATGTTACTGGAGAGATCCATAAAGGCAAAGGAGTTCCCACTGAAAGTGGCTCAGACTCGCCTGGAGAGAAGAACTAAACGACTCAATATAGAACTTTGCCGTGATGCACCTTACCTTCAGTAAGTAAAGGCCAGACTACTCTGTCCCTTCCTTCATCAGCCACTCAAGAACAGGGAATTTAATGTGAATCAGTTTGATGAGATTAGAATTGCATTCATTACATTGTAGTACAAATTCTGGGAGAAAGAAGTAAAATCCAAGCAGCTACACTGAAATAATGGGCCAAAACATCTGATGTTCAATGTGTGTAGTTGCCTTTAGAGTCCCTCTCCCTCTCCCAAGAGCTCAATTGCTTGTTGGTGGCTGATATCTTTTGGGATTCAGTTACATGTCTGAGTGGGGACTTAGGAATTGATTTTAATTCCATTCTGTATGAAACACAAGGTTTCACTTTACGAAATACCTAATTTTAGAAACACATTATCCCAGACAAAGTATTGTCTTTTGATGCAAAAACTATCTAAGCTCCTTAAAAGGTTAATTGCGAATAAGAATGAATCAGCATCTCTTAGTGCCTCAACTAATTTCAACTATATAGTGACTCCAGTATCATCTTTGTATAGGTTAGCTCACCTGGCATACATTTTTGTTATATAGTTGTGGGGGCTTCCCATCACATGCTGGCATCCACTTGGTGATCCCTGTGCTATGACCCATTGTGTAGTGTCTCTCTGGATATACAAGATATCCGAGATACTAGCCTTCCTCTCATGACTGAAGAAGGGTCTTCTGAGTTTTAGTCCCATTTAGCTTCCTCCAATCCAGTTGGAACACATCAGTTTTTCAGAACCACCTTATTGAATATATCTTATTTAAAATACTGTCTTCAAAATATTCCGTGGAGCTTTTCTTGAGAAATAATGCGCCAGGGCTCCTCCCATAGCTGAATGTCACAGTGCAGTAAGAGAATTTTGCATATTTTTTATGAAAAGTAGAAAACTATTCCCTTTTTGTCTCTAGTAAAATCCCACTGTATACAACAGCTTCACATACAATGAGATTGATGAAGTACATAATGCTTTAAACTGAGTGTTTATATTATTTTTCCTAAACAGTGTTTTATCATCTCAAAAAAAAGCTTCTATTCAAACAAGAGGCGATAAATCATAGTTTATTGTCCTGGCATCTTTTCACTTTTTCTAACTCCTTAAAACATAAATTGTACAATGCAATATATATTTTTTTTCAGCCTCATACCTCCTTAATCGGATCCTCACATTTCCTTTGGCGTATCCATATATATTAGATTTCTTCAACTGCACACTCTGCTCTCCACATCCATTCTGTCACAAAATATTGTTTTGGATCTGAATTCTTTTATATCCATTTGGACAGTATTAATCATGTGGCTTTTCATAACACATAAATCATGCCTGTTCTGGAGTTCATCTGTGAGAAACCAGAAAAACTTCTGATCACATTTGAAAACTTCTGTAGCATTCACTTAGCAGTTACATCTACTGTGGGAATAGATCATTTGCCACTTCAGTTACCACCACACCCTCAATTAGGTATGCAAATAAGCTAGTATGAAGCATTCTATTAAAAGAACCCAAACAAACAAACTAAGATGGCCTTAAATATTAATAAATATTATAAGACTCTAGTCTTACACTCACTCAGTCTTTTTCTCTCCCTATTTCCTCCCTGAAGATCTCTTCCACAAAAATGGCTGCAGCATTATAATTGATATCAGTCTGGTCAGCAGGATTGCACGTACCCAAGATACACAACTTGTTTGATTTAGGACCAGAGATGTGCTGAAGCATTATCCCTTTATCTGCCCACAATTGCCAGTGATATTCTCAATTTTTCAAAGGGTCCCGCCCATAAAAGTTTGGAAGCTTTATTAGAAGTCACTGGAATGTCAGAATGTCTTTGAATATTTTCTTCAATTAGACCAAAAGGACATTAATGTGACATACTTAAACAAAAAGTGCACAGGGGCTCTGAATCAATCTAACTCCTACTAGCTTCTAGGTTATATAAGAGTTTCATAACCTGTTGTACAGCTATTCAGAAATATTTTAGGCTTAACATACAAGTTCTGTCAGTCTAGTATGATTCCTATATTTTAACCAAAGTGTTTACACAATATAAAGGTTGCTAGATGTAGCTATACTGACAGATAATTAGGATATCCTGTTCTCCTTCCTCCAATGCATATGAATTTTGCTTTAGCACAGCTCCCTAATCCAGACCAGGTCATTTTGGATGCTTTACCTGATCCAAATCATTGAATGCTATGTTCATCATAATTGCAATTAGAAATAGAAATTCTGACAGGGTATTTGAAATTTGAATGCTTTTTTCTATCACGGTTTTTGGCTGAGCTCACATCTTAAAATATATTTTCTTAGAGACAAATACTATCTGAGAAAGTAAAACCATTTGTTAATTCACTTTTAAAGGATTTTTTTCTTTTAAATAATTTAAGTGTATTTCTCTCATGTGGTTTAAAGCAACGAGGAATTGAGCCCAATAGCTCAACTGTAATAGGGAAAGAAAATATCAAATGAACCACTTCTTTGTAACATGTAAATGTTATCTGAGTTTGCTGTTTATTTGAAAGGAAGTGCTGATGTTGGCACTTGTTCTCTGTGTGTGCTGCCAACTTTGTAGTTGAAGGGGTTAGACAGAAAACAAATTAATAAAGTCTAGTTTTTCTGCACTGAAACAACAGGGACTATCCCAAAACAAGTTAAAGTGGACACTGGAAAAAAATCAATCTTTCTTCTTTTCTATAATGCACTGAGCAATTAATAGAACATTAGACAAAACACAAAGTTGACAGTATTAAAGAGTTTACCAGCTTAGTGACTATACAAGATTTGCCACATCTCCATTGACAAGCCACTGGAAGAAACGTGGCTAATATCAGCTCACAGAAAATCCTGATTTCAGAACTCCCCGTTCAATGGTTCTTCTGGCAAGTAATTCTTGTTCCGACTGACATGCTTCTGCACCAAATCTAGACCATTTAGCACATCCCACTGCACAAGTTTAAGCTATCATGAACTACACCAACACCCTCCAGTAACATCCATCGCAAGCATATTCTACAGGACCACATGCAAGTGCTGAACATTGCCATGCTAGCCCTAGAGAGGCTACACAAATGAGAGGCTGCAAGTGAAGACGACAGCGATTAGAAAGATATATCAAAGCAGAGTGGCTTAATCTGCTGTTAAAGGTCAATCCGAGCAAGAGATCATCCCCTCTTACAGATGCTAGTTTGGCAAATAGTCTTCATATAGATTCAGTCAAATACAGCTGTTCAAACCCTGCCTGAAAGTGTGACCTGTCCACTCTCAAAGAAGGAATGTGGTGAGTGACTACTAAAATTAGGTGAGCAACCTGTCCCCTTCATTTTTTTCAGGCTTGTCACTGAAGTTTACACTATAGATGACACCTTACAGGCCTTAAAGCGACGTCTGCAAGAAGCCCATGATACTCTGCGGATGCTGCTCCTCAACAAATCAAAGCTGGAAGATGACATTTCTGTGAAGGGAAACTCCTTCTTCATTGATAGGAAGTGTATGGACATGCGCAATGCCTTCCCCAGCACCCCGCAACTCATGGGCTACAAGTGAATAGCAACCTTTGATGTCAGCACAGGAAATAAAAGTTGCAAAGGTTGCAAATATTTCCTGAATTATAATGACCATGCTGATTTCTCAAATGCAGAAATAAACAAATGAAAATTAATATCATGCCTCTTTCCTTTGAACAACCTCATGTTCTCAGCTGTAGGTGCTACTAATTCAAATAGAATTAATAGACTTACTTGAACAGAATCAGACCACACTAAATAACCAGACAAATATTAGACACCTGTGAGTTATTAGCTAGAGAAAATGTTGGACTGGAATTCTGTACTTCTCAACAGAATTAGTATGATACAGGATTTAACTGTTCAGGATAATGTGCCATCTGTTTCAGTCCTTGTCTGGAAAAATCCAGTTTAAATGCCTGTCCCATCCTTACACTCTCCTCCTGTCTGGCAATGCTAGATTTGGTGTTTGGAATTAGAGGAGGTTGAACAAACTTGATTCACAGAAGCTGAAGGGCAATTTCAGTGCAACCACTTCAGGTACACATGTAGCCTATATTCATTGAGAGGGAATCTTTCTATCTCTACCTATATTTTTTTCCTTTTTAATTTTGATATAAAATTAATTTGATTTTTCATACAATTAAGTATGAATAAAATTTGTCTATTTACATGAGCTATTTGTGACTGGTGTGATATTTGCCTAAATCTGAAAGGTCTTAACTATTTAGAAATATGTACTATCTGTCATTAGATCTCAAAGGACCTCATGAGCAAAGACTGTACCACTGCTCTATTGTGACTAACAAGAAAGTTAAGTGGGAATAGAAGCAGCATACAGGACCATGATGTGCTTAAAGTGCACTGAAACTGTTCTTTGGTCTGTAAGTCAAAATTGCTCAGCTCTGCAGTTCTCAATGGAGCAATACTCTGTGTGGTGGAGAGAAGGATGGAATGGGCTTTGAGATCTGGTTTTCTGGATGAGTTGAAACACATTAACAGTGCAGTAATCCTAGTAAAAGATTTGAGGAAGAACTTATTTTAACTAATGGTAAAGCAGTCTGACCATTTTGGACAAAATGGAGTAATAATGTTTTACTAATATTTGTGTTTCTTCCTGGGTTTACTCACACTCATTTACAGAGTAACTGGCAAACTACAAGTGTAATAACTGAGCATTTCCTGCTACCTCAGGGTCCTCTCTACAGGGCAGCTCTAGGAACACACAAAATGCATTTTGCACTGGACCAAAGCCAAATGTGAAACAATGCTAGATTTTAAAGTCTCCTGAATAAACTGGCTCTGTTCCTTATCCTTTGTTTTGTGTGGGTGGTGGCTTAATCAAGCTACCAACAAAAGTAGCATTGCTGAGGCAGGCCGGGCTGAGCGGTGCTGGCACTTCCTTGCAAGTTAACCTCAGCTTTCACCGAGCATGGTTGTGGCTGAGCCATCTCACACTCAGCTTCTCTCCTTCAGTTAAAAATGTAGGATCTCCTGGCTATTGGGTCAAACCATTTACACAGTGATATGTTTCTAAAGATTTAAAGCCATGGGAAACCATTTTGGAAAACCGAATTGGGAAGTGACATCCAGGCCTCCTGATACTCAGTAAACCCAGCTCACATTGACTACACTGCACCTTCATTTTCGAATGAGGATAATGCCTACTCATATAACACATGGCTATGGAGAGGGCAGGCTGCTCCATGCAGCAAGCTAATGCCAAACAGTGGCTTTTGGGGAATACAGGGAAAGTTCCAGAAATAATTTGTGTTTGTATTGCACTATACGACTGCAGAGCAGTTCAAAGGGTCCTGGTGATGTGCCGCTGGAGACAGGAGGAGCTCTGTGACTTCACTGGTAATCTGGTTTGAATTAATAATTTTACCTTGCTGTTTCTTACTCAGAAACACTTCAGAACAAACTTCTATCACAGAACCCCCCTTGGGACATGACTTCAGGTGGGAGGAGTGAGGAATCTCTGTTTTGTTTCCCAGCAGGGAAGACTGTTACCACTGGTAACATTTTCCTCCCTCTCTATGCCTTTGTATGGAGGCAAGGGAGATTTTATCACTTGCTTCTGTTACTATCAAACCATAGAATAAAGCACTTGATTTGCATTTCATATACTATTTTTATAATGTATGAAGAATAATATTTGTGTTGAGCTGTTAAATATTGACAATAGTCCCACCCTATTTATCAAATACTGACAGCTGACCAAGTAAAGGAGTAAAAAATATTTGGAAATTTGGATCTTCTTGAAGCCTTTAAATATATTTCTAGGAGCTGGAGGCTTTCCCAGTTCACACAGCTACTCTAATAGCTAGAAATAGTTTCTCTCCTCCTTATGCCAAGAACTCAATTAAGAAATATATAGCAGGAGGGAGGCACTTCTGAGAGAGCTGAATTCTTTTAACAGTTCTCGACAGATGGAAAAAAAAGGGAAAAAAAAAACCCTTTGTCTGAAAACAATCAACATCAGTGAAAAGTCAGTCTGAATCAAAGCCCCAAATTGAAAATTTGGGGGCTTTGGGATGGAGATGGTGAGGCTGAACAATAGTTCTGAACATTATAAATTCCAGCTCCTTCCTAACTGTGCCTTTGTTCAGCAATGTTCTCTCCAAGACCTCAGCTCTGCTCTTGGGTGGAGTACTCACTTGGTACATTGTCAGTGCAAACAACACTGAACTTGTTTGAACAGTGTGAACTCCTACTGAGGACGACTGCCCAAAGCCAGGGACCTATGACTGTTAATACTGCTCTTTGAGAGCATCATTTTGCATGAGAACAGTAATTCCCTGAGATTAAACTGCCATCAGCAAGAATAAATTTTTACTGAGTACTGCAAAAACAACACTGTAAAAAAATCATCTTCTTCCCTAGCTAAAACTGACCAGAGGATACTCAGTAGATTATCCTAGTGGAAAAAAAAAAACGCAGTGAAGAAAGTGCTGTTGCCTTTCATTAGTTGTATCCATGCAAGCAGCACTTTTGAGTTCGCTGATAGTGTACATCTTTTTAGAAGTGAACAGTTTTCTTTCGGCTATCGAAAAGGAGGAGACTTCCACGGATTTAGGCTACAAACCTATATAAATCCCAAAAGTCACCATTTGCTCCTTGGAAGTAGAGTTAGATGGATAATGTAGAAAACTTGGATTGTAGTTGTTCTGTCACTGATTTACTGTGTAAATGAATTTACGCTCAGCCTCCAGAATGCAGCTTACAGCAGTTGTGATGGGAATACGTCAAAGGAAACACATTTCTAACAGTCATAAAGATACTCACCCAGATAAACCTGAGAATCTCTTAAAAAAACCCCAAGAGAATATTTCAGCTTCTTTTCCATAGATGTCTTTTCTTATGAACTAGTTCATTAATTATTGTACTCACACGCAGCCACAGACATCAAGAAGCCAGATCTACTCTATTTCCATGTATAAAACCAGAAATTTATCACACAGTTCCATAATACTCAAAAGATAAGATCTGTTTGATAGCAAATAGACTAATGCAGAAAAGACCAAAACCTGTCCCTGCCTGTTTCAAACAATGAGATAATTTTAGTTCCAGACGAGCTATTTCCTAACATTATCTAAACTATAGCTCATAAAAGTTTATGGACTCAGCTCCAAATAGAGTAAGAAACAATGGATCTGAGTCTCTTCACTAATGATAATCCCAGTTCAGTGCCACAAGGTTACTGATTATAGTGAGGGTATCTTATTTTACCCAAATCTACTGGCAGTTTATTCCTCCTCTTTTTTTTAAAAAAAAAATAAAAATAAAAAATTAAAATCTTAGCAAGGAAGCAGAATTTGTCATGTACAGATAAAATACCTTGCCACACAGAATTTACTGATGATATCCCCAGACAATATATGTGATGGTGCTCATATGACAAGTCTTTTCAGTATAGCTACTCACCCGGGTAAGACCTGGCACGTGCTTTCACCACAGGACATCAAGGTGTGAATAACAAGAGACAGGGAATATTAACTATGGAGACAAAAGTGTGCTGCATTTGGGAATTTGCATTTAAGTATCATTACAGTTTGGTAATACAGTTACACAATTGCACTTTTTCATAACGTTACTGTATTTTATTTTTATTAAGAGGGACGGCATGGGAGGCACCTCTCAACACTTGCTGCTTTCCCTCCCACCCCTTCCTAATGGTGCATCTTGGTATTTCCATTTTTACCAAATGTCAAGGAATGTTCAGTTCTGTATTTCCATCCAGCACATGCAGGCCCACTGGTGTAATAAGAAACCCCAAATCAAATGAAGAATATATGCCAACAGTTTGGTAAGTAACTACTGTCTTGGGTAAGGTTATGCACTGATTTAGACCTCTGCAATATTCAGTCTGAGGGTATGAAGTTAGAGTCAAATCTTCCTCCCAAATTATTTTTTAAAGAAGGAAACCTGTCCCCAGTAGATAACAGGCTTATTTTAAAAGAAGGGACTAAGTTCTTACAATAAAGGCACAACCAATTCCAACAATGAAAAATAACTAACTAATAAAAAATAAATAATGCTTTACTGTGCAATAAAGAACTTAAATTTATAGAGGATGTAAACCAGCACATCCTTCTTCCAATGCAAATGGCTTTGAAGTATTAAACAATGGTAGAAATTTCAGTATCACTGAATTATGATCCCACATCATGTAAGAACATGCTTGCTCTCCTCAAGTCATAAAATAGCCGCTGGCTCCTTATTACATGCGTTACAAGTTCAGATCTGTTCTCTGGCCTCGTGCCTGCTGAAAACTGTGCTCTAAAACAAACCTTTTGTTAAACTTCGTCAGAAGAGTAAGATACAGGTCAGACTGTCCTACGTATTATTTGGTGAAGGAAAGACCCTCCTAACTAGAGCTATAAAGTCCAAATAGTTATTTTTCAACTGGAATCCATAAATGTTTATCCAGTCTTCCTATGATGTCCTTTGATCTCTTACATTTATATTTTTAAAAACACAGATAACATTCCTGTATCCATATTAGACAAATAAGTAGAGGAGACAACACAGGGGTTTGAACTTTTGTTTGGATTGTCTCTCAGGATTTATAAACACCAAAGCAGTCCTTCATTGACTGCCAATGCAAAGAAATTCAAGCTTATATAAAATACCCATGCTGATCTGGTGTATTTAATGCAAAGCAGACCTATTCTATACAAATGAGACTCCTGATCAGTTTTGTTTGTTGTTTTTTTTTTCTCCTAAAGGCATTTACTGTTGTATTACTATCACTGAGGCCTCCAATATTGAGTAGAGTTTTTAAAGTGAAAAAAATTGAAAGGAAATATGTCTAAATAAACAAGGCAGAGGTTGTCTTCTGGTGGGAAATTTCTTAATATTGTGAAACAAATGTTCATAAGAAAATTCAGCACAAGAAAACCAGGCTTTAAATAAACATGAGACAGTGGTGAAAATAATCTCCAGGTCAGAGGGCAAAGTGTGGTCAGGAAGGTGGTGGGACAATGAGTGTCAGTGAGTCCCTACTCTCCAGAGTCTTAAAGCCCATCACAGTTATTTCACATCCAAGCAGAGCTGGCACAGCAAGAGCAGGGAGCTACAGTAACACTGCAGGGTACTGAGCAGCACAGACTGACACACTGAACTGCACTTCAGCTATGGTCACGAGAGCCATCCTGCATGCTGCTGATTGCTGAGATCACAGGTATCCTGCAACAACCCCTGCACAACGCTCCTTGGGGCTTATGCAGCCTGGTTTGGTCCTTTGCCTTAGTATGCAAGAAGGAAAAGCATTTACTGAGCATCTGATAGAGTAGGGCTCAGACTACCCATCGAGGCACTTTGTATGCTACCGTGTAATTGAGGCAGTGTAGGAGGAAGAGGAACACTGTTTTAAAAGCTCAGCTTCAGAAACAAAAACAGTCATGTTATTACAAACATGCAACAAAGAGAGGAGTGTATTCATCCCTCATATCACATCTGTGCCCTGCAGGCAATGTTCTGAGAGAAGTCTGTGAAACTTGTACTTGCAGCTATCTCAGACAGCTCCACCTATAACTGTCTCAGCTCTGGCTCTCCCAGCCCCTGACACCATGCCAGAAATGTGTACGTGACCCCCAGGGTTCCTACGCAGTACTAGTTGTGTTTAGCTAGCAAGAATTTACAAACACGCCACACAGGAACATAAGGTAAACATGAAAATGGACTCAGGAGTTTTATTTGCATCTATTGTGTTCATTTGTGTACACTGCAGGGAAGCACTGTGATCTAAACACCCTGACACTCCTGAATCCCCCAGGGAAGGACTGTGCTGCTGCTTAGCCCTGAGGGAGCTCCAATCAAGCCCTGTGTCCAAGCAGTTTGTGATACTTCTGCACTGCAGATGCTGCTGTGACTTCAGCCCATGGACTGAGCTGATTAAATATTAACCAAGGATTTTGTGCATGTTTTACAGCCAAAAGTGGGCTCCATGCTACTATGGTTACTGCATTACCTCCACCAATTGCAGTATTGCTGGATGCTTTTGTTGCAGTCTGTCTGTCCCGTTGTGGTCACTCCTTCAGCATCAGCAGTTTCTAGACCTCAAAGATCCTAAACCATAACTGGCACTAGCAGTCCTGCTGTTTTCTACTGGCCCCAGATTCCTTGTTCCAGGGTCCATTCCTAATACTTTGAGGACAGAAAGGGCCAGCTGCAGGACTAAGCCAGCCATCATTTATTAAAGGAGCACGAGAGGGAGCAACCAGAAGGCTGGTCTATCTATGGCTGAACAGCAGCTGGTTGACCAAACCCAGCAGGTGGAATTCAAACTGAACTACCCGTAAGCATCCTTTATGCATTACACACATTTTACTAGATCGCAGGATATGTTGGCTAACTGGCTAAAAGACATTTGCATACACAAATAATTTTCTTGGCATGTACTTTTTGCTGCTTTCAGAGCTTGCCTGTCTTGTGAGCAATCTATTCATTGTTAAGATTAGCTCCAGCTCCCTAGTTTGCAGTAGCCTGTCAACATTAACATTGCGGAGCATCACACAGCACTGTGCAGAGTACTTTGGGGATCTGTAGTGGCTGACAGTTCCCCTTTGGTTATCACAGCTTTTACAATTCAGCTATGCCAAGGTCTGCTGTAACCATTGTTGCAGAATTATGCCAAGGTACAAGAAGTGATTAGGTGAAGAGACACCAGAAAAACCTCATTTGGAAGAGCACAGCAATTTTTGTTTCACAACTGCTGATGGCTCCAAGCAGGAACAGTGGTATTACCCCTGTCTGGAGACATGTGCTCATGAACTTTTGCATAATGCATCAGATCTGCATGAACTTCAAGAAACTTCTCTTCATGTTCCTGTAGCAGAGTACATATTTGAGTGAACCATGACAGTACTGAAAAGGACAGCTTTTGTTCTCGAGAAATCAGCTATCTTGGTTAGATACTTCAGATGCCATGACAACTGCTTGGCAGAACTGGCAGGTCAACAGTTCTAGCTGTGGTGGTGACTTGTTTTGAATATTGTTTACCTCTAAATTGTCAGCACCAGCGATGTACCCAAAACAAACACCTACGTCTCAGGGAATAGCTTTTCAAACAAGAATGGAATTAGTGATGACTGTGACATGTCCTACCTCTAACCCTTTGAAGGAAAGAACAAGAAACTACTTTCTCTGCAGGGTCTGGAGATCCCTGTGCACCCTGTCTTGTTAGAGTTCCACAGAGCTGTGCCTGAACAGCGAGGAGCCACTGAGAAAGCTCAGTTATGCATGTAGCCGTTGCAGGACTGGGGTTGTGCTCTTGCTGGTTCAGTCTAGTTTGCTTGAACTGGCTGCTGAAATTGCAGTTGCTTGTTCTAACCTGCCTCTAGCAAGCTCTAGTCTGTGCCACCACCCATGCACCCTACCCTGCCCCCTTCTACTTGGGAGCTACCACACACAAGTGCTTTTCCTGCTGTTCCTCCTCTCTGCGTACTCAGGCTCAGTGTCCTCACTTCACCTTTCTCATATATAGGAAAGCACAACTCTTGCCAGGCCCCTCCCTCCCGCCATCCCATACACAAAAGAAAGGGCACCACCACGCCTTCATTTCATGCAGGAAACGATGTATCCAATAAACTCAGGGAAAAAGCTGTTAGATGCCAGTGCCACAAATGCTGTGTGCGCAGTGCAGCCTCCTCAATGTCTGCAAAGACATTCACACTGCCATGAAGAGGGCAAGCTGCAAAGAGCCATGGGCTTTCCAGCTGAAATTTGTAACTAGAAAGTGCCACCCCAAGCTCATGGGCTCAGGCGTGCTGTGGAAGTTTAATGACATATCACCTCTGTTCAAAACAGAGTTTTATGACTAACTACTAATGGATGCCCTGTACCACACTTCAGAAAATATTCCTCCTTCTTCAAGAACCTTAAAGCTGAGCTTATTCCTGGGAAAAAAATGAAGAGGTCACCTGTACAAGTTACTTCATGCAGAATTAGTTTTGTGCATTGGACTGTGCACAACTGGATTGATTTGCCCAACAAAAACAACACTTTATATTTCTCCTAATGTTTGTTTGCTGAGCAGAAAGAGTATGGGTTTACAGCTAGATGGAGGAATGCCTTTTAAAAACGTGCTCTGAATACTTCATTAAAGATTTTTGGCATAGCTGAGGTTTCCTGTGTCCCGAACACTAAACAGACAACAAGTGCCCCAGCAAACAATGGCACTTCAGTGAAGTCACAACTCTTTACAAAGGAAAAGCTTGGCAATCATATGGCCTAGCAGAGAAGTTAAGTGCCAGGGGAAGATGGCTGAGTGGGTTTGGCTTGTTTGTTAACCTGCAAGTGATGTACAAGGCTTTGCTGCTAAACAGATCATCCAGGGGTGGGCAGAAAAATGCTAGGTTTTTTCTTCATCTGCAGTTTATGCAGCAAAGTTGACAGAATTGCCAAGCACACAGCCTGGAATGATACATTATTTTTTGTACCCCAATTGAAAGCACTTATGCAAAAGAACTGATATCTGGTTCTCCTCAGGAGATTATAGCTATGCATTGGAGAGCTCCACAAGTTCTATACATAAACATATAAGCACTGTAATTTATTACTAGCAGATAGCTCCAGCAAGTTAATGTTAATTTATCTTTCATATTCCAAGAGCAGCAGAACTGTTCTTGGTATGACAACATTTACAACTGAGTTTATGCAGCCAGATTTACTTACTTAAGGCCATCACTTTATATTTAGACCTGTGATAGTCTTGCAGAGTCCCCAGGCACATGGCACTGAGCCTGGTGGCAAGGATGCTTAATACCTTGAGCAAAGCAGAGGCAGGGCTTTCTGACTGGGCAATGTTCAAGGCACAGATGAGGGGAAGGAGGAACAACTGATGAGATGGTGACAGACTTGTTTTTCTGAGCTGAGCAATATGCAGGGCTTTAGAACAAGCTTCCAAAAAAAGAACAGCTACAGATACCAGTGCAACTGAAAAGAGGACAAAATGATACAGATTTACCACAGGCAGAAAGCATCCAGTAACCTGATCTCTTCCTCTGAGAGGACATTTCTTTCTTTCTCTTAAGCTAGGGAAGCATCGTAGATCTAGCCTATCTAGATTTTTCATACAACACTAACTCATGGAATATTAACTCTGTTGAAGGCAATACTGAATAATAGGAGAATTGTTAGGTAAGGAGCTTGCTAATGGGAAGAGTTTTACAGTCAGCTGCCACATGCTCCCTCCCTGCTCTCTGCTGGTTTCCTGTTCCTGCTAGTTCCTTGGTTGGGCTGCTGGGCAAGGACAGATCTGGCTGCTCCCCCCCACCCAAGAAATGCATATGATCAACCAACCATGGCACAGTGGTAACAACTGGTCAGATAACTGAGTGCTGAGTTGCCTAAATGCATCGTCTGGAATGAATGATTTCCTTCAGGTTTGGGTACCTGCCTAGAAGTCACTTAATCAGAATGTATCCATCCTCTTCCTGTACCACCAGCACCCTCCCCAGCACATGCTGAAACTTTTTTAGAGCTGCTCTACAGTTTATCCTTACGGCTTCCTTGTTTCTGAGTTAAGACTGTTTGATTTAGATGAACTCCAGAAAAAAAATAAATCTGGAAGGACTGCAGTGAACACTCATTTTCCTAGTAATTTTCCATCAACTAAGAAGCATGAAGGCTGGAGTAGCCCAAGAGAGGTCCAAGCCTACCTTTGTATCTGCTTTTATCAGTTTTGATGGGTTAGGCTCTCTTGGATTTTTTGCAATCCTGATCTCTATTGTAGGCATTAAAAAGCTCAAGACGGAGCTTGTGGTGTTTCTCAGTTTCTCCTTTTACATCAGGTGGTTTTTGGTTTGGTACCTTCTGCTTATCAGAGGAAGACTGCTAGCTGTGACTGTGAAGGAGAAGGCTTTATCCCACAATGTGATTCCTGATCCAGCTGTGGATACTCTAGAGAAGCCAAGAAAAGACTAATTCCAGTGTGAGCTAAGAAGTGTGCAGTGATCCTATCAAGCATCAGGAAGAGCACCTATTCTCACCAATCCTCTTGGGGCGTGTTCGGGAAAACTACTTGACGACACCGTCACCTTTGTTGGTAACCACAAAAAGACTCCAAAATAATTTATAATGAAAAAATACAATCCAACAAATAAAAGATGCAAACTGAAGATGTAAACTGAAACAAATGAAATCCTGCATCAGCAGCAGGATGTTTATATAAAATTGTTTCCCAAGAATAAGCCAGAAATTAGAGCTCTGCAACAAGTGGGTTTTTTTCTTGTCATTCCAAATTCGTATGACTTTCATTTTTCAATGCTAAACTTCGAACGGAAATCTTAATATTTCATTTGAAAAACATGAATACGCTGGTGTTTCTGAAACCAAACCATCAGGAACACACTCACATAGAGCTACATGAGGTAGCTGTGGTGCATACTGAAAGGACAGGCACTAAGCCACAAATCATTTTCAACAGACCAGACACTGACTGACTTCTGCCCAATACTAGAAGATGCTTAGAGCAGGACTGAAGACTATCCCAAAACAGGTGAAACTGATTTCCCCAAATAGCTCAGAATCCAGGTTACAATGCCACTACAAGAGGACAAGTAACCAGTCACCCTTGTGCCCTGATTAAGTTTTAATGCTTTAGATACCTCTAAAACTATCAAGTTCTTGTTATGATCCAGTGGCAGCCGATGCCTACAAGTCTTAGAACACCAATACAGATGGACTACTAGTGTCAGCCAAAGAGTTTCTACTTTAACTACACAGCCTTCCTCCTCCAAGATGCCTTTCACTGGAATCAGTATCTCTTTTCAGCTCAAAAGTAGCTGTCAACAGATAAAGATACAAGAGTAGCACTAACTTGCCGTTTTCTTTTACAGAGCACCAAAAGATTCAAAATGCCCAGAAGAATGACCACAGAATTCAGTACTGACACAGCTATGGACCTTATCTGAAATGTGTTTGGCATCACATTACCTGGCCTTTTCCTGAAGGAAGATTGACTTGACTGAGAAAAATAATCCAAGGTAACATTATTTGGCTCAGCAAATGTCTTTATGACTTACAGGAGAATGCTGTTCAAGTTACACGTATGAAATGCCATGGATTTTTTTCCCTAGCCTCCAATCATTTTACTATTCCAAGGAACAGTGGCTGTAATTTTCTTACTAACATTCAAGTGGACTCAAAATCTGAACTGCTCATCCACAGCTTTTCACAAGCATCTTCCTACAAGCTCACTTCACCTCAGGGAGGGATGTGGGGGTGTGTGGAGGATACTGGCAATACAGGGACAAGGGAAGATGTTCAGAGAAGGAGTTACATGAATCAGCATAATTTTATCATATACACGAGTGAAGCAAAGAATGTAACAGTTACCATCCAAATTCTTTCTTGTAGAAGGCATTTCCTTCCTGCCTGATGAATTCAGCAACGGCAGCTTAATCAAGCTGTGACCTTTGCTTTTCAGCTTGTCTCAGTAATGAAGTGAAAGAATTGCATAAATATACTGATTTTTCAGTCTTAGGCACTGACAATGAGATATTCCAGACCTGCAATTCAGTCTGTGCTACATAGTTATGCTAAGCATTCTCACTGAAAAACCATATATGCTTTATTATGTCCGCCCAGTTCCCTCACTCGCCTGCTTCTGTACAGTAAACAGCAGATCTTGGTCTTAGCCTGTGATCCTTTGCGTTGAGGTGTTTTACAGTTCTTTCCCAGACCCCTATAGAAGAATGAGTCTGTCCTTTGGAAAGACTGAGGGAAAGTATGTTGAAGGGGAACCAACATTTGAATTATTTTTGCCTGCCTCCTCACAGCAAAACAATCAGGCTGCACCAAATGTGTAAGTCTACAGCTCCAGCCAAACATTAATTTTAAGGCACTTCCACAGTCATATTGAAGCTGAAGATTCAAATAATATATTTGGCCAATCACATAAAGTACATTTTGTAAAAGGAAATATGTATCCTTCCCATGTGAACAGAAGGAAATGATGTTGAGAGCTCATCAGTGAGAATCACTCACAAACAACTTTTGTTGATGTTAGCTATTAACCAACCAGCCATTACTTATAGAAGTCTGTCTTCCTGACTGCTGAATATTGATTCTGGATGCAATAGGCTCTAGTACCTTAGCTATGGGCACAGATTTTTGTGATGAAAGTCCTATTCTATTACGGTTAAAGGCCTTCAGCACCAAACCTTTTGAACAAGCTTATACAGGAATAAGGTCGGTTGTTGTTTAGTTGATTTATTTGTGCTCCACTTGCAGTAATGACAGTAATGAACAGTCAATTGCTTCTTTAATTGCTCCTTTACATATTGGACCCTTCAATCTTTATGATTTATATGCTATAGCTCATCAGTAGTCCAAATGCTGAAGTAGTTTGCCACACACAGAAAATGTGAATGACATTTATTTCTTCAGAAAGAAACACAGTCTGGGATTTATATTGGGTAGAGAGCTTTACAATGCCTGACTCTCTAGGCATTTCTAATTGTTCTGAGTATTTCTCATTAACCATATCGTTACCAAATCAAAATCATAGTCAAACTTCTCATTTGTTATTTCTTGCAAAACTAGGAGTAAATCTCTTCTACAAGTGTTCTGCATTCTTCTCTTGTTTAGAAATGTCAGGGTGTAAACAGAAAACAAAGTAGCAGCTTGTTTCCATTTTTGCTTCCCAGAGTGCACTGAACAAGTGGCCTCTCACATACTGGACACAGGAGAAAGTGGTGCAAGCAATTAAAATGCCAATTTTATTATTATCAGACTTCTCACACAGAACATTCCTCAACATTAGCAAAGCTAACACACATTTATTTTAAAAAGAAAATCCTTCTGAGGATCTAAAAAAGCCTTGAGGAATTTCCTCCATCTCTCTAGGACTAAAGATGCCCAATGTTTCTATACAATACTAAAACTAATCTTCACCCTAAAAAGCCATCTACTTGCCAAGATTTTTTTTCCTGTTCCTTAAAAAACAAACAAAAACTTGTTTTGAAAGAAATATGAAAGGAATCTAAGGAGTTGAGTTGAGCCAAAAGTCCTCCTTTCTCCACCCTCATTGCACTCATCTGGAAAGCATTTGGCAAACAATCCATTGACAGTTTAGAAAAGCCTTTTATCTGTCCTCAAAGGCTTAAGAAGGAAAGTGGATAGCATACACATTCCATGGATTAATTGTGCTTTCCCTTTATATTATTGCCATTTTAAAAACATAGGAGTACAGCATAACATCTACCACGCTCACAACAAAACCCAACCTTCCCTGGTGAGGCTGCATGAAACTCAGGTTAATTAAACCTGCAGGATAGAGAGTCAGCTACCTTGATTCAATACCATACTCCCAATGGCATCACAGCAAGGAGACACCAACATACAGAGCATACTTGAGTCCAGTTAGGCTTAGTGCTTGTAATTTGGTTATGCTGGATCAACTGCACCCATTGCCTCAACCTCATTTTGCCTCAACCTCATTTTACTGTGTTATTCTTTACTTTACATCACATTTCCCAGGACTTTGAGTTATGCAAGTGGCTGGACTGCTGCTGAACCTAGAGAAGAGGAGCAGAAATGTGTCCAAACTATTTCTGTATTTGCTGGGCTCTCCCTTGATGCACACTCCCCAGCTCCCACATACGTCTTAACTAATGATCTAAATAATGAACCATGGACTGCAGTTCCCTTTAAGATGTTGCCACTTCTAGAAATACTGTCACTCAGACAGTAAATGGGTACCAATCCTTCTATAGTCTTCCTAAGGAAAACCAAACTATAGAAAGTAGTCAATGTACAATTAGTGTTTTTTCTCTTCTAGAATCATCAGGAGTAAAGGCAGGTACAGTAGGAACTATGTAGTTGCTTATTTTTCTACGAAGTTGTTTTTTGGTGGAGGGGGGAGACAGACAGGAGGCAAATTTCTGCAAGTCAAAAGGGAACTGGGGCTGTTTAGCCTGGGAAAAAGGGGCCTGAGGGGAGACCTCATCATCCTCTGCAACTACCTGAAAGGAGGTTGTAGAGAGGTGGGGATGAGTAAAAAGTGATAGGACAAGAGGCACTGGCCTCAAGTTGTGCTAGGGGAGGTTTAGACTGGATGTTAGGAAGAATTTCTTCACTGAAAGGGTTGTCAGACATTGGAATGGGCTGCCCAAGGCAGTGGTGGAGTCCCCATCCCTGGAGGTGTTTGAGAATCATGTCGACATAGTGCTCAGGGATATGGTGTAGTTGATGACTGTCACTGTTGGATTAATGGTTGGACTTGATGATCTTAAAGGTCTTTTCCAACCTAGGCAATTCTGTGATTCTGTGTGATATTAATAAGTGTTTATATCCCATCCTTTAGAACCTAATTGCCATAGTAATACCAGAAAGTACAAGTCTTCCCTAATACAGAGTATACTAAGTTTCAGTCTCTCAAATGACCACTTTATGTTTCAATTTTTGGCTTTTCTGAAAAAAAGTGTTTTCTTGCTATTTAATTTTGATGATTAGATTACAATACTGGCACACCAAAATCATAGATCAGTACATTGCACTCTACACAAAGAGCTGGCTAAGAATAAGTAATCCAAATAAACACAGATGAAGAGCAGCCTATAAATCCTGCCTCCATACCACAAGTGATGTAAGACCAGACAACATACCCTCCTTAACTGGGATTACAAAATATATGTCCCTCTCCTGGTACATAAATTTAAAGCATGTAAGATTGAGAGGGGAAAATTATGAGCCGCACTGCCTTTCATCCACATTTATGTAAATTCCATTGTTACATCAAGTAATCATAACAGCACTACGTAAATATGAATGTGCATCATTGAAGAAATACAAATATTTATATAACAGTTTAAGTGGGAAACATTTAGGCTGGTTCATTGCTAAGAAAAGATCCATTTTGAAATAGCTGATAATTGTAAAGCTGGACGTTGGCTGGTTATTAGAATACAAGCATTCAGCCAACCTTTGGGGACCTAATTCCTTTCTGTGCTGATAGGTTAAATTCTCTTCAGAATGAAAACTGAAAAACTTAACCCTAAACCAGCATAAGATGCCCAATTACTATCCTGTATATAATAAACCCCAATTTTCTGTTTTTAGTTTTCTTAATATTTGACTGCCTGCAATGATAAATACAAGTACCCCAATGCCTTTTCCCATGCAAAGTATTGCTTTCTCACTCCTTCCTCAAATATGTAAGATGTACATGCAAGTTCAAAGAAAAAAAGAGCTCAACCTTGTTTTAAAAAAAACACATTATATGAACCATTGTGATATATTCTTTGGCAGATTCATAGTCTCAAAAGTTATTTAAAATCTGTTAAAGAACTTAAAATGGCTTTGCAAATGACTCAGACTTTGAGGAGAGCTCTTGGGAATGCTTTCTTGGCTGTCTTGCAATCTAGAACTGAGAAGAAATGGGGGAAGAAGTAGTATTTTTTTGCAGGAAGTTTTATGGTTTTAGCACTACCAAACTGGATTTCACAGACCATCATTGCTGTCTTTAAGACTTCACATGTCTTGGAAATTTATGTAGCTCAGCTGTACAGCATGCAGTACACTTCATTAAGAGGAAAGAGTCACATGACTAAAAAGTACTAAGTCATCCCCTAAATATTATGAATTTCTGTTATGATGCTTTCAGCTGCAAAGCAAAATAAGAGCTCTCATTTGTCCACATTTCTACTTCTGATCTCTAATGAGGACTAAAATTTATTTTGAACGGCCTGTTTTAGAATGCAGTGCAGATCTGTGGAAGCTGCCATGGTAATGACAATACATGATGTTTGGCAGTCCTCACTGTCTTGCCACATGCTCCTCCCAGCTGCAATTCTGTTTTAGCCATTCCACAGAGCTCTCTTTAATGAACTATCAGAGCCTGAGGACACTGATGTTAACAGCTCCCATCAGTTCAAAACAAAAGCAATTACAAATAAACATCAAGTTTCCTTTTCCTGAATGGATGACTGCTCTTCTCTTCCTAGATAGAGCAGTTACTTGAGACTGAGCGAGTTACCATTCTAATACCCTGCTATTATGAATTTCTAATTGACTGTCCCACCCCAGGGAGCAGCCTCACTGCCTTCCCGATAAAATGGTTTACACGCAGAAGGGTACAACAGCTCTCTATCCTGTTCTGGTGCTTTGTTTGACTTCCTTCTACTCACTATATATTTTATCTGCCCATCTTTGCATTCAATTATTATTAGAGCCTAACTTCAAATAGACAACAGCTATGCTACTAAATTACTTTTACGTAGTGAGATTTGAGTTCTTTTTCAGGCTAAGTAAACTAGACAAAAAATTAGTGACAGAAAAATATCTAGCACTGCACAGGGAAATTCCAAGAGCTCCTTGTCATCTGTTGGCTAGGGGAAAGTGACAACCCCCAGACATATTGTATAAAAATTCTCTTTCTGTAGAATAAAAATAAGATTTATAGGATTTAGACTGAGCTAACACACAATGGAATTCTGTACCTGCAGTCCTCATTCTTTATTAGTCTTGTCTTCCTATTAATAATTATTACAGCGTCCCACTTCTCTCATGAAACATTGTATAATGTGTGTTTCATTGAGGATTTTAAAGTTTTTATTATTTCAACCACTTAATTCTATCTCAGACTAGGAGGACAGAAGATATTCTACTATATATGTACACCAGTAAAATAATGTCACCCCATTTGACTTCTACAGCACTCTTGCAGAATTTCTAATTTTAAGCCACAAAGGTGATCTGACTTTATGCTTTAATTTTCCTTCAAAATAAGAGTATAAATAAAATATGAATACCCTGTCTTGAAAAAATACACTCCACCTATGCTATGTCTTTAGCTATCTGTGTGCACATACTTGTCATCTTATTGCTGTGGTCAGGCTCTCCTCCCCAGCTCAGTGGCACTGTCATGAATTAATACAGACAGGCACAAAGAATGAGCACAGGCTTAATGCAAGCTTCATTTCATGCAAAACAATGAGTGTCACCGGGTTAGAAAGTGACAGGAGGTGCCTACATGCTTAAAGTTGTTTCACACTACCATGAGCACAGGAGAAAACCTCACCTGCACAGGTAGCCTTATGGTTCTGTTTTTCACCACCTCTGCTAGCAAAGTGGCAGGTGCATTTAGGATAATTATATTCTGCCTTCAACAACATAAAGGAAAGCTAAGTCTTAGTTTTAAGATCTTGAATGCCCTGAAATAACTTGCTCAGATTGCATGCTGACCATTTAGCACCTATATACATGCTTGACATCCCAGGAGGCTTCTGCTCTGCCTTTCCCTTTGCAGCACTGGCTAAGGTTCCATCTGTAAAGTATTAGAATCTCCTGAACAAAGATATTTCATATTATTAATTCAGAAAATAACAAGCAAGGAGTAGCAGCATTAGTCAGTATAGAGCATGGATCACAGCCTCACAAGACTAATTTTTTCCATTCTTTTGCTAAAGGCTTTCAGCAAAAGGAAAAATTAAACCTAGATTTTGCTATTTAACACCTCTTTTTTTCCCCCCTCTTCTTTTTAAGTTTGCATTCCTCTGAAGAAATACAAGCCAGAACGTTCATTCTACTTAGGTTTGCTACATGTGCATTCCTCTGCAGGAGCTACGTGTCTAACTGATTACTATTTTTTAGTTTTATTAGAGATCATGGAGCCTTATACTTTGCAGCAGTTAATACAGCTCAGCATTTAATAACGAACTGAAGCCTCTCCTCCCCCTTCCTGGTTCATACTGTCCAAAGTCTGTTTCTTTCAGAACGTCTTTGTAGGTCCTAAGTCTGCTTTGACTCTGTTGATATTAAGCCAAAAAGCTGAACGTATTTACTGGCTAAGATTACCAAAAAACTCCCATATTCTCACTCAGACAAGATCTTGAGGTTAGACTCACATTTATGACTATTACACCACTAATACTATCATCGTTTTGTTAAATATTATTTCCTGTTAACCTCTGGTTATTTTTAGGAATGACACAACTAAAATAGGTTAAACCAAGAGCAGTTCTTTTCACACCTTCCACTAACTAGGATCATCTTCTACACCCCCCAAAAGAACAAACTCCAGAAGTTTTACTCATTTTGGGAAGAAGAGTGCTCTTCCTGTTCACTGTTATCCAAGTATCAATTTATAACTGGATATTAATTTTGTTACAAAAGATGATGCTTAACTCACTAGGTGGCCAGCAGGAAGAGGAGAAATACATTACTTACACAAAGAAAACTAGAACTGAAATTAAAAAGGAAGCCCCAAATACACAGTGCATTAAAAGCTTACAAAAAGAAAAGAAAAGAAAACCAAACGAGAAAAACCCAACAAGTAGTCATTGCCCTTAAAGTAATTCTCTACGTGGGGCTGCCCTCAGACCAAACTGGAACAGCATGCAGCCTTGCCAGCTTGAGGACAACATCCAGCCATGACTCACCAGTGAGCAAGCAGCAGTGAGAACCTGGCAGCTTTCCACATCTCCAGAGGCCTGGGCTTGTGATGTCCTCTGCCTCCCCTCCAGCTCTGCCCACAGGACTGCTGCTAGGTCATGCTTATAGGTGAAATGCAGAGTCCTGGCTAATAACAGGTCTGTGCCTCAGTAGGGAGCCTGGTGAGGAACCTGTCAGGTCTGCACTCAGCAGACCAGACCACAGCAGCAGCCTGGTCAAGCAAGCCAGTGAATGAACAGAGCACAGTCTGTGTTTGGTTGTAGCACTGTCCCCCCTCCCAGGTGTCAGTGTTGACTTTCTGCCAAGTGGCAGTGGATATCTGTGTCCCTTGGATGTCATCATCTTGGAGAAGCAGCAGTGAGACTGATTCTAGATATATTTCAAGTGGAATTGCTTTTGTTAATACAAACAGCCCTGAAGTGAGGTGGCCAGTTTGTCAAAGCAGTACTATAGATGGTCACTACATTGTGCTTAAAACCAAATTCTTACACACCAACCACATCACCAGTTCATCCCTTTGTACTATTTGGGGTCTACTTGTGTCTTCTAGATCTGAAGCCTCACAGATCTTGACATGCCTGAAAGTCTCCCCTTCTTAAGTAAGGGTTTTCTCCTTCTTCCTGTTTACCACCCATTGTAAGAAAACTTACTCTTACCTATATTCCTTTTGATAAAAGCTGCCTGCAAGCTGACACTTACTAGATACACAATAGTTAGGTGAGAAACATGGCATACCCTTAGAATTCCTGCACACTTGCTAACAGCATGATGAGACAGTGAGTCAGTAAATACTACTAGAAGGTTTCAGGCAAAGCAATCTCCATCTGCGTACTACCTATATACTCCTATGCAAATCCTAACAGCACATCACTTAACCACAGTCTGTCAAGCAAAACAACTTCTTCGATCTTTTATTTTTCCACTGGAAGAACCTAGAATGAAGACTAGCCTCTAGATTGAACCACTGACAGTACTATTATGCCTACACACATTAGATAACCAAATAAAGCTTCTTTGCTAGTCTACACTGACAGGCTATGATGACTGACCTACTACTTTTATTGACAAATCCTATAACCTAATGCTTCTGCAATCTTAACTTCTCCCCTTGGATCCCTACAGGATATCACAAGCGTGAGTTCTTTTCCTATTGTAAATATGCTCACAGAAATGCAACACAGAAAAAAGAGAAATACTGGGTTTTTTCACATTGCCATTTTGACAGTCTGCCTTTCAGGATTTCATTCTGTAGCCCATGGGCTTTCCTTTTACACTGACAAGTTTGTGACATTTAACACCAAGTTTACTTGCAAGGAACAATACAAAGTCTTATCCAGAAAGCTAGGAATAGACTCCTACATCTGTTGATACGTTTTGCCCAATCACCTCTACTTATAGAAGGGTTGGGCCTCAGAAAAATTAAGATTCATTGCATCTAACCACATCTCAGACTCTCATGTGCTTTCTCTATGCTTTGAAACTCAGTGCAGTCTTATCTACCTTGGCTCCCTCCATAGGGACATCCCTCCCACAGCCCCAGTACATAGCAGAGATTTGCATTCCTCCTGAGTGCCTATGTGTAATTTTGAAAGTATACGTTCAGTCTAATGAGGAAAAAATGAAACTGGGTGCCTAGACTGGTATGATAAGCACCATTGAATGCACAACTGCAGACAAACAATAAACAACATGTTTGCTTTTTTCCCACAACAGGTTTTATCTGCTGAGACATGCCTTGAAATTAGAGGATAAGCAAAAAACTTAATAAGGGAGAAGGGAAGAGAAGGAAGATGAAAACAACCCTCTCTAAACCTCCTCTGCCACACTCCAGACTAACTCCTGTTTACTCTTGCCTTGAGGTATCATTAAGAGACATTACATGGAAGTACACCATATGGGGTATAAACACTTGTCCACATATGTACAAGTTTTGATGGAAGAACAGGATTATTTCCTGAGCTGGTTTACTCAGTGATGAGATCATTCAGTACCTCTCATTCCTCCAGACCTTCCAACAAGTCTTTTCCTGACAACTGGCCTTTATTTAGTCTTAAATGGGTGAAATTCACCTGTCTACAGTGTTTTAAATGATCAAAGGTATTGCATCCTCTCCTGAAAAGTCTTTGGAAAAAAGAGATGAAAACAACTACTCCCTTCCTGCACACCCTTGCTAGTCCTGGGGTTTACACAATGTAGCAGAAATTGGACTGTATGAAATATCTGACGTGCTATTCAGAGGAACTGTATTCTGCCTGACCCTTGTCAGAAAAGGTTTTGCTGGCTGGTATCTCTCTCTCATATTCATCCCTTGGTTATATTAGCTATCAAATCAACCTCTGCAGCTTGGTGGGAAAGTCACCCTGAATCTTTTCTGGATTTCAAGTTCTCTATCACACTACAATAAATACAGCTATTTTGGGAAAAAGACAAGATGCTTTATACTTGGCACAATTGTGTGAGGCTATCATTACTGCTACAGAAATCCAAAGAGCAAAATAAGTTTAGTCTAGCCAGGCAGAGGATTACATTCTTGATTACAAAATAGGAAATAAAAAGTTATCAAGTACAAAACAACAAGACACAGAACATATTTGAAACAGCTCAATTCTCCCAGCTGTCTCAAGGCTTTTCCAAATCATGTCCCAGGAGCAGATATGGGAGAAGATGTAATGCAGTTGTACCGAATCCCAAGTTTTGACTTTCAGAAATAACCTCACATTATTATGGAACTAGAGAGTAAGCTCTGCTGAGGTCGCTCAGAGCTGAAGCTGCCACTCTCTTCACTTCATGCAACATCCATTTCTTCCCTCTCACTTTTGTTCCCAGCTTGGATGACATTAACATTTGCTCTGCCTGGGTGATTTTCTGACTTTACAGTCTGTCTTTGTACATTCTTTTAGCTTAAGTGTTCTTCTAGAGGGATAACGTTCTTCAAGACTCATACAGCACTTTAGGTCACATCTCATAAGCAACACTACCATACCTACTCTTTAAGCAAACATATTTTAGCATGCCATTTTGTCTTCAGAGAGGTCACTACACATTAATCAAACAGATGATACACTTAGTTCTAAATGTGTGTTCCCTCACTAACATTCAAGTGAAGGAGCCTTCAGTTAATGTATGTTCCACATTCCCTATCAGAGCATGGTTGAGGTTGGAAGGGACCTTTGAAGATCATCTGGTCCAACCCCCCTGCTCAAGCAGGGCCATCTTTTTCCTGGAGGGAGAGCAGAAACATCTCCACCTTTGGAGTTTTCAAGACTGCTACAGCTGAACTGATCTAATGATAGCAATAGCCCTGCTTCACATAAGAGGTTGGGCCAAAGGTACTTTCCATCCACATCTCTAATCTCATAAATATGAGTTTGCTTCATTCAACTGAAAGATTTGTCCTCTTTTCTGGGTCAATAAGTATGCCTATCTAGCAAGCCAGAAATCAGTCAGTGTGCCTTATTCCATCTGGTTGCATTCACACACTGCAGTTCTACATCCACTACTGGCAAGCAGACAGCTCCCTACAAACTGAACACTTCAGGTGCTTCTTACTAGACCATATACAGCTATGTATTTTTAATGCTACAATGGCTTGGTTCCTTAACAACTCTAGTTGAACCTTGTCTTCCTTTCATGAAATATTTACACCTTTTTGGTAATATTTTGTACACCTGTTTTTTTTTCCATTCACCTAAAAGTCATTAATGTTTGCATAATAAGGGACTGTTTTAGTGAACAAAGATAACAGTAGCTAGGTCAAGAACAACATGAACAAATTAAAATTAAAAAAGGAAATAAAGCCACTTAGAATTCAACAATAAATATCATATTTGTGTGTATTGTATTATTCCTTACTATACTATTTTTCAAAGTACATCTTGTATTAAATGAGCAGAAGTTAAGATGGTATATTCCAGCCACCTAAAGTAGCACTATCAACTTTTATTAGATGTTGGGGACAATTCTGCTGTGTTTAATTAGTACCTACAAAAAAGTTTCTATTTGAAAGTGATAGAAATAAATTTTGATCTGTCACTGAAAGCTACACAACCAACTGCTTTTCCCTTATTCACAGGTTAAGTCTGTTCTGGGAAAAGTCACTGCCCTCTGTATCTTTGCATTCGCCATGATGGCTGACAGTTCCTTAGTTCCAGCAGAGTGCAGCCATCATTGGAGCTCTGAACATTTAGGCCCTTAGACTAACCCTGTGGAAGGTTATCACAGAGGTCTTTGGCCTGGTATGGGATTGTACTCAAGGGGAGCCAATACAGAGAAAAGTACACAGAAGCCAAGTGTTCCTTGGAGCCATCTATTCATAAGAGACAAACTTTCACAACATTTCATAGCGCTTCCATTTGATAAAGAAAATTTAGTTTTGTATGCCCACAGATATAGATTGCAGAAGATACATCTTTGCTACGAGCCATATCACTTGGTAGAAGAATACATCTAAAGCTATTTACTATTTTATTAATGAAGGAGAACATAAATCTAAAGTTTTAAAATATTTATCATTTCCATTCCCTTAAAGTATCTGGATAAAGAGGTTCAATACAGTAGTATTATACTGATTGAATCTGGCAAGAGACAGGAAAAAACAGCAATAAATTTGACCTATTGATCTTACAACCATTTAAAAAAAATCTTTAGTTACATACAAAGAAATTAACTGGATTGTTGTTGGTACACAGCAGCTTCCACCTTTGATAGGCCAAAAGCACTGGATGCACACTTGTGGATGGATTTTAAGGCTACATTGGAAAAATGTGATCTAGCTACTGGCTGTAATGTGAGAACCATCTGCTACAACTGCATGTTAGAAGAGAGACAGGAACGAGACTCATCATTTCCTTAGTGGAGGTGGAACAGGACTGATGGAAGAAACTGCTTAAGAGTCCATGGAGAGAGAGATCATGTAAAGAAAGGGGTGGATCACTTTCTGATAAAGAAAAGAACATTCTTTCTTGCTCAATGAAAGTTATTACACTTAATATATGCCACTAATCTTCCCACGTGCCCTGGAGATCTAAGTGAGCCTATGAACATTGCTCTGATGTTTTTGATGGCAACTAATTAATCTTAATGAGAGGGAGTGCTGAGCTTAGGGGTTTTATCTCACTGCACTGCAGTTTGTTTTCACTGGCAACTGGTTGACTTTTCCTTTACAACATGCAGGTTACAAATGCCTCATTTATTTTGACAATGCAATCACAAAGACTGATCCATCTATGTTTAAGCATCACTTTTTTTTCCTCTGGTCTCTTCCCTCAGTTCCTAGTTGGACACTCCTGCACATCCTCCATTTGCTATTATCAGAAGACTTTGGTATCTAAACCCCTGCCTTGTTTTTTCTTGCTCAACACTAGCAACAGAGAGCCAGTGGCAAAGGAACTTGCCAGAGGAACAAGTCACCACTAACTAGTTCATTAAAGCACCTATCATCTGGAAGAAGTTACTGTACACTAAGTGTGCTGCCTTGATTCCATTAATCGAATAATAAAATTCAACTTGAACTACAAAATCTGAAAGTAAAGAAATACAGAAATGAAAGACTAATTTACTACACTGATGAAAGCAAAACCACCCATTCCTTTCAGCTCCTGAATCTAAGTGATGTGTAAAAATGAATTTTTAATTTAATTCAGTGCTTAAAGCTAAAAAATAAGATATGGAAGGAGTTTGCCAAAATTAGAATTCAGTTTTTCATAGGAGAAGAGAGCATGGGGAGGTGACAGAACATATTCTAAAATGTTGCCGCAGGCCCTGGACCGTACATTTGCACAGACAAGATACTGCCTGGGTAATTACTGTAAGCAACTGGATTTATTTTGAACTATTAGTTCCATCACAGCTTCTTTCTGATGAAGAATATAGTATTATTTATATTTAAATTTCCTTTTTAAATCAGATAAAACATTTAAATGCTTTGGTAGCAACTGTGGCACTTCTGGTGACATTTCCCATGGGGAGTATTACAAGCTTCCATCTTCCTACTTATGCAAGAAAATGGGGGATGTCTAAACATGAGATACTTGTTAAAAGACAAACTTCTTTCATTAGGTTGTAAAGCAAGCAGAACTTGTCAGAAACTCTCTAGCAGTGGGTATGTCTGGTAGCAAGACTGCTGGATAGGAGCACATATACAGTAGGCTCCCTGTTTCCATTTCAGATAGTCTTTTGTTTCATTAGTTGGCACACTTCCAATTGTGTGTGTCTTTAAGCAAAGTCTTCCCGAGGGTCTGCAAGGCAATAGGGACAGTTTCTGATTTTTCAGAAAGTCCAGCTAAACTCTTCTAGCCTAAATCGGAAGGCCCAGATCAGTGACTCGATTGCAAAACGGTCCTGAGTGCATGAATCTAATTGGCACCATCTCTGTTCCACCAGTGATCCCCTGTAAACCACCACTACTAACTCCTGGATGCTTTCCTTGGCAGTCAAGGTCCTTCCACACCCACACAGAAGTGCAACATAACCTTTTAGCTTGTGGCTTTAGTACTGAGCCGCATCACACGGAATTGTAAAGACGCCAAAGGGGAACTAAGACTCTAAAGATGCAGTTGTACTGCAGTTCCTACATTTTCTCTTTCCCAGCATATGCAAATCTCATTTCAAGTATAGTCCTTAATAATGAACTGCAGAAAAAAAACCTTAACACCAGCCATCTGCTTTTTTGATTAGCTATAGAGTTAATTCTTCTAGGATGTAAATAAAGTAAAATAAGCCCCCCGGCTCCCCACTCCACCCCCTCCCCCAAAAAATAGAAAGTGAATCCCCTCAGTCAAAATCTAGTTTGACTTTCAAGGCTGCTGTGCAATGGAGACTAGTTACTGGTAATTTATCTTTTATTTCCCTTTATCTTCTAGATCATTTGAACACTGAACGTAGTTTTCATGTTAACTTCTTAAAAGTCTGTTAATTATCTCCACTGGCCCAGACTGACTGCTCTCAGAATAACCAGCACAGGCCACAGCATTGCCATAAAACAGAAATATCCAGCAGTATCAGTGCTGTTGGAACTGGAATGCATTCAGATTGAACAATAGGCTACCAGCAATTTTCTGTATAACTCTTTAGCACTGCTCTCTTTTGGAAAGTAATGAAGAAATTTGAGAAGTACCAAGGCCCTAGTTTCAAAAACAACATCATGAGTTTCTCAACACATCCCATACATCAGCATAATGAAATTAAACTATTCACTGGCTGGTCAACTTACAACAATAAACAGAAACAAGAATCCAAGTTCAAAACCTCAGACTTACTTTGCTATTACTTCCTTAAGTACACATGAAGTCAGAAGCATTTTATTATTGCATTACATATGTGCTCTTAAAAGCCATGAACCACTTGCACTTTAAACTGCAGAGCCTGAAGAGAATCATGTTAGAGGAACTTTAATAACTAAAAAAATTGTATCAAAAGAGCTGTGAAAAATCCCAAACTTACCTAGTCACATCGAACAGAAGTATTGCAAGGCAAAAGAATAAAATTCCCTTAGGTTATCTTTCTGCTCTAGCCCAGTGTAGATTTACCTAACATTCAGAAGATCTTCCTGCTGCTTCTCCACAAGTTACTCAGAAAGGCAAATGAGGGTATTCAGTACCTTGGCAAAGCACTCTACTAGTCACCTTTACTGGATTAATTTTCATGATAAACAAACATATATGTCCTATTTGTGATTTAGGGGAATCTCATTTATAACATTCATTTCTATATTGGTTTGTTGGCTTTTTAAAATGCATATCAACTTCACCCCTGAGAAAATTTCTGACATGTTATACACATAAAGAGTACTCTTTGCCCAATACAACTCACCAGTGTTCTTAATAATGGGAGATAAAAAGGCCAAGGGGTATGAAAACCTGTGACTTCATCAATGTCTGAGCACACACTATCACTGCATATGCTTGTGTTTCCTGCAAATGCTAACAAAATTGATTTCAAGGCGCTCTAGCACTGTGGCAGAAAGTTTGAGTCCAAATCCTATTTAAATGCTCCCTATCTCCTGTAAGAGGAGAGGCAAGTGACTGAGTGAAGATCTAAGAACTGCCACAACTTCAGACCAACCACAGATGGTCTCATAAGACTCAACTACATTTACCACCTCTAATAGCATAAACACTGTCAAGACAGGTGAAACAAGCCAAGTAGTTGTGTGTCATTATGTACTTTTCTCATTATTTTCAATTTCTTTTCTCCTTTTACTCTACATTTTGTTCACATTTTGACAAAGTTGCACTTTTTGTGAAAATTTTCTACTGGCAGTAGGCAGCACTTATGGTTAAAATATCAGAACAAACAGTGGGAGTTACTTTCCATCCCTGCTGTACTATTCAGTGACTGGACTCTGCATCTGTTTTCCAGTACATAAGGTAATACCTCCTTCACAGAGAGATCGTGCATCAACATTTCTTAAGGATTAAGAATCTACATTGATTTGTTTTATTCACAGATGTTTCTCATTGGTATCAGGTGACATAATCCTGCACATGCATTTCTGTTACTTAGATTTCTCCCTCTCTTTTCCCCCTCATAGTAATAATGGCTTGGCTTCCACCACTCTGGATTGCTGGCTGTGGAGGCAATGGGGATAGGCTGCTTTTAACGAGCAACAGATTTCATTTTAAACCCTTTTGCACAGAATACAAATCCTTGAATGTTTTCCAGAAATCTGAAGTGTTGACTTCTGTACTCAGAATAAAAACAACTGTGCTTGTCTAGCTAAAAAAAAAAAAAAAAAAAGTAGAAATGCAGGTGTTACCCATTCATGATTGAGCAGTCAAAATATTTTCACCCTGCCTACCAGTATCATAACTGGGTTTCTCTGTGGGAGTGGTGAGGTGGTTTTTTCAGGGGGAAGGAGGGGTTTGCTTAATTTTTTTTTAATTTTATTTTTTTAAAGTAGTTCCTTGGACTAGCAGCCAAGATTTCAAATAGTTCCCATAGATGGGAATAGCCCCATAATACATAGATGACTAATCAAGGTGCTCCTCAGTCTCTGCCATTGAATTTCACAATTCCTTCAGTAAGGCATTATCTTATGCTATGTGCAAACTGAGTGTGTCACTTTGCATCAGCAGCAGACAGCCTGGGAAAGCACTGCTTTACTGGCATCGTAATTCTTTAATTAAAAACAAAGCCTTCAAACTCTAAAGCCTCTAGGGATGTTAAGTTTAGCTAAAAATCTAAATGTTAAGTCACATCCAATTGGAATCCATAACAGCATCTGAAAGTAAGATGCTGTGACTAAGGATATGGTAATGCCAAAAAATAAAAACAAAAATCAAAGCACAGCCATGCTAAAGTTAAGCAGCTTAAAGCTGACTCTGCAAGTAACGCCACCTCCGAGGGAGGAATTATCCAGCTTCACCTCATTCTGCTCTCTTATTTTTATGTCTAAGCAGTACTGATGCTCTCCCCAGTACACAGCAGAGTCTATCCACAGTTCTGGTATCAATGCCACAGCTTGGCTCACTCTGAAAAAATTAAAGTGTCAAATTGTTCAGGTCACAGTCCAGCTGAGGCAACAGGAGATCAGCCAAGGACATGGATTGCGGCAGCTCCCTCTGAAGTCAGCATGAGGTTTTATTATAACTGTTTCTTATCAAAGCATCAGCCAGAGGAAAAAACAAATGTGGCCAGAGGAAGGAGGTGCATTTTCGGTACTGGCACTGCCTCCTTTTGTTTATGCCCATTTCTGCTGTAGATAGGCAGAGAGTATCTGTCTTCTGCTGTACATGTTGCTCTAGTTTTCTTAACTTCTTTTCCAGCTTTCAGGAATACCTGACAGCCTGGTAACTTTTCAAGACTCCTGCTAGATTCCCACAGAGGCTTTTTAGTATTGCAAAATATTAAAATAAACATTTGAGTTACACTCCAGCAGGTGAAATCTTCACTGTAGCCCTCAGTGCAATGTCACCTCACAGTAACTCGTACAAGGTCCTGCTGTTGGTGATGTAAGGCTGGTGAGACACAGTAAGCACCAGTCATGACTCTGGACTCTCTTGGAAGGCTGCCTAGCTTGTGCTTGCTGTTTTGGTTTGGTTCTCCCTGTGCCAAAATGCATACTTCTTACTGTATATGTCAGTCTGGCACCCATGAACCATGTGAGTACACTTACCATTTGATGTGGTTGCCCCTTGAGAATAAGAGCGAATGTGCGAGATGAGGTTTCAAGCAATCACAAAGCTAACTGGCTTTGCTGACAGTGGCAGAAGACTGCCCTGAAGGGGTCTGCAGAAGGACCCAATGCAGACTGTGGCACCAAAACAAACCAGGTTAGCTACTATAGTATTGGGAAGACATTGCCATTAGGATCTCCACCTCTGCTGCACTTTCAAGACTTTTTATTGCATAACCCAGGGAAAAGGAAAAAAAAGCATCCATGATACAATGCCAACATTTTAACAAGAAGTCTCCTGAAATGTTCTTCTGTTAATTGGCGACAAAACCCCCACATCACAGAAATATATTAACAGAGAAGAATGGAAGGAACTAGATCATTTGCTTTTCTGTATAAGCCATTACCCCCCAATAGATTAGTGAGTAAAATCAGAGTAAGAGACTTCACATTTAATCAACAGCAAAGGTGTCCCTTCCTGTATGCTTCAGATTCCACCTGAAGACCTTAGTCTTTAAAGCCATCAGTTGTCTATCAGTGTTAGGAAGCACTCTGAAATACTCCTACCATTGACAACATTTGGTCAGAATCATTAGCTACAGAGCCATTGATATCTTAATGGCTATACAAACTTGAAGCTACCTGGATGCCCTTCCACTCCAGGGCTTCCAAACCCACTAAATTAATGGGGTGTATTAGAACTAATAATAAAAACCTTCTATAGATTGAGTGAAATACCAAACTCAGTTCAGTGAAACACTGCCCGTTCTCTTCACCGATAACAGCCAAAACAATAATTCCCCTTGGGGGGGTGGGGATGCAGCTCGAAGTTTTGGAGACAGGACTCTCTTGATCAAAGTACTGCAGAAACAAAGCTCCAAATTAGGTCAAACTAAAAAAAAAAAAAAAACCCATGCTGAGGCACATGCAAGGCCAAGTTAGAGCAGGAGGACTTTTTGAAGGGATGGAAAGTGGATGATGGGGGGTGACATGCATATTTCAAATACTGTCCCTGTAACAGGGAAAGGGGAAGCTAAGATACTGTGGGAACAGGGAACACTTGAGGAGTTCTACAGGAATCTAGTTTACAAGAGCAGCATTTAATACTCTCTGCAAGGCTCAGTGACTACAGTAATTAAGAAATGTGAAATGGAATACAAATATTTAATGAACATTTCAGTAAAAAAGAAAACCCCAAACAAAACAGACACACAGTGCAGTCTTATGCATTCTTGAGGCAAGATTTCAAGATGGCTCTGGGACAGGTGGTGCTGCAATCTCCAGCACAGAATTAGGTCTTCATCAGCAGTGAAATAATCCCAGCAGTTACTGCTGAAGAAGCATGCTCAAGCAGTAATACCTGCTTTGAGTAGTCATCTTCTGAGCTGAAGTAACTGCTGGATAACCTTTTGATTTTTTTTGTTGTGAAGCAAAGAGCAACATGTAGCACTCTGCTGTTGATGGCAAATTCACTGTACCTCAATTGTAAGGGACTGGACTCAAAAATCTGTTGTGTATCACAACATGCAAGATAAATACTAGGTTATCTATTAGATGACTAGGTTTCCAATTTACTCGGTTAACTACTATTTTTTGGCTCATAATACTAGAAAACCCATGTGGGTAATGAAATACTGTGAACATGTTTGTCTCATCATCTATTAAGAATAAAAGCAGTCTACGGGGTGCCTAAATTTTCCAGTCCACAGTCTGATGTTCTTGAGAAACATGGGAAGTCATCATGCAGTACTGGACTAGTCACAAGCTCATTTTCCCACCAAGGAAAGGACTCAGAAGCAGTATTATTTGGAGATAGCTCTGAACAGTTTGCTGATTTTGCAGCACAACATCCCAAGATTCTAAGGATCAATATGCCATAAATTCTCCACTCAGTAGTATCCATTCATATAAGTCTTTCCTTCAAAGATCCTGGTTGGCAGTGTTTTCCCTTCTCATGTCTGGAATCAGCAAAAAGGGCATATTTGCACACCTGAACTCAAGGCAGGACTTTACATGTTCCATGGGTGGCCTCAGAAGTGTCTCTGTGTACTGAGCTAGACAGCACTAGATAAACAATTCTTAACTGGAAGAGTTTCAGCAGCTAAGCCAGCATGCAAAGCAACACAAATCCAATGCAAGTATAAATCCAACAGTTGTGCCTTTTGCTTTCTGTCCTTCTGACATTTCTAACTTTGGCCGAAAGTGTTTCCTTTGGGAATCTAGGAAAAACATGCAATTCCCAGCAGCTCCAGCTGCAGAGATGAACTTCCTCTTGGTTAGAAGTACACAGAACTAAATCTGTTTCCTTAAAACTGGTGAAAATCCAGATAAGCTTCTCTAGATTTCATTAGTGGTATTATAGCAAAAATAAAAATTCTCTCCATGGCTTTATTTGTCATAATAAAAAGGTTCAAAACTGTGGGGGCTATTCTTTGCCAGTTAGGAGCCAAAACTTAACAGCAGTAACAGCTGTTAGGCTAAGAGTTACAAGTTAAAACAATTTTCTAAGAGCCACAGCAATTTTAAACCCACTCTTCAGAATTCTCACACAGGATAAACCATTCACTGTTTGAAGTCTGTAATCTAAGCCTTATTTTCACTTCTCCACCTCCCAAATCAAGTTTTATGTAGATTGGCAGGGAAAAATTCTAACAATTTTGGTCATAATAAGTGCTACTTTATTCCATGAATAATTAACAAGTATATTATCAATCCTCAATGAATTTCTGCAATATGAAGCTGATATCTCTTGAGCAATATAGTATGCAATCGCTGCTCCATCCTACCTGTCCATTTCATTTTAAAAGCTAAACATGCCAAAAAGGAAATAACCTATTGTGCATGACTGCTTCAAAATATTTTGTCATTAGTCCTGCAAAGAAGAGTGGAACAAGCTACCACGTAAAAGCTTGTTTCATGTAAAATATTCTGGCCCAGATTTCAAGAGAAATCACCTTTAAAAAAGCTTTCTACAACAAAGAGGTAATGTTTATTTTCCTGAACCATTAGACTCAAGATACAAGAGTAAAATTCTGTTAACCCTGAAAACCAAGGACTAACAGACTACACTAGGTGGCACTGCTACACATGGCTTAAGTTTCTTTACTGTGGGTTCAAATTAAGCTTAGTTTAACAAATATCTGTATTAAGTTTGAGGGAAGTGTTCTGAGAGAGCTTTGGCAAGCAGCAAGGAAGTGCTCTCTTCACGCTCCTGTAATTACAGACAATTTTTGCTATAAAGTTATTATCTAGAAACCAGCCAGTAGGAGTCTTGATAACACTGTTCCCTCCTTTAAGAATTTCATACCTGCTGTTTAAGCCAGTCCTTCAACAGTCAAACAAACAATCAAAGCCAAACATTTGGTTTGGTTGTTTGGTTGCCTTCACAACACAGATAGGAGGCCAGTCACTGACTTCAGCAAGATGGAGAACTTGACCTGAAAGCTGGACACTACTAAAGACTACAAATGGCAGAAGAATGACAGTACTTTAGAAGCCAACTGGGTTAAAGAGATAGATAATTAAAAAGTTGTCTTTATATGATACTGTCTAAATAATGACTTTATTTTGATGTCTTCTTTTAAGATTATTCAAACATTATTGCTGTATTAATGGTGCTCTACAGTTTGTATTGAGACATGCACTACTCTTTTGTTTACTGTTTATACCTGTTGTTTACTGTTAGCACTTAACAGGACACTTAATTACCAACAAATAGGACAAAACAGCTGGTACAATGGAGAGTTGCAGACATCCAGGTGTTGTTCCCATTAATTCATAGCCCTGTACATTACACAGCAGGATACTTACAGCTAAACCTCTGTAATTTCACTTGTCTTTTAAATCTAATTCCTTCATAGTAGCAACTGCAATCAGCTGAAAGCCTCTTGGCATTGCAACCCTAGGGGTAAGCATGGGCCACACGGCCAGTGGGCCACTCACTGAACTGAATCAATTCAACCTTCACTTTTCTTCTTTACAGTAGTTAAATAGAAGCAGGAATTCCAACCACCTTTTGTTCTTAGAAAATCAGAAGGGTGGAAGAGTCTGGCTGCACCACCTTTAGCCACCTGCTTGACACAAGAATTTACAGGTCCAGAACTCAAAGTCTATCTATTAGTTCATCTTCCCAAATTCTTCTTGGGTAAAAAGGAACACAGTGATACTAAAATTATCATAGCTGAAACTGGTAAGGCTTTCTTTTCAGACACATCAAGTCTTGACACTAGAGATTGTTTAAATTAATGCCATATCATAACTTTCCAACAGAGTGAGTTTTCAAAACTGAAAATCAGATTCAGTCAAAGATAAAAATACATAAAGCAGTTTACTTGACATAAGAGAAAAAGCTGTTGTGTTATTTCCATGTATTTTAGTCAACAGCTCAGTGTCTTCACACTGGACTGAAGAAACCATATACACATTCACTTCTGCTTTATAATACTAGGAAAAAAAAAAAGCAGCAGTGACAAATCTTCTCCCACATATTTAAGCAAAAGCTGAGGTTCTGGAAATTATGAAGCCTCTAACTGTTTTTGCAAAATAACTACTAAGACACTTATGGCATTACAGAAAATTCAAACAAATGGCTAGAACCACAAAAAACATACAGGTAAATAAAAAGGAGAAGCAGGAGTCCTGCTCTACATAATTATTTTTTTGTGCTGCATCTGCCAAGAGCACTACTTATTCCTCTGCTTCCATACCTGAATGGCTGAGGATGCTCACTCTTCAAAGTCCTATTAAATCTCACGGAAATCAGGGTATAAAGCTCATGCTGCTCAGAAAACACCCTGTAACACCATATTCTATGCTAACTGAGAATGTACCATGAGCTCAACCCTCATTTACTGGTATATTTGGAGATCATTGTGTGAGAAGAAAAGAAAGGCATCACTACTTTGGCAAACCCACTCACATTTCAGCCCAAATATGACGATGTATCATCTAAAAAAGCCACTTGGAATTTGAGCAGAAAGGACTTCTGGCAATCCTGCAACCTATCTAACAGCCTAATGTTTGTGGATGTCCTTCAGAATCTGAAGGTCAGCAGGTTTTGGCCTGGACTATCTTAAACAGACTTATTCCTTTTCATTGTATAGTAATACAGAGTGAGATCTGTTCTCCCCTTCCAGTTAAAAAAAATAAATCAGCCTCAGTGTTTCACTATCTGCATAAAGGCTTGATAAAGTTGGTTGTGGTTATCACTACAAAACTTTTGATTTGCAGCCAGCAGGTATTCCAATGCAACAATTCAAGAGTGTGAAATAAACTCTTCCTAGTCACAGTGACTGGAGAGGAGCAAAGCTGCAAGGATTTGTCCAAAAGCAAGGAGGGCAGACTGACTTTTAGATATAAGTATGAGTTTATGTTGCAGGAGTACAAAGTTTCTGAAAGCAGAATCTAAGGCCAAATTCATCTTTCATTCTACATTTCATAATTTTTACGTCTACTGTCAAAGAAAGCACTGAAACAGAAGAACTAGCAAGTCAAGTGTCTTCTCATATGCCTAAAGGGAACTGTATGTCTCCTTTAATCCCATTCATGTGTCTTTAGAAAGTTATACTCCTATCTTGCTGAGCATCACAGAACTCTAAGTCACTTTTTTTAAAAAAAGAAGATCTTAAAAAAAAAAAATCTTACAAGAAAGATTCTTATGACTATGGGATGGGGTGGGGGGGACACCCAAACATCTTATAGGATTCTCGCTCTTGTATGGTAAATAGAAACCCTCCTTTAGAACCTCCTCCTAAGTCTTCTCCGATTGAAAATGTTTTACAGTGCAGTAGAAGAATCTTGCTAAGCAAATCACTGGAGTTTTTAATATCAAATAACCATAAAATAGGTCTTTTTACATAAAGCTATTTTTTCAGTATAATCAAAGAGTCAATCTCAGTATAAGAGAGAATACAGTTTTTTGTTTCAGACTAATATCCTCACTATCTTTTACCCAGACAAAGAAAACAGTCTGTGAATTTTAGTAAGAACTACGCAGAACTTTTTCTTTTTTCCTGTTTTGAATGAAAAAGTAGAACAAGAACTATGATCTTGGCAACCCAAGTGTCTTCACTATACTAAAAAGCCCTAAAAGACAAAGTTTATAGCAGTCCCTTCTTCAAAGAACTGTTAGCAGACATAGCTCCACCAAACACTGATTTGTAGGATTGCTGTTATCTTTAAACCAAGTTTGATTCAAATTTCATGATCAGAACAGGAAGCAACAAACTAAAAGCAGACATTCCAGCTCCAGTCAGCTTTTAATATTCCTTAGCTTTGGTTTCACTTCAAGTGTGTGACTTGCATTTATCCAAGAAAGGGGGGAAAAAAATTCAGCGTCTTATGGAAAATGGCAAAACGGAAATGTTGAAATGTATAAACCAGCTTATTGGCAGGTCCTCCTGACAGCAAGTCAAACTACTCCAACAGATGGCATCTTTCTTGGAAGGCCAGAAAGTATCAGGCAGCCCCAAATTATTGAACATATTCTACCACATGACTTCAATTAAGAGAAAAACAGTACCAGCTATTACCTTTAGGAACTTGAAAACTAGCACTGTAAGGAAAAGTCTGCAGATTCAGGCCTCTGATTCTGTGATGGAGTCCAAAAGCACAGAATTAAACTCTGACAGCATCCTACTGAATTCTGCAAGACTGAGGTGGTGCTGGCAATCATGCTCATTTCAGAGAGGGAAACAGTTTTACATCCCATGATGCCAAATGATTTGAGTACCCTGTTCTCTAGGCAGATGAAAGAGGTGTCACCTGCCTTTTTTTATAATGCAGGACAAGAGAGAAAAAAACATATATGCTGATCCAGTTTAGAAGGGTAAACATCCTCAGAGACAGGTTTCTCAGAGGTAAGGATAAAACATGAATCAGAACAGGAGCTTTATCCTCAGTTTGTCTCTATTCAGCCACCAGATGACTGGCATACACTTCCCAGGGCAGATACTTGGCATATGCTAGGAACAGCTGCACAGGAATTTCAACCAGGAAAGTTGCCTAAGCAGGCTACATACAGTCAGTCTCAATTCTGTCCTAAGGATGTTTAGCACAGATAAGAAATGAAACAACTTCAGTATGGAAGAATATAAATGACACAAGTTACCAGGCAAGGCGGCCAGCAGAACTGCAAGCAGAAACTTAAGGATAGCCAAATTCAGTGGAGAAGAGGACACACAGTGGAAGTTCACTCATTCAATTAAGAAGCCTTCCCTGTGAAAAACCCCAAGAAAGTTATTTGTTCCCACAAAACAATTTGAATTTTGACAAGTCAGTATTTTCCCTTATGTATTTTATGTAAAGCAGTCATTTTAGGTAAAGCCATTAGGAAAATTCCCCAGAAGAGCTCATATTAGTATTCCACTGCAAGTTCAAGATCTGAAAGGCAATACTGCACTCTGCAAGATTTCAAAAGAAACAGGCTCCTGTAGGTCTTCACATTACATGAAGTCATTTATAAAAGTGTTTTATATGTCTTTACCTACTGGATGATCCCATAAGGCTGGTTTCTTCATGTTTCTAAAAAGCCAGGCAAGACTGCTTTTCTTTCTCTTTTCTTAAATGAAAAGTTTGTTTCTCATGTAATCCTGTTTTTCCATGACAGAAGAAAAGAGAGACTAGGGGGGAGATAGGACACAAATAACCCAGAGATGACAAAAAGGAAAAACAAATGAAAGTATATGTTGTCCTCAAGCCCATTAACACAACAAAACATGGAAACCTGTTTATATCAAAGCTGAATTTGTTTATGAAATAACAGTTTGCATTCCAATATCTACTGACACATGCAAATATCCCATTTAACAGTAAAGCTACTGCAGTACTTCAGTACAGGGCTTAATACAGTGGAATTGCTTTTCTACTGGTCATGGGCCTGTGGAATGAGGCCTCCAAGGCAGACTGTCACTGGGGTACTTGTGTCTGTTTTGGCTTTTTTAAAAAAAAAAACCAAAACAAAACCCTAACAAGAACCACAAACTAAACCCCACAACACTACTTATTCTGAATATGCAGAAAACAGTGAGAATATAGAAAGTTCACAAAGTGACAACTCTGCTTTTGAAAGGGTAGAGACTACTGTTCCCTCAGATTCTAATGGAGCCTCTTTACACTCCATCAGGAGAAAACAAAGAAAGGGATATTCCAAAGGAAAAAATTCTTATTTTTTCGTTATGGGCTTAATTATTCAGTATTAACTAATACACCTCCACTACAGCAGACAGGGCTGCTTTCACCACAGGTGGTCTTTGAACACAATGTCTAAGCTCAAAGCTCCCTACCTCAGGTTGGTAAATGCAGGTTTCCCAGCAAAGATAAACAACTCGGGCACAAGGGAGTTCAGCTCCCATGCAGCCACACCTTGCACCTGGCAGAGCTGCAGGCACTAGCAAAGCAGGCAAAAAAAAAAAAACCACACCAGAAAGCCTGTTTCTCACCTGTCAGGCTGGTTTTAGGTGCATGTGAGGGAGGAGGGTGAGGGAATGACTCTTCAGCCCTGGCTCTTCAATGAGTTCAATCAGTCCCCAATGTTTTCAACACAAGGGATTCAACATCTTAAAAGTTGTTCCATTATTTTTTAATTTGCGGCATATATTTGTGAATTCTCTGTTTGGACAAAGCTACAAGAAATTTGGAATGCTTAATTTGTCACAAACAGAAAGCAAAGGATGGAGACTGCAACAGTCAGTCATACAGAAAATTTGAACAACAGGCTTAATCTGAAAGCTGATGCTGCTATCACTTGGAGTACAAATCAAAAAAAAAAAGCCTAAAAACTGTAATATCCAAATGTTGGAATAAAAAAAAATGAGTTTGCTGTAGTTCCAGGTTAGATGTCAGGAGAACCGATATATGTACATCCACACAGCCCCCTCATTCCTCACAACACACCCACTAGGTCTGGTTCCAGTTCCACCCTCTTGAGGAATTCAGCGAGCACTGCCAATCAGCCACAGCAATCTATAAGCTATCATGGATATTTTGGAACAACTGCCAACAGGTTTATTGACAGTTGATTACTTTAAACTTTTGTTTTGATGCAAGTGAAAGCTTTAATCCTATTTGCCAAACACTGAAAGGTTAAGCAGATGAGAAGGCCTTAGAGCTCAGGAAGAAGCTTTTATCTTCTACAGATGTGACTGTGCCACAGTTTAACCCCAGCTGGCAACAAAGCACCACACAGCTGCTCACTCACTCCCCCCTGCTGAGATGGGGAGAGAATCAAGAGTAAAAGTACAGGTACAACTCAGGATTTACTTCTAGTAGAACAGGCTAGTGAAGAACAGCCACAACGTTTCTAACTGGAATAAACTGGAACAAACCTTAAGATCCTCTCTGTTAGCACTGGGGACTAATCAATGGCTCATGCCTGACATGATGCCTCAACAGAAGAAAATTAACAAAAAAGATAACCAGTTGATTATAGATGCACCCAGAACAGTCCAAAACAATGTCTCATTAGCTCTTAACTGTATACAAGTGCAGTTATGGATGCAGTCTACAGTGGCAGCAATAATAAGAGAGGGTGAAGGCAGCAGTTTACCCACTAAGATCAAAAAAAGTAATTTGAGATAATGTAAATGAATTTGAAAGAGTGTTTCAATCACGGTGGTATTTAGTTAATTTCACTTATAACCTCATCAACCAAAAAGCTGCAGCTTTCCTATTAACATGCCTTTGACAGGCATCTGTACTTACTACACACCCCATCATAACATTAGGGTTAAATCATGAAACAGAGTATGAGCCCATCAAAAAGGGGATACACGGCAAACAGCTGACAGACACATATGCTGTGGAAGAGTAACAAGGATTATATGAGAGTAACACCAGAGCCCAAGATATTTGGCTCGACACTGAACAGAGTATTTGTCATTTTGAGATGCATCCCAATGAAACCCCTGAAACAGTACTAGTATATACTGAAAAAGATTGTGTTTATATGAGAACTCTGATTTTATATTCATGGATACTATTACTCTTCATACAAACACAAATATTTGAGCAGTTACTTGTAACTTTACTAACATAATGAACTGCGATTTTAATTACTCAGCTCCTGCTACTTCCTACCAGTTTCTACAGTTCAATTACATTCTGATTAAGGATTTATTACCTACCTCCTTTGGAATGAATCTTACACTGGTAAAAAAAGCTGCCACAGCATGGTGACCTATATCAACTACTAAAGAATATCTGGAACAGTGGACAAAACCCTCCAATCATCATACATCATAATGCAAATTACAATAAAGTTTAATATATTAGTTAGATCCCACATTGGGATCACAAAAATAAAGTATCAAAAAGCCTTGCCTTCTCTCAGAACACTGCAGAAATAAGGATATTACAGCAATGGTTGAAAGACTCAGCACGGTTTACATACACAAGGGGATGAAACATAGTGCAGTACTGGCTGACAATATACAACAGATTCCATATGTACGACACTGAAGTGGCTGGAAAAAGTGAATCATCTTGTACAGAATGTGATGAGCAGTTCATGGCATTTAAAATGAACATAAATCTGGATTCAGAACTTCACAACAGCCCTCACTCATAGCTGGACTCTTATTTATGGGAAAAAATGTTGTCTTTAAAGCATTTTTTTCCTTTAAGTATTGTACTTTTGTCTTACTGGGGTAACTGGAGTAATTTTTGTTCTCAGGTGTAAGCAATTATTTACAAGTGCACCTTTCTAACACACAGTAGCATGCTTTGGGCTGAAGAAGTTAAACTGACACTGTACAGGATCTTGTGGTTCACAAAAAAAAAAAAAGATACGGGCTCTTGCAGTGCACGTTTTAAGTTAGTGCCTGAAGCAAGCTAACTCTAGCAAGCCTGAAGTGCAGCTAACTCTAAAGATGAAGCTAATCTCTAAAATGCTGATAGCAGTCTTAGCAAGTAGAAGCTCCTTGTTTATAGTAAAGTCTCACTGGAGAAAATGAGTAGTGTTGTGTACCTTGGTGGACTTACTGTCTCCTTTCATATCTACCTCAGGGCTGCAGGTTCTTTCACCCCTTGTTTACCCTGAGGCTGCTGCCAGAGCCAGCTCAGCATCTGGTTGAGCAAGCAAGGCAGGGAGATGCTTGGGGTGTCCACAGAGCCACTCTCAGGGCATTCATCTGAGCTGTCTCAGCAGCCGAGATCAGCACTTTGCTTCTGGGCTGTAACTAGTGGGACAGGCAGTCAGCAACTAACGTGTGCAAACCTGAGAAGGGGAGGTAGACAAATGTTCCAGGTTAAACACAAGAGGAACTGAATATGTATTCTTGCAGTTAAATGAGGATGTCTATATATTATTTTGGGGAATGTATTAATAAGTTGGGGCAATAAGTCTCCAGATCTTTTTGAACTTCAGTACTGACTTCCTAACACACTGACTAGAATGAATTCTGCTCTTCTCACCCAAGGGAAACAGCCTGTCTCAACAGAGAGCTAGAACATGTAGGGAAAGAGAATATATAAAGAAACTTAATGCTGCTCTAGGATCTTTCATATTTGTGCTCTTCTGGGGTTTAAATAGAAAGCTGCTCTTACTGGGTTGAGTCAAACCTGTTCATAGTGAAGGCAGAATACCAGCTACATTCAATTCTAAATAGATCATTTAAAAAAAAATAAAATCAGAGCTTCTTTATTGAATGGGTAGCATTAGTATCTTCCTAAACCACATCAACTGAACTTGAATAGAAATTGGTCATGTGGTTGATAAAACAGGACACGTGAGTGAAGAGGGAGAAGAATTGATTGATCCCCTTTGGGATGATGATTGGAAGTGCCTGTCTGTGACAGCAGTCCCTCAGGCAGAGCAGGTACTTCAGCGTTAGACACATATGCTCAAGAACAGATGTAAGCAACTCTGACCAGGGGCCCACTGGGAGGGACTGACACACAAAAATCCCATCTCCATTCAATTCATCCTGTGTTCAAACCAGACAAAGCTTGTTAAAACAGAACAGAGAAATGCACCTAGACGCAAGTTTGCAAACTGAGCCAATGCAACATTTTCTTAAGATGTGGTAAAAAGCTCCCCAGGAGCTTCTGCAATGCCATCCTGGACTGAATGAAGAAACCCAAGACAAATAACATCAATGGATGAGACTAATGAGGAAAGTCAGATCTGAGAACACACTGGATAAATGACTCATCCCAACAGACTTCACATATTCTTTCAGGAACAATTCAGAAATCCCATACAGCTTTTGAACTTGAGCAATTTCAATGCTGATGACAGAATATTGCTACATCCCACCAAACCCGCAATCATTTGCATCTACAAAGAGTTGTTAGGTCCATATTTTCACAACAACTAAAGTCTGTTTTGATCTGCTAACTACAATAGCTTCAACATACATAAAAGGCTGCTAAGGACAAGACCTTTACCTCCCAACACTTTCTGCAAAGCAGCGCTGCACTGAGACTAGAGCAGTCCTACAAGGTTGTGGGAGAGTAAGGAAACAAGCTAATTTGTCCTGTTTGTAAGGAGGAAAAAAACCAGAGGACTGAGAAAATACAGAAAGAGCTTCTACCTTTCAACTAAATAGAAGGACAAGAAAGCAAAGGATATTCCCCCCTTTCCTTTCAGCTGGAGACTCAACCAATCAACAACATAATCCTGGAAAAAGCAGAATTTCAGGGACCACAGCAGTAGAGCAGTCACAGATAGACAGGAAATACTCCTCCTTTAAGGGGAATTTTCCTAAGTACAGTATTTTTGGGGATTGCCTGCCACCATCGTTCCAAATACCTGTTGCTTCTTAGTGACTCTGGACATGTTTAGACACTGTTCTCTACTGCCTCAAGCCAAACAACAAAGCTCTCCAGAAATTAATAGTATATGACATGCATTTGTCCAAGGTGTAGCTTTCTCCACCCTCCGATTCCTGTGCAAGTGTGAATTTATATGTCTATAACTGTTCAAGGAAAAATAAAATTGTATTTTAAATATCCTAATTGTGTTGTAAAGTGGGTTCTTTCAGGGAGAAGTTAGGGTACTTCCCCCAGTAGTTAAAACCTACTCTTTTCTCATGCCATACTGCATCATCAACACTAAGAGAAGATGATGCCAAACTTCCAGCTCAGGTGAACTACCTGATAAGTAGAACATTAACACAATAAATTGCCATTCTATCGTAAAATTGAAGATGACTGGCTTCACAGATGAAAAGACTTCTGAATGTGGCTCTTTCTTCACTTGTTTGGAAAGTATCCATCATGTTTGGGATGATCTTTTTTCCTAATCAGAGGAAAGGAAGTATCTACTTCTGAATCAACAAGCAAGCACACTTTACACAAGCTTCATATCTAGTAGAACATTAATATCACATCCTTGCTTTCCCAGCATTCACCATACAAGACAAACAGAGGCAAAAAATCCAAATAAATCCATTTACTTTACCAAAAGTCGTCTGGTCAACTCAGACTACAGACATTGAGAGTCTCTTCCTCCCTCCACTCCCCCAGCCTGCAACTCACCCTAATGTGCCCAGAAGGATTTATACTATGCAGCTGGGGAACCATGTGTTGGGGATTAAAATAGTTTACTTGTAAAGTATTGTAATTAATTGTGTGATCACTTAAAATTAGGTTGAATTGAAAGTGATTGAATGCTAATATAGTCTGATTTTCCAGCAGTACTTTTACTTTCAGTCTGTGTATGCAGAGTCAGCGTTATCTCCTTGAGTGGAATAAAGGAAGAGATGGATAATGTGAGATGTCTAAAACATTCTTGATGTTCACTTCTCTAGCACAAGGGCAGAAAGTGGAAATTACCAAGGAAAAAAAAGAAACTACTCTATGTCCCACTTCATTATTTATTCTCTGTATTGTCTAATCTTCAATTTCTGCTCAACAATGCAGTCTGTCTGACAGCAGCTGGCAGGCACAACAGCAGACCAGGCATTACGCAGTTGTGCTGTGTAGTGAGAAATTTTGCTCTGTGATGTGATCTTGGCACACTTCTTTCCTTGCATCCTTCCAGCATGAAGAGGGGAAAAATCTACAAATATAGTAGATGCACCAGATAAATAATCCAACAGCTTCCTGAACAGATCTATTGGTGAACAAAGGTTACCATGGGAGTGCACTGCAAACAATTAAAAACTTAACAGATTTATACACATTACAAAAGGCGCTCTTATACTGATCTAAAAGTCCAATTCTTACAAGCACTCCTGTGAGTGGCCAAAGATCTGGTCTACACATTTAGTGACTTTGTGCTTTGCGGATCATTAATGTACTGAAACGTGTTTGTTAAGCAGTAAATCTTCTCAAAGAGGGATTACTGGTATCAACCAAAGGTTGAATATGAGAGACCCTAAAGAAGTCCAACATCCTTCTTGTGAATTTAAACTAGACACACACTACATTGCAGACTGCTCCACTGTTTGCCCTTTAAACAAAATGGCAGATGAATAGTTCTCAGTCAAAAATGCTGGACATACAGGAAGCAAAACTGTTGGATGATATTTGGGACTATGCTCTTGGTAAATGAAAGTTCATTAGAGCATAGAGGAGAAGATTTGTCAGTGTTTTCCAACAAAACCAGCTGGTAGTTATGAGCTCTACTTTACCCCATTGCAATTTTTCACATTGAATGTTGCAAGATTCAAGGAGTAAAGAGTTCCACACCAAATCATCATTAAAGGTATTTCTGTTTCTGTAAATTTATCACCAGAACATACTGGAAAAATAACATGCAGTTTATGTTAGTTTAGTTTATATTATTTATATAGCCCTTGACATCAGGTCAGTTCCAGTACACTGTCTCACCTGTCTTCTTAGCTCCCCCTTGCTTTTTGCTGTGTTTATACAAATAATTTTGCTCTACTCTCAAACCCTCTTAGATTAATAGACACTTTCATTTACTGAGTAAAGTGTATTGCCATACTGGCATAGGGACAAAATAAGAGCAATTAAAACCTGTCAACTTTACTAAAAATGAAATATTCTCTCACCCTGATGCAGTGACAGCTTCAGCTAAAAAAAGACCAAGTCAAACAACTCGTGTAAATTTCTTCTAGTATGTTCATGCTAACATTTGGCCCTGTGCCACAGGGAACAATTTCCAAATGCATACTATTACATACATAAAGAAACACAGAGCTTTAAATGATGAACTTGTACATAACTGGGAGCAAGATAATCTTGTGGCTCTTGTGCTAATGAGGGTGATAGTTTCTTCGTTCCTATGATAAACTATAGGTTATGCAAAAATGTAAATTATCATATGTCCTGACTGATAGATTTAATATAGGATACTCTTCTTTTCACATAGAGGTATCCAGAACCTCTGGATACTTAGAGGCCTGTAGGCTCATGGATCTTTATTCCTAGAGTAATCCATGCACATGTGAACACATTCAAGTAGAAGTGGTAGGAATGGTTAGACACATTACTATTCACATTTTATGAATAGCTATCATCTTTAGAATTTTCACCTTCTTGATATGTATATAATGATTCATTTATCTGTATCTAAAACCTGACTAACTAGGGAACTAATGACATAAATATATTCTTAGATCATTACAAAAAGTCATTGCTAAGAAACTTCTTGGCAGGCTCAATACCTGATACCCTCTGGTGAGGGTATATGTGTACACAGCAAAGCATCATGCGCTTCTCCCTCGCAGGTAGTGCAGTGCTACTCACCAGGCACAGCTGCTGTGGCACCACGCTCTCATCTGCCTTTCCTGCTTATTCTTTCCCTGCTGGTTTCATTCTGTACGGTGCAGGAAATTTTTCACATGTCCTACAAAGAGAGTATTTGTTTAGGCTGGTGAAAAGAAGGCTAACAGGAATTCTAATAATTGTCTAGAACTATTTGAAAGGGATTTGTGAAGACATAAGAGCCAGACTCCCCTATGCAATGCTAAACAATATAGCAAGGGCAGTGACCACAAATTGCAGCTCTGAGGGACATTAGGAAAAGCTTTATAACTAGGAGAGTAGAGCAGCACTGAGGCAGGCTGGCAGACAAATTGTGAAATTTCTGTCCTCAGAGGATCAAAATACTTAGCTAGGCAAGCTTCTCTCAGTCTTCCTTACCAATATTTTTCTGACTCTATCATTCTTCATCTTTTGCCAGTCACTAGGCCTAGTGGAAAGGACACAGCCAGCAGAAAAACAATCCAGTAACCAGATTCTATTGTACGTAGAAAAGTCAGTATATGAGGGATCGCTGAGGGTACAAACAAGTCAAACAGATCACACATAATAGACCTCAACCCCAGAGACCCCAGGAATGACACAGCACAACCAATAATAAGTGGAATAAACAAAGACACAAAGTATCCCATAAAAAAAACAGGAGACGACCAAGTCAATAGGCTGATCACATAGGATAGAAGTAGCCACGTATTGTCTCCCCACAAAACCTGCATTTGTAAATGCCAGACCTGACTGGGGCCCAATTACAGGGAGAATCAGGAGGTCCTTCCCCAACAGGAAACTCTGCAAAACGCATCCACTTCACAGATAGACTCTCCAACTCTTCCTGCAAGTGGTCCCAGCTTTTATGCCCAAAGCAGGACACCTGGCACTCATTTACCCAATGCAGGGCACCTGGAGCTTGTTTACCCAAGGGCTTTCCCTGCAAGGCCGGCTGCACCTTGGAGGAAAGCCAAAAGGCAAACTCATCCCCTCCTCTTAAAGGCCCATGGGAACCACCCATATGTCAACCTTAATTCAGGGCTTGGGGTTCAGACCCCAGCACTTCACTTCAGACCTCAGATCACCATGGAAGTAATGCAAAAGTACTACAATAAGAATTGTGTCAGATCAATGGAAATAATCATAATGATTGTCTTGAAAGGTTCATAGAATTCTTCATACATGGGCTGATTAAGCTTGGTAACACATCTGGATGGTAGGCAAGTATAAAGTCAATTTCATAGGTAAGAAGTGAAGCCACCAGCTAAGCATTATGAGACAAGGAAAGCAAGCAAAGCCTCTGCAGTCTTGAAATTGTGTTCTAGCCAACAGAATAACTTACCACAGAACAGAAGCAATCTCCAAAACCCCCTGCAGTGTTCAATGAGCTCCCCAAGAGGAGGGGTTGTTTACCTGCCTAATCTCAAAATATAATAATAATCATCATCTGATTTTGAGGCTTCTAATCATTGCGGCAAGTGCCCTTTTACCAGGCTTTTTGCCTTCAGGACAGGTTCAAAAGATGCACTTGGCCCCTTTGGTTACTCTATAGGCTAAACAGACAAAGCAACTTACATAATTCATGTGGAAATAAATTGGAAAACCTCATGTGAACTCCTGTTATTCCTTTCCTTCTGAAATATTTTGGATATTATCTGCCATTAAATCTTTATGAATACACACCTACAAAGGATGCAGGTACTCCTAGATGTAGGAGTTTTGTACAGGAACAAAAAAGAGATGCAGATTCTCTCAAGACTTAGTGCCCCTCCTTGAATCTTAGTAGCTATTAGCCACTCAGTTTAAGTGAAAAAGCAAGAACTGCAAGGCTAGATATTATATGAGAACATGCTTTTCCACCCATAAGATTGTAAACAGCGTCCTACATGACATTTTAACCATGGAGAAAAGAACACAAGACAGTTTAGATGGGATTCTTAAGAGGAAGAGAGATGAAGCTGCTGTGGTTTTCCGAAAACAGGCCAGCCTGGGCACTCCAGCCACAGCTGGTTCAATCCGAGCAGCCCACGTGCAGCCAGCAAGACATATGTTTCCTTAAAATTGCCAGGAATGCAAAGCAGTGCTAGACAAGTCTAGACTGATCGCAGGATAAATCCAAGAGGCAAAGAAGTGGATCCAACTGTGTAGTGGATGACATTTGCCTGGCAAGGGAACTGTTACAAGTGTTCAAGTCCTGGAATGAGGCAGGAGGGAGAAAGAAACAATTTTCCCAGAAGTGCACTTGGTTCCAGAGAATTCATCTCCCATCAATGGGGAAATTCAGCTTAGCTAAGTTTTCTCTCCTCGTCGTTGGATAAATACATCTCCCTCTTCTTTAGCACAAGTATGTGTGGATCAGGTTGAAATGCAAAGTCCTGAACACAGCTAGTGCACAAGTCATGCAAATCAATTCCACTCCAATCTTTCTGCTTCTACTCAAAACACAAGATTATGCTCTCAACTGTTGCTCTCCCCATCTTCTGTAGGCATGTACCTGATGCCCCTTCAGTTATCTAAAACTTACTTACACAGATCCCATACTCTCCCTCATCTCACTTCCTGAACATCCTAATGATACCCTCTATTATAAATTAAATATAAAAATATAGCTTTAATAATTTCTGCTTAATGTTTATAATGCTCCTCCTGCCTTCAAGAAAGTCCTGCTCCTTGTTCTAAATCCTACCACTGTCCAGTTTACTCCCAAGGATACTGTTCAAATTTCCCAACTAATACCTCTAATGAAGGGCAGGTGTCAGTCCTGGACAAGTAGCCAGCCTGGTGGAGCACACTTTGACTGTCTTTTGACTTACATGTATGGATTTCCTTCCTGTGGAAACAGGGAGTGGGTCAGAGGGAAAAGGGAGGAGGGCTACACACACCCAGGTCTGCAAGCCCAGGACAGACAGACCTAACTCTCATTGGTACTTTCCTTCTCAGCTTCAAATCTTCTTCCAGTCATTAACAGTCTTTTTGTTTGAACTAATCAGTATCTCTTGTTCATTCCCTTTATAGCAACCTGATTTTTACAGCCTGCTGCAATGCTGTAACATTTACTTCCTGCAAAAAGTTCACTTAAAATCAGAATTCATATACAGGTTCCAGCTGCTACAATACAGCTTCACCTGCTTTGTGGAATTATTAATTTATTTTTTATTTGGATGAAGACCCGTATGATAACCTCATAGTATTGGGAAGTACTGACATTCAAAAACCATGAATCAGGTCACAATACATTTTACGAATGGCTTTAAAAATGATAGGTTTCAAAAAAATGAATTTTGGGCTTCCTTTAGATGAAAAATTATTTATTTTCTTCCTTTTTTTTTAATATGAGGGTAAAAGGCTTTCTTATATTCCTACGACTGTCTTTGAGAAAACACTGAATGCCTTGAGATTCCTATTAATGTTGCAAGAGTTACAACACACTGCCCTTTCCTGATACCCTTATGCACTGTTTATGTAGTAGGAGTTCAAATGTAAAATCTGTAAGAATTGTTAATACTTCAAATTTATGTTTTTTATTAAAATTGTCTGTAATTCACTAAAACTTAGTTCTTATTAATGATGGGGCTCATGCTTTGCCCATTTAGGATTAATACTTGCAATCACTATGAAAACAATTTCCACTTTAAGAGTACAGAGGTCCAAATCTTGCCTGTGACAACATCCACTTAAGTCAACGAGGTTAAAAAATGCATATCTGGAGGCAGAATCTGGTTCTTTGCCATGTCTGTGTCTCAGGCAGCACCTTCGTGCTCCCATAAAGAGTTAAATGAATATTCCAACAACTTCAGCAAGTGGTAAAATCTGTAAAGGCAGAGTTTTCTCCCTTTTCTGTACTGCTTTTCCTGTGAGATTTAGTTAAGTGATCATTAAAATACTTAAACTTACATAAGAATTCAGTAGGAATAACAATATTCTGTTATTCTAATAGAAAGCCTTAGGAGGAGATAACACTTACATGCACGGAGACATACCATAAGAACAAAAATGATGACGAATTTCCAAATGGTGTACAGAATAAGAACCTCTGTAGTGTGTGCTAGTCTGCAGAAAGTACGCTAATCCAAAAATTCTTTTCAGATGACCCAGTTCCTGGATTTCAATTTTTATATGTACATATTTGGAAGTGTACATCTGTACGTGTGCACAAATTCACATGGAGACAAGTGTATCTGCACAGCAGGCTTGCTATTTAAGTGAGAAAGCTTCAGGAATGCTGTGGTTTGCTCCATGGGGAGGGCAGCAGAACCATCTTATAGATGGGACAGAGCCTAGAGCTGTGTCTTTACATGTGTGTTTTGCAGAAGAGATTCATACAGAAAGACAGTGTCCTCACTGGTGGGGCTGTTTGTCACTCACTTTTGGCTGCAAATGGGTAAGCCTCTGTGTGTGCTTGGGCGCTAATAAGAAATACAAATCCTAAGTAGCTTATTTTACTTTACAGATCAGAAGAATTTGATTTATTCATTCCTTCAGTTCTAAATATTTGATGTTATTTGGAATTTGCTGAGAGTGAGCAGTTCTCTTGGGGGAGCAAACAGGCATATTTTCTAATTAACTCTTAATGATTTGTGAGTGATTAAAGATTTGTGCTTTTTTTGGATGACAAGGTCAGTAACCAGAGTGACACAATACATTCTTCCTCTATGCTGTACAAGTGGCTACTTTGCAAAATACTGTCTTCTCGTAGGGCACTTTGACCTTGTTCTGGATTTTGTTTGTACAGTAAAATCCTTGTCCTGCCATTTTAACCACACACTCCTGCAGACTTCAAACAATGGCCAGTTTTCTGTGGCCAAGTCCTTATTACTCTTCTTCAGTAACAAGATTTAGTCTCCTGTACTCGTACCTCTAGCAGAGTGACTGGTTAGAAGTTGTTTTCTTATGTAGTTGATTTGTAAAGCTATATGTTTAGAGGGTTGGGTTGCTATTGCAATTGTTTTGGCAGGATGGTAAGCAACGTTCAGGTTTATTTGTAATGTATTAAGTCCTTGACATACTGTGCTGTACTGCAGAGGCTACACAATTTATTTTTTGTTGTGGCTTGCCTTTAGCCCTTGCCAATTTATTTCCTTTCCCAAACAAAGCTAGGGTTGTCAGATCCTAACGTTAAAGAATTTTAATAGCTAGATCTAGTTATGGAGCTAATTTTTAATTTACCATTGTCTGTACAACTTTTGACTAAATAGAAGAACTCTGAAAATGGGCTAAAGAGATGTGACCCACTAGCTAACAGCATCAAAATACCTTCCTGATTTAAGGGCCCCTGGACTCAATGCTTTTGCTACCATCATCCATAACCTTTTTCTGATATATTGCTTTTAAGAAGTTCTCCTAATGAGATCACTGCACTGGCAAACAGCTTTGTCTGATCCAGTAATAGCATTTCCAGGGCAGCACTACAGTTTGTCTTGGCTAGTTTTTGCCAGAAATTTTTATTGGTTTTCTGAAAGTAATTATAACATTAATACAAAAAGAGCATTTTCCAAGAGAACACACAAGAGTGGGGAAGAAAGGAAGGGCAAGCTCTTCCTTTTCATTTAACATCACCTCCACAAATGTGCAGGTCCCGCAGATCAGCATGGTAAACAACAATTTGAATTAGTATGGCCTATATATGTTTGCTGTATAAACCATGGAACACAGCTCCCTGACATGTTGTGCTGTTTATGCCCAAGTCTTTCACTTGTTTCAGCAAGGCCTTACTGCAGCCAACTAAAGGCATTCATTTTCACAAATATTTTTGGACTTGTGCATCTTTTGGTTTGGAGGATGACAGCGGGATAAGAGGCAGCAGAGAAGAACACTAATTGAGATGGAAGCAGGGAATGCGAAAAAGGAAATATTTTCAGAGCCCTCAAGGTTTTCTAAGTTTCTCAGAACTTCTTCCAACCTCCTTGTTCTAGGCTCAGCAACCCTGAACGAGGACTTCAGTTCTCAAGGAGTTAAGGATTGTTGGGAAGCTGCTGCTCTTACTTAATCTCATCACGTTCCTGTGAGGGGGAGGAGGAAACGTTCCCAAGGCTGGAGTGGGAAGGGGTATGTGAGTAAGATTGTTTACCAAGGACATACTAAGGTTTGTAAAGATCTGAGACACTTTTAATGAGTATACCAGGGATCTCACGGATCAAAGCAAAGAACTCTTTGACATCTGCAGAGGGGAAGAAGGGGGGCAAAGCTATGAGAATTTTGATGTGCCTCAGTGGTTTTTAAGGTGACTAGTGAAATTATGTTCTACATTGGGCATGACAGCTCCCTTTTTTATGGACTTTTAAAGAACCATGAGAGAGGAAAAGTCCATTTCACTCTTTACTTTCTCATTGTTTTCTCCATTCCTCCCCTCATAGAGCTGTCCAATGGTGGAATCACACTACAGCATACTTCCTAAGGTCCACAGAGGGGAAGAAATCATATTCATCTGGATTTTAAGCATTAGCAGAGTGTGATTTTGCTCCAAAAGACATAATACGTATTTATGGTGAATCGAATGGTGTTCCTGTCTCTCTGTTCACAATGCTATGTGCATCACATGATAAGGCATGGATGCTTCCCAAGCAAGCAGTTTAGGAATCTCAGCTCCAGATTTCCAAACTTCCCAAAGCTGAGCGTTTACTGTTGTGTTTCATGTTACCTTTGAACTCTGCAGGCCCTATTTTACAGAATTTCCTGTAAGAATTTTTAACTCTAAATAAACAAAATATGAGTCTCGCTTAGTATTTCTGCAAAGCTTTTTTGCTTGTCAGACCTTATGCTGAGAAAAGGTGACAAACAATGGAAGGATAAAAGCTGCAGCATGGGAAGCTCTGTGGATGACAGGTCTATGAGTTGTGGGCAACATTATACTGTTCACAGGAACTGCTAGACAAAGTATTACAGAAGACTGTTCTTTTAAACCAGACATATTTATAAGTTGACCTTTCAATTACCTAAAACTATGTGCTAACTTTCCCCATGCTACTGTACCTGGTAGGTACTGATGGAAGAAGCACATGAAGTTTCTTCCATCAGTGCTCTTTTAAGAATGCTTTGAAGTCTGTTCTACTCCTCCCTAAGTATTTGGCAACTACTGCCTCTTCATGCAAAAAACTAATATGGAAAAAAAAATGGCTCAAACAGGACTACATTCACTCTCAAACAGTGGTTTTTTTTGCAGCCAGAGGAAGCAATAACTGCAGCAATTCAACATCCATTCTGCTGGAAGACAGAAACTTAGAGAAATCTAACAATCTACAATCTACTTTTTTGATAACCACTTTCAAAAATTATAATGGGCAAATTGCAACGAAAGGGTTATTCTCTCACTCTCACTAGAATAATAAATGAGTGAAAGTTCACTGTCTTACTGGACTTCAGCTCACCTTATATCCTGAAGAATATATAAGCCATCTGCTTGTATTGAAAAAACAGGTCTAAGCTTGCTAAATAAAGCCATTATATTCAGACTTTCATTCTTCTAATTAAGGTGCAAAACTATAAGTGTCTTACTAAAAACTTTGTAATACAAAATCAACCCAAAAAGAGACCAAGTTTGTTTTGTCATCTTATACAACCCCCTCATACAAACCCCTATACAAACCCAAGATGGTTAGAGGGCTGTAAAACAACTTTTGAAGAAAGCTTGAAAGACTTGGGTTTGTTGAGCCTAGGGAAGAGAAGTTTCAGGGAGGATCTAATCAATGGTCTCTCAATATCTAAGATATAGTTACAAAGAAGATAGAGGTATTCCTTTCACAAGGATGCATGGTGACAGGACAAGAAGCAACAGACACAAGTTGCTTCATGGGAAATTCTGTCTGGGTATATATAAAAAAATCTTCACCATGAGAAGCAACTGTGAGGTTGCCCGAAGAAGTGGTGGAATCCACCTTACTGGTAATATTCAAGACTCAGTGAGACAGGCTCTTGGATAACCTAATCTAAGGCCCTGCTTTCACCAGAAGGTTGTCCCAGGTGATCTCCAGATGTATCTTCCAGACTAGATTTCCTATCATTCTGTATGTGCAACCACTTAAAAAAACCCTAATGAGTGAAAATGAAAAAGATTCATAATACTGTTCATACATATCATGGGAAGTGTATTATTTGTCCCTTCACACTGCCCTTAAATCATTAAGGAAACTTTTCTATAAAGTGATGAAAAAGACAAGCTGTTTTTAAAGCTAAACAATATTAGTATTTTATCACAACGGAAAATTGAGCAATTTAAACTTCTAGTTCCATTTATTTTACTAATGATACCTCATGTCCGAAAGGCCTTATGGAAATTAAGAGTCTACAGCTTCTATCTGAATGCTAAATTAAGGCTTCTATAACCTTGCTTAGACCCCTAGATTGAAATCACTCATGCCTGCAAGTAGTCCTGTGGTTTTTTTCCATAAATACATAGTTTTGGGGCTTTCAGCTTGAGAGCCTCATTTCCTGATCAGTGGCAATGAGCAAAATCAAGGTGCCAATGTTCAGTCTTGCTTACAGAATACCTATGTCCATATCTCTCTTCCTAGCAGAGTAAGACCAGGTTATTCAGTAATAGAGAAGGCAGCACAGCCATACAAGCCTACATTTTAATTCAGTTTCATTACCGAAACCTCTCACCATTCAGCACTAGCTCATAAGTACTACTTATGTCTGCATTACTGAATACTGGCAGTAAAAGTAATTCCTTTTTGAAAAGGGCCTGGTAGTGTTGTATACTCTGAATCAATAATCTGGAGGATTCTTACACAGATTCTCAAAGAAAAATATAGCGCGGTTTTGTTATTGTGCTAAAAGTCTCCCATTGGTACATGGGTTTTCATTGGGACAAACTAACAGTTTGGTATTACAAGGATGTCTATACTGCCTTATGTTCCTCTTACTAGGCGTTTTGGCACAGTATTTCCACTTTGAGAGAGGTCAGATTACAGCCTATTTAGGCAGAGATATTTTTGTCAGAAGGTGTTTAAGATTTGGACAAGTAATAACTCAGTTACCCTACTGATGAGCAGCTCCCTCAGTCTGAAGGCTTCTCTTTCTTGGAGTCACTGGCAATCATGTGGTTCCTTTCTTGCAGGTTCCTCCCATTCCTGTTCAGATAAATCCAAAAATTTTGTTAGCCTGTGTTTTTACCTTCAAACTCTTACTGCACAGCAGAAAGCACACCCTGATCCCTTCTAGCTACATAAATACTGAACTTGTTTGCTAATTTTGACAGACACATGGTAAGGCATAAACTGTAGCTATGTAATCACTAAATGTCAAACCCCCCCCCCCCCAACCTTATTTTTCTACTCCATATATTACACATTATTGAGACCAACTTATACCACTGTCCCATTTTACATATCTACGAATTGTCTGTAAGCTGTTTCACATCGAACTTTCAACGATTAATGCACACATACACCAGTAAGATCAACATTTGAGCCTGTATTTCCATTCTGTGGTCTCTCTTGGTCATGACAGCTACTCAGCCTGCACTTTCAGACCTTGCTCTGAAAGCTCCTCATGTACAGAAGGGAATCATAACTACTGTAAAAAAGGCTTATGTCAAATATACAGGCAAACTGTGTCCACTGTATAACAGCTGGTAGTGGGAGTGTTACATCTGTTCATTTATCCTGCCTGGTTTCAAAGATACAGTCTAGGATAGGGCAAGACAAGCAGGAAGAACTGGCATGGAACCGTTGTCTTGTGTTTGCCCACTATGAATTCTGTTGTCAGTAACTTTGCTTTCAAATAGCTTATCTCTCAAGATAAGCTTACCAAGGTAGAAGGAGGTACTTGCATATGCCACCTTTTCCTTCGCACCATCGTGCTTAACCCAAATGAGGGAAGGAGAAGGCAGGAAAAAAGTCAACACCACTTCCAGATACTTAGCACTGCATTAAAACAAAAAAATCACTCAAAGCACATCAGTCCAACACAAGCCTGAAAAGCAGAACCGGGATAACTTCTTTCCAGGAAAAGCCTGAAGCCATCTGGCAGTGTGTTAATATTGTTTTAAAAATATTTATTCTTAGCGTCTAGCTAAAATAAAATATGGATGACAACTATACAACAATTAAAAACACAAGTAAGAGAAATTGAGGGAGAAGGAAGGAGACTATTTTTACCAGTAAATGTTTTCTTAGAGGGACAATACTATACAGTTATTTTCAAGCAGTGCCTTTAATGCAATACATGATGAAGAGTCAATTTTCCTCTTTTAGTCACTTAAGTTGTAACCAAGAACATATTTTGTTTAAAAGATCAAGTGGAAGTCAGGCTGCTTGAGCTTATAGTGATTGCCTCAGTCTGAGGTATGACTTTCTTCCCCGAAATCCCTGGGAACTGACACACAGGGCTGCCTCTCCCACCGATACTACCAAGTTTCTCACTTCTGCTCCTTCAGCCCCAAAGCTATGAGCATCTCCCCTGAGAGCCACTTTGAATTCCTATTCCAGTCCAACCACAAGGCAATTACCAGAAAACAGAGGAACAAATGAAGCAGCCACTAGAGGTCTTTGCTAGTCCCTCACACCCAGAAACTTGGAACATATGAGCATATAGAAACCTAAAGCTTTAGTGAACAGCGGGGATTGTTTATGGCACTGGATATTCTTGTGTATGATTCCAAAGTGATTTATGGACACAAGATTGTTTTGACGTTTGGTTGTTGTAACAGAGCTAAAGCTAATATCAGAGTGAAATGACATTGTAAGAGGGGTTACCGTGCCACCAAATGCCATTTACTCTGCTTGAATTGCTTGTAGTGTTTGGAGGAGTTGGTGGCACTTACAAAGCCACGCTTACACAGTGTTTGTGTAATTTTGCTTTTTAGCAACACAGGAGATTCCTAACAGCTGTACGTGGCCACTAATGCTGCACTTCAGGAGCGAAGGTATGCTGAAGTCATGCAACTAGGTTTTGAGTCGTAACCAACACAGTGTTTTGCTCAACATAATAGCTGCTATTTGTGTGAAGACTACAGGAATAGGCATGGTGTTGCTGGAATTCACTGCAGTTCTCACAGAACAGGTAATCTCTGGGATTGGGAAACACTGCCCATAAATCTGTACATACAGTCTGAATCCAAAGAGTCACCACGGTCTGGTTGATTTTTAGGTAACATCCAAAACAAATGTCAACAGCAACTTGTGCAGAGCTGTAACAGGAGGTAACACACGAAAGAAAACAAACATAAGGCAGCCAGTCCCGGCGGGACAGCGGGATTTCCTCGCCCACTCCACGCAGCGTGAGCTGACCCTGGCCGGCCGGGGAGACCTGCGGGCCCCCTGGGCAAGCGAGAGGCTGTCCCAGCCCTCGGGCCTGTGGGCACCTCAGTCACAGCCTGTGTGAAGGTGCGATGGGCACACCTCGTTACTGAGCCTTGCTGCGAGCGATGCTGGCTAGCGAACCTCGCCAGGAGAGGCGTTCGTGAGGGGCGAGCAGTGACTCCTGGCTCCCCGGGGCTGCCCTCCACACACACAGCTCCTCAGCTCTCCACACGCGAGTTTTTCTCTGTGACGAAGACTCCCGTGAGCCGAGGCCCAGCGGCGCCGCGCTGCCCGCCAAGGAGGCTCTGCCGTACCGCGGCACTCGCCCCTCGCCCCTCAGCAGCGCTGCGGGGGGCCGGAGCCGTTCGCACCGTCCCGCCGAGGGAAGGGGGACCCGCGCCGCCCGCGGGCGCTGAGGGGCCGGTGGCGGTGCGGAGAGCCGCGGTGCCGCCCGCGCCGGGCGGGGTTTCGCAACGCCGCGGCGGGAAATGGCGCCTTTCGTCAGCCGCCCACCGCCCGCCCGGCACAGCGTGGCGCCGGCCCCGGCCCGGCCTCTCTGGGCTTGGGGGGCCGGGACAGGGAACCCCGCGGGGCTCGGCCGCTGGCCCGGGGAGGGCGCCCTCGGCCGCGTTGGGAACCGGGGCTCCCTTCCCCACACACGGCTCCTGTGGGGGCTCCGCCCTGGGTCTTGCCCCGTCCTCCCCGGGGAAAGCCCCCGCCCTGCCGCCGAGCAGGCACCGTCCCGCCTGCCCCGTCCCTTCCCGCGGTGACAGCGGGCTGGCAGGCGGGGCACCGCCGCCCCTCGCCGTGCGCGGCTCTCCGGGCGTGTGTGCTGAGGCGGGACGAGCCCCCGCCGCCTCACGCACTCACTCCTGAGGGGCCAGGAGGGCGGGGGCCGCCCGGTGGCACACCGCGAGACCGGGGCTCAGCCCCCCGGCCCAGCCGCCACACCCGGGGTGCCGCCGAGGCAGCGCTCACGGGACCGGCCCCGGGCGCAGGGGGCGGCGGGCTGGGTGCCCCCGGGGAGGGCCGAGTGGCGGCGCGCCTGGCTGCCCGCCCGCCACTGAGTGGAAACGGGCGGGGAAAAGTTTCTCCCGTGCTCGCCCCGTCCCTCCCCCCGCACACTCACACGTACACTCACACACACTCACACGCACACACCTCTGCCTCCGCGGGCGGCGGAGGGGCACTTTTGAAAATTATTTTCTTTCCACACCCAGCCCGCTTCTGACATCATTGCTGCAGGAGGGCGGGCGGGAGGCACCCGCACCCGCCGCCGCCGCACGGTCGCAGCCCCCGTGAGTAGCCTGGGCCGGGCGGGGGGCGCGGGGTGAGCGGGCCGGGGGAAGGGGTGGCTTTGACAGCGAGGGGAGGAACAAACCGGAGGAAAAAAAAAAGGGGGGGGGAAATAAAATCAAGGATTTTGTTTAGTACAAAGTAAGTTTTCTTTGGCACGGCAGCGGCCGCTGCGCGGAGCCGCCTCCCGGGGCTGTGTGCTGGCTGTGCGGCCGCCCCCGGGGCAGCCCCGGGAGCCGGGCAGGCCCTCGGTGTACCGGCGGTGCCCCCGAGGCCGCGGCGGGCCGGCGGGCGGCTCGCTGTCCCCAGGGAAAGGGGGTGTTTTCGTGCACCCCCCGAGCCGTGTTCCCGGCAGCTGGCCCCCCCTGGCGGGAGGAGCACACCCCGGCGTGTGATGTGTGGAGGTTTTGCCAGCGTTAAACGTTTTTTCACTGGAGTCAAGCTGCAGTTCTCGTACGCCGGAATGGCTTTCCCGCTGCCGTGTTTCCCTGTGAATGTCCAGCTGGTACCGGGGGGTTCCGTGCAGAACCAGGCAGGCTCCATCCGTAACGTGTGCTGCTGCTGGTACCGAGTACTGAATTTTAGAGGTCAGCTCCTTCTTTGGACATCTTTGGAAGGGTAGTGCACCGCTGTCCTGTCCGCAGCAGGCATGCCCAGGGCTTGCTCCTACTCACAGAATGCCACCAAGGAACCTGCAGTTCAGCCTCTCTGTTAATTTCTTGGCAGAAATACTTTATTCACATGATGCAGGAAGGTCTTGTATTTTTTTTTTTCCCAAACATCAGGGAATAATATGTCAGTGATCAGTAATTATTGCAGTTGAACATCTTAGAAGTATCTTCTGATTGATACAGGGCTGTGAGGAAACCCACCTGTAAAAAAGCTGTAAAATACACACTAGATTTTCTTAGAGTTTTCTTTAGGAACTTTGGAAGTGGTTGGCTCATCTCCATCAAAAAAGTTGCACTTTCTCTTCACTTTCAGCCTTTGTACGTACAGTGGTATGTTAACTATGTACAGTAAGTGTGCTTGCCTGCCCGAGCAGACTTTTTTTCTGCCTAATAAAATAGCCTGTAATGGCTCTTCCATCCAGATCTGCTCTCCGATGTTGACTTTGAAGGCTTTGCTGTCCAGGCAGGGTAGGGTAGTTCAGGAAAAGAGCTGTGAGGCTGGGCTGCCAGGACTGAGATGGCAAGTGGCTGCAGAGGTGGACAGGCAGGAACCCACACACGTGCTGGGGGAGTACTGGGTAGGAGCTTTAGTGAGGGGAGAAATGTGAATTGCAGTTTACCAGTGAATCCAGCTACTATTTAGTAAAAGAGTGTGTGACAAATTAAATGCCATGCTAAGGAATGCAGCTGGGGTATAGGTTCTTACCACAGCTGGTAAAATCAAAGTGGGAGTGGAAACAAAGGTATATGGAAAACATGTTCACCAGAAGCTGATGTGAGTTTATTCAGTATAAGATGTAAGGACTTGACCTTTGCTTCAAAGACATTGAAAGAAAGAACTCTTGCTATCCTCTGCATCACTTTGTGAACTTGCAGAATCATAGATTGTTGGGATACCTGGGGGGAGATTCATCATCCACGCTGAATAAAGATGTATATGGATTTTATCATGTCAGCTGCATGGCTGACCTGGATGTTACCAGGTCAGCTGTCTGCCCAGCCAGGGAACCAGCAATTATTCTGCTGATACCCATCACCATTAACTCAAGGTGAAATCCAGGAATATCATGAAAACTCTTAGGAGGTGATCAGTTCCTTGTTAGTATGCTCATTTGGGAAGGAAAATGGTCAGTTAATATCATTTAAAATAAAAACAACATACTCTTAGTAGACAAGACACTACTGGTGGTGTATTCTTTATTTGTGGTCTCTGGAAAGACTTCTATCATAAGCACCCAAACAGTGTTGATTATTCTGTGGAACTGCCAGTGAGGAAAACCAGGGTATTCTGTTCTTGTATTAACAAGATTTAAAACCTTGTTAATAAAGGAAGTTGTTCAACAGACTGAGCAGGTCAGGAATGAAGGCTGCTGCAATGTCATTCTCTTAGACCAGGGATCTGTCTTGGTTCTTAGACACCGTAGTTATTATTTCTGGCCAACATTGCTTAAAAGAAATTAACATCTCTACCTTCATCTTACACATGCTTTCAGTAAATGTACTCTTCACTCCTTGTTTTATTAGCATCTCTCGCTTCACGATTGCCTTGTATCTTTCTCTTACCTCCCTTTTCATCTCTATTCTTGTGTTGTCTTATTTATCTCAAGGTTGTTTCCCATCTTGGGTTTGACATTCCTACAAGGATTAGAAGAATGTTGTACTGATGAGTCCCATATGGATATTTGGTTGAGCATGACCTTCCTCCACTTCTGCTAAGTATATTGGTTGTGGTTTGTCTCCTTTCACAATGCTGTTTCCCAGTCCATTTAAAAATGAGATGGATGGCAGCACAAGGAGACCCTTCCATTTTCACCTTAGTGGTTTGTGTGTTTCGGTTTTCCACTTAAACTTGATGTTCTATTTGTGTCTTGAGCGTCATGTAAGACATGACACCACCACATAAATCAGTACGAGAATGTGTTTAACTAAAGAGATAAGTAGGTCTCTGGGGACAAGATCTTTCATGTTGCTAGCCAGCAGAAGATGTGTTTTCCAGGTCCTTCTGCCCTGTTCCTGTTGGAGGAAGACCCAGCAGAATGAGGCACTGTATTATACAGGAACTAATAAGAAAGAGATTTACTCTGAAGTGTACTCAACACTTTATATAAAATCCATGCGATACTTCAGCACAGCCAAAGTTGAAAGTAGAAAGGAATGCACAGCTTTTATTGAAATCAGATTGGTCTCAGACGGAAAGCAGGCGAAACATAAGCCCAGCACTAAGGCAGTTCCATTCATGGAGCTGTTCAGTGTTTGTTAGGGTTGGTTTGTTTTTCGAATGCTCAAAGTAAAGCAGTGATCATTGCAGTGGTGTGTCAGTCTTTGCTATTTTGTTGAAAGCTTTACTATTTTAGAGAGAAGATAATTTTGTAAAATATACCTCATTGTGTCAGGTGATGCTAGTTACTACATCAGAAAGATAAGCATCTTACTTCTTAGAAAATAGATCTTGCTGGGTGGGATTCAAGAGAAAGCCTGATGGCCTGAATTCATCCATCAAAGGAATTATTATTTCTTCACTGAATGGGGAAAATGTAATTACGCCTTTTTATTTTGCCTATGAAGTTTCATGGGCAGGTTTAATGACGGTATGTGCATGCCAGGTGAAGCCTCATAATTTGGGTGTGACCTTAAAATACAACCCTCTGGCTGTGTTGAGATGTTCACAGGAGTCTGTAGGTGGGGCAGAGAGTGGACTGACTCAAACACCCCTTAGAGATGGCTATAGGATATATATTTATGGTTTGCTTCACTGATTCTTAAATACTATGCTGTGTTTGGAATTGCAGAGGCCACAGACAGCCAAAGTGGGCAGTATGAACACTCCCTCAGGTGTTTAACGAAGGGGTTAAGTGCCCTGAAGTACATCAAAACTATGGCCTTCTTCCAGGCAGAAAGGGACCTTCCAGAGTCCCCAGGTAGCCACGTTGACATGTGTGTGCTGATGGTGGTCTCTGCAGTCAGTCTGCAGATTCAACTGGTTGGTAAGGCTGATGGTTCTCAAACCACAGAAGCAACAAACCAGCTGGTTAATTCAAACGTAGAATCAAACCACAGTTTAGTACCTGGAAGAAGAGTCTAATGTAGAGCTGAAGAGAGCTGGCTGAGCCTGCCCATTTATCACGTGCTTGACAAGGCCGTTACCTGGCACTGTGGCTGGTGTGAGGAGATGTGGCTCTGCAGTGACCCAGGCACTACATGGCAGCAGCCTGGTTGAGGTGGAGCTGTAGGGCAGAGCAAAGGTGACGTGGGTGGTAGCAGGAGGTGACTGGGCCGTTTCCGTAGAGCAGCCGGAGTGTGGAAGAGCAGTGCAACTAGGGTGCTCAACTGTGCACTGAAACAAGGGCTGGAAATCCTCCTACCTGAACTGGTAACGTTCACATGGCAACCTCTAAGGTTTACTTTAATTGCACCAATTACACGTTTGAATGTAAAACTGACATTCTGAAGGCAGGCTGAGTATTAAATCCAATCATATGCTGCAGTGTTGCTGTGAAACAAAACAAAGGTAGTTGTGGAAGAGTTTGCTCTTTTTATTTTGTAGCCACAACTATAGTGTCAATAGAGATGTATTTTCACACTCTTGAGAGATGATGTGTAAACTCTGAAGTAACTAAAACCAAAATTTCTCAATACAGAGCTAGTCAAAGCCAAATCAAAACAAGCAGTTTGAAAATTTTACAACAGTGGATGTAACACATTTAATTGCTTGCAGTTTCCATAGAACACCTGCCAAAGTTAAAACAATATCAGCTTTCATTTCTACTGAATTAAATGCATTGCTTTCAGTCTGGGAAGACAGACCTTTTCTGCTTTTGTTTGTTGGTTAATTACGTGGAACAATGTAAATCACTCGAGCTGTTCTGTTGTATCTGGAATAATCTCTGGATCAGCAGCAGTCTGTAGTCAGTGAGCTCAGGGTCTGAAGTTTGCTCTCAGAACTGTACTAATGTCTGGAATTACTGCTCCAGGTGTGCTTTTTTTTTTTTTTTTTTCATTGGATCAGACTGAGGACACGTCTAATCTGCCAACCTGATGAAAAGGTCTGGTATTATACTTGGTCTGTCCCTCCCTGACCTGACGAAGTATTGAACGGGAGCAACCTCAACACCAAAATGTGGCCACACAGTGATTGAGCAGGGGTGAGGCCAGGCCACACCTCAGTTCAGTTATTTGCTTTAGAAGCAGGTTCCCAGGTGGCTTCTCATAGCTTGAATAACTTAATCAGTACACCCCCATGTCATTGTCCCAGCTCTGTGAAACGGCTGTCTGATTCCCTGTGCCAGAGGCAGGGCTGTGCCAGCAGTGAGCTCTGTGGCTCCTCACCACTGCTTTTGAGTGTTGGGGGGCAATGGTGGCCCTTAGGTTGCCTTCAGGGCAGGCCTTGCTGACTCTGTAGCTTTAGCCCTTGAGAAATTAATCCTTCCTTAAAGGTGATGATGTGTTGTCAGTCCCATGATCACCGCTTGTATTACTCCGCTGTACAGATCAACAGTTGGCTTTACTCCCAGCATTACCCCAAGTCTTTGAAAGGCTGTAGAGAATTCAGCAGTGCCAAGGGCAAGGCTATCATGCAAAAGCATGTCGCAAAACATTCGGAGACCTCAAAGAAACTGTTGGGATAACCTTCAGAGGAGTGCAGAACTGGAGGGGACCTCTTGAGTCACCAGCTCTACTCCCCTGCTAGGACAACCACTGGGTCACATCATCTCTTTTTGGGAGGCAGGTCTTTTTTTCCCCTGCTGTGGTGATTTTAAGGCTGTTCCAGAACCTGGCAGCTGTAAGAGTTATAATTTCTATCCTAAATATGCTCACACCTGATTTATAGCCATTTATTTTCATCTTTAGGTTAAACAGTTCTTCTTCCTTCCATGTGATTGCCTTGACCTGCAAGCAAGTACATCCCCATTCTGTCTTCATCTTTGAAAGGGAACAAGTCAGAACGAGAAGTTCTTGTCTTGTTTAGCTTAGGAAAACAAGCTTTTAGTACTTTTAGACCAGCTTGATTGTTAAGAAGGTTTTAATGTATACCACAACTTTGTTTATACTAAAGTGGCATCTGGTGCACAACTTAAAGCATTGGCTGAACAGAGAGGGTGCATTGAACGCCTGCAATGATGTGTGCTTTTTTTTCAGTTTCTAGTGTACAATTAAGCTCTACCCATAGATACTTTGTAACATGTTTTGCAGATGCCACTGTAAAAGCTGAGAGAATGCATTCATGTTTTGTAAGAAACCAGAGACTACAGTGTACAAGCAGTTCCTTCTTTTAAATTACTGCTGAATCTTCTCAAACAATATGTGCCCTTTGAGAACTAATCTCTTGAACAGATTGCTTCCATCTTTCTTGTTAGCATTTTTCCAAAGGCATGTGAATCTCAGCATAAACTGAAGGTGGATGGACAGACAGTGGAGGGCAGAAACAATGACTGTGATGGGAATTAGAGATGACATGTAACCATTTCAGGTGTTATTTAGCCTACCTTACACCACTGTGGGTTGTGTGGGCATTTAGAAGCAGTCACAGAACAGGTTGAATGTGAGATTATGATTACCTAGTGTAAAAGTGCACTTACAAGAAAAAGTGCTATAGGGAAAAAGTGCTTTAGGGAAAAAGGAGGATATATAGAAGATTTACTTCTGAGGAAGGTGCTGGTTTATGCTGCTGGAGGAGGACAAACATTGTCTTTCTGCTGAACACACAAAAACCTCCAAAGAGCAGTTTGGGAAAGATGAAGACATAAAGACTATTACTCAAATATGCCTATAGTCAGGGGTCTGTTGGTGTAGGCAGTTGGCTTCTGTACCTGCTAAACTGTCTTCTCAGCATATAGTGGCTGTTAACTTCTCTTCCAGGTTCTGCTGAAGTGTTTGAATAAATCCATCATGAATCTTTTAAACTCGAGGCTATTTTTTAGGGTTTTCAGGTAAGATGTCACAAGCTCATTTTCCCTGTAGGAGCCGCTTCCCCGCCCTGTGACAGGGCATTGTGTTCATGTTTTCCCATAGGTCCTGCCTGTTTTCTTTTGCTCAGTCTGCCCACAAAGGCTTCAGAGTGACTTCCTTCTGCACTGAACATGGTAGGGCTGTAGTGAAAGGAGTGGTAGGGCAAGTCTAAACCCAGTCTGAACTTGTTTGCAAATAAATGACCATCAGAGTTACAGAAGTGGCAGCAATGCTGGCATCCCTAGGTCAAAACTTTATTAAAAGCATTCCTAGGAAATTAGAAACGTCAGCTTCTTTGGGTCTCAGTACTCTAAGCTAGCATTTTGCATTTTTGCTGCAATTTTTTTCTTGTTTTTGTTTGGAAACATATGGGATAGCAGGGTTAGAATTTCCCAAACTTTGGAGTTCTGGCTTAATAGCACAGATGTAATGAGGAAGACAGGGTGAGAAGGAACGGAGGAAGTCCAGGGAAGATCTGCCAGGCCTGACTGTAGGCGTGGTCTGTTACTTTTGGTGACTAGGGTTTCTGAGGAAGAGCTAAGGTTTAGTGTTTATGAAATAGATTCGGAAAGAGCTGAAAGGTCACTTCAGTATCCCCTGACACATCCGTGATAGGTAGGCCAAGAACATGAGCTTATTCACTGTCAGTCTGCTATTGTTCAGGCAGTCCCACACCGTACCAATGGGATGGACAAACACCCAACTGCCAGCAACAAAAGGCTTTAGTAAGCTGTAGATGCACATTTTTATTAACTTTGGTGCACACAAAAAGCAGAGCTCAGGGCTTTGGTTGCAAGGCAAGATTTTATGAAAGAAGCTGGATAAAAACAAGGTCATACCCTATCTTGCCAATTTGTCTCCAAGCCCCTGTATTTCAGTATCAAAATATATCAAGCAAACTGTTTTAATTGTGCTGGAGTTTGCTGGGTCTTAACACAGACTGCTGCAAGAACACCAACAAATCTAGATGGGCAGGATGATCACACTTTCACTTTCTGCAGTTGAGTTAAGAAAGCATAAACATTGTAATTCAAATAGAGCTCTAGAAAATATTGTGAATTAGTTTTCTCTGTATTGATTTATTTTTTCTGCCTACAGTGCTTGTATGCAGGGAGCATTGTTTCACTTCCTTCTGATTTCCTTGCTTTGTGATGAAGGACTTTGAAAGGCAGCTGGCAGTGTGAGAAGCTCTCTTCCTTCCACATAAAGCAGGTAGCACAAGGAGCTATGGGCTCGAGTTGTTCTCAATTAACAGATGGCTTGTAAGCAAAAAGAGCTGATGAGCCCCTGTGCCATCTAGGGGCTGACAGGACACAGCCCTCTTGATTCTGAGTCCAGTGTCAAGCAGGGGCCTGAAATTTTATTTCTTGAAGCGCGCATGTTGTTCTTCTTGCTTAGCTTCATACCAGGAAAAAGTTGGGATGGGAACCTGTCTGCTGTGTAGGCTGTTACTTGTGCTTTGCACTTCCCTCCTGGGTGCCCATTCGATATTGTAGAGGTCTAGTCAGAGCCAACCAGCACTTCTTAGAGGTTTGCTAGCTGGCTGAAGAGATCTCTGGTTGAAAGAGGACATACTGTTTCTGTATTGACTATTAGCTCTGTAATACCTGGGCATGAAAACAGGTCAGAACTTGAATCTACACCTGAACATGAAGAATAGGTCAGCTAGGGTTCAGTTCTACAATATGTTTGATTCTCTGAAAACAGAGAATGTGTGAGCACAGAGACTTCCATATCTGTTGGAAGATGAATTACACTCATGAATAAGACTTTAATAAAAGGGAAAACTCCCTTTCTGTGCAGTACACCTCTGGGCTCTAACAGTAGCAGCTCACTTCATGCACCAAAGAACAATCAGTACAGTTTTCAGGGATTACTGGCAGCAGTTTATAAATCTACATGCAGTGTTAGCTTCAAGATTAGCACCCCTGTCCTATGAAATGTTTAAAGGCTGCTACCTTAAAGTAAGGCTCCCACGTCATCATCTAAAATAGAACTAGATTGCTTTAGTTGTATTTTCTTTTCCAATATGCGTTGATGACACAGGAAAAAATAAGAAAGAAAGAAGGGTACAAGGATGTGCTTGTCCTTTCCAGACTTCTTCATGATAGATGGATTCTTCAGCAGCTGACATGGGAAGGGTCCAAATGTCACAGCTGGGATGTGTGCACAGCAACACAGGGGTGCGCAGAAGCATTGAGGACAGTGAGGATGGGCTGCTGACCTGGGCACGTGTGGCAGGCCAGCCTTGTGGCTTGGACGTGCGGCCAGGTCACCCTGCAGCCACAAAACATGACAGATGGGTGATCCCATGGGAATGACTCCAACGATCGATTAGTGTACAGAGCACAGGCTGTGAATAGGGTCAGAGCAGCAGTCAGCTCGGGGAGCACTGAAAGTGTAGAAAGAAAGTATGAGAGTTTGGATGTCATCTGCCTCGTTTTAAGGAGTATCACTCAGTAAATTAGATTTTGTAATGTTGGTGTTCCCAGCTGTTAAATTCACACAGACAGAAGGAATAATGAAATTGGAGTAAGTTGTTTCAACTGGTATAATTATTCCCTTGGTGTTAAATTTCCTGATTTTCTTGTTTTTTATGTTGTTTGATATTTAGTCATTAGAGGATTATTGAAATCCTCAAAGCTTTTGCTAGTTTAGGAGTTGCTGTCTGAACTTACTTCACTTTTGATTCCATTTCTGAGAATCACACAAGCAAAACAGAACTCTTCATGTTAGGTAAAAGAAAAAAAACCTGAACAGTATCACTCTGTTCCTTATAAACCAGGGAATTTTATGCAAGTTCAGAGACAATGGCACAGGCAAAACATGAGCCAGCTCCTGAGTTCTCTGTCATGAGACACCATGAGATGTGCCACAAGAACGCTGAGCAAAACTGCGTGATTTTCATGTAAATCCAAACATCCTATGATGCATCACAAGATGACAGACTTCTCAAGCCACCAGTATATGAGCTTTTTCTTCTGACTTCACATATACTGACTTAATTACAGCACCGAGGGGCAGAAGAATTGATAATTAAGGTGGCTTGCTTTGATTCAGTTTTACACCAGTGACCTCAAGAAAGTTCAGCTGAATTGAATCCTTATTGATGGCCCAAAGACCTGCTGTTCTAGTTGCCATGAAAAATCTCAGTGCAGGAAGCTGCAGGTATGGTAACTTGTTCAGCAGGATCCTCTCCGCCTTCCTTTGGGTGTGTCTTTGCAGCACACTAAATGTGGGTGATGAGCAGTCTGCACACCTCCAGCCTGGGTCTGTACAGAGCAGGAGCTGTTCTGGGCTGTTTTCACTAGGTTTTGGGGAGTATAAACCAGGATTGCCTGTGTTGAGATTTTCTTCATACGTGGACCCAGATGATAAAAAAACTTGAGTTGATCTGAGGAAGCGAGGGCAGCAGAGCATGTCGTAGGATAAGCTTTAGCCTTCTCAGTGCAAATGAGCACAGGGTAAACACTGTACTGTGTACGTGTTCCTCTGGTTGCAGAAATCAAGTATGCAGAAACATGCGAAATAGCCTGGCAGCAGATTCAACCGCATGGAAAGAAACGAAAGCATGGGCTGTGGAGATGACATCTGGACTGGAAAGTAGTGATAAACCTTCTGCTAACAACTGTCAAAGACAGAGTTTTCCTTTTTGCTTGCTTGCTGTACTAAATAGTAGTAAAAAATAAAACAGGCATGTGTCTTTGTACTGCTGGACATTAAAGATAAACTTTATCTTAAAGATAAACTCAGGCTTTTTTTGCAGGGGGCGTGGAGTTTGGCATAGGCAGGCAATCCAGTTCTGTAACGTGTTTGCTTACTACAGTGCAGCAATGTTGGGAACCCTGAACTGGATTCTTCTTTGTACTGTGCAGTTCTGTGATTGTTGTACTGTTCTGTCTTGTCGAAAGGTACTTCCTTCTGCATGTCTGGAAGGTGATAGCAGAGGCCCTTCTTGGCCACCTCTTGTAAAGCACGTCAGGTGCTCATAGCAAAAGTGCAAATTGCTGCTTCCAATAGTCTGTATTACTGAGAAGACTGAAGATAAGTGTGGATGCTGCATTTGTCCCCCCTGTGCAAAACAACCCAGAACCAGTTCTTCTGCACTAATTCAAAAAAATCTTCGTTGCTAGTATAACTGGCCCCCTGTTTTCAATGTGTTTTGAGTGAGTGTCCTGCAACTTCACAGCATTTGTGGGAAACCTTATTACCACAGCAAATCTGGATATATTCAGTGGGCTTGTGATAACTTACTCTTTCTGGATTCAGTGGCAGTCTGCACTTCTAACTCAGCTGTACCTGTGCATTTCTGCCTTACAACGTACTTTGTAAAGTGGTGGTAAATGGTGAGGCTTGCAGTTGAGTTCATGTTGCCATCCAATGTTATTCTTACTATAACCCCAACATCTGTTCTTAATGTCACATGTGATGAGCTAGGTTGAATTTTATGTTCTCTTTTGTCAGAGCTTTGCTGGAGATTAGTACGGGGAGGTTCCTGCTATGGATTGACAGGAGAGCAGAGCTGGAAGGGGCCTCTGGAGGGCTCCAGAGTCCTGCTCCAAGCAGGGAGTTAGTTCAGGATGCTCTGGGCCTTGCTCGAGTCAGTTATGAAGATGTCCAAGAGTGGAGATCCCACAGCCTCTTGGGCCCTGTTCCAGTGCTTCATCATGCTTATTGAATATAATTAATACATTTTTCATGATTGGAATATTCCTTGTTTTAACTTGTGACTGTTGCCTCTAGTCTTTTCATCATGTACTTCTGAGAAGAGTGGCTCCATTATCTCTATTAGAAGATAACTATAGTGTGTCCAAGAAGCTTTTCTTGTGTGTGTATTTAAAACTACTAAAAGAATTTAAACCACGGTGGGGAATGATGAATCATCCCAGTCTTCAGCTATGCCTAGAGGCAGTGTACTTAAAAATCATGAACACCTTGACTTGAGAGCATAGTGCATATTACTTCAAATGACAGAAAGTAAAAAAATTAGTCTGCCCAGGAAGCTTTTTTTGATCAATACAAATATTCTTACCTATAATCAGGAGACTAAAACAGAAGAGTTGAGCTAATGGTTCATTTAAGAGCAAGACTCCTATAAGAACAAGAAACCTTCCCACAGCAGCATGTATTAGCACTGATAATAGGGCAGTGCTTCCAAAGCTGCAAAACAGCAATGGAAAAAAATACTGCAGAATCTGCTGTCACATCACACATTGACCCCAAAGTTTTACTTGAGTCTGATAATTTCTTCTTAATATAGTTGTTTGCAGATTCTTGTTCAGTGCAGTCCCAAATTAATGTGATTTTAAAATGTTTCTGTTCTTACTAACAATGCCTTTTAAGCAATATTTTCTTGTGGCTGCATAAATTAAATGTAAAATATTATAGGATTTTAATCTAATTCAAAATGCTGGTTGTTCTGTTGAGCAGAATTAGCTCAGCCAAGTTAAACAGTAGTAGAGGTACCCATGTGGGCTCTCCTCAGATGGTCAGGGAAGGAGGGAGTAGAAAGATCTTGAGTCTCCAAAATAAAGTTTTAAATTGCAGCATTGTGTGGAGTGGAGGAGGACTCGTTGCTAATAGTCTGCCCTGAGAGATGAAGTCCAGAATTTCTGCCTTGAGAGGGATGCAGATACTGCAGGAGCTTCTGTGTCGTTGCTAGCTGCATCTTTAGAAGAGAGCTGCTCTTTGCTTCCTGCTCACAGGTTACAAAGAGTGTAGCTGGAAGACCCTCCTTCCCTCATTACTCCTTGCTCAGGCTGTGATGAACCAGAGACACTCCTTCATTGTCTCCATGGGAAGAAAAAGTTACTAGGAGTGCCTGAAGTCCACAGATCTTTCTGTGCCCCTTCTGGGATCCCTGCTCAGGCATGACAGATTGGGTAGCAAGTTGTTGTTGTCTTTTCCTGGTATTAATTACTTGGAATTGGTCTGTCTGCTTCCTTTCCCTATGCACAGAAGTTGTAGCAGCTCATGAAGGGAGCCGCTGCCAGCAAGTCAGGAGGAAGAATCTAAAAAGGGCTGTTATGAAGGTTCTTCGGAACAGAAACATCAAGCTGTTCTTACTGTCCTTTATTTTTTTGGTAAAGACAAAACAAACAGCCCTTTCATTTAATGTTGGCTTTATTTGGGTGAAACATAACATGTCTTCCCATCATCATCCATACATGTTTATCCATCCCGTTTGAAAGACTTCTGTTTATGGCTGAAAGCAGTAAACCCACAACATTCACTTGACTGAAGATTAAGTGGATTTTTCTGTTCTGGCAAGTCTTGATTTTGCAGGATTGGTTTTAATTAAGTTACATTTTTTTCTCTCACTTTATGATGCTTCATGTAATAAGATGAAATTATATTGTTATTCTTAAAATAATACTGAGTACAATTTGACTCTCTTTCCTAATATGGCAGATCACTGTTGCGTTATTGTCTGCTTAGATACCATCTGTGCAACAAATGAAACTCTGAAAAAAACCTAACCACAAGACAAGAGAGTGCTGTGTGAAGACTGGTACATTTTACAATGAAAATATTTTGATGTGGCATTATTCAAAACCACAAAATATCTTCTTTTCCTTCTTCCTTCCTTTCATTCAGGAACGGCTCAACAGAGAGCTGTGAGTGACATTTCTAGAAGCAGAACTAGGTTCAGAGGATCTGGAGTCATTCAGCAGAATGGGCTCTTCGAAGGAAATTACCACTTCTGTTCTTCGTTGTGGCTGAGAAGGCAAAGTTTAACAGTGAGAGAATGGGAAGGAGTAAAAACTTGAGCAGCTGCTTTCCTTAGTTTAGGATATGAGGTTATCCAATCAATTTTCATTTTCTCAAGAGCACTTCAGTGCTGTTTGGCTTTGTGCTTGTTCTAACGCTGTACTGCAGTGGAACGCTATGCTGTGGTGTAGCCGTAAAGGATTAGTCTGGAACTTCTAGTCTCTATTCAGCGTGTTCATATGCTGTTATCTTTTTGTTGATGTTTTGCAGAGTAGTTGTGTTTGGGCCTGATGAGAATGCTAGTGGAACTGCTTTAAAAATGCTGTCAAAGTAGTCCTTTTATTTGGTTGAATTCTCCATGTGGTTCATGATTGTGGCAGAAGGGTTTGACATGAACAAACTCACAGAAGTCTTAAAAAAAAATCATAACTGCCTTTTCTTCTGCATATTTGCTGTGTTACATGAGTGGAATCATTTGACATTAAGAGAATGTGTCCAAAGCAAAGGAGGTGGAGAAGCATTAATGTACTGATGAATGGAGCACATTAAATGCAACGGAAATGTCTGCAAGACTGCAGATTCCTTATAGAACATAGCATATGTTAATATGCTATATATATGCTAATATATAAAAATACTTTTTTTACACCACAAGAAGAAAGAGATAATAGACATACCAAGAAATTATACATTTCTCTGTGTTAGTAACAGTAGGTTTCCCTATGCTATTTGTTGAGTGCCCACAGATTTCCTGGGGATTCCAGCTCGAATCATGTTTGTGGTTCCTTTGTACATTAAGATTTATTTTTTTTTCATTTGAGATGTGAAATGGTAATAAATGGGTTAGATAAGTATGAAGATAATGGGTAAAGTAGAGAGAGTATTAAGTGACTGAACATAACATAACTAACTGGGTTATTACATGACTAATGGGTTCACTCAGCCCTACCGGTCAGAGCAATATATTGGATAAAACAGTAGCCTTAAGTCATTCATGAAGGGATAAAACTTATAACTCTATGAACAAAAGACAACCTATATGTGACCCAAGGTGAAACATAGCTGTTACTAAATCTAGGAGGCAGTTCTCGATGCACTTAATTTTGTTCTACGAGCATCCTTTTGAAATCTGTGTTTCTCCCTACTCTGAGAGCACGGTTGAAAGAAGACCTTACTATAGCCAGTGGAAATTCCAGCATCACATGCAAATGAGGCTGTAATTTGAAAAGTCCTTCATGCTGACTTTCAGAGAATGAATGTTTTACATCCTTGCTGGAGGAGCACACAGAAAGAAACTTCTCTGTGTGTTTACCCACTGTGGCCATCCCGTTGTCAGGTTGCAAAATGCAACTCTTGGCTTCATTTCAAGTTGTGATTCATTTTAACGCCAGCGATGCTAGTTACGGATCACATATTACAAACAGAAAGCTGTTCTGCTGATGTAAAGTCTGATTAAGTGAAATGTTTTATCTCTGGAGAAAGAATGCGTGCCGTGGACTCCAACTGCATATGATATTCCTGACTAGCAGCACCTCGCTCTGAAATACACTCGCACCAGTGAAATAGCGTAATGACAGGTTGATCAGCTGACAGCTTTTAAAGACTATTTATATATGCTTTATTTTGAACAGATTTATCTCAGACTAAAGCCTCCACAGATCAAGGATGTTGATTCTTCTGGCTTTCATTATTGTGTTTCACATAACCTCAGCGGCACTGCTGTTCATCTCAACGATTGACAATGTAAGTGTCATTTCTTCTCTTTTTCTCTCAAAACACACAGGTGGCTTTTTGCTTCATAAAAACAAAGTTATTCTTCCCTAGTTGTCTTCAACTTGCTAGGCACACTGGTCTGCTTATACCTTTTTGTAACAAAAATGCCTTGATTACATATGTTGCTGGTGTACACGGATAGGACTATACAAGTACATGCCATACATTTGTATGGCATCACGTTATGCAGCTCATCTTCTCCCCTGTGAGGTATTTGGCCAGGGAATACATTTATAGAATCATACATTCACAAATACTACCATGCTTGCAGGGTGAAACTACGGAACTTGGTTCAGTTAGATGTCAGGGAATGGGGAGGTGAAATATATTGTCCTTTTGTGTCAAGTACATGAAGTCAAATAGCTCATGGTTAGTGTGGGGATAATTTCAGTCAAGCTATGTTTTGCCTCAGAAATGGTTGTCCAGGATGCTTGATTAAATCATGAAAGACACACCATGAATTTATCTGTTTCCATTCAGTTTCAGCACCAAGTTATAGAACATGTTTCATTCTTTTCAAATTTCCTTTTAATTTTTGTGACCAGAAAGAATTTACCTTCCAGTATTTACATCTAGCTCTTAACTGAATTTTCCTCTTTCCAGAACAGCCCACTATCCTGATTGGTACTCTTAACTGTGCACTGGAGTCTTTCTTTCTCTAATAGGTTCCTTGTCTGTTCAGGCTTTTAGGATTAAAACAACTGTCTGCTGGAAATACTTTACTGTACTCAGTGAAGCTGGTTTGAATCCCATAGTCTTGGAAAAGACTATGCTCCAAGTGAAATGGTGTGTTACCCACAACTTTTTATTGCAAAATTGTACAAACTCAGATGTTACCTTTCAGTTAGCTGGTTGATTTGTTCCATTGAAGTAGGTCATTAATTAAGCACTAAAAGCAGGTTGTCTTACCCTGCTCCTTTGAATATTCAGGAAGCTAGGACAGCGGACAAAGAAACTTATTCTTAGTTCAGATCTGCTACATACAAATCAAATTATTACAGAAATAAAACCCCATGCACTCTGCTTTGTGTCATCAGTTACTTTTAAACAATTAGAAACTGAAACCATGTAACCACCTTCTATTAGTTTTTATCATCTTTAGAGGCTCTTTATAGTAATGAAAATAATTCTGAAAGGATTATATAGTGCTCAGAGCTGAAAAATAAAATATTGAACTTGAACTGCAAAATCCAAGTGGATGGCATCCTGAGAAAGAAATGCTTGTTCTTAAAACAGTGTTACTATTACACATGCCTACTATCATAATATATTGTACATTTTATTGCAGTATTGTTTGCAGAGCTGCACAGTAAGCTGTGAGGTTTCTGGAATGTCTAAGTAAGCAGCAGAAGCTACTAGGTGTTGTATTTAAAAGTTGTATTTTTCCAACTCTAGTCAAAACAAAGGCCTGGGTAGTGATCGGAAGGGGAATGGGTTTCCTGGGGAAATGCCACTTCTGTGGGGTGCTCACAGCATTTCCCTGGCTACCTTAAAAGTCTGTTCAGTCCCCATAGTACTATTTTGCATTAAATGTTAAAACATCAAAATAGAAATACCACAGGAGGATCTTAGTCTGTCACTAGCCACTTCCAGTCCGACACCGTAGTGTGTGTCCTGCATTTGCACACTGGCAGCACAGCTACATTAAGTTGACATTAATTCAATTCAGTGTCAGGAATGAGAAAATTTATTTAGGGCTTCTGTTTCATAGAAGTATACCCTGCTGTTTCCTGTGAATTAAAAAATGTGCCTTTGGAGAGTTGTGCATCCTGAACAAGGGCTGGATGAACAAAGCAGATCTTGTCTAGTTGTCTTAAGGAGTGAGCAATCACTGGCTATCCAAAATTTCTGCCTGAACAGTGGAAAAATCCCTTGTGCTTTAGGATGTTTAAGATTGCTATCTATTCCCTTGCCTACTTTATACAGGTCTAAAATGAAAATGATATGTGCATAATGATACACCCTTTATTCCAAAATGCCATTAGTTCCCCAATTTAGTTTGAATGCTTAATTATAAAAACTGAACAGAAATCTGTTCTTGTTGATGTATCTGATCAGAAGACACTCGGACAACTAAGGAGCTTTGTGGGTTTGGTGTGGTTTTTACCAGTAAGAGCCCTTTACTTTTCTTTTGCAGGCCTGGTGGGTAGGAGATAATTTTTCTACAGATGTCTGGAGAATGTGTGCCACGAATACTAGCACCTGTGTGGCTATTACTGATCGATTCCAAGGTGAGGGTCTCTGCATGCCTGTGTCTCAGTGCCTTTAGCAAGGGATCTGGTGAAACTGCTACGAAATTTGCAGGGGCAATAATATACTTGTTCAAAAAGCTGCATGCTCTAACTAGTCAGGTCTTCTAAAATCTTTAATACTGGCTGTTCATTTTGGAAAAGCAAGATGTTCCAGCACTTTCTGTAAGAGGAAAGCAGAGGGAACTGTTAGGTGCATTTGCAAGCCCAGTGTGAGACAGTAAACACAGACAACTAACAACAATTAGATCAGGTAAAACAGTGAAGTCATCTGAAAGCGTGGCTGAAGTGATAGAATTTGCCTCAGAACTTTAACTTCTGAAGAAGAACCTAAAAATGCTGGCTGTGTACAGGAATGGGGGAAAAGGTGGAAGGAAGTCAGAACACAGGCTGAAGTTTTAACACAGGACTTAATATACAGCACAGCCCAACATCCTGCTTTATAAAAAATACAAAAATTCTCAAATGTTACATTTACTTTATTTGAATACTTTCAATCTTTGTGTATATTAAAGAGAGAGATGATTTGGAGAGCCATGTATCCATAAAGTAACTTCACTTTCCAAGCATCAAGTTGGTTTGGAGCATATCTGTGTTGCAGTGAGGTGATCCCGTAGGCAGATGCCTATCTAAATTAACATGAATGTAACAGATTTGCATTTGCAGCGTAGCTAAGCTGGAGGAGAGCTGCTCTCTGGTAGTTTAGCTTGGCCATGTTATTGCAGCAAAGTTACACAGAGCAGCTACGTGTATTTACAAATTGATTGGTTAGTTTAGCCCCTAGTTACAGGGAAGTAATTGACAGGGTGAAAAACCTGAATCAAAGGAATCTTTTGTGCAGGTATCCTGTCTGGTTCCATCTTAGTGGATAGAGCTGTCTCCAGGTCTGGTGAGGGGCTCAGGTCCGTGTTTGTAAGCCATTTGGGACACCTGGCAGTTCCACTGTGCTTTTAGTATGTGGGTAGTAGCAAAGGATATGGTGTGGAAGAAGTAGTCTGTGCAGGATTTTTATTCAGTTTTATGAAAAGCTTTTAAAAGTCCTTAAGCCACTGGCTGTGTTATTACAAGGAAGCAGTGCAGCACCCTAGGCAGTGCAGGCACAGCTGCTCTGCTCTGTCTGCTGAACTCTGCTCACAGAACATAGCTCTGCCTCTCTGCTCATTGCCGGAGCAGGCAGAGAGAAACTGTGTTTTTAATCAAAGCTGCTTTTGTTTTTGCAGAGTATCAATCAATTCAGGCGGTTCAGGCCACCATGATCCTATCTACTATTTTCTGTTGTGTGGCATTTCTGGTTTTCATCCTTCAACTCTTCCGTCTAAAGCAAGGAGAAAGATTTGTGTTAACCTCTATTATCCAGCTCCTGTCATGTGAGTCATTTTTCAGCACTTGTGACTTTAGTGATGTTTACATGAAAGTAGAAAAGGGAAGGGTTTCAACAAGAATGAGCTGCATGAGAAATTTGTAGGGCTCTTGAGGTCATCACTTATCCTTCATATTTGTTTAAATAGTGAACTGGTCTGTTCTGTACTAATGAGGCAGCTAAAACATGGACGACATGTCTGCTCACAATAAAGTAATTTAAACTGTGAAGGGAAAGAATCTGAGATTCTGAACTGCTTGAACAAATTAAGTAACTGTGTTAATTGTTACATGCAGGTACTTCCTTAATTTTTTGTTAGTCTTTAAAACTATCCAGATGTTTAGAATCATTCTGTGTTCATTGCAAATGACATAAATACACAACAATTCCAAAGAAACTGAAAACGTGTCCTGAAATGCTCCCAGTTTAGTTTGAGGATGGAAAATGAGTGTCTGCAAAAAAAAAAAGGACATTGTTGGAAGCAGCTGACAGAAGAGAGACAGTGAATAGTTGTTATGCATATTGATATTTTAAGATGCTAAACTTGACTATTTTCTTCCTCCTCCAGGTCTGTGTGTTATGATTGCAGCTTCCATTTATACAGACAGGCATGAGGAACTACACAAGAGCAATGAATATAGCATTGAAGTTTCTCAAGGCCAATATGGCTATTCCTTTGTCTTAGCCTGGATCGCATTTGCCTTTACTCTGATCAGTGGTGTTATGTACCTAGTATTAAGGAAGCGTAAATAAATGTCAGCAGCTAGTTATTTCTGTCACTACAATACAAAACCAAATTCCAGTAACCATTTTGTATATAATCATTTACATGGTTTTGTAGTAAAGGTCTTGTTTCTCTAAAAATGTACTGTGTTCTTGATATGAAACAGAATAAAAACCATGGCAGGTTTAATGGAATGCCTGGCACCTGCAGATCAGGGGTCTGAGCAGCACAGAGCTAGGTTGGTTCTTTTACATGTCATCCTCATAAACGGTTTTCCCTTTACTAGACATTAACAGTTTGTTCCTGGCCTCTAGTAGATTACAAATAAAGCCCATGCAAATTAATTTGTAAGCGATACACTAACTATATTCCTGGACCAGATGTATCCCTTTGGGATGGGATAAATATAAGGGGAGTAAAAAAATGAGGCCCAGATGACAGTGAAAAACCAAACAATTACAAAAGCCCAAAGCCACGCTCGGTGTGTCTCTTCTGGCAGAGGACTAGTGTTCTGCTATTTATAATGTGCAGTAAGTGTCATCAAGCTTTTATTAAAACCACTTGCTTTGCAAAAGTAAACAACTCCTTTTTGTACTCCAGCAAATGATTCTCTTGATTCTCTTTCCCATTTAATTTAAGCATACAGAGCCTTTGGCGGGAGAATTTAGCAGCAAATTCACTGCCCAACTTGGGACCAGAATAATCTGAGCAGTAAGAAATACCCCACTCAAGTCCTGTATCTCTTCATTTTTGCATTGTACATAGTCTTTCTGGAAGGATGAAAAGCAAAAAAAAAGCATTACCTTGCCTACATCTGCAAATCTCTAAGCAAAGAAGTGATCAAGCAATGCCAAATTTCATTTTTTACAGCCAAGCTCAATGTGGTCATTACACCAGTCTTTTCTTATATAGTGATTTCATGGCTGATACATCATTTTGAGAAGCATTCCCCGAGTCTGTCCATTAGGGAAACTGGCCTTTAAAAAATCCTTCTAAATTCCTTTGTGGATTTTACTTGAACTAAACACTCCTACTAAATAAATCAGAGTGCAGTTACTATGCTTATGAATTCCAGGATAGTTTTTCAAGATAAAATGATGTGGCAGTTTTTATTTTTCAATAATTCTTTGAGATAAATCTGTACTGTAATACCAGGCTTAACTGCTCAGCACTGTAACACTGGCCTTGGCTGATGGTGATTTTGGACTTGGGAGATCAGTGTGGAGCATGAATGAAATGGCCTTCCCTGGTTAGTCACAGCCTGGATGCCTAAGTATAGAATTGACTTTGTAAAAGCACTAACCATGTATTGATTTTGGTATAGTCACTACCACTGGCCCAATACACAGGCAAGAAAAAAGTAAATAGGTTTTGAATGAGGTTTTAAACTTAATGTATAATTAATTTGTTATTAAAAGTAGTGTAGCTCTACTAAAGTCAGTACTTACTACATTGTACATCAGCTGATGGTCTGACCCACTCCTTCAGGTAATTCATCCTTGATTTCTCACAAAGGAAAAGTTCAGGTGCGTAACTGTCTCCAGCATGAGTAACAGGTCATATAGTTCCATCTCCATTCCTTTAAAATCCTAAAATGCTTTGGTATGTACTACGTGTCTTTTGACAGCAAAGAAAGCTCAACAAGACTGTTAAGAGATTAGACAGCAAGCAGGACAATGCATTAAAAGTAATCATAACAAAAAACCCAAATCAGTCTGAGCAAAATGCATTCTCACCAGTCTGGCATGATGCTCCTATTTTGTCAGTTTTTTTTCTCTTGGTGGAAATGCTCTGAATTTCAAGAACTATTACCCTACTTTTTACAAAAGTGTCTCTACAGTTTGCTGAATACATTGCAGATTCCAACCCTGAATTTTGCTAGCAAGCAGAATTTGTCTTAAATAAGCAGATGCATGTTAAAGGTTGAAAGTAGATAGACTTATTAGCTCAGCATTTTGCTAGTTTTATTCAACCGTGAAATAGTAAGGGAAATTCTTAAGCAAATGTGGATTAAAACTATCTTATATCTAGAAGACAGTCCTGTAAAATTGTAAGTTAAGCTGTTATGCCACTGACTTGAAGAGATGCTGCTTCAGTTTCTTGCCTTGATAATGCTCAGGTCATTTGTAGAGCAAATATTTAAACCAAAGATGTATACATACATGAACACACAGCTGAATTCCACAGTAAAACATCAGTCCTTTTAAGTGAAAAGCACGCACACCAAGGTGGACAAGCAGCAGCATACACATCATGCCACACAGAACAGAACTGATGGGAATGGTAGGCATACCAAGAAAACAAACACCAAAACAGTTTGAACTAGAGTTTTAACGGGACAAAAATATTTTTGGATACTCTTTCTACCTGATATGCCTTTAAAATATACCATTTTCTATGCTCTCTATATTCTGAAACTGTACATGAAAATAAAGTTAAATTCTTGTACTGTAACAGCAAGCTCTATACATTTAGCCATCTGACCTTGTCTTTAAGCTTGGGATATATTTACACAATGTTGGATGAGAAATAGTTGAGTATTTGTGTGAACAGGTAAAATTAAATTCTTCCTGCCTGTACTAGAACCACAAGCTGGTTATTTTTGTCCTTTGTTGAAGACCTTCCAGGGTAAGCAGAGTAAATATTAGTGCATTGAACATGTAAGTGCATGGTGTCAAAAGAATAGCTATGAGTAATGCAGGATCCACAGATGCTCTGATAAGTAGTTTACTTGTAAGGTTTTTTTAATCATCATTTGCAGAAACAGCTGCGTATTTAAGATTAGGTTGAGTGCCTTGACCAAGTGAGAAAATAATGTTAGGCCAGTGACTTTGATATCTGCTCTGGTCCAAGCTTCAGGTTTGCACCGATATAAAAACACAGATGGCTTTGTACAGGTTGATCCAAAACGACCCCCCAAGGTCCCCAGAAACAATTTCCCAAACCCCATAAAACGTCTGCCTTCTAATCATAGTGAACAAAAGCGAAAACGATACTATTAAACTACTAAATCATACTAAACTATACTATTATACTATACTATTAAAATACTCACTGCAAGTAATACAGTACTTCATAGTGGAACAATATTAGACCACTTGTTAAGGTAGTCTAAGTCTTCTAAAGAGTTCTTTATGGAGTTGTATACCACAAAATGGTCTGTTAACATCCACATATATCTTTTTATTGAATGACAAATTAGTACTTCTTTGGGATAATGACCTGTGATAAACAGCAAGCCATTGAAAGTGACAAAGCCTTTATTTTGCCTATTCCAATGTAGAATTGTTGTGAAGGGTTTTCATGGAACAGATACAAACAATAACTGTAGGGAAGCACACTGTGGATCAACTTCTGTTAAGGCTCTGTGAAAGTGATACCCCTTCAGATTTTGCCCATAAGCCACTTCAGGATTCTGAGGAGGGTCTTTGAATTCTTTACCAAGCTCTGGACAAAGAGGGATTCTTGGCAGTGGAGGAAGATGTGGCAATTGCTTGAAAGTCTAGGCACAAAGACAAAACCAGTTATTTAAATAACAGCAAATAAGCTGGTTACACCACTTATTCGTGCTAATTTAGCTTCATGTAAATATATAAACTTCTGAATTGTTACTATCTGTATAGTTTCCAAACTAACAGAAGTGTCACACATTACCTGATGTTCATGAATTAATATTCAGCATGTTGCTGACATTTGGCTTCTATCTGTCCAGTAAGCTTTTCCCCACAGTAGAAAATACTCCTTTCATGCCTGTAATAACAACTTAGAACTGCTTGTGTGCTATCAGGAAGAGAGCTGAAGAGGTTCCCATTACATGTGGAGGGATATTTGTTTACTTTGCATCATTACAGCACTAACAGAATTTCTAGATGCGAGGGTTTTTTTGTGTTTTGTTTTTTTTCTCTGCCCCCCCCCCCCCCCCCCCCCCCCAATAAATTTAGCCAAAGAGGCACAGACCTCTGCATGTACTTACTTAGTTTTAAAATAGGTGGACATTGCAGTAAAGTTGCAGGTGCCTTCACAAAATTCAACTACTACTACTATCAGTTTCAACAGATATGAAAAAATCCTGATGAAATCCAAACTACATCACATAGTGCAGCTTTTGGTCTATTTTCTCATCTTGGAGAAGAAAGCTTGTGGTCTATTTCTCTTCAAAAAAACCTCAAAAAGTGAAACTGTTTTTCTAAAAAAAGCAGTTGTGTTGCTGTCATAAATACTAAAGTTTAGGAAACTTCATTTAGACCAGATATGCACACATTGTTACAAAGGAAAGGGTAGGAATATAATGTGTGCATTGCTTCACAGACTCAACCCTCTTAATGTATTATCAGCAAGAAGTAAAAAAGGTGCCATGTTCTCTTTTTCTTGAGAAGGTTTTTTATTATTACTTCAGATATTTACTTTTTAGTAAAATATTTTCAGCAGAAAAACCTTACTTATGCTTAAAGTATCTGTACTGAAAAACAAAAACTGGTTTGGAACCTAAAAGCTCATAGGGTAAAAGTTTAAATCCTGTTAGCAAACAGCGTTTTCACACATTTTTAGGCATTACAATTAGGAGGGTGAGGGAGGGAAAGGAATGAAAAAGACCAAGCAGAGAAAAAAAGAAGATAAAGGGGGAAGGACGACTAGAACAAGTTTTGGGGTTAGGGTTTTTTGTGTATTTATTTCTAATGGTATCTCCTGGCATTACTCATTTGCTTACTTCGCTAGCCAAATGTTTGACTGTTCCAGCACCGTGACAATAGAGCCTCCTTGTGGTGAAAGAACAGCCTGCTCATTCAAAGCCCAACTGTTCATACTGCTCCTTTCCCAACTGAAAACGTCTTTAAAAAGTCTACCTTTCCATCAAGTTCTAAACCATCCTGCAGGATGCAAATCCACAATATGAAAATTGATCTCACAAAAGTTGAATAAAAGAGTGCTTCATCTGATGTTTCTTCTCTCAGCTTTAGGAACCCTTAATTGATCTACACTGGCTTTGAATTCTGTTTGTTCAATAAATATTTCTGATCTTTTTTTGTTGTGCTTGCAAACAAGATGCAAGCTTTAAATATTATTTTTCTACCTATGAAAAGACAGCTTTGTTAAAACCCTTACTTCAAATATGAGTGATTTGTCTTCACATGCTGTGGGGGTTTTTCCCTATTGTGAAATGTGTTAATTTCAGGCTAAGACTTATCTTTACACAACAGTCCACCAAGTGAAATTTTCTTGAAACTGGAAGATTGCTTCGGTTTAGTCCAGCTGGATTAGTGAAACTTGAACAGAATGAGTCCATCCTGAATCCTTGTAACTACTGATTTTCATCTTTCAGTCATACAGACACTAGAAGGTACTAATTCATCCCACAGAGAATTAGCAGCAAATTTCTTCCACTGAAGAAAGAGCTTTCTAGTTTCTCTCAGAGCTATAAACCTGTTATCAAAACTGTGAAACCATCCGAGTGGCACAGTACCAATGGGGCAGTTTACATGGATACAGTTCTATGATTCCACAGAACTATCTTCTCCTTAAAGTTACCTAAATTAAGTTACATAGTTACACCTCAGGCATTAGGGACATGCTGAAAAATAAATTAAATTATTTTTCTTTTTACCTTTGCTACAATTGTGCTTTTCTTCTTCTAGATCGATCACTCGGAGTTTTCTTCATTTTACACTGATAAAACAACACAGAATTTCACTGGAAGACTTCTCTTTTATCAAGTATCTCCAAGACTACTTGACATTTAGCAGAATGGAACACTAGCTTACATTTCTTACAGCAAAGGAAAATTCTTGTAAAAATGCAAAGTTTTAGAGCTTAGTATATATCCAGAAATTCAAGCAAGTAAGAGCAATACTTGATGGTTCACAACAAACTAGAACATCACCTAATTGTTTGAGGACACTTTCTAGTACAATCAGACCTAGTACTAGATACACCACTAATATTTTTTCTTTTATATTCTTATGTAAAATAGTTACTCAATTGATTATCTTAATAAACCATTAAACACCATGTTTTTGTAGCAGTTTTTACACAAATTTAGGCCAAAAAAGTTTTATCTACTCCCATTGAAAAAAAACAACCTGGAGTTAACTTTTTCCCATTGACTGAGCTGCTGTCACCAATATAAATGCACGGACTTCATACACCAGGAAGAAATAGGTTGTGAAAAACATTTCAGTCCCATCATGAACTCTGGATTTCTCTGAGGATGTATGGATTACCATGGTAAAAGACATGTTCCCCACGACTTGGATTGTGGCAAATATCTCTGATTGTTTTCCCCAGGCAATGAAAATATTTCAGAGATGGACCACTCCGAATCAAACCTGCTGGAGAAACGTTCCGACACATACCAACACAATGTGTCCTTTCAAATGAGAAAGCATTAGCTTAGTTTTGTTGAAGGGACTAAAAAGCAAGCTTGACTAAGCTGTCACTGCTAGGAGAGACAGACTTTTTTTTCTTTAAATATTCACCTGCTATCCAAACTGAAGATTAAACAAAGCTGAATAAGCACTTACAAAACTAACATAGTTCAAGATTGAGCAACATCTCTTCCCCTCTCATTTGCTCAACTTTCTGTGCCCTACAACCTAATTGTTTCTCTAGCTTTCCATGTGATTCAATCATCCAGGAGACAAGGTCTCCATTTCCAAGGGGAAAAGCAGTATGACATGTCATCATCACTTTTCACACCATCCTTTCCCCTATAAGGTCACCTTTATGAGGGTGACAGAACAATGATAAAAGCAAGAAGTATGACAGTCCACATACCTACATTCTGTGTTCATATGTTTGCCCCACACCTAAGCACCTATAATAGTAACTCCAAAGTCAGGATATTGAAGCAGTCTGTGTACCATCAACAACTGGTTTTATTTGAAGAAAACATGAAAAATATCCTTAGTTTACTTCTTACCTGGGCTGTTGCTCTCATTTTGCTGTGTGTTGACATTTGATTATATGGAATAGCTGTAACAATTTTCACAGAAGTTTAAAGTAGGTAAATGTAGGTAAAAGTCTTAATTTACACTGTGACAAGAATGCTTTTTAATCCTTGCAAGAGCAGCAGAATATTACCAGTCCCTGCTCCCAAAACACGTGGGACAATAGTCTTATGGAAATGAAAGACTTGCCAAGAAGTCAAGAAACAACTATCTAGCAAGTCAGCTCAACCTGCCCACAATTGTTGAAGAGGGGCTCTAAATATCAAAGTCATCTCTGTAAGGAAGCAGTGTGAGTAAGTCTGCATTCTGAGATGCTCTTCAAGATTTTGTGGGCTAGAGTTTCTCTAGAAGTTTTTTTCCCAGTAAATTAGTCCAATCGCAATGAAGAAAATATGTGGGTAGAGAGGACAAAGTCTCCTGTGTATTTACTCTTGACTAAAGGGTGATACTTATTTCCTTTAAGCACCAACTGCTATCAGAATGAGGAGAGAGCTGCTCAGTGTCACTACATTATTTCTATGACAGTCAGTCTTGGTAAAAAAATGTAGTATTTCTACCATTTAAAAATATCTATTAAGTTACAATAATTTGATTTTTAAAAAATTAATTTAATCCTCTCCTTTTCCTATGCTATTCCCTGAAAATAATGTTGTATTAATAAAGCAGTGGTTTGGATGTTTAAGTTTTCATTAGTGCACCTCATTCTAGACTTTTAATGGCATTAATTTAAACATTTTTAAAATAGTGCAAGTGTGCAAATAGACATCTTGATAAAGTGAGAGCATACTAATGTTTCAATTTGAAAAAACACACAAAAATCTGGCACATTTGTAAGCATCTCAGAATCACAATTGGATTTTAATGACACTTTTAAAAAAAGAAAAGATGTGAGTAGCTGGCAATATTCTAGATATACTTTGTATATTCTGTAGTAAATTCATTAGCATGCACAGATTCAACATTAAATTTCAATACCTGAATTACTTGCAGTTGCTGAATTCTGGTTTTTCATGGAGAACAGTATGGCTTCATTGGAACTGATAAAACAAAAAATCAGTAAAACTTGCTTGAAGATATATATTTCTTTTTTTTTCCCTGCACATGTTCATGGCTTCAAACTGAGGACCTGGGGTGAGCTTTTGCAGGTTGCACACAACATACATACATGTGAACAGTATTGTAACTTGTGGAACGCTGACATGAACATCAAATGAAACTACTTAGGGAATTCCTTATAAAATAAAATATTTAGAAGTCCATTTAATGTGATTTAGTATATACTGTCTTAAAATTTCATAAGTAGTAAAATTAGTTCTCTGGAAGCTGGATTTCTCTCATTCTAGATGTGTCCTAATAATAGAAACAGGATTTAAAATGGTTTTTTATATATATTTTCTATTAAGAAGTTCCTGGGAAGATTTTTGCTTCCCTGACCACCGAAATACCTTTACAGAGATTTTTTCTTTCCCATTCATTCAGTAAGAAATCAGCATCCTAATAGACCTTGAAGCACTAAGAATTGATCATCTAGCTTCAGCTTCAATGGATAAGCTGACAACAGCACTGGGCACCTAAGGACATTTGAGTTTAAATCCAACTATTAGAATTTAGCTGCCAATGAAAAAGTTGAGAGAGAGAGTAAATTTTCTCATAAATGTTTTAAAGGAATTAGCTACATTTTACTATTTGACTCCAGATACATACCTTATATGTTCTGAAACATGTGCTGAAGTGAAATGATGGTAAGGTAATGGCAAAAGTGTATTTGAGAAACTTGTTGGTATATTTATGGTACCAGGATAGAAAGCAGAGGGTTGAAGCTGGTCTAGTACTGTATGTTGATAGTCTGCACCTGGAAGCATTGTCTGACAAAGGAGGAAACAAATACTGCATTATCATAAAGCCCAGAGTACAGATATTTGCACAAAGTGCTAAAGTAATCGAGGTGTAATTAAACACAACAACAAAAGAAGAACACACTGAATCCACAGTAATACCAAAGAACTTTCTTTTTTCCTTGAAGTCTAACCTGTTTTTAAAATGCCCGAACACTTATTTAAATTTTGAGGCTTGTAAGCATCTTCGCAGACCTTTTTTGGTGAAAAGGACAAGAAGATACGAAACTAATGTTGTCAAACACACGAAAGACTTTAACAGAAAGACAGGATTGCATGTTTGTCACGTGCAATTCTTTCATACTTTTAGATGGGAAAGAAAAAAAGGACTTAGATTCCAAAGTCTTGCTTTACACATGCATATTTCTGTAAAAGTAAGTGGAATTTTTTCATGAAATATACAGTCAGCATGAAACAGGAGGCTGACACTTCACAGAACTCCTTCTCCCATAAGATTACCTAAAAGAATTTCAGCACAACAAAATATGGTCACGCTAGGGACATGAAAAATCCCTGTTCTTCTTAAGAATCAAGTGTCCCCATATTTAAAAAAAAAGTTGTAATTTTATCATTTTAGTACTGATGTATCAATACCTCCCATGAAAATGGTCATGTGTTAATAGCTATGTTACTAACATTTTCATTTACTCTATCATATTTTCAATTTCATTGCCTGAGGAAGTGGTTTTTAACTTGCAGTTCAATGCCCCTACGCAACTGGTGGACTATAGCTAAATGGCTGTGGAAAGGAACTCAGAGGCAAGTATGATGTAAGAAGCTTTAACTGTGTAATAGAGGGCTGACCCTTCAGTAGAAAAATTCTGCTGGCTCTCCAATAGGACAGCATCAAAGCAAAAGTTGTCAACACATGTAGTGTCTACTTCCTCTTTTGAGTTTGTTTAATCACAACGACTGAGAAGTAAGTTGTAGTCTAAAACTGAAAACAAATTCTCAAAAGATCAACCAATTTCAGAGCTCCACATAGAATTTTTTTGTTCTTAATGGAAGCAATAGCAACATAGCTCAAAGTCACCAGGTTTCAGTGTAAACGTCCAGTCTATTAGTTTACAGCTAGGCATTCACACACATCAGCGTATGCATCTGCATCATACCTGATAAACAGCCATTTCTGAGAATGCTTCCTCCTGATGTGCCATCACAGCATTAACATTGCTCTCAAGTTTTGATACTTTCTTCTGCAACAGAAAAGAAACAGCCTGGCTTAAGAAACACTTAAGAGTTCATCTGAAATAAGGACGTCATATATTATTACCATATGAAGAGTAGAGAGTAAAACAATTGCAGTGAACAAAGGTAAAAAATAGAAATATTATTAACGTATCTTTATGTCGCACAACATGAAAAGGTTGCAAACTTAGCATAATAGTCATGTGATACACATGCAAAATATTCACACAGTTATGCAAAGAAACTTACTAGGAGTGTTTTTGCTACTTCTCCATGTTTTTTCTCACATTGTATTTGTTCAGTTCTTCTATTTAAATGTTCTAGTTTTTGATTAAAGTCATCATTATTTAAAATACTCATCTGCTCATGAATGACACATCTGATCTATAAAAAAGAAAAGTTGTGTTTCAAATCTTAAAATCTGAAACCACTGAAATAACTATACAAACACAGTGCTAAACTTAAAATTTAGGTAGCTTTCAGAAGAGTAGGGTCATTTTCTTTCTGTTGTTTATATGGCATTTCTGGCAGGTAGAAAACATAGAATTTTGTACCTTGGCACTCTCCATTGGACTTAATTCATTTGTATACAGAAGGTGTCAAAACATACCTACCTTCTAAAATTTTAAGAGGTAAAATGAGTATGTTTATATTATTCACTACCAGTGCAATAGTATAGCTTTAATCATTTTTAGAATGTTTATGACGTCTCTTCATACAAAATTTAGGACTTCCTACAGAACTGATGATCAAAAATTGCTGAGACACAAGATCTCTGCTTTCAAGCAGAGAGTATGCATGAGCAAGTGAAGCTTGTTATCCTGAGAAATAAAACTATCCTTAATGACTATATAAAAATGAGTAATTAAATTTTAAATAAATTATAAATAGTTTTAATTATTCCTATTAAAATTATTTGTTGATTTTACACATCAGGACAGGTCTCCTTGATATGAACTATAAAGAAAAAATGTCTATATAAGCAGGGTTGAGAATGTATCTTAATGTCAGGAAAATAAAGATTTTATAATCAAGTAATGGATTTCCTAGGGGGAAAAAAAAAAGTTTCCATTAAAAACATATAAATTCCTGATCATTTTTCTCTCCATGGAGTACTTGTTTTCTGCCTCTGTGATAAAAAGAAATTGCCAAACTCATTCCTTTCATTCAAGGATTTTACTGAATTGCTTCTGCTTTCTTGCAACAATACAATAGCTCTCTCTTCTCTGCGAAAAGCATATGAGCAAAGAGTTTAGCTTCTTTAATTATATTAATTAAATTATTCATTTCCTATTATACCTGATAATTGCTAAAATGCTGAGGCTTTTAAAATACTCTCAGTCTTAATGCCTCCAACAAAGTATTGTCTTGGGTCCCAATTTGAAAGAGAAATCTCTCTCTCTCCAAGACAGAAATTGATGAACAATAGATACTGATGTGCTACAATACTGCTAAATATGAAAAATACTTATGCTGGTGACAGTCGTAGGACCAGATTTTTCTATCTTGATGGTCATTCACTCCAGCCATAAGTTGAAGACTAACTATATTTTTCCTATAGAGCTGTTCTTTCTCCCTCTTTTCCCTCCTTCAGATATTCTCCTACATTTGTCAGTCTTTCCTCTCCAGCTCCAATGCAGACAGGAGGAAGCTTTGTACTAGTAGAAATTGCTGTCAAATGAAGGACTAAGTATCTCTTAAATTCCCCTTCTCCCAAGGAGAGAACTTTAGGAATCACCAGGCTGAAAGTTCAATTTCATTTTCATGGAAAAGAGTGCTGGAATTCAAATGCTTCAGTGACATATAGCAGTCATAGCGATGCTCTACGCAGTATAACATAGTTGAACTATTGGAGTTCAAGTCACATGTTATAGTTTTTTTCAATATATATGACAATATATTTCATGAAAATCTCCATAAAATATTAAAATCATTCTTCCCACTGAACACACTGGGAGTATTACAGCAGTGTTTGTTAGTTCTTTGACTTAGAAATTTCTTCAGGACCAGCTGAATGTGAATTGCAGTTTTTCCCTTAACTGAAGCTGCATAAAGGGTTCAGAGTTCTCCAATCCATCTCAAACACTATGCTCCTTATTCTAGGGCTCAAAGAGTAGCAGCTGATAAAGAAATATTCCCTTAAAGTGGAAAAGAACTAAAGGAGAATTTTAAGATATTCTCTACAAATGGAAAAGGAAATAATTATCCTTCTGAGTAATTCCTCCTGGTTCTATCTTCTGGAAGAAGCACAAGTCCATATTCTCTAAAGCAAATTATCAAATGCAGGTGCAAACGCAGTCTGACACACTTGCAAAAAGTTACAGTCAGATCCACTCACAAAACAAATGTTCTTCACCTGAAACATGCAAGAATTGGACACATCCGTATGTAAATCTTATCTCATATAGCAAGCAAAATATTTTAAATCTGGGGTAAGTAGAGAACGTATTCAAAATAACCTCAGCTTTTTCCCCCTCCAATCACACACTTGTATTCTTCCTAGAAAGGCAGTTACCAACATTGCTAATCTAAATCATCAGTCCTCCCCACAAACAGAGCTTAAGTTATAAACAGGGCGATTCTATCTGTTTTAAAACACATATAAAACAATTCAAACATTCAAATCATTGTACATTACCTTTCCCCAAAGACTTTCTCTCTTTTTTGACATTATACTTTTCCTCGATTTCATCAGAAACCTTAATCTGTTTACACAGGGTATTTTCTTTGGTTACAGAGTTCTCCTTCTTACTTGGAGTGCTCCCTGAGGCAAAAGAAAAAGAAAAAAGCCACCATTAACCTTTCAAACTTCTTTGTACATTACAATATAAATAATTACAGCTGAGGGTAGTGGAGAGAGGAGTTGTACCATTCAAATCTCTGATGTTCCTTAAAAGTGCTGCAGCAGTTTGATCTCGGACTAGAGTTGGGACATAGTATTTTGTGCAAAAAGAAATAGAAAACAAAAACTCAGGTAAAAGTGTGGAAAGATGGAACAGGGTGACAGAAACAAGATCAGGTTGCAGCTATTAATTTTCTCACTACTGAACTTTGTATCAGATACTTACCTATTTTATCCTCTTCCTTTTTTTTTTTTCTTCCCTGATAACAACAGGCTCTCTACCTCGAGACAAGCAAATAGGAGACAATACTTTTTCTGCTGAAATAACAGTAAGATATGCCTGAAAGCTTTTCCTGCCCTATTCTGGGCCAGTGCCTCTCATTTGTCTTTTACCTAAGAGCTTTTTGTCATGTCACAGAAAACACCTTTCTGGGATTAGGGGTTCTTTAAACCTTATCAGCTGCAAAGCTGGCCTCAGAGGCATGTCACAACCACTATCATTTTAGAAACACTCTTTCTTACTACCAGCAAATGCAGTCTCTCCTCCTACCTCTTTTTTTATCAAAATGAAAAATGACAGAGGAAATTATTCTCTAGGGTTTTTAATGAGGTAATACTTTGTAGTCAAGGAAGAATCTTGTACCTGTAACTGAAAGATTGTATTTATCTTGCCAAAAAGAACAGTATTCCTCATTCTTTACTTGACCATGCTGCTATATGAATTTAACAACTATTTTATGACTGTATGAGAGGTGTTTTGCACTACAACCAAGCAGAACAGGGTATCTGTGTTTCACTTCACTCATCATCACTCAAGCAGTAGCACCAGCAATAGATGCAGTTATTGAAGTAACCGATAGGGCTGGAACTAACTCATCTCTGAACAATGTAAAAGTCAATGAGCTGAATATGACTAGTCTAGTAAAGATATTGGCCTCTGAGAAAGTCTGAATTTCTACTTATTTAGAAATGTAACTGAGCTACCACTACAATGCAAAAGGTGAAAAAGTTATCTTTTTCTAAATAGAATGTTAAGAAGTAGTATTAAGCAAACACAATCAAAACAAGGTAATTAGGACTGCATATAACAAATACCTTTGAAATGATTGAGAGAACAGTTGAATTAGCTACCTATACTTTAATTTTCTTTAAACAGTAACTTTCAAAGCACTCAGCAATAGAACAGGGTAACTCTGAAATTCAGTGACTTTTCCATCCTAGCAAGCTTCCCCTTAAAGCAAGCATACAGCTTTTTGTATGCATGAACTATGAACTACTCAACACAGTGCAAAGTGCTAAAAGGTGTTTCATGAGCATTTCAAAGAGTCAAGAGTAAACAAACTATTCTGAATTTACAAAACAGTAACTAAAATGTACAACAAAATAGCATTTATTTCAAATCAAAATCCATGTAAGTTTGCAGGAAGCTCATTGCAGTTCCTATTGAAAGCTGTACAGCACATTTAAAGCTATGAAGTATGATTTTCTAAGGTAATGCAAAGTTAAACAAGCAATGATTAAGAATATCTTAATTTTCCAGGCCATCAGTGGTTTGAAACCCCTTCCTTCTTCCCCAGTCCAAAAATATCAACAAAACCTTGTCTGTTCCACCTCTAACAGCCAGGCTTGGTTGATTGCCTTTTATAGTAATACTTACTTTTTCATTGTCACTTATTTTAGGCAGTTTGCAGAAATAAAATTCTCTTGTCTATATTAGACAGGAGAGTCTCTCTACTTGTAAGCGTGAAGAAAAAGGAACAATCTTCCTCCTAACTGTGAACGTCCAGGATGCTTCCCCACATTCTACACGTATACCATTATTTCAGCTAACTAATGTTTCGTACTAAAGCAACAATTCCCACACACAGCTAAGCATAAATCATGGTTACTTTTTAAACATTTACCCTAGTTAGGAAATAGAGGTTTGTGCAAGCCAGCACATCTGCAGGGATCAGTTTTAACAAACCCTCCTTTCCAAGGGAAGAGAAATAAATGGAGGAGTATTTAGGTGTTACGGTCTTCATCACCTGCCTTCCCTCCTCTCCTCCTGCTCCCCGATATTTGACTTTTATCCTATTGGTGAAATAACTCTCCATTGATAATTTCCTAACAGTATGCTTTTTAATACCACAGTTCACAACAATGTTTTCAGAGGCTCTGAAGAAATATCAAGATTAGTTGTATGTGGACAAAAATAAGGGACTAGTAATCGTTCCAAATTTAAGGTACCATTAAAGCTTTTTTAAAGTTAACTATTAAGCTTTTTGAAAGAGACCAAAGTCATCAGTGGCATCTTTAAAAAGAGATGTTTTGCTTATGTCTATTCCCTTATGCATAAACACAGTGGTACTGAAACATAACTTAGAAACAAAACTTACAGCCAGTTGCAATACAAAATAAAAGCAAACTGCTTTGTTTTTGCCTCAAACCTCCAAACTAATCTGTAACTATTTTATTCACTCATTTCAGATTTGCTTTGATCTATTTTATGCAAAGTTGTTAAAAACTGAAGATGTGAAATACCTGTTAAACCCTATGAGGTTAATGTTCTATCACAGATGTGAAAAAAGTACCAATTCAATACAGGCTCTATAACTGGAAGATCCAAGTCCAACAAGTCCTTCTGCCTAGGAAACCCTAAACCTGACTTGGTAAGTTAGTTGCTGATGCTTGGACACAATTTTTCCTGACCTATGCATTCAGAATAGGTCAAATTATTTCATGTTGTTAGGTAAAACAATTATTAAGAATATGCTACAAATATTCCTGCAGCATAGCATCCTTCTACTCCCCCTGCCACCCAGGGACAGGCTGCCTCAGGACACATTTTGGTATTGGCTCACCCAAAAGTTTCCTTCTCTTACACCAAAAAGATACCAAGCTCCACGCAACCCACAACAGGCCAACAGTATTAATGAACAATATCAAACAGCTCACATAAGGGTGAATAAGTACCTTGGGAACCTGCAGAATAAAACCACCCATGATGTTCCTGATTTCTTTCAGCATGTTCCGGAGCTTAGCAAAATAAAGATAAGCAGCACAATCAACAAACCCATGACCAGCACAGGAGCTTGTCACTTAACTGCTATAGCTTTCCCACACTTAATATAAAACTGCTGTTGTCTTGCCCCATGTTGGACACCAAAAAGGACTGTGGTGGTTTGACCTTGGCTAAATGCCAAGTACCCACCAAGTTGCTCCATCACTTCCCCCTCCGCCCCTTCTCTCAGCAGGGCAAAAAGTGGGAAAGAAAATAAGATAGAAAAAAACCCAACCCTTGTTTGGTAAAACAAAAGCAGTTTTAATCTAAGCAAAGCAAAGCAAGATGGAAGCAAAAAAAGAAAACAGGTTTATTCTCTACTTCCCATTAGCAGGTGATGTGGGGCCTTCTCAGGAAGCAGGGCTGTGATATGTGTAGTGGTTGCCTCGGAGGACCAAGGGTGACCCCACCCCCCTTTCCTCCTTTTTCCCAGCTTTATACTTGAGCAGACGTCATAGGGTACGGAATATCCCTTTGGTCAGTCTGGGTCAGCTGTCCTGGTTGTGTCCCCTCCCAAGATCTTGCCCACCCCATCCCACTGGAGGGAAATGTTGGAAAGAGCCTTGGTGCTGTGTAAACACTGCTCAGCAGTAGCTACAACAACAGTGTGTTATCAACACCCTTCTAGCTCCCAACATAAAACACAGCACCATGAAGGCCACTATAAGGGAAAATCAATTCTGACTCAGCCAGACCCAGTACACATAGATTAAAGGGCAGAGAATTTCAAATAATAAACTACAATAATTTTTCCAGCAGAGGAAGTATTCACTTAAAGGCCATATTTTTTGGGAGAGTGAACTTTCTAATCTCATATTTCTCTAGGGAAAAAAAAAGGTGAAAAATAATTATTCTGTAATTAACTTAGAACTGTATTTTTTGTGACTTATTCTTAGACTCACACAAGGTATCCAGCAGCATAATTTCATTATTTTTCAAAATATTTGAACTGTCATTTCCACCTAACAGTTTCCAGCCCTCCCAGCAGTTTTCTGTCTCTTGTAGTCTTTATGGGAACAACTGAACCATCAAAATCTCCTTTTGCCTTTTCTGAGGCATCTGTTTCATGTATTTTTTTAACCATGGAATTAACTTTTAATTCCAGATTTTCTTCCACATTTTTACATTGGTACATCTTTTATGAAGTATATATTTTAAACATCCAGCATTTAAAAGTTGGTTTGCATCTGAATTTTCATTGCAAATTATCTCAGGCACAGAATTTTGACACTTTGAGTAATATTTTGATCAACATTTGCACCAAAAGAACACTCTGTTAGCCACTGTTCTGTTCACACACTGGTGGTGTTTTTCAGAGAACACTTTTATTTTGACATAGTCCTTACTTTTGCAGATCATACCTACGGTATTCTTCTGAAGAGAATGATCTTTAGTTTGCAGTTCACATAAAATCTCCTCTGTTGAAATATTCTTCGTTTTTTTTTTCAGCTTTTCTGCTTGATTTCCATTACTTAGAGCCACGGATTTTATTTCTCTTGAACATTTATGTGAACACTCCCTCTTTCATGCCCTACAACAAAGAACTAGATTTTAAAACCAAATACCCAGAGTAACTCTTATCTAAATTCTTTATTTTTTTAGGGTTTTGCAAATGTACAATATTTTATAAAACATTTATTAGGGCATTTTATTAACTTGTATTTTAAATATCCCTTCTTGTTTCAGAGCAGGAAAACACTGTCATCAAGTTGTCACCCCTAACAAAGTAAGAGTGTTCCCCACATTAGAATTAGAAATGACAACGGACAGAACACGACACAAAATGCAATGTGCTAGCACTAACAGTGCCCAATGCTGTTTTTTCAGACTTGTCAGACATACTCAGGCCAGCAAAGAACACACACTAGTTACACTGTAAAACCTTTGCTCAGAGTAAAGATAAATATGTGATTAGTTAAAAATACTCTTAAGAGGGTTCATCTACCATCTCACTTTCAAAGGTAAACAAGCACCTATTTCTCATCTTCTGAAGCCTCCATCTCTGCAATCCAGCTGGATTAAATTCTATTTTCCACATGATTAAACACAAAATGACTGAGAAGTTGTGAAGACAAAGATAAGCATTCACAGCTGTTTGGTGTTCACTAGGTCACTTGCTCACTCCCCAGCCCAGGGTATGATAAATAACAGCTGTATTATCCCTGGCAAGCATTTGTCAAAACTCTCAACACCCCCTGAAATTCCACAAAGCATTTCACTCTCCACCAGTGTATGCTCCACAAGCAACTGGCAATTTGAGCCTGTTACTTCCCATCCTATCCTCCAGGAATGTCAAGTGATTCCCTCCATCTGCACAGAAATGCCCTTATATAATCAAAGATTGTTTCATCCATTTTCCAATGTATTCAGTATTTTCTTGGAGATGGTATTTCCATTTCTCATTTTTCTCTTCTGGATGTGTGCCACTTCAGTGCATCCTCTTGCAATGCAGTGAAGACACTGTGTGAGGTAACAGCAACACAAAAAAATTGAAGAATTTCCTCTACTTCTTCCACAATTGCCAGATTTTCCATCATATGCTATACCCACACTGTTTTTACAAACTGCACAAAAAGAGAGATCCCAGTCTCCTCAGACAACTGAAATGGATTGGCTTTTGGCCTCAGAGTTAGCGGATTCTGAACCAGACCACAAACAGCTACACTGCAAAACTAGTTGATTGAGCTCTTTTCTAGACCCTATGCAGTGCATTTTTTGGGAAGATCTGTCCACTTATGGCCTTACAGCAATGGCAAGGTGGAGTCAATCTGTCAGAAGGCTTGCACATCCCATGCCGAAGGGTTACGAGGAGGATGTTGGACTAGGTGACCTCCTCAGGCCATTCCAATCTTTACTGTTTTATGATTCTATTCTATATGCTTAAGTTCTGCTCTCTACAGTCTATACCCATACTGTTTAGACCAGGCCTGTAAAGAAATCGTTGTGTGTTCAATGTGAACAATGCAAAGTAAATCAGAGTTTGGGTATGGGAGTGAAGAAAGACAACTGAAACTGATCATGTTAACATACTTTTTTCTACTGCAACTAGTATCACAGCATTTCAATCCATCACCCTCCCGAGCCTTGCTCTTCCTGCACTCTATTCATAGAATCATAGAATCATTTAGGTTGGAAGAGACCTCTAAGCTCACCCAGTCCAACCATTAACCCAGCACTGCCCAGTCCCCACTGCCCCATGTCCCTCAGCACCACATCTACACGGCTCTGAAATCCCTCCAGGGATGGGGACTCCCCCACTGCCCTGGGCAGCCTGGGCCAGTGCTGGGGAACCCTGTCAGTGAAGAAATGTTTCCTAATATCCAGTCTAAACCTCCCCTGGCACAACCTGAGGCCATTTCCTCTCATCCTTCATTTCCTTTCTTCTGCATAGCCAGCAAGATTTCACTAAAATAATCTGAAAAGTGCTTATTCAGTGTCTGGTGCAATTACTATAGCTTCTGACAAAGAAAAGCAAAATAAGTGGACTGCGTGTTTTTCCTCATGACAACATTCCCCCCACCCTGCTGTCACCATTTCACCAGTTGTCCAGTGGTCAGAGACTCCTGTTGTCTCAACCTGTATCTGAAATGCACATTTAAAGATACCTATTTCAGTTACAGGTGTTTTATTTTTAATGACAGTCCCACTTAACACTGACATACCAGTACATTATTCACTTTCCACAAGGAAACAGCAATGCTTCCTCACGCTGGCGTGCCCACATCCACCTCGGGAGTTTGTTACAAGTCAGTAACAGCAAAACTTTTGGGTATTCACAGTAGCTTACTGGTACAAATCAGATCTCATGCCGTAATCTTTTTTTGCCAGCATGGGTGATAGCTCTCCATAAAGCAGCAAACCATGCTTCTGCTCCCCACCTCTCACTGCCCTCAGTCCCCTGCTCCAGTGTCTCGGCAGGACCCCACAGCTGCCAAATCCCCCCGTGGGGCGGGCGAGGCGGCCAGCCCGGGGGACGCCTCTCCTCTCCGCCTCTGCCCGGGGGCCGAACGGAGGCAGGGCTGGGGCAGGAGCACGGGCTCCTGGGGAGCTGGGGGCAGCCTCCGGGAACGCGAGGGGAATCCACGGGCTCGCTCTCTGCTCCCCTCGCCCTTGACCGCCTGAGGAAGCCCGCTGGGGCCGGGCCTCCCTCACCACTCACCCGCGGGAGAGGCGGTCCACACTCGCCGCGCTCCCAGGCACCTTTCGCAAGACGGGAAGGCGGAGAGGAAGCCCCTGCCAGCCAGGGGGGTCTGCCCTGAGCCTTCCCCGCCGACCCCCGCTGAACCCGGGGGCTGCCAAAACGGCCCCGAGCGACTGTTCCAGCGTGAGGGGCGCCCGGTGCCTGAGGAGCCGCTCGCGGGCGCCGCTCTCCTTCGCGCCTGCCTGGCCTCGCGCCTCCCGCCACGCCGCGAGCCCGGCTCCCTCACGGCCGGCTGCGAACAAGTTCGAGCCTTGCTGTAGCCACAGACATTACTTCTCCCCTGTAAGAACTAACACGTCGGTGCATGCAAGGCGGTCACTGATCGTGAGCTGGCTTAATCACTGCAAGGTGAATGCCTGCTCCCCCATGCCACAAACTGGGAGCAAAATGGAGTCTCCTCGCACCTATTTTCTGTCAGGTCTGGTCAGCAACACGCGTACTGTGGAGGCTCATCCCTCACCTGGGCGGTCTGGGGACAGACCTGCCCATCCACCAGCAGTCAGGGCCCCACGCCATGGTTCTGCCCAGCTATGGACCTGGGAGAAGGGACTCAGCACTTGGAAAGGAGTTTCCTGAGGTACTTCCACACTACAGAAGGAATTAGGGGAATAGAACTTCCTTATGACAAATATCAGTGGTAGGAATGATTTCTTTCCTCAGTAATTGTCCTACTAGAAATGAGTGTTACTGAAAGGCTGAAGTGGATACAAAAGATGGTCCTTTTCTTGCTGCCTATGGCAAGTCAGAATACATTTCTTTGGTATACTTTCTATGTTTTCCTTCTAAAATAAGATCTATTACTCCTTGGAAATTAATATAAGCAATTGTACTGATTTTCAGTTTGGGTCAGGCATTTCATTATTCTAGGGCAGCATATTTGCAAAGCCTAACCCATGTACAGCCTCCTATGACAAATACAGGTCTAATGTTTGTCCTGTACAGCTCACTGCAGTGTTTTGTCAATTACTAGGCCTAGCACAAAGGACACAGCCAGCAGCAGAACAAACCAGTAATTAGTTTCTGTTGTATACAAAAAAGTCAGTATATGGGTGATCACTGGGGGTACAAACAAGTCAAACAGATCACACATAACAGACACCAACCCCAGCAACGACACAGCACAACCCATAGTAGGTGGAATACACAAAGAGGCAAAGTCTCCCATAGAAGAGATGGGAGACAACCAAGTCAATAGGCTGATCAGATAGGATAGAAGTAGCCCCATATTGTTCCCCCACGAAGCCCACGTTTGCAAATGCCAAACCTGAGTGGGGCCCAGTTGCAGGGAGAGTCAGGAGGTCCTTCCCCAACAGGAAACTCTTCGAAGTGCATCCACCTCACAGAAAAACACTCCACCCTGCCTGCAAGTGGTCCCAGCTTTTATCCCCACAGCAGGACACCTGGCACTCATTTACCCAATGTGGGGCACCTGGGGCTTGTTTACCCAAGGGCTTTCCCTGCAAGGTCGGCTGCATCTTAGAGGAAAGCCAAAAGGCAAACTCATCCCCTCCTTTTAAAGGGCCATGGGAACCACCCATATGTCAACCTTAATTCAGGGCTTGGGGTTCAGACCCCAGCACTTCATATAGTAAGTATAACTCTCTCCTTGTATGCAGGAAAATCTCGTTTTTGAGACACTCACACTCCCCTTCCTTCACTGAAAAATTAAGACTGCCCAATCTTCTCATTGTTTCAGCCTTTCCCTTGGTATTCAGAGTAATTTCATGTTAGTTTTGATTTATCTGCTGTTCTTTTAAGTGGTAGTATGCATTAGCCTTCCAAACCACTAGGTTTGGACTTCAGCTAGTATTTTGCATGTTCATCATGGTGAGGAAGAGTCCAGAGTTGTGTGAAGATGCAATAACGTCCAAGACTTATAAATTCCAACATAAGATAGCCCATCTCTGTGATGTACTGCTGCCTTCATTATATGGAGGTGTATTCCACAAGCAGAAAATAATATGAAATGCAGTTAGAAATATGACAAGAGAAGCATTCATTTTTTTCATAAAACTTGAATTTTAAAATCTGAATGTTGCTTTGTCAGTGTTTACAAATATAAACCCATTTGTTTCCTCCTAGCATTGTTGGTGTTTGTTTGTTTCCGTGGATGTCAGGACATACAGAACTGTTTCTTCCAGCAGCAGTGTCAGCCTATGCTGCTTAGGTGTTCCTCAGAGTATACCCTCAAGCTTTTTCTATTGGGAACAGGAAAAATCAGAGCCTTTCTGGTACCGGATAGAAAGACCACCTGTTAAAAGAATCTAGAACTCGGGGATTTTTTCTTTCTTTTTTTTCTGAGACAAAATTTAGTTACTGAAAGAAATATGATTAATATTGTAGACTAGCTTTGAATAACTAGGATTATATAGCAAACAGTTAACACCAGCATTGTTACATATGGTCTTGAGCCTTATCAGGCTCATATACCAGAGTGTGTTTCTGGGGACCAAGGCCAGCTAGGTCTACTTGATTTTTTTTCAGCATATAACTTTTGTTAGAAGCAAATCAGTTTGTAGAAAAGTTGCTCAGAAGCTATACTGCTATGTGATTAACATTGCTGGAACCTACAAATAAAAAGAAAACAGTTGTATTGGTGAAACATAAAGCAATTCAGCCTAATAATTCTTAATGTGATTTACAGCTTTTCACTAGGAAGGGAAGCTGAGAGGCTGGCATTTTTAGCAAACAGGGAATGAACACTGGAATAGATCAGATAGAGGTGTTTCAAATGTAGAAGAAAATTTATTTAGAAAGGATTTGTAACCAGCAGAAGAGTAACTGCTTGCTAAGCTGATGAGCCAGTATTTGGACTCGTTCAATTTAGGTATATGATAGACTGAGTAGGGAATCAGTCTCTAAGACGCAGGCCAGGCTTTGAACACCTGCCAGTTTTCAGTATTGCTAATAGCCTTGCAAAATAAACTTTGTCTTGCTAAAATTTGTTTTGCAAGGCACAGTTTATGCTAGTTTGTTGTTTTTTTGTTTGTGTTTTTTTTTTTTGTCCTGGATTGAACTACAATTTACTTGCTATTTTGATTTACAAATTCAAATAGAACAGGGAAGAATATTCAAGTTGCTGCTTTCAGAACTTGTTTCTTTTTAAGTATACAAGCTTATATGCTAGCAACCTCATATGCTATATTACATGTGTTGTGCCCGATGCATGACAGACTTGTGTAATTCACTGTTTTAAAGATTTTTTAAAAATCAAATAGAAATTTTATAAGGATCTATCAGTTGAAGTTGGGTTGGCTTCTCATGTTAGTCTGTTACACAGTCATCTCTCTTCTCTGTCCTCTGGAAGGAGGTAACAGCACTTGTGTCTCCTCAGCCTACCTACTTCAGTTCAGACTTTGGCTTCTGTCTGCTTTAGTAATTAAGTTAAGAGTAGTAGTACAGTTTTGAAGGGAATGCCCTGATTATTTCAGTCTAGTTTGTGTCAGCTCAGTTCTTAAAGCAGTATTTGCATCTATAAATTAGATTCCTTTCAAAGGAAAGAAACCAGAAGGTCTGCTCCAAATGAATTTTGGAGCCTGATGAGACCATTAGGTTCTGAATCTGTCCACAGAAGCTCTGGAGAGGTGACAGGAGTAGTTGGAGCTCACACTGGAAATGCTTCACTACCCCCTAGAGTGATCATATCCCTGCATCTTGGCAGCGTTTTCTGGGGCAACTGTAGGAAGAATCAGAAAAGAAGGAAGTTTGGCCCAGCACTCTGCCCACTCCACAGTGCCAGAAATTGGCTGGAAGAACAAGGTGTGACAGTGGGCTCAGACCTGCTTGGGCACTGCCAGGCCCTCTTCTTTTCTCCCAGCACATTGAAGCATTGTGTTTGTCCCGTAGGCCATATTCACTTCAGCTGAAGTGAAACAGGCAAAGACCTATGAGATAATGTTATACTTTCTGAAGTTCACTTATGCTTTTTGGTTTGTAATATTTTAGCATGATGCTCCATCTTCTGGAGAAGTGGTGACATTTAACAAGCTTAGAATGTCTCATTGGCTTCTCTCTGTTTATCTAAAAATAATGAGTCCTATTGAACATATTCTTAGAGGGTTTCTATGGAGAAATTTGTTTACCTGTAATCCATGTTGTCTTGCCTCCTTTCTTACTATATGTGTTTTTTTTGATCCTCATTAGCCAAACAATTTTTTCTTTTGTTTGCTTGTTTTTTTAGAGAGGTCTTTAAAAATAACAATGGATTTTTTTTTTTTTCCTTTATATGATCTTTCTAGCCAAGTGTTTTAGTGATTGTTAGGTTTAAAAAAGTGCCAGAGAGTTTTGATTTTGCTTTATAATAAGAAAGCAGATGTTTGTCATCTTCCAGTCAGTTCAACCAGTCACAAAATGTGAAAGAGGAGGAATGATATAAATAAAAAATCAGCATAACTAAAAATGTAGGCATAGGCTATCAATCAATGAATCAGTGTTACCACTCTCTCCAGCTTCAGGGACCAAATCCCAAAGTTTTTACCATTATTGTAGTGAAAGTTTGGGCTCTGACCACATTTCAAACCTAGGTCCTGAAGTTAGGGTTTAAAGTCATTTTTATGAAGTTAAGCTGATTCTCAGAGGCCCCAACACCAGTAGTTCATTCCAGAATTGTGACACATTTATAATGATTTGCCCTGCTCTATAGGGAAAAATAGAAACAATAGCAAGGTCAATTCTTAGTACAAAAATGTGATGGAAAGAACATTTTAAATAAAATTGAATGGAATTTCTGAATGCTACAATAATTCACCTATGCTGAAAAAAAAGTCCCGAAGGAAAGAAAATAAATTTTACAACAGTAGTCACAGGTAGTTCTTAACATTTTCCAAATCAGTATTAAAAATATGAAGTACTACTCAAGGTTGTATTCAGTTACTTTTCACCCAGAAAGGCACTTGCAGGTTGTCTGCAGAACAAACAGATTTAGGTAGAAAGAAAGAATCGAATTCTGGCTCCCAGTCTCAGCTGTGGTGTCTGACTGGGTGAATCTGAATGGCCGCAGATAACAGTAAGTTATGGAAGGCTCCTAAGTGACTTAGGCAAAATAACTGAAGTTTCTGATGTAAATAATTTTATATTTTTTTAATTGAATCTTGCAGATTTGGCTGTCCTGTCATGTGCTGGCTAATGCTGGCTGTGGTACTGTCACTTTTGGATTACGTTCTTTGCTCTTGTCAGAAAACGGGAATTTTTATCCTCTCCCATCTTCGCTCTTGGATTTTGATATAAATTGCTTCAGATTCAGGAGGTTGCTTGTAGTACTGCTGACGTTGGATAGTTGAAGTAATTCTTAGTTTGTGGTGAGGTTACAGTCTGAAAACCTCATTTAATTTTGCGAAACCAGGACATAGCTCCATCAGGTGGTGCAATTGCTGCATGGGCTGGATGCAAGATTTTTCTTTAAAGGCTGGGAGCAGGGACTAAATGGAGCCATCCTCTTATTTTACTGAAAAACAGCTCAAAAGAAATGCCACCCTGCAACAAGTAAAATAAATTTCATCTCTCATATAGGGAGCACGAGTTCTGAAGGAATATTTACAGCAAAAGATGATCTGAACAGTCAAGAATGAACTAGTAGAATTGCCGGAAGACTGAAGAATAATAGTAAGTGCTCTCTAATCAGGATGGAGCACAGCATTCAACATGAAAGAAATACAATCCTTCAGATGAACCTTTACATCTTACTTTTCCCAATTCTTGTGCTGAAATTAAAAGTACTGAGGTATTTTCTTGTGTAGGGGGAAAGGGATAAAATGATAATTGAATAGTTTTGTACAGAAGTTACAATTTTGTTTATTTTAAAAAGACACTCAAAAGGATATATGAAATAGCCTAGTATCATGTGAGGATTTTTTCAAAATTATCCTTAAGAGATTCTCCAAGGTACATAATGCTAAAGTTTGTGAATGCGACACAAATCAGACTGACCACATCCACTTGTGCCTGTGTTTTTTAGCACTTTACTATGTAGTGTCTGTAGGAAAAGTCTATATGACTGCCAGCATCTATGTGTCAGAGAAAAAGTGGATGCTGAAATATGACTAATAATTGTGAATCTACCCAAACTGTGAAAATACACTTTCCAGATAAAGAGCTGGCAGATACAAGACAAACATATGGAGATTTATTTGGGAATATAGTCTTGTTCTAAAATTAGGAGACATTTGAAGTATTACTAAAAAGAAAACATCCAGCTATTCTCCCTAACTGTAACAAATTGCACTACCTGCAAAAGTCCAGTTCAGAGTAGTGTGAATCTTTGATAAGAAAATGTATTTGTTTTTTCTCCTTACCTCTTAAGGGGAGGAAGATGGAGAAAGAAAGAAAACTTTAACTGTTAAGTAGAACAGTAGAACTTGAATTGTACAGATCTTTACATAATGTTTTTGCCTGTCAAGTATCTCAATTAGAATTAGTGCTGTTGGTTTTTAACAAGCAGTGTCATGTAGTAAGCTGAGAGATGGGAAATGAAAGGGAAATAAGAGGTGGTGGCAGAGTACTAATAAATAATTTAACTGTTATCTACTGTCTCTTAACTTTTTTGTCTAAATTCTTAATACAGGTCTGGAGTAGCACAAGTAGATCTAAGGGAGAACTAATTGAAAAAACTGTATTGATTGGCCAGATTAAAAAGTGAAAATAAATATTTTTAATAATTAAATGTCCTACATACATTTGAAAGGTACGGATATTTGTTTTGAAACTTTAGAAAACTTGTTGCATCAGAAAGTTAGTGGTCATATTAAGTAACCTTTCTTGAAATTGTCCTAAGTAGCATAATTTTGCTTAATTGTTACAGTTTTTGTTTATTGATTATCTTCCATAATTTCATTGCTTGCTTTAACAGCACTTCCAGGTCAAATGACTTTGATTTTCTAGAAAGCCCGATTTCCTGCCTTTCATAAAAGTACAACACTAAGCTTCCCTCCAGTTTCTTTCTAGAAATAATCTGGAGCTTCCCCATTTTTTTCAGGAATGATTTAAAAATGAATATAAATAGTTTGTGGAGCTCTCCAGCATATTATTTAGCTGTTCTGTGGTGCATATTATCTGGTTTGGCACATTAAAGTCTTTGATGACTTGATGTTTGTTATCCTCCCTGTCATGAATGTTGTGTGCCATTACCATGCTAAAATATGAACTTCTTACATGAAACATACTTCAAGAAGTATCAGTTCTCATGTGCAAACTTGGATATACTCTGTAACTGCTTTATCAATATGCTGCTTTTCCCTCTTGCTAGCCACAGACAGCAGTCAGACCTAGCTAAATAAACGTTGGTAGTTATTACATTAAAATGATACTGTAATTTTAAATGCAAAGTGACTCTTAGATCCCACTGCTATTTAAAAAAAAAACCAAACAAAACCAACAAACCAGTTCTTCAATAGTATGGGCTATTTGATAACTATATCTTCAGGGGAAAAATCCCCAAACTTCCTTTGTACAGGGATTCCCAAATTTGAAAAAGTTTCAGCTCAAGTATATATACAAGAGAGGAAAGAAGTTCAGCAAAATTAATACAAATTGTAACTGTTTATCCTAGTTTACACTTACATGCACGTAGGATGGCAGACAGAAAATTCATGTCATCACTTAAGGCTAGTATTTTCTTGTGAAGTCAGTAACATCATTGTGACATCTACAATCAGATTAATTGGCCCCATTTTCCTGAGCAGAAGGCATTATACTGTGTTCCTGCATTACAATGTACTGCAGACATACTTTCATTCTTTGTACTTATACGAGACTGACAGAAATACCTTTTCTGACCTATTCCAGTAGAAGTGTGTTTGTTTGTTTTTAATGCCGGGGTCAAAATATAATGGAAGGTGGCATTTGGAACTGCAGTATTGCATAGCCAGAATTAACTGTGACTTAAAATCAGCACTGTCTGGATCACAAACTTGGGATCTCAGTACAAAAACAACTGAGAGTTCATTGTGCTGTTTTCATTGACCATATGCCCTTCCTTGAACTGCAGTAATGAACTGCACTGTGCTAAGACTGAATGACTACTGAGAATACTAATGAAAAATGATAGGAGTACCTCATGATGCTACTACGTCAACTTAAAAAAAATGAGTTACAGTGTCTTTGTATAATTCTGGCTCTTTTATGTACTATTTGGGCATTCTAGCCTATAGTATTGAAAGGTTATTTTCCTCATCTGTGTAACTGCACTTATATCACTTTTCTTGCATCTTCCCAAAAGGAAGCCCTGAGAGCTGTTGTTATACCAGTAGTGGATGCTGGCATGCTCCAAGGTATACTTGTCTCTACAGATCTGTCATTCTTCTAGGGACCAGCTTCCAAGCTTTTCCATATGTTTTGTTCATTTGTTTTGTCTTGTTGCAACATCTGTTAGTGTTGTGATGGAAGCAAATGAAAGTATGTTTACCTTCATTTGGCAAGTAGCAGTAAGCTGTGGTACACACATGCTACTCAGGTGCATCAATTTCAAAATAACTATACCTTTTCCATCTGCATTAGAGTATAATCCGTAAAAGACTTTTAAATTATGAGGTCTGGGGGGGTTTGGCCACCTTCAGTTGGAGGCTAGGTATGCTATCTTTATGCAGTAGAGGTGAGAAACAACCACTGGGATGTGGCAGCTTTATTACGGAGAGGACTTGACACTGTTCCTCAAAACCTGCCCAATGTCTTGATTAAACATGTTGGTTCATGAGGATGTTGGCAGACTGGGGAGAAGGCACTAACTTTTGAGGTCCTAACAAGTCTTCGAGTTGTTTTGGCTTACACGGTCACAGTGAGAATTTGAGTTTCTTGTTCTCTGCCTTAGGTTTTTACAGCTGCCTTCCTTGGGGAAACTTAATGCTATTCGATGTACCGTAGGCTGAAGAACTTGTTCTCCTGACCTTCTCATCATTTTCACAAGTTTTCATATCTTTGATTTATTGCTGTAGTTCTTTCCTCTGTGTCATCTAATCTTTCAGTCATTAATTTGCTTCCTCTGGCAATAATACCTGACAGCCATTTAAAACTTGGGGCTTCTGGCTTGGGAAATAGCAGTGGATGACGTACTTTTCTTTAAAATAAAGGCCTGAACTGAAAGACTTATGTCTCATCTAGAAAGCACGGTGTAGCTTGTCCTTAATACTGTAAGTTAGGTAACATTAAACATCAAGGCTGAGGGTAGCCTAAGTGCATATTGAGGTTGTCTAAACAATTTTTGTATATGCATCCAGTCTGACAGAATCCGATTCATTCAAGTCTTTATTTTCTAATCACTTTAAGCTACTAAATAAGGAGTTATATGTGCTGTTACACAACAGCTTAAACTAATTCCAGTCAGCACTGCTGTGGTTCCATCTTTCCCCTTCCCTCCATATGACGCAGTCTTACAGCCTCTTTACAGGGCACCTGTATAATCCATGCAGAGCCTGTTCAAGGAGCTGACTAACAGGATGTGCATTGTGCTTTTTAGGTCTAAGTCATCTTTGTTGGGTCAGTGCAGAGCCAGTGCCCATGTGATGGACAGACTGATAATTTAGGCTGTGGTCATGCTGATTTACATTATCGTAGTGTTTTGGAAATGCATGAATGGCTAAGCTGATCTAATAAGTTGCTTCTGCTGGGAGGAGGCAGAGTAGTAGTGCTCCTTTCCTGCCCCACAGATAGACAAAAACTTGGCTATGTTGCCTTCCTGCTTTCTTTGTCAGTTCTGCAGTTGGTCTGATGGCGTCATGTGCTGATGAATTTGCTGAAAAGGCAGAAAAATAACCCAGGATGTTAAGCAGTTTGCTGTATGTTAGCAAGGTGACATGGTTTACCATATGTTCAGATTAACTCCAGATGCAGTGCAAAAAGGGAGGAAAAAAAGGAGGTAACAGGATCATACCTCTGCATGAGAGTGAACTAGTAGCTAGAGTGTAGTTAAGAAATGTTATGTGAGTTTGAGTATGGCTGACCAGATCAGTGACATTTGGGCTGTGACTTTACAGAGCAGTTCAGACTAAGTCTCAAAGCAAATGAAAAGATCTGTTACGCAACATGAGCAAAACCCATGAGCTATTGTGAAGTCAAATCTCAAGGCAATAGTGTCACACAGCATTATTGAATGGGACTACTTGCTGCTCAAAGAAAATCACTCTGGCCTTTGAAGGATAAATGTGACTTAGGCCTCTGCTTTTTCCTGTTGGCCTTATTTACTTTGAACTTGTGTAATGAATTTCTGGCACCTGAAGGCTGGGCCTTGCATAATGGAGAAAAGGCAATGTGTGATTCTAGAACAGTTAACTTGGCACTTTGTGTGTTCTGATAGGTTCAGACTTATGTTCTGCCTGTTTTTTATGTCTAGGGTGTCCCACTGTTCCTATCTTGGATCCTGCATGTAGACTTTCATGCCAGAAGTTTCAGGGTGTGGAGGTGCCAGTCCATCTTGCCTTCAGTAGGCTTCATTAGCAAAGTGGAACCACTTTGTGTGTGTGTGACCTGTCTTAAGGTAAATGTTAATAAGGATGCTGTTGTACTGTTGCAGTTGAGACATGCTTTTTGGCTCTGGGAAAGCAGGTAAGCTGTTATAGGATGACCCCCAGGTCTTATGCTGATTTGCGTATTATTTTGTACGATGGAACAATTATCTCAATTGCTTTTTGATTTATAGATATAGCTCAGTCCCTTCTGAGGACACTAAACAGTACAAGTATTTTAACTGCTTTTTAAAAAAAGTTTTAATTTCAAAAGTGGAGATGTATTGAAGTGAAAAAAATGTGGGATAGTTTTGTCTAAACTGATGATCAAAAGGCAGTACTCCACTCAAAACTTTGAGAGAAGGATTTATGCCTCTTTTTAAAGATTGAGAAAGTACCACGACTGATGAAAATTCTCATCTCCCGCTAACATCTACATCAAAAAACTTTGATCTTCTACTAGAACACCAGGCAAGTTTCATGAGAAAGATATCCTTGAATCAGCTTGAGATGACTGGCTTCTTCATGCAGGGAACGCTGGGATCAGAGCTGCTTGCTTTTGAGAGCATGTGTTGTTCTTTGGCTGCAAAAGTCGAAGGGTCTGTGCTGTAATCCTTCTGACAAGGCACACAGTGTCTCCCAGTCATGTGGTCATCAAAGCATACATTACTATTGTGGACAGGGGGCTAAGTAAGGCAAGCACTCACATCTGGTGTCTAATATAAAGCTTCCTTGGGAGATGCTGTGGAACAATCAAGAAAATGGATATGTGGATGGGATCATATGTGACCAGATTCAGTTTCAAGCCGCTGTTTTGAGTTGAAGCCACTATATGCTTTTGTGTGTGTTCCTTCACCATAAGTCATCAAAACATGGACATGGAAGCACACTGGCTAATGGGCTGAGCAGGAGCCTGGGAACAGAGGTCTTGGCTTCTAATCCCTGAGCTGTTTCTGTGGCTTAGGGAGAAAAGCCTTTTCGATTGCCTTAGATAAATTACCACAGCACAGTACAATTTGTTTTGTTAGTGCTTTCTGCATTCAGTGACTGAAATTTCATCACTCAGAAGAGAAAGTAAATACAAAGGCTAGTATGTATGACTATCCATATTTGTAAAGAAGATTCATGTTCTTGGGAAAACACTTGCCATTTGTAGCAAAGCTCTGGAGTCTGCCTCAGGTATCATTACAACCCATTGAAACTAGGATGCTATTGTATGAGATAGTTGCCAAAGTGCGTCTGCTGAATTATATGGACTGAAATAGCATCAGGGCTTTCAAAACTGCTCAAACAGTAAGTTTAAGAAAAGGTGAAATGTGACTTCACTCAGTTACTATTTAGCAATGCCTTTAATTTCTTGAAAAATACTATCATGTATCTCAGACTTGAAAGCGGTAGAAACTAACTTGTGTTAACAATTGGTTATTTTAAACAGTAAGAAGAAAAATCCACCTACTGCATCATTTAGCACTTGATTGCTATCCAGAACTAAGGATCAGTGGTGCAGGTTGCTCTTAGGGGTATTGTCAAGTGTCCCTGAAAAAGGCTATTTTTAAAAAGAGGCAAAACTGAAGTGTATTTCACCTGTATATTAAGAAGTTCATATTCCTATTCAGTAGATATATTATTAGAGAGGATGAGGTAAGAAGAGCAAGCTAGATGATGGTAGGAGACATTTGGGGCAGCAAGTGGTTGAGTGTAGCTGTAAGCAACAACAGCAATGGACAAAACTATATGTGTAGGGGAAATTGGAAGATCAGAAAAGGTTAACAGATTTTGATAGATGAAGAGTGAGTAAATTATAGGCAAATAAAGTGCAAAGTGGAGCAAGCAAACAGTATCCAAGACAAACTTAAATGCAGATGAGTCAGCACAAGCTGACACACCGGAGTATGCTATAGCTGTAATATCAAAGGCAACATGAGATCCTGTCTTTGCCTTATTTTAGAAGGCAGGCAATCTTTAAAGAGAAACGAGTAAACCTGTGAAAAGGAAAGTGCAGGCTTTGGAATTGCTGCTTGGACTGTTGTTGTCAGGGCCCTGAGGGCACTAATAGGCCTTGACTGTTGTTGTCAGGGCCCTGACTAGCCTCACCTAGGGCTTCTACCCACACCCATGGGCCCAGGCCCCATTTAAACTCAGCCTCCAGTCTGTGCTCTAATTATGCTGTTAGGAGTGCTGGTCTCTAGCTTAGCCATAGCTGTGCCCTGCCTGGCTGTGGGTCCTACAAAGCTGGACCCTGACCCTTTGGCTGATGTCCTGGCCTTGGCCTGACCCTGTGTGCCTGTCTGTCACTGGGCTGTGTTTGACCCTGATGTATGGACTGACTTCTGGGTTTGACCTCAGACCTGTGTTGTCATCCTGGATTTGCTTGATGATCTGGGCTCTTGGCTGAACCTGCCCTGCTCCCTTGCTTGGGTGCTGGCTTTGGCTGGCAAGGCCCTTGCCTTGTTGGCTGTGCTGCTGCCCTTGGCTCTTTTGTGGGGAACAACCAGCCCTTGCTGGGCCTTTACAATTCCTTATTGGCTGGAATATGGTAGGCTCAAGGGAAATCACCAATTTCCATTTTATTTATTCTGTTAACATATTTGGTTGGCAGAGGGAAATTTGTTTCTGGAAGTGGACTGCTTTAATGAATTTTTATTGTTCCAGAGTCACATTAATACGTGGTGATTTTCCCAAATACTGGTATTCATTTAAAGTAATCACCCCTTCTGGGTCTGCAGTTCTGCTAAAATGAGTTGGTTTTTACTCACAATGTATGTGACTTGGTATGTTGTTGTAATAGCTGGAGAAATCTAGTGGTAGATGTTTGTAGAGCAGTAGGTAGCAGTGGTATTGTAGCCCATGATCTCAGGTTACAGTTTGTAAGTACCGAGCTTTGTGACAGCTTACTGTTGTTTGAAACGATATTCCTAATATCCTTAGAGATGTCAGCTGAAACTGAAAACAGATATTGTTAACATGTTAAGTCTTTAAGCACAAGTTACTCCAATTTGGAGCAACTTTAGATCTTGATATAAAGTTCATTCAAGAGTTAACAGTTACACAGAACTCTTCTTCCCAGTGATTCACTTCTATAGTCTGTTCTATTCCTCTAGTAATGTATGACTTTTCAGCAAGAAAGACTTCAGCCTTTGTAAATACTGTTACCTTGCAAAAAGCTTATTGTATTCATTTGTTCTTTATCTTGTTAGAAGAGCTAGCCTTGATATTACATCCAGTTTCCTTCCCTTCATTTACAGTGTATCAGTTTTCTAAAGGAAGTGTGCCTGACTTAAGTTAAATGCTTAATGAAATACTTCTTCAATTGAGTAAGATATGTTCAATGTCTTTTCTATTGCTTCTAATTATGCAATGCAAACAACTGTTTCTATTCCCCAGAAGAGATTTTTCTGCTCAGCTTCCTCTGTCCAAAGGGTACATCAAACTGTCCTGTTAACTAACCTGCATTAAAGTGAAGATAAATGGTAAAGCAATAGCAGAGGCATCAGCCATGACCCTAGGCTTTTGCTGGGTATGCAGGTTCTGCCTTGCAAGTCCTTTATTTAGGAGACTAAGACAGAGCATCTGATTACAAATAGAATATATGTTCTTCAGCATTTGTTTTATATGTAGTGTTTGTTAAATTGCTTTCATTAGTTGCTACTGTTTCTGGCATTGCAAGTACCAGTACTTCAGAATATCACTCCTAGCCTTCAGTTTGCTTTCTAGCTCAGTAGCTATTGTTTAGATCTAGTGGTAGCTTTATCTGTAGTCTGACCTTGGCCTGCCTATCCTCCGTTTTCAGAGGTGCAGTGTGTGCTTCAGCTATGTTATGAATGCACTGCAGAGATGTGCAATTACTTAAATTATTTCTTGGCTTTAGCTACACGCTTACTTACGAAACTAGATGCTTTACTCATCTCCCTGTGAGATATGGGAGGGTGGTTCTAGGAGTTAGACAGAACTTCAGACCTCTGCTATGGAATGTCAGAAAGTGAACGCCATAAATGACTCAGTCTTGTGCTGATTTGATAGGCCCTTTAAAAAAATAAGCCAATACAAGGGATCATTTTCTTTCAGTTGTGAAAATTCAAGAAGCATTTCCACTTTCCAAACTTCTCTGCTTAGTTTATTGTCAAATAATAAACCATATATACTCATATTTAACAATAAGTATTACAGGAAGCTATAGTGAAGATAGCCTTTTAGTTCTGGGCTGCCAACCTACAAGAAGAAAATCAGAGCCAGACTAATATACCACGTTTTGTTGCCAACTGGTCTTAGTATTATTCTGGGATTGCTGTCCTAGTACAGTACCTTGAGCTCAGATTGGCTTTCCTTTTCTATGCTTTAGGGGATTGAAGTAACTTGCAAACTTGTTCATGGGCTTCCTGTGCTGCTTCCTTTTATTCACTGCCCTTAGTGAAGTACAGTTGTTTCTTAAACCCTTAGATTAATAGCGGAGAGTTCGAATAAGTTTGCAAGTTTGCTGTCTTTTGTACTGCTGAGGAACAGGGAGCCTTTTGTGTTGCTCTGTACCCTTCTAGATTTTCAAGTAGTACTGGGTCATGGTCTTTTGTGGGAAGTTACCACCTTAAAGTCTTTTTACAGTATACTACTTTCATATTGCAGAAAATGGAAAGTCATAAGCAAGGTCACGTTAAATACAGTAATTTCAGTCACTCTAGAATAAACAGATCCTAAAGAAGATTGACATGGAGTGAAGGACTGAAAGTGTTTTCAAAACTGGGTCTTTTGGTCAGTTGCAATGGAGACATAACCACACTGAAATTATGGTTAAAAATTTACCACATGTCTCCACATGAGATGCAGCATAGGAAAGACTGAAAACCAGGTCCTAGTTTTACTGAAATATCATAACATTGATAATGTAACTTAAAAATGTGAAGTGTCAGTCCATTATGTATGATCTGCTGATAAATAAAAGCTACTTCAGGTGTGATTGCAGGGATGTAGTGACTTGCCACTGAATAGTTGGCTGATTATAACCTCTCTAAAATACTTAACTTGTTCATGAATTATTGAAAGTATATGATAGCCAAACAGGTATGTCAGTAATATTTTCAATATTCTTTCCTCCCCTCATTTAATCATGTTACCTACTTACTGTGACTGTTCTCCATAGAGCAATGAATGATGCAATTTTGTCATTTTCTTGTAGGTCTTGCTGGGTGAAGTATTTCATTAGCACAATAGCTGATCTAAAAGCTCAATGTCTCTGACAAAAGGCTATTCACCTCCACCCACCACCTCTTCTAGGTATTTCTTCCTCTTCTCCAGCATTGTGCTGTGAGACTCCTTGCTGAGCCAATTCACCTAACTGAGCTGCACAGCCAAGAGCAGTGAAACATTTTTGCTGGGGTCAGGAGTTGTATCAATTCAGCAAAGAGTCTTGGTAGCAGAAACAGGAGGAGCTGGGACCATTTACTTTTTGCTGTCATGAAGTTAAGTTTCTGAAGTGCTGGGGTCTGAACCCCGAGCCCTGAATTAAGGTTGACATATGGGTGGTTCCCATGGTCCTTTAAGAGGAGGGGATGAGTTTGCCTTTTGGCTTTCCTCCAGGGTGTGGCTGGCCTTGTAAGGAAAGCCCTTGGGTAAACAAGCCCCAGGTACCCTGCATTTTGGTAATGAGTGTCAGGTGTCCTGCTTTGGGCATAAAAGCTGGGATCACTTGCAAGAAGAGTTGGAGAGTTTGTCTGTGAAGTGGACGCGCTTCACAGAGTTTCCTGTTGGGGAAGGACCTCCTGGCTCCTCATGTGAGTGGATCCCAGTCAGGTCTGGCACTTACAAACGTGGGCTTTGTGGGGAGGCAACATGGGGTTATCTCTATTGTATGTGATCACCCTATTGTCTTGGTTGTCTTCCATTTTTTTCCATGGGTTACCTTGTATCTTTGTTTGTTCCATCTATTACGCACCATGCTATGTCATTCCTGGGGTGCTGGGGTTGATATCTATTATTTGTGATCTCTCTGACTTGTTTGTACCCCCAGCTATCCCCTATATGCTGACTCCTTTACGCGAAGTAGAACCTACTTACTAGATTGTTTCTCTGCTGCTGGCTGTGTCATTTGTACTGGGCCTAGTAATTGGCAAAACAGTTTCATCCTCAGTCATCAGTCTCCAGAGCCCTTATATGATCTACTCTTGCAAGAAGATCGGAGTGGTTTGCTTTTGTTGACTATTACAGTTTCCCTAATTTAAAAAAAAAAAAAAAATTATTCAAGATTAGTGTTGTGTTACTTGGAGTGAGAATCCAAAAATGAGGAAGCTGGCAGCTTCTAAGGCAGTGAGTGAAACTATATTTTTATCTTCAAAGTAGGGATTTAATTGTTTCTGCTTATTTCTGAAATTGATATGAGCCAAGAGATGTAAGAGATGGTGGCTCCCAGTTCCTCTATATTGTGAAGCTTGGAATTCAGGGGAAACAGGAAGCAATAAGCAACTGTCACTCTCACTGGCTTCCAACTTCTGGCACTGTTACATGGGTGTTGTCCTCTAATTCTGTCCTTTTCCCCAAAATTTTTAGGAGCCATATTTTGATTTTTTTGGTTTTTTTGCCTTCCTGTGCTTTTGAATTTTTCTTCAGTACTGTCCCTCCTGGTCTTTTTTTCCTATTAACAATGTTTTCTTTTATTGCTTGCCTTTTTTTACTTATGATTCCTGTTCCCAGAGCTTTGATTGCGGAAGAACATTGTGTAGAAGTTGTGTTAAAAATACAGGTTGTCTCTCCTGTTTAATGGCTGTAGCTTTTGGAGAATGTGCAGTAGTTTCCAGAGGTTCAAGTGATACTCAGCAGTTACCCTGCTAACTGCAAATTATAGAGAAGTTTAACAGACTATTTACTAATGCACCTTATGTGGATTGTAGGTGAAATGTATTTGTGGACAGTGAAGATGGCTTTGGCTGTGCTAGTCAGGTAGACTTCCTTTATGATGACAGCTAAAATAAAAAGGGTTAATAAAATTCCATTAGAATGGATTTGTCACAGCCCTCCTTTCCATGAATATCAGACACAGCACAGAGTAGTCTAGTTCTTTATGTAAGTAGTGCTGTTGTCTTGAGCAAAGATTTATGAATCCTTCTGTAACATACAACTTACAAGATTGGCATGGCACTTTTTCTGTCATAATAGCTCATCCTGTCATAAATTTGGATTTAATGGCTGTGGGGGAAGAGGGTGGAGCCCTGTTTCCTTTATCAATACCTCAGGCAGTTTGGCAGTTCCTGTGTCATAAGACAGTGTTGCGCAGTCCCTCATTCATCTTGGGGCTGTATTTGCGCTTATTTGCTGTGTTTTTCAGCAGCTTAAACTTGAATGTTAACATGTGTCAGGAGAAATAAAGGTGATTGCCTTCTCATCCTACTTGCAGACGCTTACTTTAAATACTTATTGTTCTAGGGAAAAAAAAATACTTTTTTATATAGAACAGTTAGAGCTATGGGATGTGTCTTAATGTTCTTAAGACTTCAGGTGACTTCCGGTTTCTAGTCAAATTATCTCATAGCATCATGATAATACATACTTTTTAAGTGTTTGTTCAAATGTATTAACAGTGCTAACTTACCTGCAGTTGCTGTACCTTGGGTCTTTATGATCTATGATGTAGTAACACCATAACAAGAAAGTCCTTCTGTACTTACTGTACTTATAAGATTTACTGTTTTATTTCAGAATCTGTCTCTGGACTTAATCAAGTATTATAAGGGACAAGATTTCCTGAAGTGTAAAATAACTCGGTTCCTTGCTTGGACAGTGTGCTACCTCCAGATAGTGAAGTTGTGAACCAGGGTTGTGGCAGGTGAGCAAAAAATTCGGTAAACAAATATAAGCATTTATTTGTGAGATAAGGAAACATCTTGGACATTGGTTAGTAGGATCTCTGCTACTTAGGGTATTCATTAATTAAAGTACTTTCCCCCTCAAATTCTGCAGGGAAAGAGACAGTCCATAAATGGTTTTTGGATCCTCTTGTTCATGCTTTTGGTTTTCTTGACATCTCTGTTAATTTAATCTGGACATGCTAGGACCTTTTCGAAAAACAAATTGTGATTCTTCAGTGTTTTCACTTTAGAGCCTGTTTGGAGATACACTAAAAGGGATATAAACTTTAGCAAAAATCTTGAATATTTTTTATATCTCATTACAAAAATGCTAACCACTCTTGAAGATCTTGGCTGTGCTTTTGATACAAAGTTAATTATATGCTTTCTTAATATGCTCTGAGAGGCGAACAATGCTTTAACATTTATGGAGGAAATGCAGATACTGTCTGAAAAACCAGTAGTGAGGCAGCTTTCCAAAAATGTTCAATACTACAGCTTGGTGTTTGTAATAGGCTATTATAATAAAAGATATACTTCTTTATAGGATTTAAAGCTGTAATTACTAAGTGTGCTGTTGAGGATTGGGTCAGCTAAATGAGTAAAGTGGTATTAAAATTCCTGTTGTGCTTATGTGCCAGGGAGAAACTGATTGCCTGCCAACCTCCTTGACTCATCTTACTGCCTCAGAATTAACACAAAGCAGTTCATTTATAGATTAACTTGCTGCTCAAAGATCGAAGCTAAGGATGAGACTGATGGGAGATTAGACTGGAGTTTTGTGGTGTCAGTAGAGAACTGCCATATATCAGGAATAAGAAGTTCATACTTCCATAGTTCTAGAAGGAAACAGTGGCTGTTTGGATTTGTTTGTACCTCAAATGGGGTTGGCTGCTATATGTACTTCAGAGCATGGGAGCAGTAAAGATTTGATTTATCAATCAAATTTCCTTAGCAGTTTTTTCCCATCCATTTTCCATTTTAATAGAATGCTTTTGGGATTAAATAAGCATTGAGACTTTATTGTTGTACAACTTGTGATGATTTTGTTGAGGATTCTGTGTACCAGGTTCCTGAAGTAGATGCCACTGAGGCTTTCTAACTCTGGCTACACTATGCAGCATCAGCTGTTGGAGGCTCACTAGAAGCATCTGGGGTTTTTAGGCATTTTCCCACTCTTTAAAAAACCCTAAAAAATGCCAAGGAAAGCTTCCCTCTCCAAGTAAAGGAAATCTAATCTCCAGAATCTGTGTGGTGCATCTTTTTTACCAGGTAAGAAGGCAAGAGATGCTTTTGTGGTATTTGTGCAAGACTCCAGAGAATTCTTGAAACTGCAGACTTGTGGGCATAGGGACAAGAGAAGGAGGTTGTGAAAGATGTCAGTTTTGGCCCTTTAGTAAAGACAACTGAATTTCAGAGCAATTAAATAGTTATTTTAATGTATCCTAAATTATGTCCCTTTTCATGCCAATATAGAGCATCTGTTTAACTCTGGTATACAGAAATCCATTGCTTTTACATTCTTGTGTAAATCTCGTCTCATAAATGCTTTAGATGAGGCACTCATTTCTGACATGCTGCTTAAAGGTCTCTAGATACAGCATTTGGAAGAATGTCAATTTATAAGTAATACTTAAATGTTGAAAATAGCAAAGCTGTAACTTGCAACAGAATGAAGTATGTGGGGGAAAAAATAATACACAGTAGAATGAGGCAAATTACTGAATTTAGATCAGCCCTTAAATTTGAGGGCCTAGACATAAATATGAATTATTACTTAATTTCTTTGACTTTGCATGGGTATACAATCAGGGTCTCTTGAATATCAGAGGTCTTACCTGATTGCGAGTTCAAGCTTTAATTCTTGAATATGCAGTGGTGGAAATTTTCAGTTGCCTTTATTGGAATAGGTGAAGGTCAAAACTCCAAACCCAAACCAGATCCAACCCCACCTCAGGCCAAAAATTAAAAAAAAGATTACAAATCTAATCATGGTCCAAGTAAGGTATGGACTGAAAAATACATAATCTCATCTAGTGAATTTACAAGTTGTATTTCCTAGAAAGGGTGTGTAGAAATGTCAAGGTGTCACATTTCCATTGTTACTCCTTCAAGTGAAATTTATACTGAATTTGAGAAGCTGTGATTTGCAATGTTGAGTTCTACTGTGTCAAATTGTACATAGCAAAAATGTAAATGCTTTAAGTGCAGCTCCTATTATATTGTTGTCTGGCTAGGTATGCTGCTGAGATGCATGTTCAGGTGTCTCTTGCTGTATCAGTTACTACAGAGCAGCTCAACTGTGGAAGCTGTAAAATCCATTAGCCTCTTTCATTGAGCTTTCTTTACTGGTACCTCTCCATATATGTAACTATGAGAGGGAGAGTTAGCTACGGAGTAAAATCCTTGATCAATGCAAATTAATTCCCTTTGCTTTATTATTTGTCCTGTGAATAAAATAAGAAACCGCGTTAGTCAGTGGCAGTTTGCTACATGTGTCCCTAGCATCTCTAGGAAGTAATGTAAATGCAACTGGAGCATGGTCTGTGATGTGAATCATGCACAACTGCTATGCTCAGCACCATTATTCATTGAAGGTCATTATCCATCTTTTATTTTCAGACACTAATTCAGCTATGACTGTAAGGACAAGATATCAAATGTAGGTTGGAAATTACCTTTTGAAAGCTAAAGAAACCATTAGGGATTGATACAGAACTGGAAAATAAACATTTGAAAATGCTTTGTCTATCTAGTAGTGATGAATAAGAATTAGAATGGTTTACTATACGTGTTTCACAGCTGCATTACTGGTAAATAATCAGTACCTGATCAGGGATGTTTAAAGCAATCATGATTATCTGAACTGACTTCTAACTGTGACATTCATGCTCTGCAGTTCTGAAGATCTGAGCATTTAAATTTTCAATATAGTAATTAATCAATGTGGAGAGACAAGATGATTTTTTTGATAATGGAACAGTAACCTTTTTCATTTCTTACACGAAACTGTTGAAGGTAAAATACGTTACTCTTTGCTCAAACAAGAAGAAAAATCAAGCTCATGCTTGTTATACAGGGTATTACCATTGTGCTCAGATCAAGATTTGCCCACAGTTCCTTGCTTGTTGAAGGGTCTTAGTGAATCTGAGTTTATTGGTCTAATGCCATTATTGGTGGTGTGAATTAATGTATGCTGGCTATTTTTAAACTTACTTAATCTTAAGGGGTTTAGTTACATATCATTTAATTTTGCATGGAATTGGGCTGACAGCCCAAATGATGACAGTGATGGCTTTTGTTCTAAGTGTGTGACAGACTTGTCTGAGGGCAGCTTCTGATGCAAAATGCTAGAGTTGGGAAGCAAACATTGAAATTGTGATCTGCAGTTTGATATATATATATATATATATTTACATTTATTTGTATATTTACTTCATAGATGTGTGCTAGAAAATGTTTCTACTTAAGAAAATTCATCAAATACATAGAACAAATACAGTGCATAGAACAGTAGGAGAACAAAGTAGGCAAGAGAGGGATTATAGGGAGTCTCACGTCAGTCATTAGTGAAAGCTAAATTCTTCATGGCTGTATTGGTTGTGAAGAATGTGGATTTTGATTACTCCCCCTCTCCAGGTCCTCCTTTCCTCTTTTCTTTTTGAATGACAGTTGATAGTGTAGCAAGACAGGAAGCTTTTCTCTTTTTGCATAATTTGATTTCAGACTTTGATACTTACTTTTTTCCTTTTCTGCATGGAGATAAGTCAGCTTCTTCCAAAGCTCTTAACTTGGGAGTCAGTCTCTTCAACATTACATAAACTGAGACACTGAGTCAGGAGTTTTGTATTCCAGGTTAGTGTCAGTAAACTGTTTTGTTTTCTGGGCTGGTTTCTGGTTCTGACTGGAAATTCAGCAGTATTTTTTTCTATTAGAGCTGGTACTCCCTATTGAAACATTTATTTTCTAGAAGAGTAGCCTGTTGAGAAATTTCTGATATGTTCTTTCTTTTATGAAGTGAGAGGGGTAGGTAGATACTGAGAATACCTAGGAGAAGAAATCAATCTGGAAGGGAAATGAAATTGTGATAGCTCATATTGAAAACAAATACAGGAAAGTGGTATTAAGGAGTTCGAAAGAGTTGCATCTAAGGTAAACATAGCAAAAAGATGATATTCAAGTGGCAGATGAGGTATTTGAAGAAGCCGGACTGATGGATTATGAGGCTGCAAATCTTGAGAGAGAGGAATTATTTCATCCAGATCTGCAAAGAAGATGCCAGTGGTCAGAATAAGAAATACTAAAACGTAGGAAGGGCTCTTGGCAGGTACTGGTGGCTTTTTTTCTGCATTGCAAAAGAATATTGCCTCTTGGCTTTTGTTTTTGGACAATGCAGCTGTGGGACCTGCATAGCTGAAACAGTCTCCTCTAGCTTTCAGTGGCAGCAGTCTCTTCCCCTCCTTCGACTGCCTGTGCTCAGTGGATATCAGGTGCTCTTTTACTTAATGTTCATAAATTTCACGAAGACATGAGAGAGCTGAAACTGAATAAATGATGAAATCCTAATGACTCCTGAGAGAGCAGGTTGCATTACCAGCTTGCTTTTGTCCACAACAGAAGGCCACAGTCACCTTTGGCAGGTCCACCAGAAATTATCTGTTGTCTTACCCTAGAGGATGGCTCCTATGGGGTTTTGTTGAGAAGCAACGAATGAATTGGCCCAGAGTCACTCTCCAAATTTTGTGCAGCGTGACTTTTTCTGGCTTAAACAGATTTAAAAAGCAAACTAAGCGACATTTAGTAGAATAAAAGTGCATACTTGATGGATAAGTAGCAGTTTTGTAGTGATTTTGGTGCAATTCCCAGAAGGTGAATCTGTAAAATAAAAAAAGAGAAATCCAATAAAACCCAACATGAATTTCCTCAGAGTGTTTAATTTGGGAGATGGTGAGTAGTTTTCAGTGAACTGTCTGGATGGCATCTACTATTTGCCAGTTGTGTTGAGGCTTCAGTGGCAGAATATATGGTGTCTTCGCGAGGGAAAAGTTTTATTGTTTAATTCTGTTTTATCCCTTTTTATCCTTATCCATAATGAACAGGATGAAAGTAGAATAGAGGCATTTCTACTGCATAGCCAAGAAGCAGGTGTCCCTACTCGGTTATTTATAGACCACAAGAATGCATATCATGGAAATGGGCTGTGAATGGCCAGTTACCCATCTGTTTTATCTGCTGGGTATCATAACCGATTGTGTGGAAACTGACTTCTTTAGCTGATGAAAACTTGGGCTCTGAACAAATCATCATATGGCTGACTTTGTCTCTGCTATCCTGTTACCCTGGAAATGTGATTTAGATTTTGAAAAAAAACCCAAACCCTCTTATTGTAGATCTTTTCTCATTCCTGCTGAGCAGAGAGATTTCTTCTCTCTGGCCTTGAATACAACATTCTACACTGTAGCTATTTAGTACAATTGGTTTACTAGCTGATTTCACCCATTTCTTCATTATGGGTCTGGTGGTTTCTGTGTTTGCTTGTTGCCCCTTTCAGTTTCAGACACTTAGCTGAAAGAAATGTCAATATCCACTTTCCAATACTTCCCCCCTGCTGCATTAATCTAAGACAGTGTCCCAGAATTGTGGCTGTCACTGAGAATATGTGAGCTCTGAATTCTAGCTAGGAAATATCCTGTTTCTTAAGATCTAGGCCAGAAGACAGTTCTAACGTAATAATTTATAATAATGAAACTAGGGCAAAACAAAACAAAAAAAAATGCAGTTTTTCAAGTATGGAGAGAGGGAAATAATCCATTACAAACAAAATAGCCAGCACATCATGAGTTGCGAGAACAAATTACTGTTTTTTGCCAAATGAAGCTGTACAGATCCACTCAAGCAGTTTTCTTTAGTAACCATTGTTAGTTCCTTATTGCTTAGTCTTTCCTTTTCAATTTGTGCAGAACAGTGACATCTGCAAATATTGCTGTAGCTTTCAAAGAGCAGAAATAAATTTGGCAAAGAGAAACTGTCTGACCTCCTTTAATGCACGGTGGTCTATGCTGTAAACAGTGAAAATCTGCTCATTGGTGGATTAATTTCTCGTGATTGTACATTAAAAGTTAAATATTTTAAAATGTGTTGCTAATATCCATGACAATGTTATAAAGAAAGCAATACTGTGCCCCCTCTGTAATGATGAGATTATTACATCTTGGAGTTGTTAATATTATCAGCTCTGTATTTAAAGTATAGCTATTCTGGGTAAAATAAAATGTTGAATTTATTTTCACTTTGTGTGCTTGTTTAAAAATTTGAACTTGTAAAGGTGATATTCCTGCTGTTGCTCTGAGGTTATAATGTAGAGCTTGTATAAAATTTCAATGGAAGACAAATTACACGTTCCCTCTGTGGGACATAGGATCTATCATATTGATTTGAACTGAATTAATTTGGGACTATTTTTATAATTTAAAGTATAAGTTCCTTCAACTAATACATTTCTATGTGCAATTTTGCTTATTTATCCTCTCTGGTATCAGAGACAGTGTTTGTAGAGCGTATTATGGGTTAACATTCTCAAAAATGCCCTTACTGAATAGTTGGTACATAAAAAGATTGCCCTCCCAGGGAGGAAGGCTATAAGGTAGGTATAATGAGGTACTTCGAGTGGTTAACAGCAATTAATCCTCACTGATTTGCTCAAAATACTTCATGAGGATGGCACAGTGACCTTCACTGGAGGCACTGGGATCCTACAGGAGCAGCAGTTCTTTTGAGGAGTCGGGACACATAAAGGAGCACACGAAGTGAGAAGTTTCGGATGTGTTCTGTTTATGAGTAGCACTGGGCCATGTTTTTCTGGCTGCTTTTCTATTCAGTGGAAAATACAGTTTTGGGTCAGCCAAAGGTATGATATTAGTATGTAATCCTACTGAATTTGTCCAGTTGCTACAGAAATAATTTTGGCCTGGTGCTTTTTAAACAATGTTATCTTGCTTAGATATCCATTTAAAAGGTCAATATCCCAGTGTTTCCTTCAAAGTAAAGTTTTGATTGAAAGTGAACAAAATTTTTTTCCTATCTTGGACTAACCAGTAAACTGAAAATATCCTTCATTCACACAGCATTATTTGTGATGCTTCTGATGGGGGAAGCTACAAACAATTTAAAGCTTCCAAGTATATCTGCTTTAATGTGTATGAAACATGTGAGAGATTCCTTGATGGGAAACAGAACAGGTCTACGCTATTATGTAATATTATGTAAAGATAAAGAAGCTGAGGGGAAAAAAGGAGACTGACTCATCACCATGAAAGCTGATGGAAAAACATTTGCCCCTTTTCTCCATCACAAGAGTCCTGTGGATAACTACGTAAAGAGATTGTGAGATGCTGGAATACAAGTGGGGGACATATCTCTAGTTAGAGAAAATCCCCCACATTTTCTCTTCCATCCTGACTTAGCTTCTTTCAGCCATAAATTTTTCAAGTTTTTTATGAAGGCAATATAGATTTGGTTCACAATGATTACACATACAGAAATGCTAGTATGCTGGGAAGAGAAGAATGTGGTGTGGAACAGTTAGGATCTATAGGCAGGTTAGGTTCCTGGCAGTGCTGCAGCATCTCTTTCCCTTCCACTTAGTGCCTTTTCACCTATTTAAAGTGATGGGAATACTTGGGACTGAGGTACAAATTCAGACCCATTGAAGTGAATCCACGGTCCCACACTGAGGCAGTGGGAGGAATGCTGGGACAAAAGTGGCTGGTAAAACCACTCTTCTGTCTGTCCTGGCATACAAAGCAGAGTTGGTTCTTCACAGCTAATGGTACTAACTATTTACAAAAAGCTGTGAAATAATTGAAGCCTGTGCTTCAATGAGACCCAGCTTGCTTTGGTTGCTGAGGTTCCCTTTCAAGTCTTTCTTGCAAATCTTACAAAGGAAAAAACACCTGAATTTAAAACTTGTATAGTGGAATTAAAGTGCAAACCCAGTTATGACTTGAGAATGACAGCCAAAACCTGAATAATCAGATCTGAGCTTGATGTGTGTGGGGAGAAAGGAAAAGGGATGCGGAGTGGTATCTGCTTTTTGTCCTTTGTTTTTCCCCCTCCAGACGTTTCCAGGCAGGCTGTGGCAGTGATGTAGCTGTAAACTTTTAAAGGGAAAGAAGCTATGGTTCCACTTAAAAAACTTGGCATGCTCTTAAATAGATGACCAGGGTCAGAGCATATGCCCACAGCCTTCACAAACTGATTAAAAGAGTGTCAGGAGAAATAAAGCAATCCCAGTGCTGCATTTGACAAAGCCAAAAACTTCAAATCTCCAGGCAGTGAACTGAAATGATGGTCTCTGTCCAGAAAGGTTTTGAGACTAGGTTTTTATATCAGGGGTCAGGAAAGAAGGGAAACATCATCTGTAACTTGTTTTGCTTGCATATATACTCCAGAGTACTTGAAAGCACTTCATGTGCATGTATGCTGTGACTGCATGCTTGTTACGTTCTATAAATATTCCCATGCCCCAAGCAGATTAGTCTGGTGGAGACCTAAATAAGGGGATTTCTTCAATGCTAGGTATACTCTAGCTAATTTAGGTTTGCTTTTGCTATTTGTGACCATCTCTTCAGAGTTAAATGTGCTATTCTTAGCTCTGTTTCTTTGCCTGCTTGTTTCACCTCTGATGCAATGCAGTGCTGGAACTGCAATGCATTGTCAGTTTACATCACATTACATCGGTAACAGTTTTTAAATCAGCACGAGGTTATATGATTTGTTTTCCCTTCATGTGGTTAGATGCCTACTAAGTAATCAGGGCTGCATGCTAAGGACTCAAGACGAGTTATGGATCATACGTTGACAAAGTAATTTGATGTGGACAGTATGTGGATAGCTTCTCAAACACTTTTTGGGTAAACAATATAATTATAGCTATGCACTGGAAATCTTCAACCCAGTTTTGAATGTAGTTTCCGTGCAGAACAAACTAAAATAACTTGCTTATGCTGAACATTAACTTTTGGGCTGTTTCATGCAGGACAGACTATTTTGCAAAACAATGTAGTTGACTAGAATCAACTGTTTCACTCTCTGTTCTGTCTGACTGATGCTCTGTGAATAATAATGCAGAGTAGGGGAATTCTTCTACATAGTGGCTAGAACTTTGCTCTGATAGCAAATATGCCCCAATCATGTTTCATATCATTCTGGACTTGAATTTTTGGACAGTTGGACAGAACCACAGAGAAATTTTTCCTTAGCTTGTGCAACAGGAATTATAATGAAGTGTCCAGCCAGGAAGCTTTATGGACTACAGTCTTCGAGATCCAACTGAGCAAATAGCAGTACAGTTGCATGCCTGGATTTTAAACCTAGTCTGAGATGATGCTAAGCATTTGGTTTGAGCACAACTTAAGCTTTCAATACATCATGTCACTGCTGCCTGCAAAAGTGTAAGAAACTTGCAGAGTGGCATTCACACCACATAGGAACAGAGAAGTTCTCACTGGGTAGAATTAGTACCAGTGACTCTACAAGCAGCCTGAACAGCACACAGTTTTAACAAGCTTAGTCATTCTCCTGCTGCAGTTGGAAGGCATGGTAACTGCTGAAATAGATGTTTTCATGTTCTAAGTTTACCTTTCCTATAGAGCAATATGCAGCATGCAGTTGCTTTGTGCCTATGCAAGACTGCTGTACTCTGGTGACATGCAGCAGTTGTTAGGTAATTGCTGTTTGAGACAACGTATAGAGTTGCTTTTTATCCTCTTGAGTTGTTCTAATGTCCTTTGACTCTTAGGCCATCTTTCCATCCATTTTAGGGAGTGGATTATATCCTGCTGTTCCCTTTCCTTTTCTCAGAGGGAGGTTGAACGCTGGGATGCTATTCAGCTTTATAAGAGTAGTCATAGTGGAATTTTGGGATTTAGCCAGAGCTTTAACTATTCAGAAGCCCTTGTGAATGAAGTAAATTACTCTGAGCATATGAGACTTCAAGAGGAGCATTTTATACAGTGATGTACTTGATACTAAAAATAGACATGATTTCATGCACTTAGATTAACAATCACATGCTCCAAAGGCGTTACATATACAATCTGTTTCAGTCTGCATGTGCTTCTTAAAGATGAGATGTGGTGGCCTCCCAGCATTCTCTGTAGCCACTAGAACACATCTTCGTGTGAGTTAGTGTGTTTATTTGGCTGCAGCAGGGCATAGTTTGTTGAGATATGGCTCTATAGGCTGCATCTTGGGACAAGTGAATAACTGTCAGGTCAGACCTTATTTTAAATCAGGTTATTATGGCCCATAGCCCTCCTACACAGGAACACACAAAAATTAATTTGAATATAAGAAATACAAGGGAAACTATTTCTGCTGGAATCCCTTTGGTGCAGTTTCTCAGTAAAATACCTACTGGGTTTATAAAGGATTAATCACTTGCCCTTTAGAGAAGAAATTATTGATTACCTTTTTAGTATTTCTTTTAGAAATTAACTGCTTCACACTATAATGTTTATAAGTTTAGTTAGAATTTTGACTTAATTCTCCCTCCTGTCATAAGCTAGTGTCTTTTATGGACCTATATATAAAATCAAAGGTTCTGGATCTATGCTGATTTGTCAGATCAAGCGTGTGTTTATAAAATCAACTTATTTGGAAAACAGTCTGTATGAGAAAATACTATTCACTTATCCCTCGAAACTGAGCTTTATTCCTGCTCATACTCTTTTCTCTCAGCAGTCTAAGTGCCTTAATTGATCTTCTTGAAATGAGGTTTAACTCAGCAGTTAATTGAGCTTCAGGGAGCAAAACACACTTTTGTTTACAAAAGTGCTGTTGTACTTGTGAAGGCATTCGACCTGCCACTGCTCCACTGGATTGAGTTAACAATTCGCAGACAAAACATATTATTAAATATAGGTAAGAAGCAGATTATCTCCAAGCTTCTAAGAAGAAAGAAATATAAAAGCTTAATGTGTTGAAAGTACCAATTATGGACCTATTAGAATTGGTTGAAGAAAAGAAAAATTATCAAAGTTATTCAGCAGTCTTGCCTGATGTGATGTTTACAATATACACATTATACTGTGTGCATGAAAAGATGTATTTTGAAACAGTAAATGTATAACAATTTTGTAATGGGCTATTTAAGGAACCCAAGGTCTCTGTCATTAAGAGGATAGCTGAGTGTGTGTTTTTTTTCTTCAGAACATGCCCCACTAAGATTCTTGGAGGACATCTCTCTTGGGTCAAAAGAGTACATTATTCTTGAAGGGAAAAAAAATGACTACTTATTCAATTATACAGTAATTATCACTGTTCTGTATTGTCATATATATTGCTCTGTTTTGTGACTTTTTTTTTTTTTTTTTCCAAACTGACTCCGGACTTTAAAAAAGGAGATGTAATAGAAGGCAAATCTATCTCTTGCCTTGCCCTGGGAAGCTGACTTATTGCACAAAGATAGTCAGATGGTCTTCAGGTTTCCATTGCTTCTCTCAGCTAATGTACATGCTAGTAAGATGTGTGGAGGAATGAGTGGAAGGCTGTAATTTTTTATTTCAGGCTAAATTTGGTTATCTTTCTACAGATAGACAGATAACAAGGTTCACTTTGTTGTGGAGTAGTTAAGATCTAAGAGCTAATAATCCTCTGAAGAACAAGAAACAAGAGAGTGCAATCTTGAGGCACCACTTTTGTGTGGCAAGAAGTGACAGTGGTTTGAAGTTACAGTGCAGGATACTCATGAGAATGCTTGACATCTCTGTATTTGTTTGGCACAATCTAAATAAATTGAAATTGAGTGAGGCAGCTGATTATGGAGGGAAGGGTGAAAGTGTATCATTTGGAATGGTAGTAGGTAAAACACGGGGTCTTGGTTTACTTTAGAAAACATATGAAAACACTCTCCTTCCTGTTATCTTTGAACTTGTTTTTGTCACTGATATGAAAAACTTCTGTACTTTTATTCTGGAATATCTTTCTCCATCCTCCTGTACTCTCTTCAATAACACTGGTCTTGTAAGTACTATCGTTAACTTTCTGAGTGCCTGTGTAATTGATGTGGTGACGTTTTAATGATGCTAAACATAGAGGAACTGGCTATGCCAAACATCAAGGCTCTCAGGATTATCAGCATTGGGGAATTATGTGAACTGTGATTGTTTCAAATGTCATAATGTTAGCAAGGGCAAAGCAACTTAAGTGAAACAGATGTTCTAGATGAGCCAAGATAAACATCTGTAACTCTGTCCTTATGCATGTATACATGCTTATAGCTAGTGGAGCTGATGAAGGTTTGAAGAAGGTAAAAAACACCAAACAAACCTTTGTAAGTGGTAGGAAGGCATTTTTGTAATAATGAAGGGTTAAAATTAATTGCCTAAACACTACTCCATGCCTCTTATTTAAAAACTGAGCCAATTCATGCTTTGGAGCATTACAGTGTCCCTGTCCCATACCCTAAATGGGGTTATTGCGGAAAAATTCCCCCCATCAGCTTTATAAATCTGGCTGGATTAAACAGCTAGCCTAGGAACTAGTGTTATTAAAAAGACCATTTTGTTCTTCTGAAGTAAAAATGAAGGCTGGAAAATCTGCAAGGACTAAACACGTAGTCCATTTTTTGTTTTGTTTCTGCACCTTGAAGAGTTTGTCTAGGATGAACAGCTCTTACACCTGCATTCAAGGATGAATGTTGATAACCAGCAAAGATGAAAAGTCAATTGGTAAAAAATACAATGTTTAAAGCTTTTCAGACTTGCATCAAGGAGAACTGGGAACCATGAAATAAATCTGCAATGAACTAGGACAACAGTGAGATCAGTGAATTACTGTAATACTTGCATAGGAGTGATTATAAACCCAATGTGTTTTGAAGTTTCTTGAAGAATATAGCTCATTTATATTAAGTATCTCTAACTTACATATAGAGATGTAGGGATATAGGGATACAGCAGAAGGCCATACTGTTTCACCTGCAAATGCTCACATATTCTGTGGATTTTGAAATGGGAGTACAATCAAACACGTAAAGATAAACACAACAGAAGGTGAATACAGATGGGGTAGCTCATGAACCCTTGACCAGTGTTCTGTACTTTGGAAGAGTGCATTGTTCCCTACTTACCAAGAAGGTCTAAGAAGTCTTATCTTTTTGGTTATCATCTTCCAGCATTTAGCTTTCTAGCTAAAAATCAAGAAAGCAAGAAATCTGTCTGATTTTTGCAGATGAAAGATAAGATCTGGCAGGCTTAAACCAGAAAAAATATTCTTGTTCCTACATATATCACAGTTATTTTGGAATCTGTGATACAGAAAGGACTGGTGGGAACAGAAATAGTTGTGTGAAAGTAGCTAGCATACAACTGTCTGCCAAGCGAGATTTCAGTTAATTGGCTTCTAAAAATTAAGAGATTGTATATTAATTCCAGAAAGTAGTTCTGGGACCAATTTTTTCAATAGGTTGGTGAAATATCTTCAGATGTTTATATTTGTCTAGATGATTCCACATATATAATTGTTGCCTAAAAAAACCTGCAGCCCTGCGTGTATTTAGTGTGATTGTGTGCACAGTATATAGCTGGTCAGGTAGAACAAAACTGAGGATATTTACAGTTCAAAATATGTACTTGGGCATATACTTGAGTCTATCTTATGAGCTTAAAAAGAGATTTAATACTTGGGCTGATATTGGTGCTATTGTTCAGCAGATGGTATTTCAATGAGTAGCTGAGGTCAATTTAAAGAAGGTCAGTAATGTAAACAAAGATTTAATTCATATCCACTTAAGTTGCCATAATTATGTCATGATCATGAAGCCATTTCAGTAAATCATAGAAGACTCTATTTGGAAAAAGTTATTTTTGTTTTGCTTTCGGTTTCTATATTTCTTAGTGGCTATCATAATAAAGTTTATCAGAAAGGATGCACCTATGTATATGTTAAATATGATATACGTTTGGGCATCTGTGTTCAAATATGAAAGCAACAAAACCACACAAATCTTTGTGCAAGTGATTCACCTCACTGAATATGAACAGAATTGTCTTGGACACTGAACCAGCTTGGAAAGATCAGATCATAGCAATATAGCAAACAAAGTCTGTGGTCAGCAGTATCCTCCCTTGTGTAGCTGAGGCTCCCAAGTATAAGATTCACACAAATCTCACTTGACTTGATGAACTCGACTTCCTCTTCAAAGCAACATAGAACTGCATTGTGTGAGACCTGGAGAATTAGCAGCTTCCCACCTCCAGTCAAGTGTTTAAAGCAATAGTGTGACCTTTGAGGTTTAGAAGTAACGATGTAGAAAAGCTAGATATGAGTCTGTACAGTCCTTCACCTCTCTTTGCAGAATTCATACAGGAATGAATTATTTTCTGTTGTCCCCTTAGGGCAGAAGAGGAAAGAATAGGATTGTCAACAGTAACTTCTCTGGGAAAAGGCCTATTTAAACCTGTAACTTTAGACAGTACAGAAACCACCACAAACAAAAGCCATGTCTCCTCCTAAGCATTAATTCCATATTAGTTACCTTGCAGGTAGGCAAGAGAACAGACTATTCCTGTATTTCTAGCAACCTGAAAAAAATTCCTTGAATCCTTCCTTCTTCCATCCAACTTGATGTCCTCTGCCGTAAGAAGCAGAAGCCAGTTTGTTCATGCTTAAGAGCAATGGTCAGTCAGACAAAAGTTTAGAGGTAGTTGAAATACCATTTGCTTTTCTTGGGGGGAGATTTCAGAACTATAGGAATAATTGATTTGGATGTCAGTTTCCAGATATGTGGTCATCTCTGTAAGCTAAGCCTGTATTTTAGGTAGGAGACAAATGTTTTTTAATACATTATTTTATTGAAAGCCCCTTTGTCTTATTTGTTGTTCCCATTAGTGAGATTAAGTCATGCAAGTTTGGAAAATGCAATAGAATGGAACTAATTAGATCTACTAATAACCCCAGTTGGTATAGAGAGCAGTCCAGAAATCTCCTTGGGCAGGGAAAAGCAAGAGGCTTTGTTTCTATAGGAAGCGTGGAATGGGGACACTTAGACTGGAGCCAAGAGCAGACTAAAGACAAAACCTAGAACCACCATGACAACTGCACTTTGAAGAAAACTAATACTCAAGTGCCTCAATGGTATTCCTGTACATGAACAAAAGCCACGTAACACGTATGGTACAAATAGGTAACAGAAGGCTCTGACTCATTATGTGGAACTGTAATTGAAGTCCAAGGGGGATTTTTCTATCTTGGATTTATTCCTACTGGCTCAGATGTCTCATAAGCCTTTAGCACCTAGTTTTAATAGAGCTAGTGCCTACAATTGAGAAATGGGTTGGATGTAAGGAACAAAATACTACTCGTCTTAAAAATATCTTCCAGCTAGAGCTGAGGTAACTTTGTGTTGATAAGAAGCTTCCATTGACCTTTACTAAATTTGATTTTCTGGATTTAGAAAAGTCTCAACTCCCTAAGCAAAAATGTGCTTAGTGAAGCACTGAGAAGCAGATGCAGTGTAGGCATCCTGGTACTTCCCACTCAGTACAGCTTTCTTTTAGCAAACAAGTACCACCAATGAACAATGTGTGAGAGGTCGCTGCTGTCTCTTACCACTCATAAGTAGTAATCTTCTTTGAGTTGAATCAAATTTTAAGTGCAATAACTTCAGAATATTCCATGAAAGTTTGTTTTACAAGTAATACTAATATTGGTAAGACCAGTAGCTCACTTATTGTCAAGATTCATAAGGTATTTTTCTGATTCATATTTTCAAACCTGACAAGTCTGTCCAGCCCCTCGAACACCTAATACATGTGTATTTACTGAAGGGACTAGGTGTGTTGTTTCCTCCCCAGATCAGAGTGATAGTAATCTCTGATTTAAAACAGAGTTTTGGTAGAACTTCTGAAAATATACATCAGCTATATACAGAGGGGCTTTTTTAGGTATGTAAAGTCTGTGTAAACATAGACCATTGCAAATGTGGACACACAGGGAATGTTCCATGTGGGGCAAGAGCACAACTACTCCTGTCATTACACACTTTGAGAATGTGAGCATCCTTTGGATAGACTAACACAATCTAGCAACTACTTGGCTAGGAGGCCCATCATGTTATCTAGAAATAGATACAGAAGAGACAGATTTATATGGTTCAGGGGGTGAGTGAAAAGAAGACTTAAAATAGTATTTTACAAAATTCTGATTCATAAAGGCTTGTCACTTTTACTGAATTCAGTGAGGATTAGGAAATCATATTTTGGCCCTAAATAAATAATGGCAATTTTTGACTGTTCCTCTACTGTTGTAGGTATTAATGAACAAGCTGTACTGGCTATGCAGTGGTCAGATGTTTTCTTGGGTGTTTCTAGAAGGTTTCATGAGAAATATACTGATATTTTGCAATTTCTGACTGAGGGGAGAGCAGGAAGGGAAGAAGAGAGAGAAGCAGTCTTAAACTAGATATTTACACCTGATTCGATTCCCCGAAACCGAGACCTTGTGCAGGCAGTTGGATGTGTAATGGGATTGTTACTGACAGTCTTCACAGGACACCATTGCTGTGACTCAGATTTCTTTGTTAATAGGGCAGCTTTAATTAAGAAGTGCAGAGTTCATGATGAGATTCTGGCTTTAACCTCAGAGTTAGATTTGACTAATTTAGTGATTTCCCAGAGAAAGAGAATTCCTCTTGGGAACCGCATAGCAGAGTTTGGAAATAAAGCTAAAGATTAATTTGTTATGGGAAACTGATTATAAAAGAGGCAAAGACACAATCCTGGTGAATCTTGAGTAACTCTGATAATTGGAGGTGAGATGGGCAGGAGGAACTCTGGCTGAACTCTCCCTGGGGTGTTCCTTCCCTGCTGGGGGTTGTTTGCAGAGAAGCTGAAGTGCTGTAACAGCCTCAAGCTCCATTCACTGATGTTGCCTTTTTTTTTTTTTTTTTTTTTTTTGTGGCAGCCAGCTCATGTCCTTTGCAAAACTGAGAGTAGCTTAAGGCCATCATTTCATGCATGACTTGGTAAATTGTGCAAGAAAGGACACTGCCAAATGAGGAGCTAAGCCAGTTTTCAGTAAGAGGGCCATCTGTGACCAAATGTTTTAGTGAGTTTGAAAACAATTGAGTTATTTCCCATTTTTACTTTAACTTCATTTAGAACATATGTAACTTTGCTGCCCCCCAAGAGTACATTTATGTTACTGTATTCTTGTTTGCTATGCATTAAGTTTTTGTTGAGTCAAGTGGTTTCATTTCGGACTTGTGGTACTGAAAAAATGACTTTATGTCAATATTGCTTTTGATTCTTGCTGGAGACTTTTCTCAGAGGAGATGAAATTCAGATCTTTGTGGCAGATATAAAATGCAGGCAAATATATTGTTACTGGTTACAGCAGTACTCCCTAAATGTAAAAACTTTATTGCTGGAACTAGAAATGTTTTTAAGTTGGAATGAAGTCTAAGCAAGCTTCTCTCCCTTAAACTGGCCAGTTACCTGTAATCTCTCGTTACGATTTTGTTTCACAAAACATATGAGGTCTTGTGTAATGGTGTTTCCATGCACCAAGGATTACTGAATAGATCTGCAATTTGTTTTAGAGATCTCTTGACTCATGGCTTAAATTTTTGCAACAAACACTACCTCTATTGAAAATAAAGTGGTGATAACTTGACATCTAACGTGTTGAAGTATTTTTCTTGGCTAAATGGTGCCATTGCATGAAAACAAATTATTTTTAAAAAGGGTGATTGTCCTTATCTTACTCAACACTGCTCCTTCCAAGAGCAAGAAGAAAATGATGAAGTTGTTTTCCTGAATGTGGGGGTTAAATCTGGCTTTTAATTTATCTGTCTGGTATGTCTGAGGGAAGCATTTTACAGCTGGTAAAGTAAAGCAACTGAGTCAGTAACAGAGAGAGAAACCCACCTCGTGCCTAGACCCCCTTGCCTCTCACCTCTGTCAGAAACATTCCTTGTTCCTGGTAATTCGGCTGCTTGTTTCTGTTGACAAGTGTGCTCTGCAGCAGGTAATTTTCAGAAAAGAGAAGCATTTTTGTAATTTGATGTTGCTTTGGAAGGGACTGAGTAAGAAGAAAGTTTCTGACCTTTAAAAATTGGTTTATGTGGCAGGCAGGAGGTAGGGAAACCCCATCTGGAAAATATCCTCAGAAGAGCAGGATTCCAAACTTCTCAAAGTGATGTGGTAGCTTCTTTTAGATAAGTGCACAGCTGTTTGTGTGGAGAAGGCAATTGCTTCTGTATCAATCCATCTGCCTTTCAGAATAAATGTTCTCCATGAAAATACTAAATTTGTAGCTTAATCTCCCAAGTGCAAGGACATTAGTGTTCGTTACACTGCTTTTGAAGGAAGTGTTCCCTTTTTACACACAAATTACAAGGGTTAGAGACACTTAAATGCAAATTTTGTTTTCTTGTTTCTGCTGAGTGAAGTCGATTTCTTACCATGTTTGCAGCTCTTCTCTTTGATTTTAAATTAAACTGTGCAAATATACCTAGAAATGGACTATGGATGTCTATTAAAATAGCAGTCTAATTTTGCAGCATTTACTCAACTCTGTAGGCAGTCATCTGCTTGAATTTGGTGAGGCTTTTGGGAAGACTGCATATGTGCTGCCAAGATTGGTCCCAATGTGTTTGGGCAAACTTTTAATAGTATGCTTTATTTTAATTCTAATTTGTAAATTAATTTGGACTGAATTTTAACGTGATATTTCACAAACTTTTATAAAAATAATCGAGGAAAGATTTTTGAAATAATGCTCAAGTATGTCTAAATTTAGGTTAATGAAAATCATATAGTTCTGTTAAGGTTAGAAAACTTGGCTAGTTCTTGTATTGGTCTTTCAAACCATTCAGTTCAGTTTATGTATTGTACACAGCATGCTGTATACTAAGTATTTTCCAAAGACACCATATCACTTTTAATATTGTAAATATATGCTAATGTTAGAGCCACTTTTTTTTTTTTTTTGCCATTGTGAATTTCACTTCCATTTGAGGATCTGGGATCTCTGTTTTTGCTGCTGTTTCAAAAAATCTACTGAATGATAACACTGAAATAACCCTTCCAGAAGGATGGAGGTGGAACCTCATCTCCACTAACTGCGACAAATATTGCTGTAATATTTACAGGAGAAAAGTGTGCGTGAAGGTTGAAATGCAAAGATGCATTAAAACATCAGAGCCCGGTTGTAGCTGTTTAAGTATTTGCTTAGAAAGACTAATGCAATGTTGAAGGAACTCTAAATAAGTTCAGAGATGAGATCTTTCAAAGAAAAATAATAAAAAGGCATAGACCTGTTGGGAAATTTTATGAAGAGATTGTCAAGGGCAGTAAAGCTGATGCATTGTTACATGTCTTTGGGAGCGAGTTCTGGGTATTCTGTGTTCCAATGTGGTGAAAAGCAAACTCCAGTGAGTGGAAGCTTGGTATTATCCTATGTGAACCCAAAGCTTTCCTCTGGCATAAGTGACTTGTGGAGTGGGTCTGTCAAAATTGTGAATTGGCCTTACTCTGAAGTATTGAGTGTAGAAATACATCTGACTAAAGGATTGAGCCCAGAAAAGGACATTGCCTATGTGGCCATTTGCTGGTGTATTCATTCCTGCAAAAAGAAGTAAGTGGTGGCAGCTGGAGCAGGATGGTGGAGAGGGGAGAGCAGAGGAGCAATGGAGTGAGGGAGGAGGTGTGATGGAGGAAGGTGTAGTGGTGGTGTGGGCAACGGGGAAAGAGTGGCCCAACAGCAAGGTGGGTCTGACACCAGGGCTGTGCTGTATGAGCAGGAGATGGCAAAATGGGCACAGTGCTCTGGAATGGGGGATGGAGCAGCAGGGGGGCCCGATGGAGCCAACTTCTATAGGGCATTTTTGTGGTATTTGGCTGTGGTCTGGAGCTTTTCGGGCTGCTGATACCGTGGGAGCTGATGCTCCACATTCATTCCCCTCAGCCCACGGCAGGGATTTCTGGTTGATTTCTGCATCGAGGGAAAGGAGAACACTCCGGGGTTCCCCGGGAACCAATCTTCCGCTGGGCTGTGGGAAGAGCGCTCAAGTTTGCCACTCTGCTCCAGCCCCGCTGTGTTCGCCGTTCCCCAGCCCTGCCACCCTCTCCCCCATTGCTGCGTCTGACTCATTGGCTGGTGCTTGTGGAAGCACAACGGGAGGGGGGGGGAGCCTTCAAAGTAGCCGCGATTGGTCTCGGTTTGCCAAGGCGCCCGTGAGCTTCGCCCCTGCAAGGGCGGCGGGGGCGGCGGAGCGGAGCGGGCCCGCAGCGGCGCACAGGCGGCCCCCGCGCGGCAGCCGCCGGGTGGATCCCGCAGCACCCTCCGGAACCGGCGCTGCCCGTCCCCGCTTCCAAGAAGCTGAGAGGAGCGCGGGGGCTCCGAGGCTGCCGTCCTGGGGAGCTGCTGCAGCAATATTGCAGTCGCCCTTTAAATAACAACAACAACAAAAAAGAGGGGGAAAAAAAAAAAAGAAAAAGAAGATGAAGACGCTTAACCGCCTCCTGCCAAAAGTGAAGAGCAAATCGCAGTTGCGATGGCTCTGCTAAAACTTGATCCTGCGGGATTTCACGCGATAAAGAGCTGCCCGGCTTGTGTTTACTGCGGTGGGAACAAGTTGCAGGATGACATCCAGGCACTGAGGGACCTATTTTCCACTTCACTGTTTGCAGAGGAATCTACTGAGATGACTTGGAGGATCTTAACACTGGAACTATGTGGAGGGAGAATGCAGTAAGTGTCGCTCTGCTGGCGGGCACCGCCGGCGCCGGGAGTTGGGAAGGGGCCGGAGGCGGCGGGCAGCGGCGGCTCTCGCCGGTCGGTGCTGGGCTCGTGCTTCGCACCGGGGACCGGCTGGGAACGCCTCAGCGCCCTACATTTCACTGGGGTTGCTCGGAGAAATACCGTTATACGTATTTACTAGAAACAGTGAATGAAAAATCAAAGCAAGCTGAGCTTTTCGGGGAGGGAGCTGCTGGAGTGTGTCTCCCCGGGTGGGTTTGTGATAAATTGAGAACGAATCGGTTCTGTTACGAAATCAAAAAAGAGCTTCATCCCACACCGATTTAGCTCTTTCCCAGGTGATGCTTGTTTTAAACCTGCCAAGAAAACTCCTGCCCTTGCTCCCGTTAATTAGTCCGCTTTGGCGGCTCTCTCCAGTTTGGGTGTTGGAGAGCCCGAACCGGGCGTTTCTCTGGGAGCGGAGGGGCAGTGGGGAGCCCGGGGCTCTCCCTCGCTGGGGAGGACGGGGGACACTCCCGGGCACTGCTCCTAGGGAAGAGCTTGCATTGATTTCGAAGTGAAGGGGGGGGGGGGGGAACTTTTGAGCCTGGGCACTTTATTTCGGTCCGCGTGACACATGGGACTGAAATAGAGTCTTTGTTTTTATTCTCCTGTCAAATCTGCAACTTGACTAACGGATTGTCATCGTCTCCTCTTCCCCCCCGCACTGTCCCGTCCCGTCCCCCCCGTGTTCAGCCCCCCGTTGCCTGTCTCCCTGTCCTCGTAGCTGCCCTCCCGGGATGCCATGTCGCTCGCAGGCTGCGGCGGCGATCACTCGTGCGGCCAACGCCGCGGAGGCCACCCCTGAGCCCGGGCACCGAGGGGCGCGACATGCCCGCGGCCGCGGCATGCCCTGCACCGGCACCACCGGCACCGCTCGCACCGGCACCACCGGCACCCGCCGCCGCTCCCTCTCCTGAGGCACTGGGTACGTGTGGCGCGCCCCGAGGCCGCCAGGGGGCGCCCTTGCGCCATCGCGCCGCGGGAGCCGGGGGCGCTCCCCGGTGCGGCGCTCCCTTACGGACCGCGAACTGTGCCCGCTGCGGGCAAAGGGGGGTGTGGGGGGGCGTGTTGTCTGTGTGTTGCTGATTTTTATAATTATTATTTCTTGGTTTGAAGGAAGCTGAAGCGGCTTCCTGCCTGCGGGTGTTGAGGTTTGTTTGTGCCTGCCGCCTCCCGCGCTGGTGCTGCGGCGGTGGGAATCCGGCCCGCAGAGCAATGACTTAGGAAGCGTAGTGGCACTGATTTGCAATTAAATGGTCTTTCAAGTGCTCATCTCCTTGTCTGCTCCGAAAGGAAGTGATGATACAGCAAGCCCTTGTCTTGGTGTGTGTTTCAGCAGCGGTTGATTCTGATTGATGATGGAGATAGGGCTGGCAGGATGAGAGGGGAGATCGGAAAAATGCCACCCGTGATTGGACAGCCCCGCTAGTGTTTTCTGCATGACGCTTTGCAACAAGCTTGGCTGTATGTGGCACAGGGACTCCCTTCTTGCAGCTAGCAGAGAGCCAGTTACGGGGGTGGAAATCCCCCGGGGCACAGAAACTGAGGGAGATCTTGCAGAGTCAGACCTGCTCTCCCTCTTCTCCCTCCTTCAGATAGTTCAGATCACTTCTATGGCTCATCTCTCTCCCCATCCTACTCTATCTATATTCAGCCCCCTACAGAGATTCAGTGAAGACATCAAGTAAACCAATGCAGCGATGCTCTTTTATGGAACACCCTCCCCTTCAACACCAGTGACAACTTTGTGTCTGAGATCAGCAGTTCTGAGATGCTCAAGTGAAAGCTGCGTAAGAGGAGGGAGAAGAATTAAGATAGGATATTGTGCTCCTGAATCTGTTCCAGAAATGCAGTAGACTGTGCTTGAGCAGCAGCTGTCTAGGAGAGATCTTCAGAAATAAACCAGCATGGTTCTGGGATGCTGTGAGATGTATGGAGTATGTGGACTGGGGTTTCCAGCAGATCTCTGGCTCGCTTCTCTCATTTTGAGCTAAAGCACCTCTTCCTCTTAGACTGTGACTAAATTTTAAATAGACGTTTGGGACAAAGGAAAATAGGTTCCTGGTTTTACCTGGTTTAGGATGGCAAGGTTAAAAAGAAGGATGTTAATGTCTTTTTTTAGTGATTTCAGTCACTTTAATTTTGTTGACCATCCAGGAAGAATTTTAATGGGTCTTTCCTTTGATCTTGTGCTATATTTTTTGCCTTGCTTGCGGGAGACCAGTTGTAATACTGTCATTGGCAACCCAACTTTTTGAGGGGATATAAGAGGCTTGAATTAAAACTTAGATGAAGAATGCATTATAAAAAGCTGCTAAAATTTGCGTTGTGTCCAGAAGCTTTCTGTTTAAAACCTTCATTGGAGATATACAGTATATATTTTTTTCCTCTCTGTTGTTTTTCTCATACAAAGTGATTGCTTTTACAGGGCATAAAGCTGGCAAAGATGAGGAAAATTGGCTGTGCTCTCCTGGTACTCCAAGCTCTTCTGGTGCCTTTGGATCTTGTTTATGGAGCAGAGAAAATTTATCCCATCCTGAACATTGCAGTGATTCTGGGAAGGACCAAGGATATCACAGAGAGAGATATCAGAACTCTCTGGACCAGGGAAATGTCAGCAGACCTGGCTGTTGATATCAATGTAGTGACCCTTCTGGTGAACCAAACTGATCCTAAGAGCATCATAACACATGTTTGCGACTTGATGTCAGGCACCAAGATCCATGGAGTGGTTTTTGGAGATGATACTGATCAGGAGGCTGTAGCTCAGATTTTGGATTTTATTTCATCTCAGACTTCTATTCCAATTCTCGGAATTCATGGTGGGGCTTCCATGATAATGGCAGACAAGGTAGGAAAATTTATTAAAAGCTTTTGCTAGTTTAATGTACTTCACTGCGTTGGTCTCTATTGTGAATAGTCACTGCAAGTAATTCAAAAAAGATGCTTCTAATTGTCTCTCTCTACTTTTAAAAACAACACAATATATGGGGCAGTGTCCTCATTGATCACTCATCAAATATTCTGAAATATTTTGGAGTTCATGCCTGAAACTCAACTTTCTGTCCATTGTAAAAGCAGTCCTAATGAAATTTAACTCTCCAGCAGACTGAATGCTGGTCAGTTTAGAAATTTTACTAGCAAATATGACATATGGCTGTAAAAACATCCTTAAAATAGTAGGTCAATAAAATAATTTTAGGGATAAGATATGCTTATAAGAAATAGCAAGCAATAGACCAGAATGTATTTGAGGACAACAGTAGTAATAGGACAATCATATTAAACTGGACTTCTGTGGTCCACTACAGTTTATAAATAGTCTTGCAAACTTGAACCAGCTCTTGTATTTGCTATATTTATTAAATTGGATTTTTGCTAATCGGATACTTCTGATTTCCTACTACAGTTCATGAAAATCCACAATGGGGTTGTCTGAACTCTGGAGATAATGACAAGTTGTTTTGTTGGAAAACATCTCTTTATGTAATCTGTTGTGAGATCGTGGAATGACAGATGTGACTCATACACCCAGCTCATCTTCCTTAACAATGCAACAATTTTAAAAAAATCCTTGCTGGCACTGCAGCATTGATCTTGTAAAGTGATCACTGCTGTTTCTGAATTCGTAGGTGCTTAGCACTAAGCTCTCTGGCATGGACTCCTGCTTGGCCTGAAAGTCCAAGAGGAGCTCCCACCCTGGTGTAAAAGACGATAGCTGAAGAGGGACTTTGAGGGTGGGAAGTAATTTGCTGGTTTTCCAGCACCCGAGGCTTTTCAATGTTAATTGTAACTTATTTCTTGATATTTGTACCCTTTAGGATTTCTTATTCACTAAATATTGTTACTCCTTATATGTGGCTTTTGAACAGTACTTGAATAGTAAAGAGCTTTTGGAATCCATATAAAAATGAAGTGGTCCAGCTATGTTGTTGTTTCATAACTGAGGGGGAAAAAGAAGCAGGGAAGATGCAATGATTAGTCAGAATTGAGGAATCAGCTTTGAACTTTTGAAACTTTTTACCTCTGGGAAAGACTTTTTCCACTGGGGTAGGAGATCTGTCTCTCTTGGTATCTTGCATGGCCTTCCTTTAAAACTTACATCATACAAGGGGAGGACAGTAACTGCTGAATTACAGCAGAGATTCTATAACAATGGGTTTGACATCTTGATTTATATGGAAAGATCATTACAGTCAATGCTTCTATCTTAAATGTAATTGCAGTGACCAAGTTACAGAGGCAGTTATTTCACGTGCTTTTAAATTACTGTACAGATTTACCCATCTTTATAAAGCTGGCTTTATATATATTTAGGAATTTTTTGATACATATTTCACTCAACTTCCTATGCCAGTATAAGGACATTTGAAGATCCCAGCCAGTGCTGAGTGATGAAACACTGGCAGGAATCCTTACAGAATCGACTTTGTACTTGGTAGCAGATGCAGGGTGTTAAAAAATACATCTGTATCAGTACTCTTATGTAGGAGCCTCTAGAAAATGAAGTAGACTGTATTTTTCTTGTCTCAGTAAGTTAATACTCATTTCATTGTGTGCTAATGTTGCCATTATTATATCACTGTCTTTGATTTTAGGGGTTATCACAGTTTGCTAATAAAACATTTTTGTGCTGAAACTTGGCTTCTAAGATTTCCACTTGGGAAATCAAAATTGTTCTTTTGTGTGTTAAGACAATCTAACAAGCAGAGCTGTCTTCAGTAGCTTGAATTGGCTGATGGAACTGTTCATGTGACTAAAATGGCCTTAATTTTTAACTTGGCTTTTGCAATGTGTGATGTCTTGCAACTGGGTTTGGAACATTGCAGTAATGAGACTTGTATGTGTCACTCAATTAACCATTCATCTAGGAATGAATTCCTGGGAGCTGAAGGTGAAACTCACAGTGCTGTCATAAAGGCAGAGGAGATGAAATCTGAGGGAGAAGGACTGCAACTGTAAAATCCATCTTCCAAGTCAGTGTCAGGATTTTAGCTGAAACACATGGGTCTTGGTCTTGGCTAAATTTTGAAGTCAATCAGTGTTTGAAGTCTTCTGTTTCTTCTCCTACACTGAGATGGCTGGAATATGCATAAAAGATGCTTGGTCCCACTCCTGCTTGTGGATGTAGTTCTCTGGCACTCTAATAAGACCATTTCCTTTATGTCCTCCTTGTGTGGCTCAAACAGGTATTTTCCCCCTCTGGCATTATGCTGGTACTGTGTTTTAGATTACTTCTACTTCAAAATGTGTGTGTGTAGTATTTGCTTGTTTATAGTCTGTGAAGGACAGCTGACACAAAGGCAGCACAACAGTTCAGTGAATTCTGTGCCAGGTGGTTGTTATATGATGCTTAACTGTCCTGAATGTGAACTAAACTGAAGGCACAGAATGGGAAGTCATCTATAATGCTCTATACTGCTAAAGACTTTACTGGAATGACTCGGAATAGATAAGCTTACCATACTGTCTATGGCTAATAAATACTATGTCAATGTGAATGTCACATGAAGAGCCATCTCTTTAAAATGAAAAAGTTGTTCTAGGTTTCTAAATATGAGATATGCCCGCATTTGGAGTGTGCAGTGATTAATGCACTTTTGGTTTTCAAGTACTGAGTCCCTGTGAGAGCATCTGCTTTGAATAGTGTGTAGTTTAGATTGCCTCCTCTGTTGGCCCAGCTGGCTGTTGGACTCTCTTTCAGTTTTGTTAAAGTTTGCCTGCACCAGCTGAGGAGAAATGTTGCTTGATATAGACTACGAAAATTGACAGGCGTGTGAAGCCAACAAAAGTGGAGTGCTTTCTGAACCTAGCTGATCTGCCTTCACCTGACATCTGCTGTCAAAACCCTACCAATAAACCAACGTGACATGGTACGGTACATACCTGATCCCAGTTGTGCTGCAGATACACCCTTTGGACAGTGCCACATCTCTGCCTCCAGCTGATTTTATCACCTGCTGTTGGCAGAAACTCTCCTGCCAATGAGCTGCTCCTTGGCTTTGGTGCCCAATTCTGCCGTGGACTCAAAACATATTCAGATGTGGGACAGTCCACTGAAACAAGATGAGAATTGTGTCTGGGGCATCTGTGCGAACCTGCCTGTGCATCAGCATCCCTTGGAGGATACTGAAAACATACTGGTTGGTTGTTCATCTTCTATCTGTTGACATTTGAGAGATCTCAAACTAAACATTACTTATGAACTGTTTCCTGACTTGAGCATTTGGCTTTAAACATAATTATGTTTGTTTCACCACATGCTATCATTATAATGATAGCATTTATGATGCCTTTCTAAAACAGGACATCATGGTTAGTTCTGTGACAATAAAAGATTTGTTTCCTTCAGCAGTGGAGAAAATGTAGTATATATAGTAAAAATACATCCAGGAATACTTAGCATCTTTGAACCATACTCCTTTTGCATATTACAAAATTAAGTCTTTCTAATTTCTCATTAGGAATCTTTCTGAAAGACATAACTTGAAGCATTTTATTGTTGTGAAAGTACTGACAGTTACAATGCATAGACAAACAGCATTAAAGGTGAGGGTAATTTTCTAGAAGGGCTGTTACAAAGTGATGCTTCTTGAAACAGCTCTGGAAACATTATGCAAAGTAAATCTTTCCTTTTCAGAAAAATAAGTACTATATGTAGTTAAATTATCATTCTTCATTATTTTTTCTGCTGATAATATCAGTGATAAACATGTAACTGTATCCCTTTTGCAACTACTACTTCAGCGTTCCCTTTTAACCTCCATCCTCCTCCAAAATAGTAAGCATAGAATCATAGAGCAATTGGGGTTAGAAGGGATCTGGAGGTTGTCTAACCCGACCCTAGCTCAGTGATGAGCTAACACCTAAGTGAGATCAGATCATCCAGTCAAGTTTGGAACATCTCCATGGACATCGATACCACAGTCTGGGCAATCTGTTCCAGTATCTAACCTTTCTTACCATGCAAATATTTTTGTTTTATCTCATTAGAATTTCCCTCTGTACTAAGACCATAAGCTCTCATGCTTTTGCTGTGAGTCTTGGGGTCTAACTCTCTCTCTGTGTAGTTGTAGGCTGCAATTATACCCGTCCTTACCTGTCCCTTTTCTGGGCAGAATAATTCCCTCAGCCTTTTCTTGCACCTCCTGCACTCCAGTCTTTTGGACTCGCTCAGGTATATTGTTGTCTTGTACAGGAGAACCCAAAACTGAACAGAAGACTGCAGCTATGGCTTCAGGAGTGCCAAAGAGGGGAATGATCCCTCCCTTTGAGCAGCTGGCTGTGCTCTTGCTCATGCATCCTGGTTAGGCTTTACCACCGGAAGGGTGCACTGCTGACTCGTGTTCAGCTCATCTGCCAGGCCCCCAGGTCTTGTAGTGCTGCTGGGATGTTTAGCAAGACATGTAACTGTGAATAAGTAGTGAATGAAACTGTACTTTTAAATCTTGTTCATTCCTTTGATGGATATTTTTCAGGTATTTTACTGGAATTCTTGAAGATGTTTGCATTACCTGTCATTTTCAGCTCATTATAGACATAGCTGGAATTGCTCTGTTTTTCCTCATTCCTGAGATATAAAAAACATACCGCACTTGTGCAAACCAGAGCTCTAAGCCCAGCCTTGCAGCTAGCATCAGAGCACACCCAAAATCCTGGCTCTGGTACTGAGAAAGTACACTCCTTTATCTGTATACAACTTCGTATGCTGCTCTTAAGGTTCCTCTACACATCTTACAACTTCTTTGCCCTGTGGCCTCATAGGGCAGTGATCATATAAGAAAATATGTTTAAAAAAAAGGGTTCAAAAGTCACACTTCACATTTGCACCGTGCCTCAGTGTGCTTCAATTCTTATGCTTTAAAAAATGTTGTGATGAATTTGGAGGGGGGGGGGTGTGTTGGGTTTATTTTTTAATTGTAGAATCTTTTCTGGAGATCATACTTCATGAAGTGTGCTCATCAATTTGCATGTCTTCCATATGTGTTCTTTAGATTTCTGTCTAGCTCATCTGTTTGGCTTGTAAAAGTGGTCCTGTATTTTTTTAAGAAAAATTAAATTTGAATTTTGTAACTTTTCATTCCTGCCCTTACTGATAACTGGTATTAGCATCTGTATGGCACTGTGCCCCTGCGCATGATATAACTTTGGCTTTGGCCGAAGTATTGCAAAAGACTGAAAGACTGAACTGTAGTTTAATAAATGCTTTAGTGCAAAACTACCTATATTCACCTAACTGGTGTTTCAGGTCTAGATACAGTATCTTACACTATTCCATTACACCCAGTACTTTCATCTTCTGTCCCTTGTAAAGAAACAGTTGAATTTGACCATCTTTCCTTCTAGCTGTACCAATGCTGCTGTGCGAAGCATAACTTTCAGATATTTTCAATTTGAACTGCAACTAAAATGTAGCATTGACCTCCTCTTGCAAATCGTAGAATCATTTTGGTTGGAAAAGACCTTTAAGATCATCCAGTCCAACCATTAACCCAGCACTGCCAAGTCACCACTACACCCCTTTCACCAGCTCCGCTGCCCTTCTCTGGACACGCTCCAGCAGCTCAGTGTCCTTGTAGTGAGGGGCCCAAAACTGAACATGGTACTTGAGGTGCAGTCTCACCAGAGCTGAGTACAGGGGGACAGTCACCTCCCTACTCCTGCTGGTCACACCGTTTCTGATACAGGCCAGGATGCCATTGGCCTTATTGGCCACCTGGGCACACTGCTGGCTCGTGTTCAGCTGGCTGCAGACCAGCACCCCCAGGTAAGTCCCTTTCTACCAGGCACTTCCCAGCCACTCTTCCCCAAGCCTGTAGCATTCCATGGGTTTATTGTGACCAAGGTGCAGGATCTGGCACTTGGCCTTATTGAACCTCATACAATTGGCCTCAGCCCATGATCCAGCCTGTCCAGATCCCTCTGTAGAGCCTTCCCACCCTCAAGCAGATCAACACTCCTGCCCATATCCATAAAATTCAAGATGAAAATACTTGACCATATCCATAACAGTAAATCTATATGTATTTTTAAAGAATGAAGTTGTTTTGCATATCCATAAATATTTTTAAAATTAGGGTCATAATCTGCAGTTTTATCTTTTACACACATATGCCATGATCTCTGTTATTAAGAGGTTAAAAATATGGTTGAAATCTGTCTTACTGAGGTGAACGAAGTGAGTGAATACAGTATCTTGTGCTTTTCTTCAACAGGAGCCAGTGCTCTCGGAGCATGAGGTGGTTATGATACAGCATGCTGGTTTACATTACTATTCTTGTACTGTCATTGCTATGAGAAAGTAAAGCTTTAACAGCGAGAGCTGCAGCGTTCATTGGTTTGAGCTGTGTCTCAGAACTTAGAGGAGTATTATATTAATGACATGAGCCTTGCTTTCTTGTTCTCTCTCCCTCTCTCTCTTATCCGTTCTAAAAGATTTTCCTAGCTATTTCTGAGGTGATTATATTATTTCTCATTCTCTTGTCCACACAAAAATTTCCCTCTTAGTTTAGCAAAGCAAAGCATGGAGGATTTTCTGGAATACCATCAGATTTGAACTGTCACTCTTGTGGAGCTGAAGGGAGGGATATTTGGTTTAATTTCTCTGAGTAGAAGGAAAACAGTTTAGAAGAGATCTAGAATTTCTGTAACTAATAAGCAGATTATAGGAAATTGAAATCTACAGTTGACTTGATTTTTGATGTAGCTCAGGTGTGGGTAAGTTCCTATTTTTTTTTTAGCTTGCTTGAGTTGACACAGTTGTAGCTGAGCCCAGGGTACAGGGTGGGATCCTCTAAACCACTCTTGTTTAGGAGAGGAATGTTTGGCTTCGCTAGGATCTAGTCATGTGCAGTAAGAGCAGGATGTCTTAATTTCAAAGGTACCATTTTCTTTCTCTTCAAACTGTCTGTTCTTACAGTTCTTGAAAATGTCTTGGTTTTGAACAATAGCATTTTAAAACTGCTAGTAAGTCACTGTTGTAGATCATCCATGCAATCTCTCCAAACTATTGCCTGTCTGTAAGTAATTATAAAACAACAGACTCCTGAGCTGTAAAAGTAGGACAACAGACCTCCAGCATAACTTTCAGCTTGCAGACATTTCTGGTGGCATTTTTTGAGTTTCTTTCCCAAGGACTGTCTAAAATACAACCCCCCAAATTGTTCCTTTTAAGCTACAAAATAATAATGGACTTTTATAAAGCACATAAGATATTTCTGGCATCAGAATATATTCAGGGAACATACCTGAAAATATTCATCCTAATAAAATTATGCAGTGAACAGAACAGAAGGGCCTTGATATCACGTCAAACACAATTTTCATGTTCTATATATTAATTATTTTTGAGAGGATACTTAGATTATTTGAATAGACATTTTAATAGTGTGTTTTATTTGTCACTTATTTGAACTAACAATTTAATTTGAAGAATTTCTTTATAATTTTTTTCAGACTTGCTTGGAATTTATCTGGGGTGGATCTGCCTACACCAGTGATGGTACAAAGAGCTTTGTATAGATGAACAGAGAAACTTTTCTGTCCACAACTGTTTTTATTTGTTAGAAATCTGTGGTCATCTGGGCCAGCTTTGCATGTGCTCTTTTCTCTCCCTCTTCCCTCCTCCCTCTTCCTCCTCTGCCTCCCCTCTTTCCTGAACCTATGAAGTTGTATGGATTGTACTGAGGGAGCCCAGCCTGGATTGTCTCCACACCATCTGTCAGCATATTGTTTGTTTAAATCCTTGAGATTTTCTTCTGTACTTCACTGAAATAAATAAATAAAACTGTAGCAGTATCATTGGCTATTTATATTAATTTAGACTTAATGTCCTTAGGAGAAAACCCCTGTGCTTGCAATTGAGGTGCATAAGCTAGCTGCACAATTTGTAAAAATGGATGTGGTTTAATTCTCTTAGTTTACAGCTCTAGTTGATGCTGTATGTTCACCCTCTAACCAAGGGCCCCTCTGGCTTCTCATGGAGGCCTAGCTGGGGGTCCTGTGGCTGCAGAGAGGCAGTGCTGCTCATGGGTTATGCTTGGGTCTCCCCATTGTGTCTAGGAAAACGTTTTGTGCTCTTGTGTAAATGCATAGCAGCTAGCAAGCATTTCTTTTTTCAGTATTTGCACTCAAAGAAGCTGTGCGAGAAGGTCCGTGGTGATGTATCTTCCTCTATCCTGAGACATGATACATTGGGTCAGGGAAGAGTTGAGACTCACAGGCTCTGCATGAAACCAGAACTGGAAATAAGATTGGTTAGAAAGGGGAAGATTTTGGAGAGAAATTAAATTAAAGTGTGTAGAAGAAATGTAGTATAAAAGCTTAAAAACCAACAGGAACATTAGCTTGTTTCCTGATACGCAAATGTGATATTCCAAGTTGCAGATAAAGGTTACCTGGTGTCCAGCAACTGTAAGTTTGTGGTATGCAGTCAACATTGTCTCACCTTTCCCAACAGCAATGTCCCCTGTGCTTTCCATAAACGTGAAGATTAAGTGATAAAAAAGTCTGAGTATTTGGAAAGACAAGGTTCCAGGCGTACAAGTTAGCTCTTATTTAGGGAAGAGCAAAATTCTTCTGAAGAAAGGTCTGTCCCTTCTGGGACTCAGGTGCGAGGGGTCCATTGCTGCCTACTGGGGTGGGCTGAGGACTACGTAGGGTTTCCTGATCATCCTTTGTGATTGATTTAAACATCTTGAAAAGGCAACAGTTTCTAATCCAAATTTGCGACTAAGGTTTTGTTTCAATATTGACTCTTTAAGCTTCACATGCAGATTAAAGAAATCATAAATGTATATATCTAGACAGTTTAAGTAATCCATTCCTACTCCCCTCATTTCAACAACCACAGAAACTGAACTAAACCTGACCTAGGAAATCCAGCAACATATCTGAGGTCATAAACTGGTCCTAGACTTGTAGAGCATGTGCAACAGCAAAACATCTCCATTTTATTGTAGATTTATAGACTAGAGAATGCTTAGCAAAACTAACCTTTATTTGGACAGGGGAAAGTTCAAAGCAAAAGTGAAGTCCCTTTTGGCTGTAATACGCTAAGAAACGCATCAGAGGTTGTGGATGAGATTTGATTAAAACACTGTAATATTCTGCATACAGCTCCAAAATGACTTCTGTTTCTTTTGGATATCATCTTTTGTTTCATATTTAGGCATGATCAGGGCTGAGAAAGCTAGGTCTGTGTTTTTTGGTATGCATGCTAGTTCTTCTCCCTGCTTTCTTCCAGATTCTGTTGCTGAAGCTGGAGAGGAGAGTGAGAAAATAAAAGGTTGTGATCTTCATGCTTTTAATATTTTTCTTCAAGTAGATTGATTTACCTACTGCTCAGCATGGAGCCTACAAGTAATAGCGGTTTGGTGTGTTGAATTGTCTGACAGTAGTGTAATTTCCCAGGAGGATCACATACACCCATCTTCAAGTACCCTGGATAGAGTACATTTTCTTCAGAACAAGACTGTACATCTTTCAACTTTAAAATTTTTATGCCTTAATCCTGCTTTTGAGTAAGCTCTCTTGGGGAGGTGCTTCATTACCAGGTGACTCTTCAGTCACTGTTATAGGCTTTATATTTCCATCATAGGTTTGGGAAAGTAATTTCCTTTTAGGCTTTTAAATGAAGATAGGCTGGACTGTTTCTTTGTCACAAGTTACCCACTGCAGCATGACCGAGAGCACCAATGCTGGTCTCACTCCACAGCCTCCGCTCAGTGTGCGTAACTATTTACAACCTGCCTGTTGTGCACCTCAGAGCAAGACACTTCTGTAAAAATATTTCATTCAAGGGATTTCTGTCTGAGAAGCTGCTTATCTCTTCCTTTTGTTTCTTTTTCTTAACAGTTTGTTTGGTTTTTTAAACTTATTTTAGTGTCCTAACTTTTGGTTCAAGATTTCTGCCTGTAATTTTGGTGACAAAGTTTTGTCTGTTTGTGCTGACCAGCTTGCCTCGCCACGTGACTAAAATTAACAACAGGACTGCTTTGTTTTCTCTACTTTGATTTTGTGTCTAGTGGAAACACATTGCTTATGTAGAACCACTGTGAAAGAGAAAAGAGCAGGGATTTTATAGCCACCTTCTAGCTCAATACAATTTACAATACAATTAGGAATGACAGTTATAATTGGATAAACAGAAAAATAGAATTAAGGTAATCTGTTCTAAGTGCACGACATTCCTGTAATGAGTTGCTTTTAGGAGTTACAGAACATGTAATTTGTCTGGTAATTATATGTTTATTTTGTGTGTGAGGCTAATTAAGAGTTCTCAGTAAATTGTGTTGCCAGAGGCATCAGAGCTATGTGAAATACCTAATCGGGATGAGATAAGGCTTGTGAATTCATCATAAGAAAACAGACTTAAAAACTCTGGAAATTGTCTGTTTTCTAGGCAAGTACAATTTAGGATGGTCTGGTTTATTTTCAATAGTCAAATTATCTTTGTAATAAATGAGCTAACCCTCTCCTTTGTTTCATTTTGATCCATTTGCCATTCCCTGCTTTTTCCTTTCTCCATCTGCATTTTAACTATTGTTATCTGCAAAAAAGGCTGACATTTCCTGCTGTGGATTCTGGTTTCTAGCGAAAAATGTTGTGGATGACTCTGATGCTTAGCATGCAAAACATTGAGCTCTACTGCTTGCCTATGTAACAGCAAATTGGTACAGAAGTTGTAAAAAGAAACATTTGTTTCCTTCTCTTGCTCTTAGACTGCGTTTTTCTTACCCAGTCTGTTCTCTATGCAGATCTCCTTCCACCAAACAACTGCTTCCAAACACTCTCCTCTTATACTGTCTTCATCTGCATCCCATCTATTTCTATTCCTACTTTATACTGAGCTGTCACCCCACTGTTAAAGTTAGGGTGGTTGGCTGGGGTTTTTTTGTGGTGTTTTGGTGGGTTTTTTTTGTGGCTTTGTTGTTGTTGTTGTTTTTCCCCATTTATTGCCTTAGTTCACTTCCAGCAGAAGCAAGGTAGAACAGGAGAGAGCATACCTCTGAGCTTAAAATTATATGTCCCTTAATGTTAGGAGTACTGAAACTCAGTGTATGTAGAGCACAGATGATAGCTGTGCTAAAATAAGATTAATTGGAGCAAATAAAAATTCTCTGGAATCTTAAGACGAAAGTAAAAGCTGTTATGACTTTAAGCCAAGCCTGTTTGTATTTAATAAGCAGAAAATAGACATTGGTGGAGAGCTGAGGTGATGTTAAACCACTAATACAAATTGCTGATGAAGGTGGTCTATTTATGAAGAAAGAAATATGAGGAGACCAAAATAATTCAGAACTCTGAACAGTTTCCTTCTCGCTATCTCTTTGGTATCTTAGTTCTTTTCCTGTCCTAAGTGATTCCTTCTGCATTCATTGACCAGCTTCACATACTCACATTGACCAGCTTCACATACTCACATTGACCAGCTTCACATACTCACATTGACCAGCTTCACATACTCACATTGACCAGCTTCACATACTCACACTGGAGGACTTCTGTAAGAGTGCTTTTTCTGGTGCAGTGCTGGGAGTCCGGGCTGTATTTAAGTATATGGATGTTGATGTATTGGAGTCTGCATGTTTCTCTTCTAATGTAATTTAAAATTTCCCTACTGCTTTTACTTTTTCCTTTAATATAACCTCTGGTACAGGGTCAGTCTATAGACTTTCCTAAATATACAACTCCCCCTTTATTTTCCTGTGTGCTTGGATGGCTGCTGTGTCCAGCCCAATGTCCTTCTACATAAATATCCATTTCTATAGAAAATTGTGATATTTTTAAAATATTTCTCTGATTTGTAGTAATATGTGCTTTTTTTCTGTGTATGTATGTTCACTTTGTTCAGGTGCTTTGGGGGAGTGCCTACTTGGATTTTAGGAACTGGCATTTGAAAATATATTTATGATTCCCTTTTATAATTGATTTTCAATTCAATTAAGCTGAATTTCAGATCTCCCATTAGGTGCTTCAGAATACTTGGGGACAGCACAGACTGACAGTTAAAATATATGGAAATAAATTGCTTTCCAACATGTTAGGTGGCTTGCTGATTCTGCTGTCTTGCCTGTACATGAATGTATTTGTTCTGCTGTTGCTATAAAAAATTCTAAGACTTATATTTACTTGCACTTAGATTTTAAACTGTTATGTGCACAGAACAAAGTTATGGATTATGAATTACATAAATGCTAATGTCATCTAAATGAGCAACATCTTCAGAGAATAGAGCACAGGAAGGTCTCAAACAAGGATAGCTTTGGCTCTTTGAAGGCTAAGCTCACTTGTGGAAGGAAAAATATAAGTTTACATATTTATTTTTGACTCTTCAGGTTGGCTAAAGTCAGCAAATGATCTTAATAGCAGTTTCCAGATGTGCTCATCCTGTTGTTTTTCTAGTCTTAACAATTTAAAAAGTCATCACACGTTTTCCTTCTTCTAACTTTTTCCACATCAGCATGTAGGCTTCAGGCTACAAACTTTTTTTCACAGAATCACAGAACAGCCTTGGTTGGAAGAGACCTCTAAGATCATCAGGTCCAACCATTAACCCAGCACTGCCCAGTCCCCACTGCCCCATGTCCCGCAGCACCTCATCTACATGGCTCTGAAATCCCTCCAGGGATGGGGACTCCCCCACTGCCCTGGGCAGCCTGTGCCAATGTGTGACAACCCTTTCAGTGAAAAATTTTTTCCTCATATCCAATCTAAACCTTCCCTGGCACAACTTGAGGCCATCACCCCTCGTCCTGTCACTGTTACCTGGGAGAAGAGACCGACCCCCCCTCACTACCCCCTCCTTTCAGGGAGCTGTAGAGAGCGATGAGGTCTCCCCTCAGCCTCCTCTTCTCCAGACTGAAAAACCCCAGTTCCTTCAGCTGCTCCTCATATGACTTGTATAGCTTGAAACCTCTGGCTGTCTTGGCTTAGAGGCTAAGGCTGAATATTTGCCTCTATTATTCTATTACTATAAACCTTAAATGATTGTAACTGAAAGTTTTACTGCCACGTTGCTTTTGCTTCCCATGGTAACTGTGCACAGTGTGACTGTTAACGCAAATGCACAGATGTGGCACTGGTAGGCTCAAGGGGGAGCAATGTCTTTCTGGGTCTTGAAGTGATCTCACATGTAACTTCATCAAGCAAACAACCATAAAGTTCAGGCCTGACATAAATTGTCTATAGATAATTCTGAAGACTTGCAGCAGCAAATACAGAATATTTGTTATATTTTAGATTTAATACAGCCTGATCTGTGCAGGCTTTAATCAAATGATGAAGAAACTTCATGTGAAGTTGCTCCTGGGAGAGCAGTATCTTCCCTTCTTCATTTTTACAATCTCTCAACTTGCTAAAAATGAAAACAATCCCCTACCCAAAACAGATAAATAGATGCGAGATAAATATTTTATATCTAAATGTGTCAGGTTTTGGAGTACAGTAACAAATACAAAGTAGTTAAAATTGCCACTAGAGTGTTTGTGAGAATCTTGTTCATAAAATTGCAACATAAGTAATTGTCTTTATTTCTGTGGTCTTCCTAACTGAAGGCTGTGCCTTATTCATGGCATTCTGTTCCAGCAGTTGTCATCATTTTGGAGAAATGCTGATTTTTAATTTAATTTTTTTTTGGACAAAATTCCTATCTGAAAATCAGTATGTCTGGGATTTGTCCCAAATTAGTTTCCCGTGGAGAGAAGGGCTATCAGTTTGATCTCGATACAGTGACTGTTCTGAATTATAATATCTGTCAGTAGAAATGCACTACTTTGATTTTAACTGAGGCTATTTCACATCTTAGTTTTTGGCTTAATCGAATCCTTACCACAAGCAAATTTAATTCTGGCATACTATTTCAATTGCACAGACTTTAATTTCTGACTAAGGATTGGAAGGATTAACCCAGATTTTAGCAGTTCTCTCCATGACTGAGTGGATAGGATTAAAATCTCTGTGCTGCTCACTGTGGCTGTTTATTCCAGTTTTTGAATATTGGTTATGTCTGTAGACCAGGACTGGAAATTTTCTGAGAATAAGAGTCCAACTAAAGGACAATAAGTTGAATTCACTGGATTGCATTGTATTTCAATTTAAAAAAAACCCAAAACAAACCCCAAAATACCCACAACAAAATACTTTGCCTGTTTACAGGACCACAGTGTATAGTTTCTCATATTCTAGATTAATTTTGCAGTTTCCAATATTATTATATTTATCAGCTTTGAGACATTGTAAAAATATATATTTTGGGGTGAAAAAAAAAAAGAGGGGTAAAACAAGAATGGCATTAAGCTTAATAGGACCAAATTGTAATGTCTTGCTAAAAACTGGTTGCATGCATCAAACCTTTCTGGACTGGAAGCTGGCGGGGTGTTCCTGTATTTTTTCTGTTAGTGTTACTATTAGAAATAGAGACAATTTCACTCCATTGTGCTGGAAATGGAGGAACTTCTGGAATGTTTTCTGCAGCTAGTCTCCCGTATTCTAAAAAGCCTTGACTAATCTTGTAATGGGTTTAGAAATGAGTTACTTCAGTGACTGGGGAATGGAAAGTTTTGCCTGCAGGAGATGAGGTGAATTGGTTTTGTTTAATCTAGTAAAAACAATCCTGTGAGGGGAGTATGGTAGCTTGGTACAGGACAAAGAAAAGCAGATTAGACAACGTAAAATGGGTTGAGGACTGAAATTAAGGTGGACATCATTTGGGTGAGAAGTTGAAAGTAGTGAACAGTATTTAGAAGGAAAATGAGGAAGTTAGGAATGGCAGGAAGCCAGCTAGCGTTATGATGGAAACTGATCAGTGAATGAAGAAGGATGAGGACTTGCAGCATGAACAGCCATGGAGCTGCATGGTTGGAAGGTTACAGTATTCATAATGGTGAAAGCCTTGTGAGTTCTGTGGTCTAGCCTCACCATAATCTGCATGTGATGTTGGCTGCATGTCAGACATGCAAGGCAGTGGTTTACATGACATAAATTTGTGTGCAGTTTGGGTTAAGGTTGCAGGTGGCCACCCAAAATGCTACAGTTTTTAATGGCTGTCCTGGACATTCATTGCCATTCTGTGGACTGAAGACAGAAATGGGACAAGCATGAAAAAATCTGATGTTTTTCTTGATGGCAATGTGTATATAATGATGTGAAAATCTGATCCCCATTGTTTTTTCTCCCAGTAGCTGACCAGCCTTGTTTTTCTTTGGAAAACCAAGCCATCAGTACCCCATTTCCATGAATATGTTCCACAGGATATTTCTAATTTTATTCTATTTGATTTCTGTGTTTACATGGTGCCCTGGTTCCCCAGGCACAGACCGATGGGCCAGCCATGCAGGCAGGCCATGAGTAGCCCTGAGTCAGCTGGGAGATTCAGTCAGGGCAGCTGCCCCAAGGTGACTCACAGGTGTGTCCCATAACACTTAATCATGCTCGTTATAACAGGGGGGAGTTTACTGAGGGTGGGGAGTTCCTCTTCCTGGGGCTTCTCCTTCTTGGTCTTCTGCTGCTGATCCTAAGGATGAGGCTGAGTATAAGCTTGTGTACTTTGTGCTGGTGATTGTATTAGTTTTGTTGTTTCATTAAATCTGTTTCTACTTCAACCCATGAAACAAAGTTGTGTTACTAGCACAGCCAAAAGCCCTGGAACTGCTTCCATGTGCACCAAGAAAGCCAGTTCCTCTGAGCATAGAGGGCTGCATTCCCTCACTCTGCAGGGCAGTTGGTACCTTTCTGCTTCAGGCATTTCTGTTATAATAGTTCTACCTCCCCACAAAAGCATCTGCTTCAGGAACTTGATCCTACATATGATTTTCTGCTTAAATGTAGTTCTAATGGCATGGTAATAATTATTTGTGTAATGTAGTTCCTCTGATTCTTATAAATATGCTCTTGGGGATGCCTCCAGCATTTTAGATTTTTGCTTTATCAGTTGAGGGTTAGGTTTTTAATTTTGAGATGACCACCCTCTGCTTTCAGCTTTACATTCTTCATATCAGTTGTGCCTTCATTCCCATTTTCCTTCCCCATGTCTTTGTCTTCTAGACCTACTTCTGCAGGAGGTACACCTTTGGAAAGGTATTTTGAGTTTAAGTTGCCTTTTGCTCTCCTTTGCTGATCTGATCTAGTTTGACTGGCACAGAGAAGCCCTCAGGGCCTCAGCTGAATTGCCCGTGGTCTGCCTCTGCTAAAGGTGAGAGTTGGCCTCCTGCCTTAGTTTCACTGGAAATGCCTTGGAATGGCAGCTGTGCTTTGGTGCTATTTTGGACAGAAAATTTGCAGAATTCACCATGTGGTTTTTCCAAAGTGGTGGTTGATGTGTTGCAAAGAGAGCAAAACTGAGAAACATCTAGGAAGTGAGCAAATGGACAGTCTAGTCTCTTTCATTCAATGGCACTTTTCAGAAAAAAAATATGCTTTCATAGTTTCTAATTTTAGTCAAAGTAAAGCATGCACTCAAAATCAGACCCTGATTTTTCAAATTTGCCTTTTCCCAGAGTAAGCATTTATGTTTATAAGTACCTAAGTGCCCAAATAGACATGCAGGAAAACTTATAATCCTCAAAGGGCTTAAGTACAATATAGAGGCAGATGCTAGTGTGTAAGTAATTGTTTCTTGCATATGAACAACTGATGCATGAGTTTCCTTCTATGATGTCTTCTTCTATTGCTGTAGTTATTTTCTGTTGTATTTCTCTAAGAGGTGATTAGCTAGTCCTGGTAAGTCATAAATTTGCTCAAGAAGCGGTGCTGCTAATGAAGAGGTATTTCTGTGAAGAGGGAGGAATGTGAAAGGTTGCAGGCATGACTCCTAGAAGAAGGGTATGTGGGTCAGGTTCCTTCACTCATGTAAGTACCAAGAGCTCTGAAGCCCAGCCTGGTACCTTGTCTCAGGGTCAGTAAATCTGCTTTCCCAAACTACTTCTGCAGTTTGTGAATAGCAGGAATTTTTACTTCATTGTTATTTCAGACTTGGACTGTTGGACTGTGCTGCAGTGTTAGCTTAGTCCATGTACTCTCTGCTCATAGACAATTTTTGTGTGTATTTGTAATATGTTAGGGTTGAAGCAAGTAGACATTAGCAGACACACAGATTTGGAAGAAGTGACTAGCCAAAGCATTATGACAGAATGAAGCAGAGGATCCTATTATTCATGCTGTCAGAAAGGTACTTGCTGCCAATTGTATGATCTTAGTCTTTTTGGGGAGGAGAGGAAAAAAAAAAAAATCAATAACCCGACATACTTTTCCACTCTGGCACTTAGTGTTCTAACTTTTCCCATTTTCTCCAAGCTGAGAACAGTCTCTTATTGACCCCACCAGGTATATGAAAATCTGTGTTTTCCTCTGGCATTTAGAATATCTACCATGTTGATTAAAATCCTGCTGACCTGTTTCTCTTTGGGAACTGCCTTGGTGAAGTTTTGAGTGATGAACTAAGAGCTGCCTGCTGCTGCAAAAATGGCATCAGGTAAATAAGCTGGAAATATCAACTGAGAACAAGTGCCCTAATAAGATACTGGGTCTGAATATTAATTTTATATTACCAAGTTTTCCCAGCAGACACTTAATCCACTAGCTGTTCAACCTGATTTTTATGTCTGAATAATCAGTATAACCACAAGTACTGATGACATAAGGTATGGGTAATGAAATGCTCTCCTATAATGTTTGACTGGGCTGTTCCTTATGGACAACATAGCTTTTGACTGCTGGAAAAGGCAAACCAACAAACCAAACTACTGTTTATTTCTCCTTAGCTTAACTTAGCATTTGCCAGTATTATACCAGAATTGATACTGTAAGCTATTAAGCAAGTGTTAGCATGTTCTTCTGTGAAAATACTCTTGATGTGAGGCTGCATTCATCTGCTGTGAGTTAAATTGTGCATATGCATGTCAAATAGTAAAAGCAGAATAGTACCTGGAGTCTTGAAAGATGCTTTTTCATTTAAAGGCTTGATTGCTTTTATACTTGTAAGAGTATTTATCTCTGTGCCACTGGCCTATGAACGACTACAAATAAATCCTATCCCTGATTTTCAATTATTAATATTCTTGCATTATGGCAATAATTTAGTTAAATTGTTTAGGGCAAGTTCATAACGTGTGACACTAGCTAACGTTAATCAGGAAACTTTACATGTTAGTAGTGTACAGGCTCCAACACAGTACCACAACAATTGGGTTTTGCATTATATCCTGGCATCTCTTTCTGCTCTTCTTGAGGAGTGTGAGCACAGCACAGGAAAACCACTGGGCAAAACACAGCATGGGGAAGCTCACTGTACTTTCAAATCAGAAACAAAGCAAACAGTCTTGAAAGAAGGCTTAACAAATGAAGTTGGCTGATGCAATAGTGGATGTGTGTAAAATTAAAAAGCAAGCCAAGCTGTTTGTGTGGTGGCCATGTCTCTCAAGGAAAGACAATTTGTGTCGCATCTGTGAATGATACCAGAGTGTGTCTGTAGAAGACAGACAAAACTGACAATTTCTGCAATGTGGCAGTCTGCAAAATAAGTCCTGCAAGTAGTATGCTATTGAATGAAACGGTTTTAAACCAGAAATAGGTATCTTGTTGCCTCTTTTTATTGTCTGCTATACTTTTCCCTTAAACTTGGTAGTCATTATTAATGATAATATTAGTTCACCCTATAAAATAAAAGTTAAAACGGTACCATCAGTGAGACAATGGGAAAATATTTGGTTATGGGGAGAAAAATTGTGTATGAGGTACTCTTGCAGAGGGAGAAAAAACACTGGCCTCATATGCATAAATGTATTTTCTGCTTATCACATGGATGAGTGTTATGATTACTGAGAAATGTGGTTTATACAGTTCATGATATGAAATCCATTATTTAATGTAGCTGCACAGTGTATGCAAATACATTACAACATAAGCAGTACTTTCCATTTTAAAGGCCTTTTCTTCTGTCATATTAAAATAAGGTGAAAATGGACTGTATCTATATAAGAACAATCAATAACCACCTACTAAAGTTCCCAACCGGGCATCTCAACTGATCCCTCCTGTTTGTGTGCTTGTGGCAGGTAATTTAGGGCTTTACAAAAGATTGTTCTTGTCTGGAATACCCTTGAAGTGGGAGTTACAATTAACTGTCCCTCTCTTGGAATATGGAATCATTTTTTTCTTGCAAGAAAGAGTAGCACTGCTCTGGTTAAAGCTAACTGATAGCTTGCCTCCTTCAAGTTGTGAATAATGTCAGGATCCCCATCTTGGCATACACTACTGAGCTATTTTCAGGAAAGTACAAATAAAAGGTATAATTCCCCCTGGCACATCAGGGGTGTAATGGAGGTGTCTGGCAGCATTTCAGTAAAACAATTAGGTTTAGTGAAAAGAATTCTCTCTTGGCATGACTGTCAGTCAAAGTATAAATAGAGGGTGAAAACCTACTATCCAGCCTTGGACAGCACTTTTCAACCCCTTTCCAAGCTAGCACAGATGATATATAACTCTTATCCCAACATTTTTGGATTTATATCTTATGTATTGACAAGCAAAATTGAACACTCTTGAAAATTAGACAATCATGTACAGTCTCTGAGATGGGACAGAAACTCAGGTAGTTCATTGTTCACCATTTGTAACAAGGTGTGTGTCAAGGGGAGGCAGCTGACATCTGGCTAAATCTTTGGAAAGACTTCCAGAAAGTTTTATTAAAAATAAATTTTGGGGAGAGATCTGAAACAATAAAATCTATTTGGCTTTGCATGTGCATGGTAGTATGATGCTCTGTATAAGTTGAAAAAAGTGGAAACACTTTACATCTGTCATTTGCACATCCATAGCTCACTGTAGGGAACATAAGAAGTGTTAAAATGACACATAAACAGGTACTCCAGTGCTTCCTTGATCAGACATGGCTAGGAAAAGAATAACAACTGGCCAGTGGTTATTTTATTTCAAAGGTTTTATAATAAATGTTCTTCTGTAAACAGAGTGAAATTTCCTTTTTTAACTTTCATTTCTGGGGACTCAAATTGGTGACATGTCAAAAGCGCTGGTTACAGCTACATTAATGGTGACAGCTCCTTCAGAGCGATTGTCTTCTTTTAACAGAGGGGACAGACAGAGCTGGTCCATGTGGAACTTGCCTTGAGGGCAAGCTGTGTACGAGCTGATGCTTTATACTTGGGATGGGTATCTTGAAGTCTAGTAACTTCCATTGTTTAATTATTTAAAATATATAAGAAAAAAGTGAGGATTATTACATTCCTAATTTAACTTGTAAAATATAATGTGTTATCCTCTTACTTGGTGTGTGGGAGAGCTTTCCGGATAGGATGTATAGAGCATGAAAATGTGGGGTGACTTCTTTTCATGCTAGAGTGGCTTTCCTTAAAATACTTCTTTTGCATTTGTTGCAGCATCAGAATTTTCCATTTCCCCTGCAACATGGAGAGCCTCAGGGCTCAGCACTTCGCTAGATTCTCTGCCAAGGTGCTTCAAAGCGGTGAAAATTCAGCTATTATTTCCTTGAGGTTAGGTTCCACCTTTATCTCTGACTCCAGTATTTTTGTTTGCTGTCAGCTGCAGTTGTGCCCTGCCTCCTGGTTACATCATAAGGCTGCACCTGAGCAGGTTATTTGGACAAGGGGTTCCATGTCATCATCTCCCCGTAGTATCCTGCAATTGGCTCTCACAACAGTGGATTTTTACCCTCTTGCTCCCTCCTCCCAGGGATTTACAATGACAGATCTCTTGAGCATAGATCTTCTGCAGCAACATCTCCAAAATTCAAGCTGATCTTCATGACTATGTAAATGATTGGTTAAAGCTTCGGGGTCCCACAGCATGCTGTTCCATTCCGGACAGTTACCTGTGGATTGTAGAATATTTTACTGATGGCTTTAAGACAGATTCTGTAAAAAAGCTGTTGCATCCTATAGATCACTGTTAGAGATTATTGAACGAGATTGCTTTAAGCATGTTTTATTCAAGCATTTTACATAATGGTGAGTAGAGGGAAGACATGCAAGCATCAGGAAAGTAAAACTTTTGGTTGGGGATTTTTCTGGTTCCTAGTGCTAGGAAATTTCAACTACTTCTATTCCAGAAGCCCATTTTGGAGCAACTTATCTATGGTATATGAGACAATTTCTCTGAGCCTTCTGTTTTTCTGTTAAGATATGTAAATGAATCTTGCTTTTTTCATATGCAGGTACCCTGAAGATTAGCCAGGCTTATTTTGTGGCGGGTATAGTGCTTAACTTTTGATTTTATTGTAAAGTAAGAGCTCGGATAGGAAAAATAAAGCTTTGTTTTCCCTAGTCCACCATATAAAATTTCCTAGCTACATCATGCGGTAACAAGTCTGTTTTCTCCACTGTTACCTGTTTCCGAAGTTTGGTTACATGCTGGTGTAAAATAAGCACATTATCATGTGCAATCAAGGCTGGTTGAACAGAAGGAGGTTTTTTATGAAGTATGCTGGTTTCTTTAGAGACATGTTCAAGGTTTTGGGCAGTGTACTAAGATGTACTAAGGTTTGCACTGGTGAGGAGAAAGTGGATTTCTGCAACAAACTAACTAATGCTTCAGTTGGGAGGAAGTACTTTTGTGAATCTTTTGTCACATTTAACATACGTCCTGTACACTCAAACAATTGAAATGGAAATTGAGGCTGTGGAAAACTAAGAATAAACACTGCAGATCAGTTTTAGGTTTGTTTTAAAAATGAAAATGGATGTGACTTTATACCTAATGTCATAACTTCATGCCCTACTTAATATAAACTATTTTGGTATGAATAAATCATAACTTTGGTTTTCTTTGTGTTATAATTATTTATGTTCATGCATAACTGCACCACTGAGAAAATTGCAAGTGAAACTGGAGGCTGCAACAGTCATCTGGGAGATGACTTAAGCTGTGGGATAACCATAATAGTTGGGTATGTTTGCTAGAATGAACAGTAGTGATTGGAAGTTACAATTTAGAAATGAGAACTGTACGTCCTAATGATCTCTTTGAGATAAGCAGTTTTGATTAACTGATCTTTTGAATATTCAGGAAGATATTACTATATCATTTTACATCTGTTTGATGTATTTAAGGATGGCTTCATCAGTATGATGCTAGCCATAAAATTCCTTCCAAAAATTGAAAGCTGGGACTTGGGTTCAATATTTTGCAGCAGATGATGAATTTTTCATGCAGAAGAGCTCCCTTTGCGCTGCCTATTTTGCATCCTTTTATATACTGAAGGTGAACAAAAGGAACCCCATGGTTTATTACAGCAAGGACCTATCTTTCACATCTTACAGTTAATTCTTTCACTAATTGCTTGAGAGCTCACAGGTGTCTGAACATGATGCCACAGGAGTGCTGCATCTGTAGTTCCTGCTTCTAAAGATGATGACTTAGCAGCCATTGTGTCTCTGCTGTAGCTTCATTTGTTGCCTGTTTCAGCTGCAAACTTCAGGGACTGTCAGAACTGCTTGTCTCAGGGAAAAATTAAAATACTGTCCAGTAGGAACACCTGAATCAGTCTGTCTATATGAAAGTTGCTCCTACTGCAACTCTAGCTGCTTCGTACACTTAAGGGCCACTGTGCAGTTTATCTGGCATGTGGGTCTTTTGTGCATGTGTATAAATAACACTGGAACAGTTGTCTCCAGGTGTGGGACCTGTACTGGTACGGGGCACAAACACCAGGCTTCAGTGTCAACTGGACTGGTTTCACCATTGGAGACTTAATGATAACAGCCTAAGAGTGTGTGTTGGGGTAGGAACTCTGTCCCTAACAGCAGAGTTAAAAGGGAATCTGATTGGGGTCTATACCGACTGTGTGTGCTAACTCTCAAGGATCTCCTGGTTGTTTCTAAAAGCGTATGATTCATAACTTCATTGGCTCCGTACCCACAGGACTAGGATTTCTCTTGTGTGGGAGTGTACAGAATAACCTTGGGAGGAACTGCAGAGGTTTTTCATTTCTGTCTGTTTTGAGGAATACAGTAAGAGAAAAAGGAGTTGTGATCATGATAGTAATTAAGACTTCTGATTTTCTTTGCAACTTCTGGCCAGTAAAGTGCCTCTCTAATACACAGGGCAAGCTGTGGGTTGTGAAATGACAATACACACCCTTGTAGCATTGGTTATTCTAGGTCAGTATTGATGTGCATTGGATTTCAGCATCTATGAATGTCAGTCTGCCACATCGTTAATGTTTGGGTTTGTTTTTAGTTTTTCTAGTTGAGTAAACTTAGAGTTTGTGGAGGTGCTATAGACTTTGAATACCCAGGAGATAGAATTTCAGCAGCTGTAGTCTTGTGCCTCACTACAGAAGTAAACCTTCCTTGGCAGAGTGTTGTGACTGTATCAGACTTTGTTTCTGCTCAGAATTTGTTGCTGATGAATATCCTTTTGTCCTAAGATAATGAACGCAGCTCCTGCAGGCTATTACAGCATGCTTTTTGATTCAGTGTACATGTGGACATTCCACTGTCAGTTACTGAATAATAATGTTACTGAATGATGCCTGAAGGCACAGGGATTTTGTTGAGAAGGGGTTAATTAACTGAGTGTGCATCCCTACTTGCTCACTTGCTGGGATGCTTGCCAGTTGAGGTGATGGATCTAAAAAATAAAAGGTCAGCTGTGTCCATCCCAGTGTAAATCACCAGTATCATGAATCTAAGCTGGATTCTCTTTCTGTAGGCCTACTACACCTGGGATCTACATGATTCTCCAGTATTATTTCAGTGTTTCCTACCACACATACTTGGCTGCACACTCCCTTCATAAAAGTTCCCTGGCAACAGTGCAAGGGGCATAACATTTTAATTTGTGAAGGTGGGAGACAACCTGAAGAGAGCTGTGGGGATTTTGGATTGGGTTTATTCTGCAAGTTGTTTTGGTGTGGACTGACAGCCTGCCTGGGGACAGCTCCACATCCTTGTTTTTCCGCGGTAGGAGTGAACTCAGGTAGGGAATGCACTGTGTGAGCTGCAGTGAACCTTCAGTGGATACTGGGACTGAGGTAGGGAGGAGAAAAGCTCATTCTGAGGCTTTTGGGAAGGTTGCAGAGGACTAGACCATGAAAAGACTGAAGGAAGTGTCTGCTGATAGGTGGAACTGAGACTTTTTTTGGGGTGGGGAGAGGCAGAGGAGATGGTTAGGGTTGCTGTGTATGATGAGAGGAGAGATGTTTGAGACAGGCCACAGAGTGGAGTTATATGTACATGTATGATGAAAAGAACGAGATGGATTAGGAGAAGAGGAATGAAATTGTTTTTTTTAAAAAAAATGTTCCTGGACTACGGAACAAATGTTGTTCTTCTGTCCTTCTCCTTCTTTCTTCATTCAGATCCATTGCAGCTCATTCCTGGAGTCTTGTTTTTTTTTTTCCCCCCAGCTCCATCAGTAGCTCTTCTCCTTGGTGCCCCTTTTCCTGTGAGAGGAGGGAGAGCAGCTTGTTGCTGCGGGAGGACAGCATCTGTGAATAACTTCTAGTCATGTTCCATTCTGAAAAATCAATACAGCTGGGAGATTTCAGTGTGAGGCAGTATGCTTGTTTTAATATACGACTCACACGAAACCTAAAATTTATGTGCATAATTCCCACAGAAGCTCCCATCTGTTACCTTAAAGTGAGTTTTCATATGTATAAATAAACTTAATTTGCAGTTGAGAGAACATAAACAATTACCTATAGGCTCTGTAAGTGTCTCAAGGGTTGCCTGCTGCATTAATGTGATGAAATGAAGACTGTCCAAATATTAGTATTAATGTTACAGAGTAACTCTTGTGATCAAGAATCAACTTTGAGCATTTCCCTTTGGAGGTATGTTTTCATTTTTCATAGAAAAGTTTGATTTTAATTCAGCCTGTTAAAATGGCTGAAAAAAAATGGTTCTTGGAAAGCAAACTTTTTTTCATTACTTTTCTGATACTTCAGTACTATATATAACTGCCCAAGGTTTCCAGGAGAGGAAAAGTTGCAACTTTGTGGTCAGGTATATAGGAAATAGGTTACAGCTTGTTTTGATGTAATTATTGGTGTTTCTTAAGTACCTCATCGAAATCTTCATTGCTGTCATATTTCTGGACCAGAAGGCAAACAGAGCAAGTCAGAATCAGTTGAAATGTGCTGTTTATGAAATGGATCACCAGAGAGGTTTTATTTTGCATCTTAGATTAAGAATAATATTCATAAGAATATCTTAGTAACTGTTGCTTTTGCTGAGAGATTGGATCCAGTGCAAGCTCATCTTCCTTGTCTAGGACCCTAGTTCTTAAACTTTCTATCTGGCCACACAAATGTATAGACACCTATGCCATTACTACAGTTGTGCTTTTATGTGTAATTTAGATTGCAGGTGAAGGGGGTCCATAGCTTTAAAGAACTGACAATGCAATTTCAAATTTTCAAGTTTTAAAAACTCCAAACCAGTATCATGTGTTGTGTGAGAGAAGTCATCTCCCTTCAGTTATCCTCCTTGTACAAAGCTTTCCTGCAGTTTCCTAAAAGATTCTCACAGTATTCTGTTAGATATCAGTGACTTTTGACCAATAACCAGAGGCTGGCATTACTTACCTGGCATGCAGGAAAGTGAACTGGGAACTAACTCTACATGAGTTCCAGAAATGGGCATCAACTCCAGGCTGCGGGCAGGGGTGGGTGGACTTGTACAGGTCTCTCTTGTGTTGTTTACCTTTGGTGTAAGTAAATACTCATTGCCTAGAAAGTTGGAGTCTTCCTGGAGTTCTCTCCAGCCTTGAGTGGTAGATGGAAGGCCTTGTCTAGGATCAAGTAGGAACTGAATCATGGTAGGACTATACTGCAAACACCTGCACCCATCTGAACTAGAAACTAGTTGATTTTGAAAACTTACAAGGATTGAGAAATAACGGCCCATTTTGCATGAGAGAACAAGTAATGAAAATTAATGTGCAGTGAATTTGTCAAAAAGTATTAATAGGGAAAGAGTGGGGGGGGTGTTGGGACGCAATTAAACCTGAGCTGATGAAGGAAGGTAACTGTACTGTGGGTGAGATTACAGGCCGAATATGCTTATGCAAACAGAATGCATATCATAGAGAAACATTTCATGTCATAGCCATGACCTTGAGTGATATTTTAAAAGGATATTTAGTGATAAAACTTATTAATTTGTGCAAGTTACTCCTGAGTTTTATAAAGATGGTTGGCTTTGCAAGCTTTGTTGAGAACCTAACAGAAAAGCACCACAACCATGTTGAAAAGATCCCTTTCCAGTAATATCACTGAGCATGTAGGGTCCTGTTGTATAATAAGTGATCTAGATTAAAGTTGCTGACATTCAAATAAATGCACCTAGTGAGAAAATTCCAGCAGTACTCTTACTGGTTCTTCTCACACTTTTCTAATGTATTTTACACCTTCTTGAACAGGTGAGTTTGAGCTTTCTCATAGTGTTTTCTTCACTCTGTAAAAAAATGTGAAGCAACCTTCTGTAGGTGAAATAGGCCAGTCGCTAGAGATCATTTGACACATCCTCACAATCTTCTAAATTTTCGTGACTCTACAATAAGAACTCTCCCATCTGATGCTTATTTTAATAAACACAAGCTCTGCATTTTAATTTTAAGTAATGGTTACTTGTAGGTGAAATACACAAGCAACTTCATAAATACAGCAAAGTGTTATTTAAACATCCATCTAAAATGCCACCTAGTTCTGCCTAGTTTCTTAATGTAGATAGGAAAAAAAGATATGAAAACTGCTAGCCTTGAGGCTGCTGCAATAGGTACTGAACCCATGGCTATTCTGATTATTTGTTCTTTAAGCCTCTGCAGATGTCTGTAGGATTCTGCAGTATAAACTGCATGCCAGGTGATGGCGAAATGGTCAGGGAGGAAAAGCTCTATCCATTTTCTTAAGGGGTGCTTAATTCCAAACTTTTTGAGACAATTAACCTGATAGGAAATTGCTGTAAATGTCATATAGACATCTTTTAGAGAGTTCCTGGAATAGCTTTTTTTTTTTTTTCTTCCCTCCCCTCTGAACTGCTGTCTAAAACTGGACAGGAAAGCAAGCCACGTGATTGCTATCTAAACCCAAATTCCCCATGTTTTGGTTTTCAGTGCAAAATTTCAGCATGATCCTTTGAAGAGAGTGTTGGGCTACTATATTTGTGCAATGATGGAGGAAAAAGATTTGCTGACAAAGAAAGGCTCATATCTTTGTAGCAAAGGAGCTTATGAAAGTCTTCTCTAGGAAATTAGTTTAGATTTTGCCTGTAAATAGAAACTGGGTTTTCTCAATGAAGTTTTGTTTGTTCCTGCCCTCTGCTCTCTACTTTTGAATAAGATATGAGTCAACCATTATTCCGCTTCTGTTTTGGAGTTCTGAAGATAAAAGAATGGGGGGATAATTTGAGTAGTGGAAGGAAAACGATTTATCTGCCTATTAGATCTGCTGCTAAAGGTAGTTAATTTTATTAGATCACCTCAACTGGTGCACATAAAGACCTCATTCCTATCTACAGACCTCATCAGTGATACTTAACTGCATCTGTAGAACAAGGTTTAGTCAGCTAAGTAGAGATGCTACATTCAGACTGAAATTTGTTGAATCCTGTGTGTGTATATACAAATGTATTTGGGAATGTGGTGAATACGTCTCGCTTGTCCCATGTTATTCAGAGGAACCTGGCTGTATCCAGAGAAACAGAATTGCTCAGCATTTTGATGTTTCCAATGCCAGCCATGTTTCTGATAAATCCCATAGAAAGGAAGGATCTTTTCAGGCTTCTCGGCAGCTTTTCTTTTCCTTTTGTTTGCAATGGGTGCTTGTAATCTCCTCTAGTCTTTATCCCCTAGACTGGCTTTGTACTCACCAATTCACATGTATGCACAATGAAGGAAAGAGATTTTGAAATCAGGTAAGCATTCAGTACTATGAAATAAGGATCTAATTAATATAAAGCATTCACATTTCCTTTAGTTATTTTGCTTGTGCTTAAGTTAAGAATTCATATTCCCCAAACAGATATTGAAGAGTGTAGGTCATTCACTGGACTTAAGTCAGAGTTGGTGTGGTGTCCATATAGGAAATGTAGCTACTGAAACTAGATGTTTAAAATGATGATTTAAATACCCTTCTCTCCTGACCCATTTTACTGGAAAATGTGCATATCTTTTCTACTTTGCATTATGAGTTTAGCTTTTAATTCTGTAACTGCATTTAAATGCAAACCGTTTCCTTTCAAATTTGAGTCCTTAAATGATGTTTTTCCAATGCAAATATCATGGTGAAATATATCCCCCCCAGGGCCTTGGTACAGTGTGAAAATGTGCGAATAATGGATGCATGTGCATTGTACAACTTCCTACCAGATGGTACTGCTCAAATTTATAGTGTGTTGCATAATCCCTTTAGAAGAGGCTGAACGAATGTGGTTAATTTTAAAATTTCTCTTGTAAATGTTAAAGGATTTTTCTTGCAATGTCTGATGTTGGTTTCATCTCCAATTTTGCCACAGAAACTTGAGTTAAAAGAAAAGTCAATATTGTATCTGCTAGCAGTTGGAGGGCAGACAGCTTTTGATTGTTGAAGAATTTGTTTAGCTATTGATTTTGGTATATTGGTAAAACAAGACTTTTTGCCTATAGAGCTACAATTCACATGAGTCAATGCGTTATTATAAGGAATGATTTTGGTTGATTACTAGAAGAAAGCTTGGTAAGCTGCTTTTGCTGCTTCCCTTTTCCCCTAGCCCTTACATTTCTCTTAGGACACATATTGAGTGTCCAAGCTGTGGCCTTGTAGACCAGTAGTTGTTGGAGTTACAGTACTTAGCTACTTGCAGTGCACATATTCCTAGTGTGTCAGAAATTACTGTGGAAACTGAGTGATGTTAGTGTTGGCTTAGGATGCTATGTTAATGAAACATATACTCCTTCAAATGTGCCTAACCAATTTAGAAAAATTCTTATGTTTCTTAACATTATGTTAAATGTAAAGAAAACCAATAAAGCTGTCAGAGAAAAGATGCTTGCAAAAGTGTGCTGATTGAGTCATGTTGTACAAGCAGATGTCTTCAGTGCTCAAAATGAAGGCCATTTGTAAAACATGAATTTTTAGAGACAGGAATTATCAGGCTCCTGCCAAACTTGACCTTGGATAGAATTTTGTATATGGCTAACAATCTATTTGCAAATATATCTGTGCATGATTTCAGCTTAAGGGCAGTTTGGTCTGGAGGAGGAAGGATGCAAACTTGAAAGGCGTAAGGTGCATGCAGAAGGTTTGTGTCTTGATTTGCTCTGCAGCTCTATCTGCTGTCTTCTAGTGGAGCAGAATAGAATAATATCTTATTTCATCACCTGTTTCTGTCCAGCTTAACTCAATTTTCATTTTGGCAAGAACTTTCCTAAACGTTGTGAAATACTGTATTTGGATGGAAACTCTCTGCCTTTTAATTGTGTTTCAGGTTATTGTGCAAAGTTTTAAAATTTTCAGCCTTATGTATAGTCTGTCTTCCTCTCATTGAACTTATAATCCCTTTTAATTTTGCTTTTCTGTGAATTTTAGTGTCACTGCCACCACTTCACAGAGACTGAGTCAGAACCGAGATGATCTATTTAAAATTCAAGTAGAAAATTCTAAAATTTAAGTATTAGATAGTGTCCATCTGGTTTGAAATCTAAATATAATAACACAGCATAGCGCTAGACTAGCTGTCCTGTAACTCTGCCTGCTGCTGAATGTTCAGAGAAGCTGACAGCATCTTTTTTGTTTTCCTCTTCAGATGAGAAAGGAATCTTGTGGTCGGTCTGGAAAACCGTTGTGCTATGACCATGCACTCATGATCAATGATGAGCTTGTTTCCAAGTGGGCTGTGATTTACGGTCGAAGAATGTTTTTGCAGTTAGCTCTTTACAGTTCAACCTTCCTAGTTTTTATCAGAAAATTGCCTCTCCTGTTCAAAAACTCCACTCAGCTTCCATCTCAAGAACTGCATAATAAAATCCCTCTCATAAACTGAGCATATATTACATTAAAGATTGCTTGGTGCACACAATATTTCTTTTAGAAGGATGATGTCTGATATCCTTTTTATTTTTGTGATTATACACCTTTACTTATTTTTGAACCTAAATTTATTCAGGGTTACCTCATATACCCTGTGACTATATAAGCAGCATTCTTAAAATGTAGGCAACTCTTACACTTTTCCAGTGCTCCTCTTTCATCCCTTTCACATGGTAGACGAGAGTCTCTGTCAGCCTTCACTTTGCTAGGTTAAACCAGCCTGTGTGATGGCTTCCTGATTTACCCTGGTATTCCTGTAACCTTTCTCTATACTTGCAGGGTTTCAGGTATCTTTCCTGAATGTGCGTAACAAGAATCATTCAAAATAGCATTTGGGATGACTGTTCACCAGTGCTTTGTCAGCTAGCACTAATATTTCTGTAGTTGTGCTGCAGACATTGACTGATGCATCCCGAGATGAACTTTTCTTTCTCAGGACCATGTTACATAATGATCAGTGATTAATGTAATTCATGCCAGCCTTTACATTATGGGGATGAAATAGCACACTATTTCAGTGTTATGCATGTAAGGTATCTTAATATTGTTTGCCTTGTCTGCAAAGACAAATATACAATATTTCTTTCTGCAATGAGTGTTATTTACCGAGAGTAGCTTTTTCTACCACTTTAAAAAGAGTGATTTTTCAAGGTTAGGTAGTGTTAAATGCACACAGCTTTCATGAATTCAACATATTCTACAGGAAAATGCTAATTGTAAGAGGCTGTGATTTCTTTTATCTGCAGGGAGCAAAGTGGGAGCCTTGTTCTGCTTCAGGTTGTCCTCCTTTTTCTTTACGTTTACAACACAGTTCTCATCCTTAATTTGAAATACCTGACACTTTTCAGTGCATTTGCAGTGGTATTCAGAAGGCTCAGTGTTTAAGGTAAAGGCAGCCTGTTTTCCTCAATTAAAATACTGTAACTTCACAGCAGCTTCACAGTTCTAGCTGAACAGCCAGAATAAGATGGTGATTTAAAAGTAATGAAAGTTATCTGTTTCTCATTACAAATTCTGAGAAATTTCTGGGACATACTCTTTTCCATAAGATCTGTGGGCTTGTGCAGAGGGGTTTGGTTTAGGTTATAAAATTAGCAGTACTGTTTCTGTCCTCTGTTTTCTAGGTGATGAGAGGTAAGTTTATATTACTGAAAAAACTAGATAAGGCTTATAAAGAATGGACTGTTTTGTTCATTAGAGAAATAATGAACTATTTTTAAAGTGATTTAAAAAACATGTAAAAGTCATCAGTTTTAGATTCTTTAGCTTAGGAGAGTGTGCACTGAAGTAAAATGTAGTTGATTAAAAGGGAATCATGCTGACCAGTTTGGTTCTAAAATATTGACACAAAAATGATGATAGCTACCACTGAAAGGGGCAAAATATGAACTTCATTAAGTGCACAGTGGTTACAGCACTGATTACAACCACCACCTTGCTGCAACTAATTTTGTGACTTTTTAATATAATAATTTCTTCTTTTGCAAGATTTCCATAAGAAATCTCAAGATTTTAAAGAGAAAATAAATCTCTAGAACAGTGTAAAGGTTAAAAGGAAGAAATAATAAAAAATTGATATAACTGCTTTAATATGCTGGCATTCAAATTCTGGTACAGACAAGATCTGTGAAATTAAACAGTCATTAACACCAAATTAACCTTTATGTTAATCAGTATCTCTTTTTGTCAAACTCTGTCACTGGCAGTTAAAATGCTACTAATGACTGTATACCAAGAATAGGACTATCTAAGAATAGTTCTGCAAGTGCCAAGACTGGCTTCCCTTGGTCTTTCCTGCACAACAACTGAAATTATACCTGTCATTCAATTTGTCTGTAGTTTGGTAATTACACAGCTTGCTGAACTTTGTTCTGAACCTATAATTAGCTATTTATAGCACAAAAACGAGTTACTATTCTAGTCTACTCAAGATTTGTAATGGACTAAATTTGGACCTTCCAGGAGTCAGTATGTCTGTCTCTCTTTTACCCTCATGTATAACTTCATGGAAGACTGATCTTTGCTTTGTACTTCATGGCCCATTGTGCTCCCATAAGGTTAAATGTAGCCTACTTTGTATAACCAGTTTATAGATCTAAAATAATACATTTGTTTTACTAATGGTTAACTTTCAAAAGTTTCAGACATGCTTGTTCCAGTACTTATAGCATGTGGGTTTCAGACTAAAAGGTTCACACTTAATTACATTGAATTTAATAAATCTAGCATCAAACCATACAAAGTATAATTGATGCGTTGGCAATGTAGCCAGACTGTCTAGAATATAAATTAGTTTACAGAGAATAGCAGGACCTTGGGGGTGAAGACTGCTATAACTTTTAAGCTTCAGATGCAAGATTTATATTTTCACTTTTTTTTTTTTCCTTTTCAGCAGAGGGATAAAAGAATAGTGTGTTGTTAGTACAATAAGAGGTAATGGGCTTAGAGAAAATATTTTATAGCTTTACAAGAAAAGGTTACATGCATTAGTTCTTGTAGTAACAATACTGCCCTGGATTTATATATGGCCCTGGATATTTGTGATAATTTATGCCTAAATTTCCTATCTATGAAATGGATATTGGGAAGGATAACTGCTTTTGTGGATTTTCTCTTGCAACAATATATGATACTGTTAATTTTGTGCCTTCTATGCTCAAGATTTTACATGGTGGATGATTCTTCTGTATCACAAAACTTTTTATCTTTTACAATATTACAGAGTCCCTTTGTTAGTACAGAGGCACTGTAGTCTAATCTAGCAGCAATAAAAACTGAAGTCCCAAGGAAAATAATGCCCTAAATATGTGACAGTTTCCTGAAGAAATAATTCACCAATTTAGTAACTTGAAGTTGTGCACTGTTTTGATGAGCTCTTGTTCACAACCCAAAGAATGTCTTGAAGTAGTAGAAGAAAGGGCTTGGCACCATTTGTTCTTTCTTCCAGACAGTACCAGTGACAATGTAGGTTACATCTGTTTGTGTGGACGTGTGATGCTGACTAGTGATGACTTTTTGAAGTCTGGCATATCTGTCAAAGCAAAGTAGTGAAGTACTGAATGAGGCCAAACCATTTAAGGACTTTGGTGTAACCTGGACTGAATCCTGGAGTATTTGGCCTCTTGGCCTGTGATAGATCTCTTGTGCAGATCTGCACCTCCATCAGCATTACTGACCGTGAGAGAGATCCAAGAATAAGAGTGAAAAATTGGTCTCTGTAAAAGGCTATAGGCAAAGCTATTTTGGTGGAGAAGCAACTAGAACAGCTGTGATGAAGGGGGCAGCGTGAGGTGGGAGTGCAAGTCATGCTGTGTACAGCATGAGGGGGCAGGTGGCTGTGAGGAGTTTCTCCCCTTCCTCTGCTGCAGGCTGACGTATGTGTCTGTTGGCTCCGGAACAGCTACTGCATGCTAGGCATGCTGCAGTCCCCAGCCCGATGCTGAACCTCCTTACAGGGAAGCTGGGATGAAGGCAGAATGAAGTGTTGCTGGAGAGTGAATGAGTGTGTGTGTAAAAAAAAAAAAAAAAAAAAAAAAAAAAGCCAAAAAACCCTCACAAAACCAAACCAACAAGGAAAGTATGTACACACATGTTAAAAAAAACACAACAGCATGACTTTGACATGACATCAAGAAATCTGACTGTTTCCTTTGGAACTTCCCACTATGACTCTGCTAGCTTTACAGAGGGAATATCCAAGTCAACCTGAGGCAGAAAAATCAAGAGCAGTGAGTTTCCAGCTCAGTGGAGCATATTTCACCTCTTCCCCAAGGGGAAATGTAGAACATTGCCTTATAATTCAGGTGTGTAAATGAGAAGCACTCCGGGCACATTACATCAGTCTTCTCTTGTGGCTGCAACTTACATATAGAATCATTTCTTCAATGGTGGTATTTATTCTGTGGCCACTCTTATAAAAATTATAAAAATAATTTGTTTGTTCGTTTGGAGCTGACTTAGATGTCAAATATGAAATTTAGATTATAGCACGCTCATTTGCATAGTTTCACACATTGCAGGAGCATGACCGACAGTTTATAAAAGATATATTTGGAAAAGAATATTCCAACTATGAATTTACCAGCTTTTTCTTTAGACCTCTAACTGTTCAGTTAAATTAATGAAGATACCTAATTTATTAGATAAAAAAATACTGTTGTTGCTTACATTTATGAAGAATCCTGTAAGGTATATAAAATGTGAGTTTTGATCCAAGTTGAAATGACAGCACTGTCCTATCCTTTTATTTATTAGAGGCTTTGAGGAAATAGTCTCTGACATATACACCTCAGAACAAATGTATTTTACCATATTATTGACAGATGAACAGCCCTGTATAAATCAATGTTTTCTGCAGTTCAGCTGTTAGCCTAATTTGCCCTAATAAGTTGCCCATGGGCTGAGACTGCTGTACAGAGGACTGTGGTTCCTCATTCTGTTCTCCTAACATGGCTTTCGTCAGTCGTGGTTTCATTATTTCAATAGTGCTGCACCATTAACCACAGAGCATTCATGGAGATGGGCACTGGTATTTGAAGGATGTGCTGGACCAGTGAAACAAAATCACAGAATGGTTGAGGTTGGAAGGGACCTCTGGAGGTCATCTGGTCCAACCCCCCTGCTCAAGCAGGGACACCTAGAGGCAGTTCCCCAGGCCCATGTCCAGATGACTTTTGAATATCTCCAAGGATGGAGACTTCATAACCTCCCTGGGCAACCTGTGCCAGGGCTTGGTCAACCTTACAGTGAAAAAATGTTTCCTGATGTTCAGAGGGAACCTCCTGTGTTTTGATTTGTGCCCATCGCCTCTGCTCCCGTCACTGGGCACCACTGAAAGGAGCCTAGCTCTATCTTCTTTGCACCCTTCCTTCAGGTGTTTATATGCATTAATAAGAAACAATTACAAACATTAATAAGAAATGATTGCAGACAAAAGTGGAAGGATGGAGGAAGCTGGATATTGCTGCCATACCACTTGCAGCTAATTCAGAAGTGGTATGGGAAAGTTTTCAGCATTTCAAGTGATATAAGCATTGCCTCCCTTGAGGTCTTTATCTGGTTTCATCTTAGTATTTGATATTTGATACATATGGATGGCAAAACCTTCCTTAGGTTTAACATGAGGACTGGATGTATTTTTATCTCTTCACTGTTCTGTTTATATTGAGATTATAATATGGGAATGATCAAGTGTTACAGTTGTCCTAGTTTTCTTGTCTGAGCATTTTCAAGGATGATGTGCTTTCAGTGAGAGACAGCAAAACAAAGCAAGGATTGAAATATGTTGAGTGCTGCAAATCTATTTACATAAGAGAAAAATTGCGCAACTGAATGCAATACTAACCAAGGACTGAATCCCACATGCCTGGAACCTGCATCTGCATTCACTTGCTGCTCTTGCCTGAACCAAGTCTTTCCTCCCTTTGTCTTTCAAGCAGAAGTTTTCTTTGAAAATGCAGTTATAAAAAGCAGGAATGTAAATGCAGTGGACTGCAAGTGACTTTGAATAAGAACTTTATGAGTCCTGGGGATATTTGTTTGCTTATTTATTTACTTTTGAGTTTTATAATATGCTTTTTCCATTTGAATTCTGGAGAACCTTAAATTGGAAAATTTTTCTTAAACTCGGTGTCCAAGACAGAAAGTTAGATGTGACTGGTTTATACAATGGTATAGACTGGGTCTCATTTGCATATTCTGTGCCGAAAAGTGGAGAACTGCAGTGCCATGAGGGATGAGCTCATAGCCTAATAGTTTAGTCTCTAGAGCATGAAATTAAAAAGCTGAAAAAAAAGTGCAAGACTGTCTCCCAAATCTGATATTTTACTAACAACTTAGTCTAAGTACTTTTTTTAAAATGGTAATCTTAGACGTGGTAGAAAAGTTCTGGGTGAAGATGATATAATCTCCAAGAAAAAAATCATAGTATAATAATAGCTTTTAAAAAGTAGCATGGATCATCAAATTCCACTCAGGTAAACTCACTTCTCCAGCAGGGTCTGGAGGATATTTCAAGTAAAGATCATCTGCATATATGTGAGTACTTGTTTACAGAAACGTTAAATAAAATGCTACTGCCTTTGTTTGACTCCATAAAGACCTTAAAAAACCTTTTTAGTATGGTAAAAAATTCCTCCAGTATAGCTTCTGAACTTTCCTCCTTACTCTCTGTCCTTATGTACAAGGTGATGTAGAAGCTTCCTGATCCCTAAGAATCCGTGGGTTCTGCATATACCTAATATGTTTTTAATAATTTGAAATGTTTGAGGAGATGAACGTATAAATAATCCAAATCCCAAACAGAACTCTACGTTTTTTGCTGGAAGTGCATGGTATAATAGGAACTTGGTCACTGAAGTGTGTATGAGTGCACTTGATTACTGACGTACAAAGAAAATGTAATAATCTACTAGAGTCTAATTCAGTATCGTAAAGTTTTATTATCTGCTAGTTTTAATATGATTTCAGTTAAATCAATAGTGGAGGATTTGTATTATCTCCATTTCTCTGTTTATCATATAAATGGCTTTTCTTCTTTTCATCGGTGATATACTGTTAAAATCATTTTTCCCTGGCTAGCCACGATTGTTTTTCTCGACAGAAGGATATGTTTTTGCAGCATTAATAACAATCAGAATGTATTCAGAGAAGGTCCATTTGGTTCTGTAATGTAGCACATGAAGCACCCTGACATCTGAAAAGCAGTTAATCAAATTTTAATTCCCCCTTAGCCTTTTTATTAATGACAGAATTATAAATGTGTTTCTCTAATATATTCCTCATAATTCAATTTCTTTAGCCATTTAAGTAATTTTCTGTTCTTTAAGTGTCCTCTTTTTGTCTGACACTTCTGCCACTGAGTTTTGAAATGCTAGACAGTTTTATAGGCAAAATCTTAGCATTGCCTCACAGAGATTTTCTTGATTTGTGCCATGTCTATAAAAGTGGCACAAAATGATAATGTCTTTCTCCTACCTTTGGTACATTCTTTTATAGCTGGTTGAAAAATAGAAAGATGTTTAAGCAAGAACTTTTCTCTGACTGTCGTTAATATTCAGATAATTCATTTTTTGACATGTTCAGTGATAGTTTTCTGATGGGCCACCATTCAAAATGGCTTACAGCTTCTTATTATGACAATCCAAGTTCAATATCTTGTTTTCTATTGCCTATTAAATTATTCCAAGTTTTATGTTTTAATCTCACTGTCTTTGGCATTTGGCTGGATTGCTCTGTAGCTGTTGTCTAGCCTCTACTGTTCTATTGCTGCCTTTTAATGTTACATCTGCAAGGGGCCCTGATCCATGCAAAGGCAAGACTTGGGACTATACTGTTGACTCTGGGTCTAGAGTTAAATGGCTACTGAAATATTCTCATGTTCAAAATGCCAAAGTTGTGTAATCTGTATGTAGTGCTGAGAAAGCAAGTGGTTCAATGCACAGCTGTTGGAATAATAACCAGTTTGAACATTTGAGTCCTAGACCTTAAACAAAAGGCACATCTCTCTAGGAAACTTTTTTACTTATCTCATTGTCCATTCTCTAGATTTCTTTCTGTCTTGTTGGCCAAAAAATAAATGAAGTCCACAGAATAGTTCTGGTGGCATATTCCTGAACAATCCTTTGCTGAAAAAGAGCCCCTGCTCTAGTGTAAGAGCAATGTTGAAGCTTTTGTGACTGGAAATGCATCAGAAGGTCATTGATCTGAGGTGAACCTTGGAAAAAAGCTCCAGTCTTAAAAGTTCACCTTATATTCCTTAAAATACATTTAAAAATGCTGAGACTCCTGACTAAACTCTGTAAACATCTGACTTTTTTTTTTTTTTTTTTTTTTTTAGGGCTAGTGTAAAGAGCTTTTTCTAGCACTGGCAAAACATATTTGAATGATCATTTTGGATGTAGTGTAGGATTTGCTTTTGTCTCCAATTGCAGAAATACTGGCTGATGTGAAACCAAAGCTGGCAGAAGCCAGATCTCTAGATGGTCTTCCAGGACACTGTTCAACATGAGAACTCAGTAATTTGCTATCAAAAAGCCTCCTATTTCTAATAATATAAAAAGTTTGCAGTTCATTTTAGAGATTTTATGTAAGTCTGTTTCCCAGTGCTGGTATTCCCATGGTTCTGCAGTGTTCTCATTTAACTTACAAGTTTGCAACCTGCCAAAGACTAATCTCTCTGCAACAAAGGTAGCAACATCTGCCAATATGTATATTAAGAATTGGGAGAAATTTCTGATTGTATAAATGTAACCATTTTCCTGTTACAGCAAGGACAACCATCACACATAAAGACATCTGTACATGCACATGCAGCCAGTTATGCAGAAGTATAGTTTCTGTTTATGAAGATGCCATTCCCAAAGCTCTTCACAATGCAATTTTGCTTAATCCTTAAGCCTTCTCTTGGAATTAAAACATTTAACCTCTAGAGCTGCTTTCACGTGGAGCAATCTCAGTAGAGATTTACCTAATTGTTCACAAATATTAGTCGTTATGTTTAGCAATGTCCTTTAAAGATGTGCTAAAGGATATGATTTATTCTAAAGGAGATGCAGTTTTCTTACCTTTCCTCTGATAGCTTCTCACTTTTTCATCATTTTCTTTTTTGATAGCTTTGTCCTTCCCAAAGTGAATTCTGATAGGAAAGATTTCCCTCTTCCAAACGTACTCATAGATACTGAGTTTTTTTGTGTTGTACATTTTTATGATACCTAGGCAAGCGATGCCAATTTACATGTCAAATATGAGTACAATACCTGCTGCATGCCTAAAGCACTACCACAGATTTAAGCATATTGAGTGTAGCTAGTGAGAGGTTGAAGAAAACAGCATACGTTTCATCATAGATTTTGGAGAAATTTCGGACCTTTCTGTAGAAAGATATTGATGCAGTGTCTTCCGACAAGGGAGGAGTTTGGTTCAAGGCTTTTGGAGATCCAAGGGAATTCAATAACGCTTCAAGTAATGATAGATGAAGTACAACTAATGAGATGGAATCAATGCCAATTTGTATGTGAGTTGGAAGGTCTATGGGCTGTAGCCTGTGGTCTGTTTGCAGCACACAGGAAACACTGTGAGATAGACACAGTCCATGGTGAGATAGGCATGGGAAACATCCAGGGCTCCTTTCTGGTTGGATGTGAATGTGCTTTCTATTGGAGAATGTATCTTCTCAGACACATTGGTGACTCCTGATAACCTTGTGTATAAAGCCTAGGTGATAGGATAGACGCTATGTGGTAATCCAAATAAAAACTCTTGGGGCAGAAAAGCGTTTGCATGACCTTTGACTGCTGATTGAGGAAAAGAAACATCAGCAGTGAAAGGCTTTTGTCACATGACAGCCTTCTGACCCTTGTGCTGGATGGCAGTGAGATGGTGAGGCGTGCAAGGGGTCTGGGGGAAATGCTCTGTGTCATAGGCTGTTCTGGCCATATCTGATGCACTGTTCCTCTCTGAAAAACAAATTAAGCCTCTATGGAGTAAAAAGGAGGGAGCAGGATTTTTTTTTTTAACTCCTTTCAAGTCATGTAACGCAGCAGGCAGCCATCAGTGCATATAGATAAGCCTTCTTTTGAAAAACTTTGCTGCTTTCTGGTTTGGGTTTTCTTTTGTATTGAAACTTCTCCCTTCACCCTTGTCCCTCATGCCCTTGAGTCTCCAGTACAGTTTGATTTCTAGGTAATAATGAATCAAAGGTTTAGCATTCAACTAGCAGAGAAATAAAGGAGATGTTTAAGCCTGAAGAGTTTTGCAGATTTTTAACATGGTTCAAGAATTCAGTGATACAATTTTTGTATTTTAGAAGTGATCTGTAGGACCAGACATGTCCTCACGTTATTTTGAACCTGTTGCCTGGGCAGTAGAGGTGGATGGTTAAGCCTCATGCACAGAGCTAACTTGTGGCTCTTGACACTGTTACTATGCAGTGCACGCTCTCACTGATGAAATATGGAAACATTTTGATGGTACTTAGGAACAGGGCATAGCAATAAAATTTGCTTTCCACTGTGGTTTACTGCTGTCTCTTGAGCAGCATATGCTAGTGCTTTGCTTGTTTGCTTCATCATTGCCTGTGTTGTCGGGCAAACAGGTTGTCACAGGTAAATCTGCAGATGGTTTTCTTAGCTTTGATCCAATTTATCTAATTTGTAGGTTCCTTGTGACTTTCTGCTTCTCCCCTAACTGTGAGACATAGCAATATTAGAGCCATATGAAAACACCGTGCAGCTCATTTTCAACTAAATTGCCCCGAGCATGTAATTATAGCTATTAGTAAAGCTCCCTCTGTCTTACAGCAGTCTCCAAAAAACACCTTTCTCATGTAAGTTAGGTAAAAAGCCCACAAGGGTTAGTAGCCAGACAGTTAGACAAGTTAGTAGTTTAAGAAATCTTTTGATGTGAGAGAGTTTAATGTATGCAATAAAATAGTATCTTGGCTGGGCAAAAGATATATTTAATGATACTGTTGCTTGGAATTCACAACTGGAGAAAAATGAACTCTTTGTTTTACAGTTCTTATGGTTACCTCTTTGCAGTATATTCATCCATTTCAACAGTGGAGGAATTCATAAACATCACTGAAGAGCATTCAGGATGTTACAGATGTTCCAGAAGATACAGTCATTCCAGGGACATGGTTACTTCTCTGCTTCATGCTCTGGAATCCAAAGATTGTTTTTTGTTTGCTGTTTTGTTTGGTTTGGGGTGGTTTTTTTTGTGGTTTTCTTTTTAAATTTCAGGTTCAATTTAATTTCATTTAACTACCAGAAGCAGAGTAAAAAAAGAAGTAAATATACAAATCACTAGAGTTTAAATTCTGTAAGGAAACAAAGCTTTTAAAGAAAAAATTATCAATCTTTATGGCTGATTCCATACTGTGGTGGGATCATTTTCACTGTTGGCTTAGCTGACTGTCCACATGGCTGTGCCAGAGTTCAGCACTACTTCATCTGGCTTGGTCAAATCTCTCTCCTGATTTTACTTTTCTAATCATATTTGGTTATATGTGTTCTCAAGAAGATCATTGCATATCACAGTTTCTTTACCATATGCGTATTTCAGTAGGTATTTATGCAATCTACCAAGCAGTGTATCGTCCTATGCACTTGGCCTGGTATTTGTTTATGAATCTCATCTTTTGGACTCAAGCTTGTAATAGCAAATGTGCTGGTCTCTGGAGGCACAGAGGTTCATTTCCCCCAGGTCGTAGCAGAGGATTGGTCATTGTAGCACACTTCCTACTCTGGAATATCATATGGAGTATGAGCATGTTTCTGCTTTTGACAAATGAACATATTTCTACAATAATAACTTTTTTCATCTCCATCTCCATGGTTTGCCTTGGTTTCTTTTTCTCTCTTCTCCAAAGAGAAAAGTCACAGATTTTTATGGTTTTCTCCTGACCTTTCCAGCTCAACTCCTGAGAAACTCCACATTTTGATGTGCTTATTCAGCCACATCTCTAAACAGCCTTATGCCGCAGAAGAAATATATTGTCTAATTACATTTGTGTGCCATAGGCAATTGATGATATTTATTTGGGTGCATAATTGGCCAAAATACTTTTGCAAGCATCCTTTATCTCTTGTGCTACCCTTCACTGCAACAAGAAAAGAAATCTAAATGTCATCAGTAAGTGAATAAGTCATTAAACCAATAAAATCCCTTGCATTTATAAAATAGATAACTCAGGGAAGCATCTGCTTTTTGTAGGAAAGCATGCCTCGCCCAACTGGTTGTATCACACATGCAAGCCATGTACAGTTTTCTTGCCACAAAAAGTATGAATAAAGTCTTTTCAAACTATCTTTTTTTTCCCCCCTATAATGTTGGTTTCTGAGGCATCTGAATTCAACACAAAATTGAAGTACCTACGCTCAGGGAATAATTATATACTAGAATGCAGGGGTTATATAAAACTTTTTGAAATGTTAAAATAAGGGCCACATTTGGGGTGGAGTTAACTAAATTAACCCCACGAATGAATGATGGATAGCAGGAGAGTAATGAAGTACCCTAAACAAACTTTCACAGCATCTAGAATGCCAAGTAACATTTATCAATAACCACATCAGTTTCCTACCAAGTGCACTGTAAATCTTGCTTGTTGCAGCAAGTCCCCTTGTGAATCCTGCAGCTGGAAAGGCAGAGTTAATATGAAAATTTTGCAATTACTTAAGAATTCTGATTCTAGTAAAATTAGATATGATAAATCAAAGTCTGTTTCCATGCAGACTATGTAATTCCTTCATTTGCATAGGAAATACTGTATTTTTGTACTGCCAGGCCTCCTGTGAGTGATCAGAGCCACACACGACTCCTTAAGTGGATCTCTTTCATTTTTTAAAACATCTGCTTCTGGTACAAAGAAAAAGGAATTGATTCAGGGGAAAGATAAACATGGAACTAATTTTTGAGTCATTACTTTTAATCTTGCCAAGAACAGTCTTCACCTGCACTTTGACTGCTATTGTGGGGTGGCTTTGAGATTTCCATCACAGTTTCTAGTCACAGGGAAGAATATCTTCCTGCAGTTCAGAAGGAGGTGGAGTACTGTTTGTTTTGTAACTCTAAGAAGGGTTTCCACACTCAGGTATAGGGTGAGAAATGGCATAAATATAAGTGCAGAAACTAGACTTTTTTCACCGGTGGACATTCTTGACCTTGAATGAGAATTGGGCTTCTGCTGTCATCGTGAATAGTTTTGAGAGGGTATACACAACCTTTTCATCAGCGTACTTGACCACAGGCAGATGCTTCTTCAGTGTAAACCTTAGTGACCTCTCCAGGTCTCTGTCTTTTTGAATTCTGTTTACATTTGATCGTTTTGGTGTGTATTAATGTTCTCTGTGCCGAAATAATAGTAGGATGGAATAATTCAATAGCTGCAGTGTACTTACCTTACAAATTGTACTACCTTACAAATAGATGAGAACTGCACAAAGGGCTGTACAAAGTGTTGCACAAATAAGACAAAGGAGGTGGAACAAGAATGAATCCTCTGAATGCTTTTTTCTCTGGATAAACCTGTAAGTACTTCACTAAAATACTGGTAATTAATCTGCTGGTCAGACACATAGAATCTACTATAAGAGTAATTATCAAGAGATTCCTGGTCCAAAGTCATCATAGTTATTATTTTACATCTTCCTATCAGGAGTTAAGCTGTATGTGATTTATAAGACTTGAATAGAACTGAGCAGATGGAATCTTTAAAAAAATAGGAATTTAATAACAACATGAGTTAGTTTTTAATGTCACCACCTACTGTGCCAAGTCCTATGGCTTTGTTACATACATGTAAGCTGAGCAAAAAATCCTTTGCTTTAAATACAGTTATCCCAGGGTCATTTGTAGTCTGGCCAGAATCCACTTGTAGCAAAATATAACTAAAAGATTTGATTCAATAAAGAATTCTTTAAGTAGCAGATCATTTATATTGCTGCATTCCTCTTGGAAAGAGTTTCTTTTCTGAAATATAGGTTTCCGTGTATGGCAAAGTTTTCCTGTTCAGGGTAGTGATGTGACATACCACTAGTGGAAAAGATGCTGTTGTTTTTTTAATGTAATTTGCTGGTGTGAGCTCTATTAGAAGACCAAATCCTGCCGTGTTTGATTTGCTGCAAATGTAGTGACAGAGTTGTAACTGTATGATTTCTTACTTTACAGAAAAAGTGGGTTGCTATTACATATATAATTATGACTCTGTTTTGTGTTGTGACTCCATATCTCTAAAATAATGTCTTCAGAGAAGACATCAAGGTTTGTGCTTAATTTTGTCACCCAACAGAGGTGAGAGAGACCTTTCTATTGATGTATCAGTTTATATGTCTAGGAGAAAATGAAGAGGATGAGACCAAGGCAGGCAGGGAGTGAAGAGGGCAGAGCATTCATTGAGTCTAAACCCAAGTCATGTAGGTGCTGTGTATAACCACATTTGTTGGAGTCCAAGTTATTCTCAGCTTCTGCAGCAGATCATTACTTGCTGGATCTGTTGTTCTGTAATCATTTGGAGCCAAGGAAGCTGAAAGAAGTCTGCTTCATTTAGTGTCCACTTCTCACAGATTGGCAATGTGGATCATGAGTTTCTGTACCACTGATCAGCCAGGTCCAGCTGGTTCAGGAGAGCTTCTTCTATCAGGGAGCACTCTTCTCTTGGCTTTAAAAATGGCTTATAAAGCTGCAAATGCTGGACATAGATTTGTGGATTAGTAGCTTGAAATTGGAAATATGAATCTGGTATAAAATAAAAATACCACTGCTGAAAATCAAAATACATTGAAATAATTACACTAGTATAACAGCAGTATTAAAGTAGTTTATAGTAAGAATTTCTATTCCCCCAAAATCCATGGCACATTTGTAAAACAAACTTGTAAGCTTGTAACAGTAATAAATTAATGATTAAACATTTAACATCAGAAAATTTTCTGCTTTCATAGACACTATTTAAAAAAAATACCCATAATTAGGGCTACTGTACATACAGGTTTTCAATGTCTTTTTTAAATCCATAAATCTTATCTTGGTAGAATTGGATCATCTGGGATGTTTGCCCAGGCCACCTGGAAATCCTTGGTATACTCACTGAATTGTGCAGATGACCTATTCCTATACAGTAAATTAATCCTATTCTGATATGTTAGATTTCCTGTCCAGATGGGTAACCTGTATAACACATGTACAAGTTTGAGAAATTCTAGAAAATAATGTGATTTATGTTGAAAAAATACTGTAAAAGGGTTAGTGGATATAATTATCCCTTTTTGCTGAACTGGGAGATGACAATGTCTCTCAGTTCAAAGCTAGGGTTGTATAGGAGTTGTTTTTCTGCCTGCTCTCACTTCATTCTCATATTTTCTAAGATGCATTAAAGATCTGTTCAAACAACTGTGCAGATAAAAATGCAGAAGGGCTATTATACAAACTAAATGTGCTATATAACTGTATGGTGTATTACCATTATGCAAAGAAAGATACCATTAAATCTTTTGTTTTCAATACATTCACACAAAGGTGAAATGTTGGAAGTTTCTTAAGTCAACATAAAAAAATGAGAGCAAATATTTATTAAGCTAGCAAATTTTGGGAAGAATACCTATGTTTATTAATTATAAAGCACTTTTAATGTCCTTGAAAGTTGTTGGTTTGTTTTTTGTTGTTGTTTTGTTTTGTGTTTTTTTTTCCCTATCTCTTTATGACAGAAAGATAGAGAACACGGTTATCGCAGAAAAAGAAATCATTAGGCATTATCAGAGATGAGGAAGCACCCAAGGGACAACTTCACAAGTCCCTGCTCTGTCAGCCCTGCAATGAAGTGAAACCTTGTGGAAGTAAAGACACCCAAAAGGCACAGGCAAGGCATGTCCCAAACTTGAAAGTCTTTAAGTCTTCTGTAGGTGCAGTTTCATGCTAAAATACTTGAACATTACCTTAGATGTAAACTGTGATTTGATGCTGAACTTGCCAAAGCATATAAATTCTACATGAACTCAAATGCTTTTTTATTATAGCACAAAGATGCAAATATATACTATTAAGAAAACTGAGTTTCATTGCTCTGGCAAATGAAAGCAGGCAAGGACTGGTCACTAGTCTGAGCTTATGTTAGCTCTAACAGTGCACTGAGATCACTTTATATGATAAAAAATTAAAAGGTTGCTTACAGAAGATGTCACATATTTGATTTGGCTAATTTCTTTATCTCTTAATGAATTCTCACTAATATTTAAGAAGTTTCAGACTAGATCAAATAGTTGTGTTTTTTTTGTTAAGAGTTCACATAAAACCCCTGAAACTATTTTCTGCTCAGAAAACCTACTAATACTGCATCTATTTAAATAAATTAAAGGCTAGTGCATTGATACCATCTAACATATGAAAAAGATTTGTTGAAAAATGGCTAGGTTCTGGCAAATGGGCAATGTGAATGTGGTAACGACTTGGAGAAGTGATGGTTCAGTGACTGCCAGTGGGTCAGACTGTGATGCAAGTGTTAGTTTGATAGATCGTGAGGGTGCAAGGGCTGTACACTCACTGCATGAAACAAACAGTTTCGTGCAGTTTCTTTCCATATGGACAGTGATCCTATAGTGAGGCTTTGCTTAGGTGCCTACGTGTGCAGTTCTTGAAGTAGTTTACAAAAAAGTGAGACAGATTCAGTCTTACTGAACTGGTGGGCAGTGATCCCACAGCCAGAAGGACAACTGAGATACGTCCAGCTGGAAGGAAAAGCGAGTATCACAAGTGAGAGGGAAAGTAGTCAATGTAATGCAAAGATGTTACAGATATTTAGTTATGACTGAGCAATTATAGAAGTTTTACACTGGATGTCACACTGAATCCAGCAGTTGGCCTCAAACAGCAGTAACTAGCCAGCTTCCCACTGAAACTAACAGTTGTGACATTACCCAGGGAGCTACAGAGGCTGTTCTGCACCTGGCACCCCACGTGCGCCGGGGGAACGAAAAGCCTCGTGGTGTTGGATGCTCACCTCATTGTGCATTGGTGCATTAGCCATCTCTGTATAGACTTTATCTCCGCAGGCAGATGGTGATTCAGTGGTCTCAGAGAATTCACTCATTACTTGGTGTTGATACTTAGTTTCCTGAAAAAATGAGCATTTAAGTTTATTTTCAAAAAGAACTACATGCAAGTTTTTGCTACCTGCTTGGTATATAGTGGGCTCTTTGATGTTATGATGAATATATTCTGTATAGGTTTGGGATTTTGGAAAGGTTTAATAATACATTTAATTATATTTTGCAATGTTTTCTGTTCCTGGATCCTGTGTTGACTAGTGTACCCAAAATGTCATTGGAATAAAAACTACGGCTCAGCAAGTGGATCAGAAGTAAAGTTCAGTCCAGACATAGATATCTGTAACTTTGGGTTCCTCTTCTGTTCCAGAACTTCGGCAAAAAGATCCGCTTTTGCAGCTTCCTTCACAATTATAGCCTGGCATACAGATGGAGCGAAGTGATTTAACTTTGTGTTGTAATGCTGTTAGTAACTATTTACATTCCTGTGCTCAAAGCCTTTTAAAGGTTAAGAAAGATTGCACATGTACTTGCACAGAGGAGTTGGTGTTTGCTCAGAGGGCTGAACTGCCAAAGGGCATCCTGTGCAGTAAAATTGAACAAATGGATATGACAAGGGCTGGCATACTTCTACTGGTGATTTGTATAGTTAGATTTATCATTTTGTTGTTCCACTGTAGTTGGAGAATATAAGAAGAGGGAAAAGTTGCTATTCGTTGGGCTGAATATATAATATGGATAGTGCCTGGATGGCTTTCATTAGACATTCTTAATGTTTGTGCAGGGAGGCAAGTACATAGACCACCAGGAAAAGTTGAATGAAGTCAAATAAAAAAAGGTGGAGTGAATTTTTACCTGGAGGTTTCTTCTAGCAATGTTTTGTTCGTATGTAACCATGTTTGGTCACAAGAAGTAGCAGTGAACTTGACCATTTACCGTGAATTTTTAAAAACATTTGCCTTTCATCCACGTGGTGTCTGCATGTCTGCTGAAAGTTTGGACAGCTTTTCTTCTTACGTAATTTTTTCTAGGCAGGTACTTGGTGTCTACAAGAACCTGTGGGTTCAAACCTTCTAATTCAAGTGTATCCTCTGTGCTGGTAACTTCAGAGCTGGCCTAGCCAGTTTTCCTTTCAACAGATTTTGTATTTTCAGGCTTAAGATAGGCAGCCTAAATCGTTGGTTTCTAGATAACTGTCATTTTAAAAATAAAACTAAGTATTTGAAATTCATATGAAGTTAGAATAGAAACAACTTCTCTCCAAACTATGATTTGTACAAAACTTATGTATAAAATTAAAGCAAGCGCATGTTTGCTTGTTTGAACTTGCTGACATGTTTTCTGCATGGTGCCTGATATGTGCCCAAGGGAGAATATTTTCAGTGCTCCACTGTTTCTCGTGTTCTTACACCCTTCTGTGTTGTGGTGTATCATGAGTGCAGGGGACTGAACTCGAAATGGAAGTTGAAAGGAGCTGTACTATCTTGGATTTCTTCCTTCAAGTTTTCTCTACAATGGGCGGGTTGTTAAATCTGTTCAGTGTTGCAGAAAAGTGGGAACACATCCCTGCACGTCAGCTGGGTAGCTGTTTAGTCATACCTGTGCCTTGCTCTGCAGAAACACCTTCTGTACAGCCTCAGGTATGCGGTGCTACAGCCAAATGGTAGGAAAAAATCACCTGGTAGACATTGTAAGTTTAATTTTTGCTAGAAACAGTGGGATGATATTGATGTCCAGTGGCTCAGCACGTGTGACAGCAGTGTTATATTTTATGTGTGTGTACCTCAGGTCTCTTATCTACAGTAACATCTCATTGCTGTACAAAAGTGACTGGAACATTGCAGCCTAGCAGCTGAATTTTGTGAATTAGCACGAGCTTTGAAAGTATGCAGCTGTTAATGCCACCCTTTTTATTGACAAGTTCTGCTTTTGAATGTCATTTACTGGAAATCCTGGCCACTGTGAGAGGGCACATCTGTGCCCATAAAACCCACTGTGGAGATTATACACCTGCATGCTGGGTTCGCTTATATCATGTATTGTAGATGCTTTGCTAACATTTTCATAAAAGTTTTGAGTTTCTAAGGTACGTGTACTCACTGCAGCACCCTGCTGTGACTCCCTTCTCAGAGTGGATTGGTGCTCTGTGTGGAAAATTCGTGTATGCAATGAGTCTACCTATAGGTATGCTTACAGATGGTGTTCACTATTAGCTATCATATTATCATCTGCCTAAGATGCCAGTCAGCGGGAGAATATGAACTTGCTGGAACTGGAAAATACAGTATGGGTGAGGGGCAGGTGTGGTGCCTGGGATTCAGATGGAATTTTTGGCACATCCTGTATGATCCTCTGAACAAGCATCAGGATGATAACGTTAGATCTTGGAATACAATAGTGTCTCATGATGGAAGTGTGGGAGGTGGTGGGACTGGGAAGGGCTGTGAACAGGGTGAAGGCAGGGCTGTTTTTCGAAGGGATCCTCTGGACAAGAGGAGCCGTTGGTGGGAGAGGACAGAGTTGGCTGTGCCGCAGGGGCAGCAGAAGCTGTGGAAACAGCTTTGGCAGCACCAAGCTCTTGTGGTTTTGCTCTCCCAGCAGCCTTCAGAAACACTCTGTGGCAAAGGCTTCATTTTCTTTCCTGGTTTTCAGCCTATCCTGGCAATGTGTGCGGCTTGAATAGCCAAATGCATTTCATCAGGAATCACGCACAGAAGAAAATGAGTCCTTTATTTCTGTGTTCAGTTACCATGTCTGCAATGGACTGGCGAGGTGTTGGAGCAGGGCCAGCTCTCTTGGCCAGAACAAACAGCATTTCTGGGCCTGTGGAGCTAACCTGGCACTGTATATTTAGTTAAAGGTTTAGCACTGGAAATGCATGAACAATTATGACTTCATTTCCCAACTGGAGTGCATTTTGTGATTACAGAAGAGGACACACCAAATGGGATTTAGTGTATTTGGGGCTGAAATATGGTCTTACACAGTGAAGCCTGCTGCTTACAGAAGAGCTGACTGAAGACCAGACAAAGCAAAGTTTTCACCATAATTGTACCTTCTTCTAGAATGAGGTTTATCTATGTTTAAAAAAAAAAACCCTATGTTTGTAGTACAAATAATTCAAGCACCCTTTGAAATTATATAGGTTATTGTCTCTATTGTAAAGCAAGACAAAATGTTGCTGTAGAGAACATTTTATCTACTTTCATTTGAATTTTTATGTTATTTTTTCTTTTTTTTTTTCCTCTTAGCTTTTTCTATGTAGAGATTTGCTTGTACCTTCTGAAAGTTGGAAACTACGACATGAAGTTATTATATTTTGAGATAAAATGCATTTATCAGAATTAATGATTTTATATATTTATTTACCTTTTTTTTGTGGAAAAGAAAAAGGTGAAAATCTTCCTGGTAACACTGAAGGATTTTTTTTTTTTATTTTATTTTTTTTTTAGTTCAGCCATTTATGTGCAAATCTTTCACTGTTCTTCCTTGATTTTTATATTCCCTGGAAACTGCTGAGGTGAGTGGGCATTACTGCTGCAGGTGACATTAGCCACAGTAGTGTGAGCAGATGTGACTCTCTCAGAAATTGTTCGGAAATCGTTGTTATCCCTTGGCTCTTGCCACATTTTTTCCCTCAGGAAAAAAATGCATTGAAGACAACTCTACTTGAGACTGCTGCAAGTAGAAAGTGAGGTGGTGTGCATTTTGTTTCCAAGCAGTTTATTATCAGGCAATGCAAAATCCTAAGGTCTTAATTTAAAAAAAATTCTTTTGATACGGAGAAGCGCTCTGTAGATGGCAGCATTGATGAGGCCTTCCTTGCTTTCCCCCTCAAATGAGAAGCGGCAAAAGAGTGGTTAACTGAAGGCATTTTCTTAGTGGTTTTTTAATACAAATATAGAAGTAGCACTTGGCATTTTGCTTACATAATAAATTGAAGTTGCTTCACAGTCCAGTGATTTAAGGTTCGTTTCAAAGCTATAGCTAGTGTAGGTAGAAGTTTTTTGATAATTTACAACTTCCACTTTTAGTGGGACCCTTTTTTCCAAACTGCATGTGATATTTTTGATTTGTGGGACTGGAAGCAGGCATTAACTAGATCAGTTACTGGTCCTCCTATTTGGTTAGATATATTACAAAAGATTTTCTGGCTCTACGTACTGTACGATCAAAGGTATCATTATTGCTCTGCGTACTCCTGCTGAACTCTTTTAAACCTACTGTTTTCAGGCATTCACATATCCTATTTTTTGGTGAGGAATAGTGAAAGTCATTGTAAAACCTAGACCTTCAAGATGCTACTGTTCTACCTTGAATAAGGCATTTTTCCTGCTAAGGACCAATAAGCTTTATTATGAAAAGAGAGAATACTTATTTAGTAACGTAGCATGCTAACTCAGAAGCCACAGGTCATGTACACTGAAATGATAGGCCCTTGGAGTAATATTAATTTCCTCGCTCCTTATTTGTCTGCACTGAACAGTTATACTCACTCTAAGGTATCACAGTTGAGAATGCAAATGAAATAACACTTAATGGAGTTGGAGGTTGGGAAGTGGTTGGAGTTTTATGATTGAAAAATTGTCACTTGGCTGTAAAATCTTATACGTCTGTAATTAGTTTGAATGTTTTCCTCAGTCATTTCTTATTTTCAGTGCATGAATTGAGTAATACTCAGAAGTGTGGACTGTATGCAGAGCCTTAACCACAGCTGGAAGTTAAGTATTGTGTCAGTTTTCCAGGTCTGCAGTCTGGACTTTTGAACACAACTGCGTGATGCTCAGTACATTGCTTTTGCCACTAGAAAAACAAAGATACTTCTTACCTTGTGGGGTGTTGAGAATTAATTTATTTGTATCAGTAAATTGCTTTTAAACCCTAGATAGAAGAGTCAGAAGACTGTCAGAAAACTGAAAATTATTAATTGTTGTTGCAATATAAGCTTTAATAGTTTAATCACTGATGCAAATCCTTTGAGGGTGAGACTCCCTGAGAATAAAGTAGGAATGTTCTTGCCTTGCTAGCATGTTAACATGCTAAACACTCTGCTTATACCTTAATTTACAAGTGAGGCAGCTTAGATATTAGCTTCAAGTAAGCATAAACTTGTTTTGATGACTTTTCAATCAATGAGACAAAATATAGATCTGAAAGTAAAATCAGCATAGTAGCAGCTGCTCTGTCACAACACCACAGAACGGACTGAGTAGTGGTAATGTAGTGGTAATGTACAGAGATTGAAAATAAAAAGCCTCTTCAGATATGTAGAAATCACTACTACAAAAGGCGTTAATGAAGTTGTATTAATAATAAAACAGGACTTAGGATTCCATTCCAGTACTGCTTTGATGCCTACATGGACTTTCTGACAGTAATTTTAAGGAAAGATTTAACTTACAGTGACTTTTTTTTTGCCAAATTAGATCTAACGTAATTTGGTAAGGCGTAATATCTTCCAGTTCAGAGCAGATATTGGATGGAGCCTTCATTCGCTGTTCCATTTCTATCAACTGCAATGAAGTCATATTATAGACTCTACTAAGTTTCTGCTGTTAGTTTCTGCATTATGCAAACTACTAAAAAGCCCTATGAATTAGGGAAGAAGCTTTTATGTACAGTTGAAGTGACACAAATGCACAACCCAGAAATGAATGAACTTCAGTTGCCTATTGTCATGTTAACTTTTTAATTTTTACACGCTGAAATCTGCAATTGCAATTATTCATTATAATTAGCCCTATTTTTTGTTAGCCTCTTGTGTTCGGTTTAGTTTGCATAAGCCTCCCTGGCTTGGAGAGCAAAGGTTTTTTAGGTGATTGGATGTACGTTGGCACAGAACATTTGCACTCCTGGCCTTTTCCTCTGAGACTGCATGTTACCCTGAGTAAGTTTTGGAGCATAAGTTGGGAGCTGGATTTGTCAGCTTAAAAATGAGATAGCATCGTGCATTCTGCATACTGAAATCCTCTTGGTACAGATACAGAAGAATCATTAACGGGCCATATTTTCTCATTCAGCTGTGTGTATTCTCCTGAAGTCTCACCCACAAGGCCTTTTCCAAAAATTCTGAGATAAATAGTACCTCTGGGGTTATTTAGTTTTGGACCTTGTGTCTCCTAGCAAGAAGTGTTCAGCCTGAGGGATTGGGTGCTTGGAATTGCATTGAGACCTTCAAATTTTTCTGACAGAAAGTTCTGGTTTAACTGGTCATCAGCAATCTCAGAATGATTGTAGAGAGCACGGACCCTGCTAAAGCATGTGATGCTCCCTCTACGTACCTTGCACAATTTTAAGGCAAACGAAGAACTGTTTAATATTAGCAGAGCTAATTACATGCACAGATTAGGATGAATTTCCAGAAACAGCAATTGATTTCTGCATGTTTAGTTATTTAGGCACTAACACCTTTCTGCCATTGTTTCCTCAGTGCTGTATCAGCATTGTGCACAAAAAGCAAAAGCTTTTCACCGAGGTGATGCTTGCCCGCTGGGATACAAAGGACGTGTGGTGGCTGTGAATCACCTGTGTTTTATGGGACAGTCTGGCTTTCACAGTTTGCCTCTCCTGAGATGGTCTTGCGTTATTTCTTTTTTTCATATTTCCTTTCTAATCTTTCTACTCTGACCATGTCTTACATCATATGCTTCCCTGTTACTTTAGATATTTTCCCATCACAGTGATTTAATGGGCTGCAGTAGAGATCAGGACCAAGGGGCATTACTCTAAGTGACAGAGCATTAGAATTTAGAACTGGATTTTTAGCTCAATGCTATCTTTTAAGTCACTGCTTCATCTTGAAATACAGTTTAAAATAGCTATCAAATAGGGAACAAGACAATTAATGTAGATATTTAGGGTCCCTGTGGAATGATGGAGATGGAGGATAAAGGAAATTGGGGCTCTCTGTTGGCATGTCACACAGTGTGGCACATTTCCCTTGGGTAAGTGTGACAGTGAAGGGCTGCTGATGCCCCAGTGAAGGACCAGGCTGTCACAGAGCATGTGAATACTGTGACAGAACCAAAGGTTTTTATCCATCCGTTTGTTGCTGTCTCTGAAATAAATTGGAAAATTATGGACTTTTACACTTGGTAGGGAAATATGTATAAGACAAAACCTAAATTTTCATCTGTGACTCATATCACTCTTCTGTCACAGCACAGAGGAAGACTTTTATGCCAGAAAGAACTAAGCACTGCTATTTCTGAGACTACACATCTTTTCTCAAAATGATGCATGAAAATATTATATCTTGATAATAGACTCTACTTAAATGTGAAATGTGTCCTTGGAGCTCATTTTTATAGTGCTGTACTCCTTCTGTGCAAGAAATCCTTTTGTAAAATAACTCAGGCTTCCATTAGTGCTCCTGGACCTTCTCTTCTGGAACAACTTTTTTATATATAGTAAGCACTACTACTGTGGGATGAAAACACTTTTAAGTACATGCCTTAACACACTGACTCCTGAGTATAGAAGCTGCTTTGGGTTTAAGTTGTTTTACATCCTGCTTAATAGGTTTCCTGAGCACTACCTATTGGCATCCGTGTGGAAGAAAACCTGGAATACTCTTCTATTTGAACATAGGATGGTAGGCATTGCAGTGTTTGTACCACAGCACGGTAACTGGAAGGATTTTCTATGGTTTTATGTGATAGGCTCAGTCTTTCATGTGTCCTTTAAAATCTTAAAGGATTTGTTCTATCTGATAGCAAGGAAGGGATAATTTAATGTGATCTAACTGGACAGCAGTAATGAGTAGAAGATATGCAATAAGAGGCTTCTGAAATTCATCTGATTTCAAAGGTCTCTCATTTGTCTTTGCTTATTTTGGCTACATCCTTGATGCCCACACTCAAGACAAAGATTCTCTCATCAGAACTTATCTTTAATTAGTTTGTCAAACTGATCAGGTTCTCACTACTTGTAGTAATGCAAAGTGGGCCAAGGTTTGCATGACTTGACGAATTCAAGCATTAATTGTATCTTCATTAAAAGAATTAAAATGTTATGGGTATTGCTCTGTAAGAAATGGACGGGTGAGTTGATACGTGTCCTACATTGCAGACTGCATGGAGTAATTTGGAAAGAACAGAGGCCCTCCAGGCACTGAAGGAGCTGAGGTCCTGAGCTTGTTCCTGTTCTGGGCTCCCCGAGTACCACAGAGATGATTTAGCCAGCCCGTGTAGTTCTGTGAGCTTGCAATGGCATATTTGAATAAAGTAACATGAATGAAATAGCAAGACAATGGGTGGACTATCTCTTGCTGGTGACTCCAGACCATTCTCCAATGAACAATTACTATAGACCTTTCTTCTGGGATTTGAGAGCTAGATAACTGTACACTTCTTGATGTCAGTATTAGCCTTTCACATCAGTGAGCCCTGAAAAGACTTCTGCTACAAAGCTGAGACTGCTGAATCGCTTCCAGTTAGAGCTGATATGACGTTAATTAGCCTGATGCTGCTTGGTAAGCTGTTTAGCACTTTTGTCTCACCTATAATATGTGCCAGGGAACTGTGACTTTTTACTTTGAGTGAGCCAATGAGTTTCTGGAAGTAGTAAAACTGCCTTGAGATTTAGTTTGATTACATCAGCACCGATTTAGACAGGCAGAATTTCTCCTCATTGGGTATTTTACTTGTGAAGCCCTGTGATCCATAGCAAAATGGTCTGTTGTTTATAATCTAAGTGAGAATTCTCTGTAAAATTGTCACAGAACACTAATGTGTTTACCTGCATGTTCAGTCTAGAAAAATGAATATGTAACTCTGTGTGCAAAGCAGCAGAATTAATGCTGTTTTCATTCCACATTTCCAGTGCTTTTAGCCTTGACAGTTCAATATAGCTTTAATTGTTCTATGTGCATTTTTTTGCATATATTCATTCTTTTATAGAGGTGGCAGATATCTTGGAGCACATAAGATGTTGTTACCTACAGAAAAAATGTGAAGTGCCTTAAATATTAATAGCACAAGAGAAGCTTAAACACTTAAACTGGTTGAAATCTTTACATGGTGCGGGGTTTTAAGGCAAATAAATTACTAAGTGCTTGGATGGCTGTTCTGTCAACTTTAAAGTGCTATTGTTTGGCCTGAGCAAAATCATAAGATTACTCCAAACAGGGAACACCTGCTCATTCACCTATGATCACCTAGAAGGAATCCAGGAACAGAATGTGTATATCACATCATTTGAAACCACTGTCTGAAACTAGATGGATATGCTGATACACATTCACTAAATGAAGAAAGGAAACTAACTTGAATTCCAGATGTCTGCTAAAAAAATGAAAGTTCCCCCATCCTCATCTATAAAATAATAAATGTCTATTTTTATATTCTCTGTGCGTAATGACCAATAGCTATTCCATACCTTTAAAATGCAAGATGTGTTTTTAGGCTCCTATATAGGTAGTGTTAATAATGCAGCTTCAATAGTTCCCTTGTTTGATTTGTCTTCCTGGGAAAGTGTTTGACAGTACTGTCTTCTCAACCTTCTGAAATGGTGCTGGGGTTTTGCTCAGAAGTTCAGACAAACTTACTTGTAGAGCAGAAACCTCATATGACCTATCAGCCCTGGAATGGCATTTTCACATGTATTTTTAAAAAGCTGTGTGTGTCTGAGGGACTGTGGTTTAAATATTGGAAAGCTTTTTCTGGTCATCAGCTAAATCAGTACTATTGTATTTTTAATAGATGTATAAAAATCAAGGAGTAGCTGTTGATTTGTTAATATCAGTTTGTATATTTTCATGGAATTTGAAAAACTTTTTGTTAGCATGTTAATGGAAGAGGCTCAGTAACTAAGTGTGGAAGCAGTGTCCTCAGTGAGCACCGAGTACAGTGAATGTGGTGGTTTCTATTTAATTAACTTTAAAATGTTCGAGCCTTGAGGGAGCTATGTGAGATCTAATAAAAATACATGCTTGGTAGATTAATAGAGCTCATGAATTTTGAATGAAAAAACCTTGGTCCTAGGGTGTTGGTTTTTTTTTTTCTAAAAAAGCTTTATTAAATACCCAGGAATTGTTTTGCAGCACTGACAAAGTAATTTTGTCAATTTATCCTCAGAAGGTATTTTTGTTTGGATTGATGTGTCTCTTAGTTTAGGCCTGTCACACACCTTGTGGTGTGGCAACAGCTAAATGTGCTGCAGGCCTGGTATACCCATGTTAAGGATGGGCTCTCAAACGGACCTTTATTAAAGGGGAAGCCTGTGTAATAGGGGGCTGCCGACTTCTGCTTTTGTCAGGTTTGATGGTGACTGCTGTAAAGAGCCATCCCACGTGGAGCACGGAATGGTTAAAAAACGTGGCTCTTCAGGGAACTACCTTTTTCAGGCAGTCTTTGTTGTTGACTGGGCAATTTTCTAACTGGCATGGCAGCTTTTAGTAGTAGAGTATAATATCAAGTCACATCAGACTCTTCTGCTCAGCCAAAGTTGGGGAAGACTCCAGCATGGCAGGTGTTGCACAGATTTTATCAGGGTCTCAGTAAAAATAAGCTGGCATTTGCTGGTAGGGAGAGACAAGCAATAAGTAAGTATAGTGAATGCCCAGAAATATTCTTATCAAATGTAAACGAAGAGAACAGTATTTGTTAACTGAAGACGCTGAGTGACAAGGAAGGAAATCTGTTTTAATCGCCCGTTTTCACCCAGGCACAGTTCTGTGCGTTTCCTGCTGTTCTGCATCAAACATCCGAGTGGAGCCTGAAGACTGCAGCTGATGTGTCCTGTCTAAACCTCACTCACGTAGTGCTGTCAAAGCACTCATCTCTTCATCAGCTGCAATCATAAGAAGATTGGTGGCTGAGAGCGGGGCATGTCTTAGTGCAACAAGGGCACAGCAGAAAGGAGGAAAATGTGAGATGAGCATAAAAGGCTCATTCTGATAATATATCTAAGAAATCATGTCTGGTCTTCATCTGTGGTTTTCAGGTGTCTCATCAGAGCATTGGGGTGTTGGGGTTTTTTGGCAAGAACTTGTTAATGGTCTACAAGTTGACTAAAAGGGATTTTCTTTTTTAATGGGTTTTTTTTTAGTTTGGTTTGTTTTTGTTTTTTTTTTTTTCATTTTAGGCTTGAATGAGTTTGGATACAATTTCCCTCTCAGTCTCATTATTCTTATTTTATATATTAAGGAGTTTCAAAGTCAGTGTCTGATTGTTGTATACTGGATGCTTGCCATAACAACTTCTCCAAGACTTTTTTCATTCCAGTAACACTTTCAGATACCTTTTATTACAGTCTGCAGCCAACTTTTTTTTTTTTTTTTTCCTTTTTTGAATGAAGAAATTGCTATCAATCTTTCTGGAAACAATTAAAAGTGTAATTAGCAGAATCTGGCTTGCAGGCTGCTGTACAAGAACTGTGCAGTACTCTGCACCAAAATGACTTGTTAAGATTAGGATTTTGGGCATATTTTCTTTATTGGGAAAAAAAAAAAAAGTGCTGGTTTTCCTTTTGGGGAATTTCAGCTGTGAGTAGCAGTAGCTGAGGATGGGAAACCCAAACAGCACAATAATGGGTTTATGTTCTTGGTGCACTGCATAATATAAGAACAGGGAGAACCCTCAGGTCAGGTTTAGATGAATCATTCACAACTCCTGAAATCATGAAAGATTAAACTCTTCAAGTACTGTTTAAAGGCTTTATTAATAGACAAAAGTGCTGAAAAGATAGGAGGAAGAGAAACACTAGACTGAAATTCAAGACATTTTCTGAAGAAGTGGGAGACTTCCTGCTCCTAGTTAGGTACTAGCTCAGAAATTAATACCTGCTTGGGCAAAATAGAGAAGTTATTTGTGTTTCCGAGGAAACTGTCTTAAAGGTAATAAAGCAGTAGCAAAAGTAGTATGGCAGGTATAGGCAGAGACTACAAAAAACCACGTAAAGAAGGGAAGTGACATGATGGCAGTTTCTTCCCACTTTCTGTCCTTCAAGGATTGCACAGAAAATGGCCAAGTCAGTCTCCGTGCCGACGGTGTGGAAATGCTGTGAGCCTGGAGAGTGGACAGTGCTTTGTTTCTACAGATTTCCTGGAGCAATTAGGAAAGCTTCAGAAATACTCATACAAACCATTTATGCACTATCTACATAAATATTTTTCAATTAAAATTTTAGTTAATATTAACTATATGAAAATGTAAAAATGGAATGTGTGGCAATTATGAACATAGAGCACTTATGTTTAAATTGTCTATTGTTTCAGTTGAGGTGCTCTAGAATTTTGAGATTAGTTTTTCAACCCAAATTTGAATTGGGATTTTTCTTCCCCTCAAGTTTTTGATGGGATGGGAAAAGGATTTCCCACTTATCTATGTTTTCAGACTATTTTATTAATCTAGGACCGGCTAATTTCTGGGCGTGTCTGCACAGTGCAATGCCATACCATAAAGAGAGACCCTAACTAGTGTGAGTGTCAGATCTCTAAAACTACTTCAAAAACTTTCCTCCTCCTCCTTGATAAGGTGTTCCAGGCAGGGACTCTACTATGTTTATTCCTCCTGCCTTTCGTAGCTGGCTTTGGTTTACTCTTACAATTGTTGTAGTAATTACAGTTGAGAAGGTAGAGAATATTTTTAGTCTTCTATCGTTAGGAATCAAACACAGGGTTTTCAAGACGTGTTTATTCTCTTAGTGGCTACTTATAATTTACATCTATTTTGCAGAAAATAGATAAGAAGTTTAACCAGAAGCTTTCACGGTGTAAAGCTGTAGTCAGCCAGTACAATCAGGAAATTACGAACAGAGAATAAAAAGCACTTCGTGTAAATAATGCATTTTATGCTTGAGGGTGCAGAATAATTAAATAAGGGCATGAAGTCTGATAACTGAAAAATGCTTTCACTGTCTGAATCTATCAAAGGTCCAATTATATATAACTAGCACCTGAAGCGAAACAGAGCAATGAAAGTTTTCTGCCATTTGACAGTCCAAAAATCCTGTGCTGTATTCACCTAAATAGGGGATTGTTTTTATATGGTGAAATAGTTCACATAGGAGGTAGGACCCTAGTCATGAGGATGTATATAAAGTACATAGAAGGTTGTAAGTGACAATCCTTCTTAGTTTTTCTTACGACCAGTGCATGTATTTGGTACAATCAGTTGCTTCTCGATAAGAGATCACTTGGTAGACTTTGCTTCCAAGTGATTAATCTGCATTTCATTGCTGCACTTCCAGTTTGGGCATTTAAGCATTCCAGAAGTGAAAATAAAAGTACAACACTTTGTTTTTTAGGTTAAGGAGAAAGTAGTTTGCACTAAACCTTCTACTTGAGTTGATGCCTCTGCAGATTTTTTTCCTTTTTACTTAGCTTGCCATTGTAGGCAGGCTGAATAAGTGGGCTGTGTTTCTTTGTTCCCCTCCAGAACATCTTTTTCTCTCACCTAGTCAGCACCCTGTGTATCAGTAATCATCAGTAACAGCTGGTTAACAGTATATTTACCATTATACGTATGAACTTTTGTGGAAATGGACTATGTCAGCAGTGTGTTTTGGTGCTGGGAAAATCCACAGCAGCTGAACCATTCCCTGAGGTGCTCCTGCACCTTGTGAACTGTGGCATGTTGACAGCAAGAAGATAGATGCTTTTCTTTAGCTTTTATCCACAGAAACATGTATTTGAGATGAGTATATGCTGTGGCTAGCCCTACATTTTGAGTAATTGCACAGAAAGCTGATAAAAATGCATTTTCTATATAAATCAATCACAGTATAATAAAAAGAATTAGGTATGAGTACAATTGTAGTGTTTTAGGGGCACTCTTCTATCTGAAACTTGGGATATGAAGACTTAATGGGCAATGGCAGAAGTATTCAGTAATTCTTGCTCTGATTTTGAAAAATAATCAGGTGAACTAATCTGTATAATGATACTGAAGTACTTACCAACAGCTATTCACAAGCTACGTAAGTTACTAAAAAGACATTTAAAAATTGGTAGCTCCACATATCTGACACCCAAGAAGTGGAGGAGGAGTTCTCTGTAGTGTTAAAGCTGAGGGATTTTTATTTATTTATTTTAGTAAACTGTGGAGCAATAAATATGTACCAGAGAGTGCAAAGAGAATGACCTGGGCATTTCTTGCCTCAGATTTACGTCAATTCCAGGTAAAATAGGAGAACAGCCGATATGTGAATTGATTAATAGAAAATATGGAAAATAATATAATTAGTGTCACCTAAAGTGAAGAATAAGCTATTTTCAATTTGCAATGAGATTAAAAGTAATAGTATTGATTTCTGCAAGACCTTTAATTTGGTTATGCTTGATGAGTTTTTGAGAACACAGTGTCCAGCAGTCATACATTCAGTTGACTAACAACATTGATATTCTACAGAGGTCCATGACAAAATATAATTCCAAATGGAAATCTGTGTACCATAGATGTACTTCTAGCAGGCCTGGGATTAAATATTAAGATGGACATCTAGAACAAATTTATGGGCACATGTTCAGAATGGTGACTCTTTGACACTTAAGGCAATTTACATTTGCTCATTATCAACCAGAGTCAAAGTCACAGAGTGGCAGGGGTTGGAAGGGACCTCTGAAGATCATCTAGTCCAACCCCCCTGCTAGAGCAGGATTCTGGCGTAGATCACACAGCAACACATCCAGACTGGTTTTAAATGTCTCCAGAGACTCCACAACTCTCTGGGCAGCCTTTTCCAGTGCTCTGTCACCCTCACAGTAAAGAAACTCCAATGTTATGGGTGAAAGAGCAGACACAATCTTTTTACTGGTGAGGGAGTTGTGAGTAGGAATAGTGAAGCTGTTCCTGGCCAAGGATAACTGCTAGAAGAACTGACAGTCTAATTCTGGTGATAGTAATGAGGAGCTCTGCTGGGGCGAAAAAGGCAACCAGCCAATGCCTTTCTCTCTCAGAAGAACCATGACGAGACTTACAAAAATTGAAAACATTGCTTCAGCAAGAAATTAAAAGACATTATTTTATTTGCCAAAATAAAGTGAGCTGGTGTCTTGACCACAGTGCGTAATTAAATGGACAGCAGAGCCTTCTCTTCAGTTGAGTAACAAATTTTAAATTTACAGAAGACAGGCAAGTTTTTAGCTCAGAGTGATTAATTGTTTCAGGATTTTACTAATGTGATGGATAGATTGAGATGGATACTCCTTCACTGAAAATGTGAGAATCTCAGTTTGTCTCCTTTCAAAGCGTGTAATGTAGTCCCAGTAGGAATAAATTCAAGGAAGGACTATGTCCAGAGAAAGCCTGCTAGGTACCAGTGGCCTTTTCTGGGCTGCAGACAGGCATGTCCTTTACGAAACAAAAATAGCACGTTCTTTGGTCCAATCTTAGGCTAGAAGGACCCCTTCTTAATATCCGTGTTATACAATAGATTTGTAGTCAAATTACTTTTTATGTACAGTGTTGTCAAATTTTTTGATATCATGCCTAGGGCAGTGCTTTTCCTCTTGACTGTAATGATAGGATAGCATTTGCATTCCCTTTTTTTGTTTGGGTTTTTTTTTGTAGTGTAGCTTCTTTTCATTTAAGCTAATATTTAGAATCTTCTGAAGTGCTGTCAGTTTACTATCATTAAACAAAGACTTTAGAGAAGTGGAAGTTGTTAGAGAACTTTTGTTTTGCTTCTTTGTGTCTGTAGGGTGTTGTAAGTTTTTCAAATGACTTCATCTTGGATTTATTTGTATACTGTCTGTATATGGAGGCTATGGCTCCATGGTAAGTTGTTTTTGATAGCAATACAACATGAAGCACGCCTGTTTCCTCACCTTCCCCCAGACATCTGTTGTGCCAGCACAATGTTTGTATGGCTGTGCTGTGAACCAGATCAAGGAACTGATCTAGCTTTTAAAACAACCTTGTAAAGACTGTATGATATTTGGCCTCTTTCCAAAATGTGAATTAATTTCAAAAGGCAATAACTGTGGAAAAATATGCCCATGTAGGTATTTCCTGTGTATGGCATGAAATTGATCAATATGAAAGCACAAGTTCTCCTCTTCCAGAAGCATTTCAGAGCCCTGCCTTAACTTGCTGGGAGAATTGGTTAATGTTGGATGAGGATGCAACTGCCAATGAATTCATTCACTTCTTTTACAAGAACAGGCTGGATGATTTTGAGATAAGAACAGTGAGGATGACCCCATCATTTCGAGAAAATTTCTTGGAACATTTTATGCTCACAAAAATAGATGTTCACAAACCCCTGCAATGCCAAAACCCACTGATGTTCCCAAATTGTCTGTGCAGGAAATAGTTTAATTTTAGATCTTTGAGTATATCGGTGGATTTTGACCCTCCCACCCCACCCCCTCAACCAATCTAAGTTTTATAGCTGAAGGTATTACAGAGAGAATAATTGTTGGAGGTTCTTGATGTGAGTAACTTTGTGTGGGGTGTGGCACAGTCATGGAGGGGTTTTTGTTTGTTTGTTTTTAAAGATATAGCTAATATGGGATTTGATCACAGACACAGTGTAATACTCTTGTGAATATAGCCCTTAATTTATCAGGATATGCTGGAGGCTTTCCCTCACTTTCTCATCTATTTGATTAAGTGTTCACTGCTTTTTCCACTCTAATGGATATTTTCTTTGTAAGAAACATATTAAAGGCCTTAGGTGTCCTCCCACACACCTAAAAACTGATTTGGCAGGCTGAAAACACTTTGACAGCTGGCTTTTTGGGTCAATTAAAAATAATGCTACGTTGTTAATGTTAATTTTCTTTCCCATGCTTGGTAGGATCCAGCAATCCTGAGGAAGCTGATGTCTGAATGCTATGTTTGGCTTTCTGTAGTAGGTTGATGGATACCATCACAAGTCAACTTTACTGTGTGTTTGATCCAGTACACATTTTATTTGATTTAAAAATACTATTTTGCTACCACTTCTTTCTCTGCCACTGACTCTCCTCAATGCTGTTAAAGCATTGCTCCCTTGTAGCTCTTTTCTGGAGGCAGTCTCCTTCTGTACTCCAAAAAGACATGCTTAGGCTTTTAAAACTGGCCAGGCAATGTTTGCTTCTTGGTGTCCACAGCTGCTGTGCTCCTCACTGAAAGGAGTGTAAAAGCAGCAGTTGCAGATTTTTGTTCTCAAATGCTGATTTTTGGTTGACACGAGTCCAAGGAACAGCCTGTGGCCAGCCTCTCCGCTGCCCAGTTTCACTGTACTAGAACAGTTGAATCTGCTGAGCTGGAAGGGTGAGGCTGAGTTTAAGGGCCTGTCACCAAAGGTTGGTCACTCATGTGCAGCCCGTGGGTAAAATCCAGTGAGAGAAGATCCCAAACACATCAGGTTGTTTGCAGCTTTGCTCTGTGTCTGTATTTCTGTGCCTCTGTGTCTGTATGCACATTTTAAGAAAAAGTAATTATTTTTGAACACGATTGTCTGATATTGATACAATATATCCAACAGTTCTGGGCTATCTTTGCAGATCTAAGACCGGTATTTTGATCTATTCTGCATTCTCAGCTAAGTTGCTGGGTTTTTTTCTGTTTTGTCTTATGATACCCAGGTACAGGTATATTTTTCCTTTCAGTGATTTTGGATGAATGTTAAGCCATTTATATCATCTGCTGGCAGGTGGAATCCTGTGGGCTCAATACCACTCAATAATTAGGAAGCACGTCTGCATTTCATTGCTGTCTTGGGCAGTTCAGCAACCATTTTTATTATAATTGCTAGACTTTTAAAGTAATTTTTCTGATTATGCCTCAAAACTAACTGGGACCAAGGCTGGAAGTTTATTCTTCTTTATTGAACTTTGGAAGCTGTGGAGGCACATAGCTGTAAAAACTGCATGAGGAAATCTAGTATTTTTCAGCCAAATATAATATCTTTAGTCTATAGGCACTAGTCATCTTTGGGGCTTCATTCTGTGTTGGCATTGCACATGATTGCTGTATCACTGTGAAATGAGACAGGAACACCAACCCTCTCAGTGTTGTGGAGGCTCATGTGTCACCTCGGTGACAGGAACTTTCTGAAGAGAGCTGCTCTAACTTTAATTTAAATTTCCATGCCCTGAAAAAGACTTCCACAAATTTACGTTGACAAACTAGCTCAACTCATAGGAGTTATGGATGAGGCACCACTGCTTGTTGATATACACTCCCTTAGTTAAAGTAATTTGAAGTTCTGATGTTACATAACGACTACTTAGAAAGTATTTCTGGAGCTGATTAAGAACTGATTTTTCTTGTGCCATCCTCCGAAAGGTTCTGTGTAAGCACACTGCAATTATCTGCTCCTCTTCAATGTTGTAAATATAAAACTGCAGCAGGTGTCAAAATAGGGCATTATTGTACTATTTTGAAACAGAGTACTGTGATGGATCAAGGCGTTTGTATGTAAGTCTCTAAGTTTAGCAAAATCTGTTAATCACAAATGGCTCCTTAGTCATTGGGGAGATTAATATGTAGATTAAACACAGAAAAATTCAGCTTCAAAAGGGCCTCTGGAGGTTGTCTGGTCTGATCAAAGAACTACTGACTTTGGAGATCAGGTGGCTTATATGGCCTTATATGGCTTTATGGTTTGGTCTGGTTCTCTTTGATCTTCTCTTTCTAGGTAGTTACCAAGGCTGTACCTGTCATTAAAGATCTGATACTTTTCCTTCTTGCATAAACTAGAACATCATAGGCTAAATTGTTCAGTGAAGGTTTAGCAGAAAAAGTGGGATAAATACTTCTGCTTGAAGCATCCAGCTGTTAGACAGGCAAACATTGTGCAAATGAGATTGATTTTGTGAAACTTGTAGTATCAACTTTTTATTCTACTGCAAAATGATCTATTTAAAAATATTTATAATCACAAATGCTCTATTTATGCAGAATTTATCTTACCAAAGATAATTCAATTTAACATCTTGAAATATATATTAAGAATAGAGGGAAAAATTATGCCTTGCGCAGTCAGCAAACATTGGTACCCTGCTTGACAGTAAATCAGAGGCATTATGCTATTTCTCCTTTTCTGGCAAGTTATGAAGAAACAGGTCAAGACATGCTGGCAGCCAGCATAGACTTTTAGACCTGGGTGGCTGGTAACGTACTGCCTGGACACTCTGGTTCTTGACAGGGAAAAGCAATAAGATTTAGTATTATATTTGATTTGTGCTGCTTTGATTTATGTTCTCCAGTTTCTGGTGAGGGAGGAGAATCTCCTCTTTGTTTTACATGCTGCAGCCTGGTAACAGATGCGCTCCCAAGGACTTAGAAGTCTGATTTTAACATTTGGTCCTCTTGCAAGTATCATGAAATATTAAACCTCCTTGTGTGCCTGCTTATGAAAACACAAATTATCTAGATTAATGTCACCATATAACTTCAGAACCTGTTAAATTTCAACACTAATAAAAGCTAAGCAGAGATGAGGTGACTGTGAAGTTTGCTCAGGTAATGTTCTTACACCATGCTGCTCCTAAGCACTCCTACATCTAACTGTTTTCAGACATATATTATCTCCTGCTTAGGACAGAAGTCCTTAAGTGTCAGGTTCAAAGTCATTTTCCCCTAAACCATATGCTACTTTAATGGTGACAAGTGGGAGTGAGGAAATATGCCTCTGTAGCAGCGTTAGAAAACCTATTAGTTCTGTGTGTTGTGGACTCTTGGTTCTAAATGTGCTTAGCAAAAAGAATCTGAAAATCCAAGAAACAGGACACATGGATGATCCACTCTTTGGCATTTCTTTCATCTTTAAGGCTCCAATGAACTGAAATGAGATAATAAAAGCTTCAAGTTGTTTATATTGCTGCCAGGGGAATTGGTTTGCCTGGCTGGAAAGGGTGTCATTTAAAGGTCTGCTTAGGGGTCCTGGCTGATAAGTCAGTAATGTGTTTTTTCTCTGTCTTCCAATGAGTTTTTGCACATGCTCAGAAATGTCTCTGTCCACTGACTTCATTCACCTTTAAACTGAAAGATAACCTTTTCATCGTAAAATTTATCTTTTAGTTGATGTTTCATGCATTTATTTTTTTTTTAACAGGATTTTTTTTTTTTTTAAATAATTTTCTTGCAAGAGAAATGACTGTTTTATTGGGAATGATTTTTAGTAAGATTTTTGGTGAGAAATCAGTTTGTAACATTTTGAAGCCTCTTTTCCTTTGCCTTGTCTTACAAAGTGGTGTCTTTTGTTCTGAAACCATTTTACCATACCAGTGAATAGATTGTGCATTAGTGTACTTAAACTTGTCCTTTTAGTGACAGTAACGCTGAGGCCACAGGGCAGTGACAGTGGTAGATTTGGCTGAGGATAAGAAATGCCTATATGTACTTCAAACTTGAGTAGCCTCCCAGGAGAGTGTAGAAACCTCTATAAGAAGGTGGTGTAGTTACTGAATTAGCCATTTCTGAACTTACACAGGGAATTTTTGTGTAGGTTTATTCCAGGTCTTCCCTAGGGTTTAGTCAGCACAGAGTGGGGGGGAAGGAGGATGAGACTATAAATACAGGTGTTAAGGACTGATTGATGGGATGGACTGTGAGAGAGAGATCTCAATATGTGTTTAGGGTACAGGTTTGTGACAGTGGTAGCTGAGGAGACTAAGCAACTGTTTTACAAATCATTAACTGCTATTAAGGTTCAGAAGCTTGCGATTCCTGTTGGCAAAATTTCCAAGTGTTCAGATGGGTGTGGAGCTGTGGTTTGCTTACAGAACTGCATTTAGTGACAGCAGATACCTCTAGGAAGGAAGCTTGAACACTGCCTTCCTGGTGTCCCTCCTCTCTCTTCCTTTTTTTCTTCTACTCTGCCACAAACTCCTGTACTCTTTGTATGTGCAAGTGATTATTTTTCTGTACAGTTTTTATGGTAGTCTTCTGAAAGTTACTTGGCAACTGCTAAGTCCCAGTTGTGAGGGGTTTGCTTTAAAATGTTTAGGAGAATCATGTCCAGGAAAGAATCCTGACTTTCATAAAAGGAAGCTCACATGCTGTTCTGTGAGGATTCACTTTAGGACAACATCTGCAGACCAAGATAGTTCATGCAAAGATAAGGGTAAGTTTCCAGTGTTTAAAACAATGATTACAATGAAATAAAAAGAGTTGGCGAAACTCCTTGTATAATGTGGGTAATGCTGGATTTCTACTGTCTCACCCTTTAGTCCTGTAGCACAAAGCAGTGATAGGGATTTGGCTAGTACAGCCATGACTCAATCTTTTATTCAGTAGGAGCTTTGCTGACTGCTGGGAAGAGACTATGCCCTGCCTCTGGCTTAATTCCAACCTTCTGCTGAAACATTTCTCCCCATGAGTGGCTCTCATGCTTATTCTGCTCCCAGAAGAGCAAGAAATGCTGTTTGCCACTTGTTTTAATAGTGAAGGATTTAATGTGAACTCAGTCTTGACATCAAATTGCCATACTATCAGTTTCCTTGGTGGAGGTAGGAGGTCTTGGTACATCAGTTGTCTGTTTTTATTTACATCCATCCCTCTCTGCAAGTGGTCTGACTGTTACCCAAGTTGGCAATGATGACCTAAGATGATCTGATTTTTGGTGGTCTTTGGAGGTACCTGCACAACACGTGAATGTTGTTTGGTCTCTATACACATCAATTGCTTGTGTGCACTTGTGATTGCTGTAGTTCTGAAGCTTGTGCTTTCTTATCTTGTAGCCCCACTCTCTTATATTTAAAATTGGTTTGGAAGTTCATTGGAGCAATACAAACCCACCTATAATTAATCATGTCAAGCATCAAGCATACTTCCAGTACAAGATAAATGGCAATAGACTGTATCGGTTTACACTCATGGGTGCCATGATCTATGAAGCTACATTTATCAGAGGGTGAAAGTAAAGAATAGGGTGGGGGGGTCCAAAGCAAAATCCACAGATAGTGGTTCTACTTGTATCAGTCCTTCTTCTGAAGTTTCTAAGGACCTTAAGGCTCTGCAGGTACAACTTTCAGAAATGCTGTCTCCACTACAGCATCAGACAGCTGAGGGATTCACCTAACATCTGTAGACTTCATGTGCTCAGTCCCTGGATGCTGCAGTGTAATCCATAGGATATATCAGCTTTCACGGTGACTGTGTTTTGTTGGCTCTATTGAAATTATACACGCTTATGATGTTAGATAACTGATATTTCTCTCAGAGGAATACTGACAATTATTAAACAGAGAGCACTTTTTGAGAATACCATATGTGTTAGGAATATGCTAAGGCATGGATCCCGAAGGGATTTGTGCTCCAGTCTCCCTTTGAACTTAACTGAACTGTACACCTACCTAAACAGCTTCAAGAATTTGATCCTTGAGCCCATAGCACATGTTCTTCCTGCAGTGCATGTAGCCTTGGGAACAGCATTTAACTTTCAGAGGAGCTTCACTCCTGTACAGTGGATTAAACTGAATAATGTTTTATTCTTGTAAGACACACTTTTTTTTCTTTTTTTTTTTTTTTTTTTTTTCTAAAGGAGAAAGAATTTAAAGCCTTTAGCAGTGCAAACCACAGAGTTAAAAGTATCAAAGGAAAAAGATAAGGATAGATGGTTTCTTTGACAGTTTTGTCTCCCTGCTGTGCCAAGTGACAGCCAACATGTTATTCTAGTGGAAAGCTTTTCATGCTGAAAATGGTGGCACAGAAATTCTTTCATTTGGCCTGATCCAAACCGTGGCTGATCCTGGTGATGCTTCGTGCTGACGGCAACTTAAAGTATTGTGGATCTAAAGATAATGGGATTCATTCAAGGGTCATCATAGCCAAGTGGGGCCAGTGTGACATTTCCCTTAACACGTTAAGTAAATAATATGTTGAATTATTTATTTGCGTATTAATTATTTTGAATGGTATTTTGTGAAACAAAAAATGAATATGATCTGTTTGCTGTTAACCTTATTCTGATAGACAGTTTTGGCTCTACAACTGCTCTCTAAAATTACAAAGCAGTTTTAATGGCTGCAGTTATTCATGGAAAAGTTAGATTTAGTTTTAGAAGAGCACAGCAAAAAGCACTCCTAATGAAATTAAATCTCAGTCTCATCAGGCTGTGTATCTGGGAAAACTGCTAAATTCAGCATTTAGTCATGGGAGAGTAAATTATTCTAATTTTATTTATTGATTGGAGCAATGCTAGGTTAAACTAATATAATATTAAATTCTTGCACTGTTCAGCATTGATGTAGCATTTTGCAAAAGCACAGATTAATATGTAGGTGTCTTCTGAAATTCTGAGAGATTGATTTTTAGACATGTTTTACAGACCTTGACAAATTAATTTATGCAGTCATAAAAAATGTGTGCAGAGGCACTATTCATTAGGACTACCACGGAGGGTTTTGGAGTTGTAAAAAGGTCACTTACTGCCTGTTTTTAAAATCTGTCCTGTGTCATTAGAATTTTTCTGCAGGTTCGTGAAAAGAGTACACATTTTCCTTGGTGGTAAACCAGTGGCAAATCTGGCTGATGCTGTAATTGCTGAGAACTTTTTCTGGAATTTGTAGCATATGGAGTTGAAACCTAGCTACTTACTTTTTAGTTCCTGTAAAAAACTGAGAGTTGAGTTTTTCACTATGTGATTTAGATCTGCCAACACATTTATTTTTTTCTAAATTGAAAATAGAAAGAATTGGTGGTCAACTTAAAGGAGAAGAGGAGATTAAAAAAACTTTGCTCCTTTGGTTTACATTTTAAATAACCCTATGAAATTTGGGCTGCATTTCTTCGAATTGTCTTCACTGGAGGTGTACTAAGGCTGATGCTGCACAGAGCAGTGTGGTAGTCAGCAGGACTGGGTTAACTCTGAAGTTAAGAGATAATGTGCCACATGGGTGAGTCATGCTTTCAAGGGAAGGACGCAGGCTAAGTGCCTTTCAATCAAAGTGCTGCCTTGTGCAGCCTAGACGTACGAATTCTGAATTTAAATACCTGGTTAGTGAGGAGTAGGATGGGAGTTACAGGGCTCTCATCTTTAATTGAGAACTTGCTTTGTCTTTCTCCTGATCCATTAGGCAGCCTGGCAAGCCTGGGAGGAGGCTGATCCAGACAGCCTAGCGTAATAAATTCTGAGATGAGAGTTTTCCATGTATCTGCAACTATCACTGCATCTCTGAGCCACTTTATAATCACTGCCATCTAATCAGTGATGCTTTTCTAATCTAAAAATTAAGGTTTCCTATTTGCTAAAAAAATAGTGATTCCAGTCAGACATTTTATCTTAATCTACAAGAAATGGATAATTTGGCATGTACCAATTTTTGGTCAAGCAAAAGTGATTGCAGAAGTTACTCTGTGACGTGGATGTTGGTTCAAGATGATTGTTAGGGTGATTGATCTTAGCTAGACCTTTCCCTATGTGATGAGCTTCCTCCCAAAAACTCAAATGGTTTTAAACTTAAAGTAAGTGTTTATTGTAATATTTAGATTTTTTTAAAAATTTGAAATAGCTTTCAAAGAGAGGACAGAAATAGGAAAGGTTTATATGCCATTTTCCCAGGAATCACTTTTCTAAGATGTGATTACTGTGCTTTGCTTTCCTTTAACAGGATAATTACAGTCAGACGTGTTGGGATAAGCTCCTCTATGTTTAGGAATCATTCAAACACTATAATGCTATGTTTATGGAAGGCCTGTAAATTAGCTATGAGCACTCCAGAAATCATCATTATGGCTCAGCACCATGGAGTTCAACACCCACAAGCAGGTTTTTCTTACTGCAAATGACATTTTTGTTTGTCTCAAATGAGGATCCATGCACTATGGGTCACTTGGGAGCTATGTCTCTCTTCCACTTCTAATTAAAACAACTCATTTAAAAGAGGAGGAATTTAATTTTCTCTTCATTATTTGTAAAAAGCCCAAAAGTGATTTCTATCATAGCCTTTTAATGACAGAAGAAAATGCTTTCCACAAAACAGCAAGGTTCTTCACCCATGAGAGCATCATGCCAGATTTTAAAGGGGTCTCTCACGGAGTAGAAAATTAAGGATTCACCTTTTCTAAAGTCTTATGGAAGAGTTTTGTGCCCTTTTTGTTACAGATACTTGCTTTCCTTCAGCTAAAGTGAAGGCTTCTATTCCTAGGTTTCAATCAGCTAAACACTCAGGTATTACAAGGCTTTAAATTTAACTTTGAAATGTCAGATTTTTCTACTCAGGGATTTGTCATGTATGAAAAACAGGGCATGCCAGATCTGCACAGATGAAGAAAAAGTGAGGGTTTTTTTCCACTTATTGTTTATATATACCAGTTTGCAATTCTTCATATGCATTTGTAAAATCGGGGAGGGGCAGTTTTCTGTAGTTTAATTCAATAAATGAGCCATAATATGGCATTTCCTGGTCAAGAAACTTTAGACTGTGTTTGGGTTATGTTTGGAAGTTGTTATGAACATATACTAGTTCTGGGATAGTCCTGCCACTAAACTCCAGTAGTCACCACCACCACCACCACTTTTCAATGACACTACCTGATCTTCTGGATCATTTTTTCCTGAGACAGGTTTGAATAGTTGAACACCTCTGAGACTGTTAATGGTGAGGAATGTGGTATACTAATCACAAGAAAAAGACCTCTGTATTTTGGAGAAACATACTCCTAACATGATAATGACTCTACTGGGACATCTCACAGATCTAGAAATTAAAAATAATTTAAGTTAAAATATTATAGAAAATACTTGCATAATTTGTAACAGATAATAAGATAGGTATTTGCATTCCTTTTATTATTAGAAGTGCAGGTTTCACAGCCATGGATGTTGACCAGCTGTAGAACTGTCTGAGGTTTTGAATCAGGCCTTAACTGTTTTAGGATTTTGCTTCTGGAAAACTGCTAGAAATATTATTCTGGAAATTGATGGAGTCTTTAATTTCTTAAGAATGCCAAAGGCAAGAACAACCCTGCAATCTTACGTGTGTGCTTGTATGCTTGATCTGCATGATGTGTTATGAAATTTGCTATTCCTTTCTCTAGTATTTCATCAGTCTGCCTACGTACAAGTGTAGTAAAGCTAAGTTAAATTTCCGTCAGTACATAGAGTATTACTGACATGAGAGACAGGGATGAAAGCAGTGTGGAAGAATTGTAGCCTGAAGAAAATTTCAGCCAGTCCACCTTCATTAAATTTAAATGGCCATGGCAAGTCTGAGGTGTAATCTGGAAAGGAACTTGGAAGGCAGCAGGACTGTGGAAAGGGAATTGGGATATGAAGAGGATTTGTGGCCTGCGTTGGAGAGGGAGTACATACAGAGATCAGAACGTGACCTGAGTTCTGAAAAAAACAAACAAGCAACAAAATGCTTTATCACTGCTTACCTTCATCACAACTCTTCCAAACATCCATTGAGATTAGTATTGCAATTCTAGTGCTTAATTTGGCTGATAGGTAAATTACAGGTAATGTTCTTTTGGTAGTCGGTGAACTAGAAATTACTGTTCTTGTCCTCTACTGGAAAATAACTGAAATAGTTTTGGCATTATAAAACTCACTTGATTAAAATAAAGTCCGTTACTTAAACTTTTAATGACTAATGTAGTAAATGTCTTTGATTCTGCAGTGGTTTCATAGTTTCTTCAAATTCCTCATCAACTCTTAAGGCACTACCTAGTAAGTTGGAGCCAGTATGACAGGGAATATGTTGTTCCTGTAAAATATAGAGTCTACAAATTTCTTCTGAAACAGATTTTTATTACATGGTCTCCAAATGTTGGATGTAACGGTACCTATGTGTGTATAATGACGTGTCTTGGAAAAGACTGAGTATCCTGCAGGGAATTTTATGACCATTTAGAAGGCAAAACTTGGTTGAGGAACATGTTATTCCAGAGGTTCTTGTAGCTGTAGTCTTTACTTTTAATCCTATAACTCCGGTCAACTGGTGTCACTTACTCATAACCCTCAAATTAATGGGATACTGGTGAGTGTTCTGTTGTGGAAGAGGGAAATATGCTTATCATGCCTGTCATTACCTTATGCCACAGCCGTCACCAGTGCTTGTTCAGAATGTGTATACATTTTGTGATCTGTTTTGATGAAATTACATTTGTTATTCTTTTGAGTCTGTGAATCTGCCTGGTCTGATTTTTTTTTTTTTTTTTTTTTTTAATTGGAATGTGACACAATTTTTGCTTTGCTTTGCAATGAGTAATTTATATCATTACAAATGCCAGTGAGATTCTAATCACTAGTGAATTTTTTTTAAATGTCAATGCAATCTCTGAATCAAACGTAAACTTTAGAGGTATAATTAGTTTAATACATCTCAATAAGAGGAGCCTAAGTCTATGATCAGATAATAATCGCAGAAATAAGTTACTTCACTGCAGTCTGCATCCCCTGCTCCAGTGCCTGCAGTGCTCAATATCATCCCTCTCCTTTGCGGTTACTGCTCTGGCAGCGCTGAAAATCACTGCACATCCTTCATCATCTTCAGAGCAGATTTGGCCATTTTTAAGGTAAATGAGACTCAAGAGCCTGTTTAAGACAACCTGACTGTTTTTGCACTGAAGCAACCAAGGAGTATTCACATGAATCTCTCTTCCAGCTGCACCACGAGGGTGACAGCTGCCAATGGAAGGTAACAAATTACAGGTCAATAAAAAGGGGGAGATGGGACACATTGGTTAAATAATTTTAAACACAGCTGGCTTTAGTATTGATTATCATTCATTGTCCTGAGAACTCTGAGCAGAGTCTGCCAAGCTATCTGTCTCATGGTTTGTAAGATTTCCCAGTCTGTACAGCTTGGAGTACAGAATTTGTGCAATGGCAAAACATATTAATAAGAAGGTCTTGGGCCAGTGTGCTCTCCCAAACTTTGGTTAAAAGCTGAAGGTCTAGTGGTTGAATCACATACTTTTCCAAGAATGTAGTGGTAGTTCAAATAATAATACAAAGACTAACATAATTTTTTGGAAGTTCCATTCAACCAAGATATCCTACTTAGCTATAAACTGGTAATGATGTGACTGCTATGGCTTCCCACAGCAGTTATCTGAAGATCATGGCTTACTTGTAGTGATTTAGATTTGTCATCCATCCATCCCCATCCTTACCGTCTCCCCCAGTTTTTTATAGTACTCCAGTACGTAGAAGTTGGTCCACACACCCTTTCAAAAACGTATGTTAAACTCTTGGTGAGTATGGGGCCACATACTAGGCTCTGTGTACAGATAGGGCTCTGAAAATCAAGTGATGAGCATGCTGAAGAAACTACAATTACTTTTAGCATTGATTTCTCAAATTCTTCTGCTTAGTGAGAATATCCCTTATGCATCCATTTAATTTCCAAATGCACCAATGTATGTACAAATATCATTGCTCAGCTGAGCTCTCATTTTGATTTAGTGCTTTCATTTTCAAGTAATAATTTGAGTCCTTCCCTATGAGCAGACAATACTTTTCCATCTATGCTTATTTCTGTCATAGCACCAAGGATATGTATATTATTTTAATGATGTTATTTTTATTAATACTTTGCTTTGTGTTGACTTTTGCTCTTCCTTGGGGGTTTAGGTGAGGTTGTAAAGAAAACAATTTTTCACAGAGAAATGGAATATTTTAACTGATCACCACAAGCTGTTTGATATTTTCATACTAAGCAAGAAAATGTTAGTGTTTCTTGTTTCTATGGAGTGACTGCATAATAATAAATTTAACTCCTTTATGAGATTGACTGGACAAATAAAGGAAAATATGCTTCTTACTCTCCTGGAGAGGGATGAAGCACTCAGTGTGCAGAAGTCTTTCAATGTACATAATTCTATACAGAATATATTTTACAGGGTTCATTTTTTTATCAGACTACAATAGAAGTTAGAATTTTTTCAGCTCTAATTTTTGTTCCGCAGTCAGATGATGTGTTGTCATTCAATGCACATTCCATACTGACAGTTTTATCCTGTATTATGGGTGTGTATAGCAACACATCATCAGCCATACGTAGTAGAAAAGCCACCTTTGGACCACACTTATGGTCACTTGAAAGAGGAAACTTTTTCTGTATGAATGGTTTCAAGACATTTCATGAGGTGTGGCATTGTAACATGACTTGTGTTAATTATTCTACGTATCACTGGGGATCAACAAATCTTCCAGGAGGGAAGACTTACAAGGATATGCGTTATATTTGCTTATTCTAAGGCTGTACTCCTTATTTCAAAGGAAACCTGTTATATCTTTGAAAATTGACAGCTGTTGAATTGAAGCTTTTGTGAAGATGCCTTTTCATGATACGGTCACTGTGCAAATACAGTCTGAAGCAGAGAAATTATTGCTGTCTAAGCTATGTTACTAAGAAGAATGGATAATTACTACTGTAGTTTAGTGAGTGAAACTTTACTGGCCTTCAGTGATTTTATTTAAAATCATGTTATTTTTAGTATTTGTTTAATAATAAGGGTGATTAGCTTTAAGAAAATGGGCTTTTGTAAATGGCTTTCCTTAGCTGTTTGTGATTTGTGTCCAGTCACCTGCCACATTGTGTCACTTCTGCTCTACTTTTTTTTTTATATTTTCTGAAAGAGAGTAGGAATTCAAGTGACAGAGGATTTCATGTTTGTGTTTTCAAATGAAGATGTTTCATTTAAAATTGGGTAAAACGTTCACGCTTAATTTTATCACAAACCAGTGCTTGTCCAAATATTTATTAATAATACATAATCCACAAATAGTAAAGGAAAATATCTGCTGCTACCCTGTCTGCTGGGAGTTATTGTTCTGAACTATTCATTTATTTCTAATGGTGTCTCCAATGTGCTGAGTGTTTGGCTCCGTGTCAGCACAACTGGTATAGGATGTGTTGGAAATAGCTGAGCTGTCACCAGAAATGGCTTTCAGAGGCAGTGTTGTAGATGAAATTTAATTTGTGGGATGCCTAGCAAGGTGTCTGTCGGGAGCTGGAAGCTAAGCCCATGGGTCAGTACATACCAGCATGCTCGACTCTTCCTCTTTTGTGGTCCTTTCCAAGATCTACCCTTCTTGTCCAGGCTTATGCTGAGGATCTGTTCACTTTTTGGTGGATGGGATTTTGCTCTCCTCCACTCCTGTTATCCAGAGTCCTTTGCAGTAGCTCAGTGATTCTGAATTCCTTGCCAGTGATTTTGAAGTCTGTGCCAGGTTGCCCTGTGCAAGGAAAGCTGAGTAGAGGAAGATGCACGTTGTGGGACATTGACCCATTCCCCGCAGCGTGTGTTTGGTAACCCAAATACTGTCATTTGTTCTTTGTGTGTTTTATAGTGACACTTTTGTTCTTAGTACCTGCTCCTGTCCTGATTTTCAGCAACCAAGTTTACTCCCATAGAAATCAGGGAGGATCAGAATGGAGCTTTGCTCTACATGAGCTTGTTTTTGCTTATTTCTCTTGAGATTTCTAATGAACTGACAGACTGTTGCAATTGTCCACTGAGAACAATCATGGGTCTCACGTGAACTTGCAGCCAGCCAGTTATCCGTCTTCTGAAATGCTTCATGTAGGAGAGCAATTCTACTTTATGTGGAATGGAGCATGTCAAGTGATATGGCATTATTTTTACATCTCATTTTCCTTTTCTTTCCCAATTTTCAATACAAACTGTGCAGGAAGATTGCTTTATTTAGTAGGGATTTGAAAAATCAACATCTTTCTCCCTAAAATGAGCCGTATCTGCTCTTGAACACAGGACAATCCCTGCTTGCTCCACAGATCATTGTCTTTGCACAAAAGATGGAGATTTGGTTCAGCTACATTATTTAACTTCTTTTAATTATCTGTTAATGTACTATGAAATATCATCATCTGGCAAACTCAAAGTTGCCTTGCTTTTACAGAGAGAATTATGATTCATGGAAAAGAGTGCCAGAACTGCCTAGTGAGAGCTGTGCAGTGAAGTCTTTCTCTGTTCTTCCACATTTCACCCATATTCCAGGAGTTTTGGTGGAGTATATTGTTATGAATCAGGTCACGACTGTTTCTTTTCTTTTTTAGTAGTACATCATGTCACAGTAAGCCACGGCAACTTTGAGGATCAATCCTAAAATACTTATTAGAGTAGGATGTTTAATCATAGTAAAATATTACACCTGCTGTGAATAGCAAGTATCAGATGGGAATGGCTAGGGTGCTGCTTTGGAGTGTCAGTATTTTTCAGACTGGGTTTTGGATGCCAGAGAGTTATTTCTAAAGGACCTGCAGAAAGAAGAGCAATCTTGTAGTCTGTAAGCTTAAAATTGCTATTCCAGGATATGGCACTAAGGGACACAAATGGAGACAAATCAAGATACACTGGTTTAAGGCAAAGCACAATCCCTGGTGCCTATTACACTGAAATCTAGCCTGCAATTGCAACTTTCTTAACAAGCTTTGTTACATAAGGTCCCTGAAATGTAATGAGTACTCATCTTTTATGTGTGGAGCTGAAGGCACTTGTAAGAAAAGGTGTTTTGTTTGTTAGTGCTCCTACAGAAAAGGCTTTTCTGTCAAAGGAGCCCAAAGGATTGGCATCTAAATCCCTTTGATGCACAGTTCCATTAATGACAATGAGCAGGTACACTCATTTCGTATTGTTAGACAATCTATTTCAGTTGACTAAGTACTTAAACACTTTTCTGAGGACACATGTAGTGGCATAAATGTTTAAACTGGGCATGGCAGAGCTCTCACGTCTGTGCAGGTGCTGCTTTCTACATGAGCATACCCACCTTTGGAGGCTGTTGAGCACCCTGAGCTCCCACTGAATTTAGTTGTGAGAGTGCTTATCATTTAGTTGCCTTATGGATTCTTGAAGAAATGTATCAACTGTTGTAGTCTATACTGAGATCAGTTAAAAATCTTTCACATTTCCTACTTAGGTTAGAAAACTCTGAAGTTTATTTTTATATTTTCACAGGAATCTGTGCAAGTAATTGATTTGTGTGGTGTTCTGCCTATCTAGGAAATAACTATTTTCACAGTGTTGTCAAATGCAGCTAATAAATTTCTGGTGTATAAAACATCAGCCCATACATTTTGTTACTTATTTGTATTCAGTACAAGGGTTATTATGTCTCTTCAAAGTATAAAGATACTGTGCAGCTTAAGGAAGATAGCTTCAGTCCTCTTCACACTGTACTGAACACTGAACAAACATGTTTTTTTATAGCTGGAAATGAGGTACTCAATTTGCTATAGAAGTGCAGTATTTACTGTATCTAGTATGGCTGTCAAATCTCTAATAATTTCTAGAATGAATTGCTATGCCTTGTAAGGACCTTAACTTAGAATTTTGAACATTTTCTTTCTTGAAGTTATCTTTTTGCTGTGATATTTACTGTAAATCAGAACCATGCTTAATGATATTTTGCCTCTACTTAACTAGGGAATAGTAACTTGAGCTAAGCTATTTCATAGAATAAATAGGTTTCCTGCCCATATAAAAATCTCAGTAATTTGAATATATGTTGATAAGGCTTTTCTGCCCAGAATATTTTTTGTTCATGGAAATAATGCTTGGCAAATCTCATGATATGTGTTATTATTGCAACTACATAAGTCGACGCATCCTTAAACAGAATGTCAAAAAGAAAATGTAGATTTAAGTCAAAGGCATGGAACAGTGTGGGTAGAATCAGAAAAAGTAGGTGCAACAGAGTGTTCTGTCTGCATATCTGTGTTATATTACCATCCATCACTGAATGCAACATTAAATGCTCATGCCTTTACCTGTTAGCACCTTGATACTGTAAAACTTGTATCTGCCTACAGCTCATTTCCACATTCTTCCTCGTTCCACATTATCCCTGTATTCCTTCTTGTATGGATGCAGTAGCTCTCAGTACTGGAGACTTTTTGACTACTTTAACACAAATGTGTTTTGTGATTTCAGCTATGATTATTCGAAGGCTCTGCTATGAATACCAGTGAGACATCATCCACTGTTGGTGTACTGTGGGCTATGTTCTTATCAGTAGGACTCATTTTCAGATACAGTTAGCCACCCTCTTTGCTTGAGCTAGGGTGATATGTAAGTACTGATACAGATCGTACATATCAGAAATTTTGTAACTGAATTTGCTCCTGAGGTGCTGCTATTAAATGTACAATAGAAAAGGATATTCACTGCTAGACTGATGGGCTGATCACTCACTTTGTGGAGTTGCAGTCCCTGGAGTTGTTTAAAAAATGAGTAGATGAAGCACTTGAGGCTATGGTCTAGTGGTTAGGGAGATGATGGGATAAAGGTTGGACTTGGTGATCCTGGAGGTCCTTTCCAACCATGGTGATTCTATGATTCTATCAGCTTGAAAGAAGAGCAGCAGTAGCTTTGCCCATAGGCCAAAGGTGATGCATAAAGAGGAGAATATAGAGGATAAATATAAAGAGTATTTCCCTTGAGTATCCCGTCTTCTTCAGATGTGCTGACTGTACAGAACAGTAAAGGACCATACTAAGTATTTTGAAACACTTCCTTCTGGAAGAATTTAAAACCAGCATGCATACTTTGGATGAGTTACAATATTATTGTGACTTTGCCTTCCAAAGGCGGGTGAGTCAGGTTTGCACCTCCTCTTGTTTAGCACCCAGACTACCTGGGGAACCAAAATGCTTATGTCTTCTTGAAGAGATCAGGAATCTTGAATCTCTTGTCCTATCATCGAATATATCCCACAAATCTCTGTTGCCATGGAAAGCTGCTCTGAATGGCTCCTTGAACTCCGTTTAGCCTTCCTTGTAAAAGATTTCCTTCCCATCTGCCTGTCTGTTTGTCCTCCCCAGCTGCTTGTTGGGTTTCTCTCTTCAGCCCAATGCTGCTGGAGCAGACTAGGTGCACAGGGCTGGCTAGTCTGAGAGTCCTGGCTCATAAAGGAAAAGCACACGGTTATGAGCACATGGTAAGAAATTAAATTGGCTTTGTATTTCTTTTATTTGCTTAATATTTTATACTCGCCATTTGGTGAAAGGGGGTGGAGGAGGAGGTTGTTTGTTGCCTTCAGTTTTACTTGTTAAATGTAGATGTATGGAAATGACTTAATGGTTTTCTGGCTTCTCATCTCAACACAAGTGAGAAGTATTTTAGCATTCGGTTGAGACCAAATGTTTTCAGATAAAGAGATGATATCTTAAGGCATTTTTATTGCTATTTAATTATGCATATCTTTCTACATAGTGTACAGCATTTATGCACACATGCAATACATACTATAAGTAATCAGTGTATTCAACTTGATTCAGCTGCCATTAAATAATAAATTGTTGCTGATTCTGGATTTAATGCTGGGTGCTTGGCCATAGCATATTTAAATGTTACTGTAAGTAAAACTTTGATTCTGTTTACAGGATTAATAATTTTGGATGGTGTCAGTTTTAAAGCTCCTAAAAGTAAAAACTGTGTGAAAATCTTTTCACAAACTTTGTTGATGCATGAGCTGTAAGCAGTTTGTTATTGCAGGATTTTCATGTATGATATTTGTACTAGATAAGATAGAAAATTTGAGCAGAGTATCATACTTGTCCTCGACCACTCTAAATCCTTGTTCCAAACCACTTTTCCTACAGGTTGAGGTATACAATACATATCTAAACTACTCTGTGATGTCATCTTATAGTGAAGTGATATGGTTAGTGTGCTAGAGACCAAATAGCTGGAATGAAAATTTGTCCCATTGATGAATTATTGCATAGCATTGATTCTTGAAAATTTCCATAAGCTGTTCAAACAATTTATGTTTTTTTAATCCACAGCAATAGTAATGTAAGCACATGAAATTTTGCTTCGCTGAAATATTACCGTTAAACTGAAAAAATATTAGCAAATCTACATATTGTAATTTAGCAGGTACCCAAAAAGGTGTCAAGTAAATGGGATTCTAACAGATTCTGTGGATGGCTCACAGTAATTTGTGTGCATTTGGGTGACTGATTTTGGGAAGAAAAAAAAAATTTAGGCTGGTGGTGTAAAAAGCTGTTATTCGGACAAAACGTGGCCACTGCCCTTTTTAAAGGCTAATGATATCACCCTTTGGGGCATTAAAATCTGTAAGACTAAACTATTAGAATGAAATTTTATTTACTGAAAATTTAAAAAATTGAGATTAGCATGCTTCACTTTTTATTGAAAGAGGAAGATAAACCACTGCTCTTTCATTTGTTTCTCTTTTTGGAGTTCCTTGGAAATTTTAGAGTCTTCCTTTGTGTTGGAGATCCATCTGCATCTTCCAAAATATGGCTATCAGGGATTAATTTTGAAACTGGACAGTTAAACCTCATATACAAGTTTGTTTTCAGTAAGCATGGCCATTAACAGCACGTTTGGTTTCAAGTGTTATAATTAGAACTAGCTGTCTGCTCCAAGAAGTAATATAACTCACTGTAAACTGAATGCTTTGATTTTATATCTATTAAAGTTCCCCAAATTGCCCATGAATTGAAAGAAGCTCATCTCTGATGTCCTTATGGGAGTGTAGACATGGTTCAAAGTAAATTAACTAATTGATTTGATAGATAATTCTCTGTAGTCACAGACTGAAACTTGAGGAAGTAAGAAATTCCACATAGCCCAGCATGTTGTTTTGGTAGTAAAATATGTAGTGTGTCAAGACCAATATGAAGCAATGTGAACATCAGTAAATAATGCCCCAGTGTGAATATAAGAGAGTGGGGTAGTGGGGATGGATAGTCTATGTACCAAGATTTTGTTGATTTTCCTAGAAATCTATCTGGCTCATTTGGCTGGTACCCATCATTCACCCTCTTTGGTATTCTATTTCTAGAGGTAAATTATATGAGTTCCAATGAAATACCAGTACTAGAGGAGAAGTTATCCAGACTTTTCCTTTGCTCCGATGTCTGTGTCTATTTCTGCTGAATTTCCTGAGCCTAGGCCCTTCACCAGGCTAATTCACAAGCTCACTGATGCCCTCTTAATGCTTTTTATTTCCATTACCTCATGAGAAGCTTTCCTTGATTCTGAAAAATGAATTATTTTGTTTCTGAAAATAAGTCTAGGCTTTCCTCTGTCCAGCAAGTAAGTCAGTTCAGTGCTAACTAATTCCATGAATAGAGTAGAAAGACACAGCTTGTACAAACCATGAGAAAATCAGACACCTACATTTAAAAAATGGCAAAACATTTATCTGCAGTCTTGACAAGGGGCATAACAGAACTGATACCTAGCTATAATCTATGGTATAAAATCTGTCCTTGCTAACCTATTAGGTCAAACACATTTTTCAATATTTATTTTCCTGGTGAAATATTTATAGGAAATGAGAAAATTTTGTAGAAATCTTGTCCATAAAGGAAAAATATTTTAGGATAATGCTAACACTTTACACTGATGTACAGCACCACATGATCCTGTATGAGTTAGTGACTGATTTATATTCAAGAAATATTTGAACATATGAAGCAAATATAATTTGTTTCAAGATGCTCTTTATTCTCCCTTATCTTCCTTGCAGGCATCAGTTCTCTACTTCTTCTTACATGTTGGGATTCTCTTTCACCCCAAAAGCTGTCCAATGGCTGTTCAGCCATGTACAGCCAGCTCCATGCTGCCTTTTTGCAGAACCACAGTTTTGCCTTTCCTCATTGAAATATTCATGGTGTAAGACATTTCTGTAACAGTGGAAGTTGACGTTTATCTAGAAAGGAGGCATCTTGTGAACAAACCTTTCATCAGGTGACCATGCAAAAATCCCAGCTGGTTTGCATGAATCTTTTCAGGATTTTATCAAGTTCAGTCACAGACTTGTTAATGTCATTTCAGCCTTTGAAAGCATTTTTCACTTGCCTGTCGTGGTTGAACAGGCGCTCAGAGTGAGACACCACAATTTCCGATGTTTGAACAGTCCGAGAACAGAAACTCAGATGTGTTGAAGACCCAGATGGTGTGCTCCAGCCCCGGGAGTGGTTCATGAGCTCTGTGCTATGCTAGTTGTCTTCCGTAATTAAGTTCTGTTGTTTCACTGTTTTTGGCATGTGGAGTTACGTTAATTCATTAGACGACACTGTATTATTTGAAGAACGTAAAGGATTAAAACCCAGTAGACTCTGTGCTGGTCCATAGAAACTCTGTTCTCATTCCTTTGTATTTGTTTATTTGCTATTGTATTATAGAAAAAATAGTGACAAATTTCAACTCTCTGATAAGCCAAGGAAATAGTATAAAATTAAATGGATATATTAAAAAACCAAACAAAACCCCAAACCCAACGCCCCCAATCTGTTATCTAGCAAAATTCTTAGGATAAAACCGTGACCTGAAAATACAGAAGCCTCTGCAAAATGAATCCCTGCAGGCTCCCTCTGGAAATGGGAAAGAACATGCTTGATTAAGCTGGTGCTAACCTTTCAAAATCATGTTTCTCTGATATTTATTCCTTGAAATAATAAAAGGGGACATGTCAGATGTTAGAAAGCTGTAATGTAGTCCCTTGCTTCCTACTGCCCTTTTCTAGCTTGAATGTTCCTCTCCCAAAGCAAACTTTAAAAATAAAAAGTAAGGCCTCAGTTCGTCCTTTTTCTTGACCTTTACACATTTTGTGGCTCTGCATTTGTACCAGATAAATTACAGAGTAAGAAAATTTCCATCCTTTTTCCAGCTGCTTAGAAGGCCTTGGTCTTCTCTGTGACAAATGGTGAAATACAGCCACAGGTCTATGTGGGGAGATTTGGAGAACATAAAATCTATCGTGTGGGGGCTGCAGAAGCCCCACGCACCCTCATCCACAGAGCCCTTGCCCTGCTGCCCCTCCCTCCCAGACAGCTCAGTCCATGCCTTGAGTAGGCTGGCACGGGGGGTCCAGGCATTGCTGGACAAGGACAAGGGGACAAGTCAAGGTCCAGGTCAAGTGCAAGGAGCAAGTCAGTGTCTGCTGGGGCTGGGCATGGGTCTCGCTGCATCTGAGCTTGACTCAGGGCGATGGCAGCTTGAGGGGGGCTCCCACACGGGGCAATGGTGTTTGGTGGGGGATGCTGGAGGCTTGGGCACCTCTATAGCCCACGTGAGAGGGCAGGAGCGCAGCTCCCAAAGAGGAGGCTGGTATCAGCAGAGAAACCTGCAGGCAGGGGTTGTGAATGTTTTTGCCATTCACGGGACAGAGAGGTGACAGGGAAGAAAGTACTTTCTGTTGTTTCTAATAATTAGTAAATTATTTCCACCCTCATATGTTGCTCTGCTTTGACTGAAAGTACATAATTTTGTATAATTTCCCCCAAATTGCTCCCATGGTGATAATGGGGGAGTTTTCTCCCTGGGCACCTAAGTGAGATATTTGTGTTGGGAATTGCATGTTACATACTGTTAATGAATAGAGGCAGGAATTTAATAAGTTAAGAGTTTAGAAATGTGCAGGGTGTCTTGGGAGGAAAGGTTTTCCTTTCAGCTCCTCTACTTCAGCATTTGCATTTGCTGGAATTTTTGCATGGGTTTGTATAGTACCACAAAAGAAGACCATATGGCTGAAACCTAGATACTCATGGCAGATAAATGCAAACCACTTCACCTTTTCCTCAGGGTCATTGTATCGTTTCAAGTAATCCAAGAAAAATGGTACCAAGTCAACACGCTGCAAAATACATTATTTACCTACATTTGAGACTGGTATAATAAGTTCCTTCTGTGTATTTTTCATGTGATGCTAAATTATTCAGCTTAAATTTATGACTAATCTCTGGCTTTCAGTTTTTCCAGTCTTCATAAAATTGCCAAATAATTACTATAATTTATTAAACAGGAAACAGCTTGCACTGTATATGTAGACCTAGCACCACACGCCTTAAATCTGTTGTAAAAATGGAATATCTAAGTTACAGTGGTGTAATGTAGGAGAAAAATAATTTCTGCTGGATCTCTGTGGAGGATGCAGAGTGAGCAAGAATGAAGTAATTAAGATAACTTTAAAGTCCTAGTTGTAGTCCTGTCATAATAATCTTGTTTCTAGCTGAACAAAGTCATCCTCTGGATTGCTTTTTAAACTGTTTTTCATACTGTTTTTTTTCTTCCTGTCATAATATTGTCTTACCGGTGAAACAACTGTCCTTGACAAGTCTGCCAAGTGGAAAATCAATTTGGTCTTATGCTGACCCCTATTTTCTTTTGGTTTAGCATTTAATTTTCATTTAACAAAAGATAAACTATTTCAGATAATAAATGTTTCTTTCTTTAACTAAACAACTATTGTAGCTTTTTCCCTAGTAGGCATAAACTACTGTCAGGGCTTACCTCAGCTGTTAGAGCAGCTGTGAATCTGCCCTGCTGATCTTGTGGAAACGCTGGAGCTAGGAAACAAAGATGTCATGAAAATAGCTGAGGATGAGGTTTTGAGAGAAATATTCCTGTAATTTGTTGGAATTGGGGAAGTGAAATGTGCAGTTCTGACAACAGTGACAGATTTATAGACTCAGTACACTAATTAAAAAGCAACTTCCTCTAATATATTAATCTATGAAATGACAGCACCAGAGAGCCACTCTGTTTTGTGCAGCAGCATGGGAACACTGCAGTGCCCTTTGCCTGTAATGACAGAATTTTAATTTGTATACAAGATTCAAGAATAATGTTAATCAAGAAGCAATTGAAGGATTACTTCCTTCTGATGTAAAACACATGGGGAGATGTTTTGCTATAAACTGTATGTTGAGGTGCAATACAGAAAGAAACAAAAAGTTTTCGTTCATTCCTTGTCTTCTCTTTTCATTGCTGTTTAGTGTTTGCATGGCTGTGGTAGAACCCAGCTAAGAAGCTAGAACAGGAAAATCAAATAAAGCATTGCTTAATCATTTCCACAACTACTTTTAAGTAAATTTTTGCTCGTATCAATGTAATATCTTGGGATTTTCCTGCTTTGAGATTTATCTGTAGAATTCCTTTTAATAAAATGTTTCTCATAGTGGTTAAGTGGTATGGGTTCCTCCACCAATGATCTCAATTGATGGGGCCATGAGGAAAGAAAAAGAATGTCTTTCTGATGTGCATTTAAAACACTTTGGATGTTACAACTGTATTCCTACTTCAACAATTACTTAGATGAATGTCATGACAAGATGACAATTAAATGAAAATAACTGAATATTTTTTTTTTTACAAACATTAATTTGCTTTTGAATACAGAAAAGTAGAACTTTAATTCTATATGTGTGACAAAATATTATGTCTGTATAAAGCAAAGGAATAATAATGCTCTTCAGGAAGAATGAACAGTTCTGTAGATGTTTAAGGATACAGTAGTTGAATCCCTTATAGTTTGTTTTATTTGCTGTTTCTTCACTAAACTTTCTCTCCTCTCCCCCCCCCCCCAACTTAATGGATACATATGTTCTTGAATATTCTCCTTATAGGCATTTAAATATCTGCTGAAGTTCCTAAGTCTACAATTTGCTTGTTATCTTCTGTTTCAAATTCATTGTAAACACATACAATCAGGTTTTCAGCTCTATAATAAAGTATCATGTAAAGTCAGTGAAGCTACACAGAATTTCTTCAGATGAGAATCTTACTTGTGATATTTGTATCTCCGCTTTTCCTGAGCCCAAACTTGTTTTCACCATATAATTACCTTTTTTTCATTATTCTTATCACATTTATATTAATCACAATTGACATTAATTGCCTGGTTTTGACTAAAGCTCACATTCACAATTGTGTGAAAAGGTTTCATGTAATGTGGGTGTGAACTTTACAAAAAAAATTAATCAAAACTCCTGTTGTAAACTATTATCCTAACAAAATGTTTACAAAAGGAAAGGATTTATTTTTAGTGCTTTGCTTGTTTTGTCGGACTCCTGTAGTGGTAACACAGGCTGTAGTGCACAAGACCATTGTTCATGGCCAGGGAAGATGACAAGGACTGCTCTAGGTTAAAAATTTATATTTACTAGTTAGAAAGGTCACATTTGGAAATGTCTGTGTGCATTGTTTTTTTGCTCTCAAACACTTCATCTTCAGTTGCCTTACTGGAGAAGTTCCTTGCGATGCACAAAGGACCAAGGTGAATGTAGTGTTTGAAAGAATTATTCCACTACATTAGTAGCCATAAACCATACATAGAAATGGGGTAGAGTGAAAGGATATGATGGAAATAATCTATTTAGTTAGTTATAAATTATTGTACTTATTTTTACTGTTATTTAGCATAATTCCAAGTCAAAACCAGGATAAAATAAGAGCTGGAGAATAAAATTGAAGTGTTTGATTTTGTGTTACAATGTGGTTGTTTTTTTTAATTAGGAAGCTACCTCAAACTTGAATTCATGGCATTGTCCTTAGATATCTCGTAATAGTAAATCAGTAACTAAACCTTTAAATGCTGACTCTGAGCAGATTTTCTGTGTGCTGGATTTTTTTAGCTGTGTCTCCAGATGAAAATCTTGTTTGTTTGTTTATTTTTAATTATAGTGTTCAGGAAAGTAGCTTCTAGAAGCATTCAGCAATCAAATCTTGTGAATTCAGTTCTTCTCCTAAATATGTCTTATAACATCTGTAATTAACCCTAAACTACTGCAGATCTGGCACTGGCATTTGGAATGCCACCTTTGAGGTACTGAAGAAGCCATGGCAGATGATTTCATTGCCACCAGTGGTGTGTATTTTGTATCTTTGATATCAGCTTTCACGGTCTGCCACAAGTCGTAAGACTTGTATTGCTGTCAAGCTATACAAAATTCTCGTGTCAGGTTCTTAACACTCAAAGTAATGACACTCCTCATCTTCTATTTAAAAAAAAATAGAGACACTCCATTTTCTCTGAATAGATTTCCATAGATAAAATACAGAACTTGTAGAACTGAGTTACTCTTCTCACTAATAATTGTATGTTTAACACCACCTTGCCAGGAAACCTAAGTCAATTAATCTGTTTCCATTCCCTGCAAGTGTACAGTAGGATAGCAGTTCACGACCACATTCATACAGCTCTCTAAATTAAAAGCACCATGTGTCCTTTCTTGTAAAGGCTACTTAAAAAATCTTGCATGGTTAATGTCCTGTTTTTAAATCATAAGCTTTTCCTTCAGCAGGAGTTCATGCTTTGTGTATTTGAAAATGATGCATATAAGTTGTTACTGCTGGTCAGGAATAAATACTGAAGTAAAATGAAAATAAAGAATTATAAAAGTCATGGTTTATAGTTTTGGTACTGTAGTAATTGTCATGTATAAAAATCTAGAATGTGAAATTAAAAGATTAGATCTTGCAGCAGCTTGGCAAAAATAGACCAAGGAAAATGTTTGTAAATTTAGTGCCAACAAAATATATTATTGTGTTGCCTGTTTCTGGTAGATGTTGTTAAAATAAGAGGCACCTGCCCTTATGCTGTATAAAATGTTATGAATACTGTAAAAGCTTTAGACAAATATTAGAAACAAGTGTTGTAGCAAATTGATAGCACAGTTGTGTCAGGCAGTGCAGCTATCAGTTACAGATTATGAGGCCACTACATGAATTTACTTCCATTTAAGCTTGCTGCTTGTCCCTGGAGTCCCTCCTATTAATTCTACATTAGCCATCAATGGGCCCCGTGCTCTGAATGGAGCAGTGAATGATCAGTAGTGAGCCCACGAACAGTGGTGAACTCAGTACATCATATCCATTGCAATTTATTTCCATTGTAACTAAAAATTGGCATGAATTTATTGGGTCGTGTTCCCAATGAGTCTGAATCTAAAACGATCTGCTGGAGATGAGTTGTTTAACAGTGGGTGACTGTCTCTAGGGAGCTTCCTCAGTAAGCACTAATTTGAGTTGTTGTCTTCAAGTGAACAATTACTTGGACATTTTCTATGTAAATATCCATTTGTCACCTTTTTTTGTTGAAATACTTTAATTAGCTGAAGTACTTATCAGTGTTGCTTATTAATGATATGATTATGATAAGGCACAGAAAGTTATCTCAATGCAACAGAAGTTTGGTAGCCATGGTGGACTGAAGAGAGCAGAAAGATTAGAGAGTCTCTTCCCTTCAGACTTGTACAATAGTAGTAATCTTTCACTGTGTTTGATATTCTAGGATGTGATGTCCACGTTCTTCCAGTTTGGGGCTTCCATCCAGCAAGAAGCCATTGTCATGCTGAAGATCATGCAGGATTATGACTGGCACGTGTTTTCTCTGGTGACCACCACCTTCCCTGGCTATCGAGACTTCATCAATGTCATTAAGACCACAGTGGAAAATAGTTTTGTGGGCTGGGACATGCAGAATATCATTGTACTCGATACTGCCTTTGGAGATGCTAAGACCCAAATTCAGCTGAAGAAAATTCATTCATCTGTCATCCTGCTGTATTGTTCCAAGGATGAAGCTGTCTACATACTGGATGAGGCTCGATCCCTGGGCCTTACTGGCTATGATTTCTTTTGGATAGTTCCCAGCCTGGTTAGTGGTAACACAGAAATCACTCCCAAGGAGTTTCCTTCAGGACTCATTTCCGCATCTTATGACGAATGGGACTACAGTTTAGAAGCTCGGGTACGGGATGGCCTTGGGATTATTGCAACAGCTGCATCAGCCATGCTGGAAAAATACTCCTTCATTCCTGAAGCAAAAACTAGCTGCTATGGACAACCAGAGAAAAGTGACCGGCCATCTCACACCTTGCACAAGTAAGGCTTATTAGTTTGCTTTCCCCCCCACCCCCCTACATAGCCTCCATTCCATTGCTTCTATATGTTTCTTGAAGGTGAATATTGGTTTTGGTTAATCCCATCATGCCCTTTTTAAGCGCTGATTTTCAGGTTTTCCAAGGGTGCATGCCAGAGGACTTGCTGCACTGATAACTGTGTGCATGGAAATGATGTTATGTGCTGTGGAGAATAAATACTGCTCTGGATGTGATGTAGAAGATGACAGAAATTGGTCCTAGAGGGTATGAAGCTGAGTTAATAAAATTGTGCCTTTGTGTTCTTTAACTGTGAGGTAAAATTGCCAAAATGCTCTGGAGGCTGCGCCTGACTCGCTTGCGTCAGCAGAAACCTGGTAATTTTTTGGAAGACAAGATATGTGCGCTGTTAAAGAGGTGTCCCTGGAAATTACAGAAGTATTAGATTAGTTAAGCAGCTTTTATCACCTAATAACTGAAATCTGTCACTTCTTGCTTGTGAGGATTTTATTTTTGTCACCTGTACTAGAATAACTGCAAAAATTAATCTGCATTAATCCAAGTTGAGATGGATGTTTTCTCAAAACAGTTTGTCATATGGGAACTCCCAAGGTTTAAACCAAGAATCTTCGCTCTTTTTTTCTTTTTTCTTTTTTTCTTTTTTTTTCTTTTAATTATCCCTTTTAAATGTGGTGCTCCTGATTACTTCTATCCAAAATGTTGCATAATACATACCACAGAGTAATATATTTCTTTATCTCATTTGTAGGAACAAGAGAGGAACTGAAGGGAATTTTATATGGTTTTTTAATAGCTCTTTACAATATCTCATACGGAAGCTACTGAGCAGTACTTACAAAATTTGTTCTGACCAAATATTGCAGATTAAGCACTTCTACAGAAAAGCAGGATGAAATTGGCACAAGAAGGAAAGTCAGTGCTGATTTCATATAGGGGGCTGTGGAACATTTTTGATCTTCTGAGATGTACGTGCATATTTAGATTAAGGGTTGATTGCTGTATGATGTCTTGGAGCAGTTGTTTTCCATGAAAATGGCATCTTTGTGCACAGCACTCTTCAGAAGCTCTTTTAAAAGCCAAATACTGCCAAGTAAATGGATTTTAACATTTCATACATATGTATTTCATAAACAGTGTGACCAAAGTGCAGAAATTTGCACAGTTCTCCTTAGAGAGGACTTGCTTTTTGTATGACACTTTCACTTTTGTTTTGGTCTCCCCTTTCCTATTTCCAAGCCTCTGTCTCTAAAACTGTATAAATTTACCAGAGGTGTTGCGGAACATCTGTGATTCTTTTTCTGCTGCCCAGCTTGCCCCTGGGGAGTGACAGGAGGCAGCACTGGGGTGGCTCTCTGGTCCAGCATGGGTCTGGGACTGCCATTGCGTGGTCACTCATGTGAGGGCAGAGCAGCTGGAAGGCACTGCTAGGATGTCTTACTCACACCTAGTATGTGATCCTCATATCGTTCTTCTTAATGCATGTGCTGACAATGCCAGATAAAAGCAAAATCTAATGGCATCCCATTAACCAAATTCTATGCTTCAACAGTGGAATGTGTACAAACAAAGAAGTTCACAGTTAATATTTGAACACCAGTTTTGGTGAAGTTAAATTGTATTCTGTTGTCAGAAGTATTGATGTTTAAAATACTGTGGATGGACCACAAAAACCTGAACCTGTTTTGAAAAGGACTCCTACCCCATTGTTTAGACTTGAACTAGAAATTCAGTATTCAGCATAAGTTATCTTTCTTCAAACAATCATTTTTGTCTCATTAAGTCTATACAACTGCAAGAACAGGGCTTGTGAGTGTTAGGGCAGTGAGATTAGACTTCACCAGGAGATTCTGCAGTGTGCAGTGCATGATGCACCTAGAAATTATTAATAGGGGAAGTTGTAATGTAGTGCACTGTGGGTAATAAATTCAGTCCCGATGCAAAACACTGAGCTGTGAAGTGAGACTATATTTTCTGTACCGGAGATTCTTTTGGGCTTTTCCAACACTACAAGAACAAGAAGCAGGCTGGTTTTAATTTACAAATGTCAGAATTGCACTAAAATGAATAAACTTTTAGTAGTCCTTGTTATGTAATAACTCCCCAAGACTATTCTTGTCACATATAATCTGCAAGAAAGGTAAGTATATACAAGCATTCAGCAGTGCTAAGTAATCTCTGAGAGCTGACCAGTCTCTCCATGCCAAGGTGAATTATGTAAATTCATTGTACTTTCTTATCCTCATCACTAAGTTGTAGGTTTCTTCCTTACATGACAAATCAATGCCTAAATTGGGGGTTTATTCTGAAATGTAATCTTCACAGTTTCAGGTCAGAGATAGTGCAACTTTATATTTTAAACTACAAGATAAACGTATATGATGCTGCATTAAGGAGCTAACTTGAACAAAGGATTTTGGAGCATCCTCAAAGTGAAGAGGGCTAAAGTAAGTAGTTGTAAATAGCTTATGGACCTGGGATCTCCTATACTGTGCCTGCCTGTTTGTGCTGGAAATTAACACTAGAAAAGTAGGGCTGCACAAAAGAACACTGCCTGCGAGCTCAGGAGCAGAGAACTTGGTAGAAAGAAGGAAAGAGGCTCTGTAAGGTGATGCTTGAGCAAAACCAAGCTCAAGAATGGAGCAAAACCCCAGGTTTTTTAGAATCCATCTATTGTAATGATAGTCTAACTGAGCTTTAGACCCAGTATAGTATTCTAAGGCTATGCCATAATGTCTAATTTGCTTGTGAATGGAGGTTGGTAATGCTTTATGTGCAACTTCCTGCATCTAGATAGTGGTTTTCATCTCCTTTTATTAAGAAATTCTATGTAAAGCATGCCATGAAGTGAAAGCTCCTCCTCCCTCTTTCTCAAATCCTTTGAGTATTAAATTGGTTTGAAGATATATATGTTTTGAAGCACACAATTTATCCTTCTCTTGTCACTGCAATTTTAGGATGCTTTTGTTGTCCTTCTAGACACAGAAAAATCAGGCTTGCTTTAGTTTTTGGAATGATTTGATCAATGTTCAGTTCTGATACACATGGGAAAACTGGTTTTTCCCTATGAATAAAGGATTTAAAATATAGGAATCATTTTCAATGCATTAATAATATATATATATATATATGTGTGTATTGATTCAGATCATCTTTTCCCATCTGTGTAAGACCCAGATTTTCCCAAGACAGAAAAATACCATTATGTGAAATACTGGCACTAGCACAGCAGGATAGATAGAATTAGAAGCTCATTAATGCAATGTCAGTTGAACAAATGCTTGCTCTCTCTCAAAAAAAGGAAAACATGTAAGCAAACAAACAGCAAAACAGAATAACCCTGCCAGTCGTCATGGAAATGCTGCTGCCTTGTGAATAGAAATGCTTCTGCTCTGTCTAGAAGAGTCCTCCTGTTGGGTATAAAAGTCATAACCTTGGGAGATACATTTCACAACAACATTTCCAACCACTCCGATCTGTACAGGGACGACTGGGGATGACAAAGCTGTTGCTCTGTTGTCATTATCCTGAAAAGCAAATAGATGTCTCTGTCCATAGGCAATCAGGCGTTTACCACGGGGTGTTTGCATTTAGTTACATCCAATTTCTAAGTACAACCAAATAATATGAGGGATTTGGGGACTTATCTTATTTTCCATAGTGAAGGTGTATGGCTAGAAAGCCGTCCAGAGTGCTCTGGGCAGGCTGGCATTTTGTACCCTTCCTTTATTCATCATCACCGAGCCAGGGAGCAGGAGCAACGTGAGGTGCAAAGGGCCAGATGCAAATGCATTGCCTGATCCTGCCCTGAATCACCCTACTTTAAAAACCTGGGGACTCAGTGGGAACAGCGTTTTGAAACATGCTACTTAATGTTGCTGTCTTCCCATGGCCTACCACACAGTTCATTCTCTTGTCCTTACTGTTGTGATGCCGTTAGCTTACGGCATGGCTATGAGACAGCATCTTCTTCAGAGAGGGCAAGGGTATGCTGCCCCTCTAGTCCTGATACTCATTCATCACATTCAATATTTTTATTCCAGCTTTTAGCAATGACAGATAAATTTTCCTCTTCTCCATTTGAGCAAAATCAGCTATTAAATGGACACAATTGTTTGATGAATAATCCAGCAAATCTGTTTAATCTTTTCCTTCATACAGATCAACAGCCAATTTACAGAGGATTTGTTCATTTAAGTTCTGTCAAAAGACTTTGAAAAAATAAGTTATCATCTGCTTTAGTGTATGATTGAAGATGTATCATTATTTAACTAATTATATACGAAGCAAAATGCTTTTTCACTAGTAGTGTTCTTGCTGTGCAGAAAACAAATGTTATTTACATCCACCTAAGGCTCTACAGGGTATTTTGTTTGTCTTTCTCATTTTGTGATCCCACTGTGGTGGGAGCCTGGAGCTGCTGTGTGCTCTCTGGAGTGCGCTGCACGAAGGGTGAGGATCTGAGACTGTAACCCGAGTTTCAATAGTCACATACATTGCTTATGGGTTGTAGGGGGAACAGTTAATTTGACTAGATTTTCAATTTAGTACTTCATTTTTGGTAGCTTTAGAGCTTGAAGAAGTTTCAGGTTTGCGTGCTGCTAGATTTGCTTATTCTTCTCCTTTGCTGCTGTGAATGCTGCTTTGCAGAAACAGATCCAAAGGAGGATGATGCACCTAAGTGACTGAAGGCATTGAACCAAGTTGCAAGGCATTGTGGAGCACTGAGGCCACAGGGATGCGGGGAGCAGCAGATTTCCAGGGAGGACAGCATATTTAAGCAAGCATCTTCAAATGAGCACCAAGCTACCAGTCCTAGACTTAATGTTAGCAGCTAATTTCAGATGTCCTGGATTACAAGAAATTATTATTGTCAACATATTATTGTCGCTTGTCTGGCAGAATTGGGGCAAAATGACTTCTCAAGACCTAGTGGCAACTAATGCTTTAAGGAACGGCTGGCAGGAGGTACAAGTAGTTGGCATGCTGTTCCTTTTTCACAGTCACTGAGCATATCATTCCCAAAATTTTATTCATTTGTGCTGGCTTGAGGCCTAGGGAGATAGAGCTCCAGTGCAGGGTATCGTCGTGGAGTTATATTCAGTAGAGCAAGGGCTGGGGGAAAAGGAGGAGGAAGAGGCATGGAGAGGAAGAAGGGGCTCTCTGCATCACTGCAAAGGATTTGACTTTAAAAAATAAAGTCCTACACAGCCTAAGATATAAAATTATCTTTAAAAAAAGCTTCACAGTTTGAAAAATGCATTGCTATCTTCTTTAATAGTGATCTGTTTCAGACCTATTTCTATATGTACTTCAGACCACACGTTACATATTCTGCATTCAGCATTTCTTGAATTAATTTTGTAGATGATTTTAGGAAATCAATTTCTTAATGATAACTAATTTGTCTTGGAGTTTCTATTGAGAAATATCTTTCAAATTTCACAGTGATATCATAATAATGAAGTTCAGCAGTTCAGGGCCTCAACAAGATAAAGAAGAAAAGACAAAATTTGGATTGGCTCCTGCTTTTTCAGGTATGCTTGGGTGAATGCCAAGCCCAGACAGGCTTGCTGTCTAGATTATTAAAATGGTTGGTGCATACTGTTTGGAGGAAAGAGAAATATCACCAGATGACACGGTTGTGAGGCATCTCATCTGCTTTAAATTTCAGTTTGGAAATTCCTTCTTTGGGAGAGGAGGGGGTGAGTTTCATGAACCCTCTATTTCCCAAAGTCTCTGCTGTTTCTGTTTGATTCCCGAGACTGTCATGGGTTTGAAACACTGCCTTGTGGTGAAGAAGGCCCTAAATAAAAATGATAGTCCCCAGAGCTGGCAGCTGAGGAATTTATCAAGTTTGATTATCTGCTCTGGGATGCAGGATGAGGGCAGGAAGCTTGGGTCTGAACTCCTGGCAGCAAGGACTTCCATGGGCTTTTCATTCCCTGTAGCTATCAGGCCGTGTGCTTTATTTTACAGGTCTAACTGAGTTCTCTTCTTCAGAGGTAGCTTAGGAGTGATATGTTTTCATAAATGCCTCTGTCTTACCCATTATATTTTTCCCAGCCAGTGATCTGTTTGGGAGCTGGATACTAGGTGGATTTCACACTAATTATAAACCAGCCTGTTATTGCAGAGCTGGCTCTGTTCCTGAGCCCATCAAGTCCAGAATTTCTACTTTTACAAGTCTGTATAAAAATATCATTATAAAACAAAAATGGAAGGAGGAAATATCAGAGCAACCAGAAGAAAGGACATCTGAGACAGTTCATGCTGCGTGTCTCTACACTTACTTTTGAAACCATGGGATGTTTGCTGAGGGTGTTTGCACAACCCATTTGGTTACTAAAGGTGTAATTCCCCTGTGGTCTGCAGCCCCTCTGTCCTGCAGCCCCCCGGCCAGCTCTCCCAGCACCCTGCTGCCCCTCCTCGGCACCCCAGGGTCCCTGGTGCTTTGCTGGGCTGGAGCCTGGACCGGGTTCTTTCATGATTACACTTGTACCCACAAGAGTGAAGGTTTTAAAGGTAACCCTGGGAACTCAAAATGTCTGTCTGTCCGCCCCCAGTCCAGCACTGTATTTATTGGTAGGTGCTGTAATGTTATGCAAAGGGGATAGTTGAAAAGACTTTAACCTTGGTGGGGGAGAAACCAGAGAATCCTTTCTGTAGGAAAAGCAGCTGTTGTTACTAATTGTGTTCAGTTACACAACTTGACACTAGCACAGACAGTTTCACATTCATATTGCAGTGGATAGATGGAAAGAGAATTAACATGAAATAGAGAAAAATGGAGAAAACAGGACAGTTTGGAGGGGAGGGGAGTGATTTTATTTACTGTATTAATTTTAGTGAGAGCATTTTTTGTCATATGTATAATAATTATCACAACTACATTGTATGTGTTTATTTTTAAGGGATCAATTAATTAAAAACTTTTAATTTATTGCATTGCTCCCAGGACTTCCTGAGTCCGTGTACGTACTTGCATGCAATTGCTAGCTTTTAAAATCCAGGCCTTTTCCAGATGCCCTAAATTTTTACACCTTTGTAAAAGTATTTTTGTACATATGACATCTTTTTAATGTTGTGATCCTTGCATCTTTCTAGAAGAGTATTTCAGTTTTATTTTAAGCACAAGTAGACCTGTCTGGCCTCAGCAAGCGCTGAGTGCCACCAGTTATGTGCAGACTGGTTTTATCCTGTCTCTGCAGCAGCGCTTCCTCCTGGACATGCAATGCCTTTGAGGGATGGTTCCAGATCATATTCCATATTTTTGACTTTCCAGCTCCTGAATCTCAAAAATCTCCATTTCCCTTGCCTTCTGGCCAGGGTTTTCCCCTGGAGAAGCCAGATGATTCAGTGACTGGTTCATATGGTGTTTCCTGTGGCCAAAGTTACCCTGAAAAGGTTTATCTGAATAACTTGATCTTTCTGAGTCTATGAAAATTAAGTTGGGAACCTTGAGAGAAGTTTGTAACCTTGGTGCTTCGAAGGCTTGCTGTAAATACAATGGGAGCAGTGTTCTGCCGTGGTGTTTTAACATTTCTCTTTTCAGTTTTGTTGGGTAAGGTGACAAGCAAAAAAAGAATTATATAAATGTTTTAAAATGTTTGAAATATATAGTACAGGCTTGATTCATTGCATCATAAAAACCTGTTTTGGATTCAGCGTGAGAATAACTACTTCTGCCCAAAAAAATCCTATTTTTCATACACGTATTACCTGGGGAATCTTACAAACTTCAGTTTTCAAAAGCGAGTTAAGACTTCTTAAGGCCCCCTGCTATCATGCCTTTGCAAAGGTTATAGCATTAATGAGGTATGAAAGCAGATTAACTACTAATCTAAAGTGTGTGCTGAATTGCCCCCTTTAAAGTATCAAGCTCGAATAATCAAGCACCTCATTTAGTTCAGAACAGGAATATGCCATTCCAAATCTACTTCAGAAATATATTTTGACCAATTCAGAAACCAATGACATATTGCACAGAATTAATCTTGGGCTTAAAACTCTAAAAGAATAATGTATAATACAAATGCTTTCTTTTCCTTACTCTTCCTAACTAGTAACAGGAAAGCACACAGTTGTTTTTCAGAGACAAGCAATTTAGGATCTTGGCCAGTAAAAGTAGGGCAGGACTTCTGTCCTTTGTAGAGGAAAAATGACAATTCAAAAGGGAAAGTAGATTGTAGGCATTGGTTTCTGAAGAACACAGGCAGCTGATGAATTTTGTACAGAAGAGTGTGCTTGGGAAAACAAGAATCTCTTTGAAGTTCTTTTTCACTGCTGCCATTTGCGAAACTGGGGTAGCTCAGTCTGCATCACTGACTGGTGCCTTTGTGTATGACTCAGACAATGCAATTTTAAGAACCTTTTACAGATTAGGAACTTTTTTTTTTAACTTGCAAAATGCGTTTCACTACTAAATGGCTGCTAAATTCACACCGTTTAAAATATATGCTGAGTTCAGTTTTTCATCTTAGATGTGTGGTTCACCTTTCTTTTTGGAGGCCTTGAGTATCACTGCAGCTACAGCACTGCATCTTGTGATGGTCCTTGACTAGCTTCTAGGCTATGGCATTTGCATATTAATCCCAAAACATGAGTGGTGTTTGGAATCTGAGGTAGTGATCCTACCAAACTACACAAAAGAAGGATTCAACTCAAGTCCAATCACTAATGGTCATGTAATTAAAAACCCAGCTGGACACAAAAGCCTGATGTAGTGCAGTGTGCGTGTTTGTGGTCTGGCCCTTTGGAGGAGGCAAACTGCTCGGCTTTCAGTTTTATTGAAATGAGGTAATTTCTGCCTGGCCCTGAAAGATGACGTGTTCGTTGTGTGTGAGAGTTATTTCATGGGTATGAATCGGGAGGGTGTAGAAGTGCCAATACAAGCAGTGCATGTTTTCACAGTATTTCCTTGTTTTCCCTTTTAGTGGTTTCCTGGGTGTTTTATTCCTTTGGGTCACTGATTTTCAACAGGGAACACGTGTTATGCTGGTTTCTTACTTGTATGCACAAGCAAATTCTGCCTGGTGGTTTGCCACTTGCTCTCAAGGTGGCAAACAAGCTTTTTATTCCCAAGCAAGTTCTTTCAGTGCTGGATGAAAAATGTAATATATGGGAAATTAGTTCAACTGAAAAGCTGAGTTCTGCCAAGGGGAAAATTTTCACGCTGAAAGTCTGTCACAAAATATGAGTTATTACAATGGGTGAATTTACAAATTGCTGTCAAACCGGTGCTGAGTGATGTTAATGTGGCTGTTAGGGCAGTGCACATTCAATTATTAACTGTTATGATACAATGCCATTATTTCTTCTGGGTCTATATACTTTTATTTAGTGTGCTTCTGCTATTGGGATCTTCAGGCAGCTATGTCAATACAAACCCTTCTCCTTTGAATATGGAGCTAAAGAGTTTTGTCTGACAGATTTACCAGGACTCCACACTACTACCGCTGCAAAAAAAATAATAAACAACCAACCATGTAAACCAGTATCAGTTTCCTGTGAGTAAAACATCACAGAGCAGTGTACGAAGAATGGTTAGAGTAACTTTAACGCCCTTCAAAACACATCTGTCTGAGGGATGGAATGATTGGTGTTGAGTTCCAGAAGGAGAGCTCCTAGGTGAAAGCTTGGACTGAATTTCATTCCATGAAAACCACTGAGAATTCAGTACAATTCAATGCGATTAACTTCAGATCATGCATATGGGATAGAGAGCACATTATCTTCTGGAAGTGCCATGGGATCTCCAAGATCTTGAATTGCAGTTTTGCCTCTCATCCACAGGATAGTCCTGTCAGGCTCACATTGACAGTCTGGAGTTTTGATTTTTTTTCAACGAGACCAAAGAAAGCCAATGCCAATATCAGCCTTTTACTCTCTTCCCTTTCATGCCTGGTTTTCTTATGTGAGGGAATTTCAGACAATGTATAAAATGATAGATTTTTGCAATATCACAGTCGGGGAGCTTGACCTGTATGCTGTGGTAGTTCAGATTCTTGGCAGTAAGTTCCTTGTATTTGTGCTTTAAATAAAAACTGCAATTTCTCGTCACTTTTTCTGACCCTGGAGTGCTGGAGACAATCTGTTCTCACTGAGAAACACTGAAGCTGCATGGAACTGGAGCAAATGTAAATATGTATTTATGTTATAAATCTGCGGAAAATTTGAAGAGAAAATTATTTTTGAGGAAAGTCAGGTTTGTCAGATGGCCAGGAGGTCAGCGTTTCTGAATCAGCAAAAGGACAGTGCTTTGGAAAAGATGGTACATGGTTCAATGATGAATGGAAAGCAACAGTTAGAAATCAAAATCTATACCTACTAGTCAGGAAATGGAAAAACTCGGTAGGCTATAACAGAATTAGAGTAAACTCAATAAGGAACTTGAGACCTGCAGGGGCAGATCGGTGGCCAGAAAAGCTATAGGACTCTGTAGAGCAGACAGGGATGTCTCTAAACTGCTGAGTGGAGTACCAGGGTACCTACCCCAGGGCAGATCAGGTCCTCTGCAGTGGCTGGCTGTGAGTGCTTCAGTTTTCATGTCTGATTTTGGGTGAAGGTATTAGTGGAATTTATCCAAGTGTTGCAAAGACACTGTGCATAGCTACAGTGTCGGGAAGGGCTGTCAGGACTCATGGGGGTCTGAACAGGTAAAGCCAGAATGGATGCATTTATCTCTGAGTATTGTTCTATTGAGACATAGTATGATGTTACATACAGAGCCGATGTAGCCATCTTTAAAATGCTCCTGACAAACTGGTGAGGTTGTTCAAAGTGCCAGAAAGGTTACTCATGCAGTGTACAGGTCATACATAATGTGAAAGCTGCTTTAAAAATGATGTCTGCATTAAAAATCATATGTAAACAATATTTTGCTCTGTCTTCTGCTGTGTACTGCCTTGAAATGCTCCGACTCCCTGTACTGCAAACGTAAGCTTTTCACAGTGTTAACAGGATTTGGTGTGTGTATTTCAGGAGTGGTGCTGGTGACTGAAGTAGCTTGCTCATTAACTGCTGGACAGCTCATTAATTTTTCAATGAACTTTTTTTCCTTGCCTTCTAGGTTTATGATGAATGTGACTTGGGAAGGTAAAGATTTGTCCTTCACAGCGGATGGTTATCAGGCACACCCCAGGCTCGTGGTGATAGTCCTGAACAACGATCGCGAGTGGGAAAAGGTGAGCATCACCTCTGGGAAAAAGACGTGAGATTGGAGAGACTGGGTAGAGTCCTGTTAATGGCAAGTAGATTAATGTCACAGGTGTCAATGATGATATTCTACTGCAGCAGATTTGTCACAACGGTTCAGAAAAGATAGTTTTGCCTTATTCTGAGTAGGTCTGAGGAATTCTAACAGGGAAAGCAACGTATCCGTGAAGACATGCCATGTGGATTTCAAAAGATTTCTGTGAAACACACCTTGCATTTCTTCTTACAATTTAGTAAAATAAAATGGATTACTGAAAAATCACCCGAAAATTGGGCCTTAACTACGTAAATTTTTATGGATTTGTATATCTTGACAAATCCAGTCCTTTCATTTGCTTGTTTTTGCATTATTTGACAGATTTTAAGATAAAAATACATATTAATATTTTTTTGAAGTGTGATATTCCTGTTGAATTGGATGACAATCCCTATAATGTTTGCCTAAAAGTCAGAACCTTGACTTGTGTTCTCCTTGTAGACATGTGATCTCCATAAACCTCTATATACACTAGAAGGAAAAGTTACTGTGAAGAGTAAATATTACTTTCTTAGATACATAATAAAGAGTCAGAGTGCAGTGACCTAGAATTTAGACATAACTTGTGGCTCATCCTCTGGATCTTCCTTGTTGTAAATGATTTTACTGAGACCAGATTCTGTTATGCACTTTTGAAAAATCCTCTGTGTCTTAATATCAGGGTTAATCATATATACAAGTAATAAGGTAAAAAGTTTGAGTGTTTTTTCTTTAAAACTCCCACATCATCCTGTGAGTACTTTGGCTCTGAGTTTTGCAGGCTCTCTGTGGTCTCATGTTTTAAATATGGGGGACCTTGGGAGCTGTTTGCAGTATAAGACTGTAGGAAAAAATACATATATATCATCCAACAGATTTATTTTAAATTCATAAAGCATGAACCTGCATTATCTAAATTACTGCTGAAATCTATCAACTCTTTTTCTTATAGTTTTAGGATCCCATAAAATCAACTTAAAACTCCAGTTTGTAAGACTGCAAGACTCTTCATGATGTTGAATAATAATGACAAAAAGAGAATTACTGAAGGACATCTCAATAAATATGCTACGTATTTCTTTATCTTCATTTGATGCAATTTTAATTCTCTGCATAAATTTAATCCTATCCAAATGTGTCAATCTAAATCTTTGGAGGAATATTTTGCTCAGAAACCATTATGAAAATTTCTTACCCTATTTTAAAATTCTTCAAGAATCTGCATCTCATATATGATGTCCTGGAAAAAATATTATTCTACTTGGGGAATATGAGTGTGAGGCACCAAAGGGAGAAAATGGTTAGACAGGCAGCCAACAATGCTTACGGTATAATGATTTCATACATTTTCTACCTTGAAACTTTTCTAAAGAGATCATTCAAAGGAAAAGGGGAGATTGTTTTGAAGTTTTTGAAAAATGAGCTAACAATGGCAAAGACATACTGAATATATGAACTGACATTATTTCCAAGAAATAACTTAAGCCTGTTTTAACCTTCAAGTGACTCCCCTGTCAGAGAATGGAAGATGTAGTGCAGGTTTTGCTCTATCTACCCGTGCACGATGTACGGCTGCAGTGCAGCTCCTCTGGCTGTGCTGGGCCACAAGATGCTCTGTAGGCTGATGCTGACGTTGTCTGAGCACAGTGTTTAATCTGGTAAATCCCTTCCTGCTCATTGCCGTGTTTGAGGGGCTTCTAGGATGAAAATAGAGTGGCTGCAGGGGAGGCTCTCTGCCCAGAAAGAAATTTATGCATCTGATCCTGGCTGCCCTTTGGTTTAGAGCTCTTTTGGTAGCAGGCCAGAGGAGATACTTCGGTGGAGACAGCCTGCCCCTAGCTGCAGCTTTCCTGTCTGCTGCTCTGTCGTAGGACTATGGGAAGGGGGCCAGGTTTAATTATGTCAGAGGGGAGAAGTGAAAGGCGGCCAAGAACAGGCTGTCACCACCAGAATTATTCTTCTGACCACAAGCTGATCCCTATCTCTGTGGATGAAGACAAATAAACTGACTAATCAATTATCCTGGCAGGCTGGATGTAGCTCTCGGCTATCTCAGAGCACCCCACACGTGCATCAGCAGTGTCACTGTGCACTTTAGAAATAACAGAGCAGTTCCTCTGACTTAGACACGAGAAGGCCCTTGCCCACCCCCTGGTTTGAACATCTCTCTAGTGTCGTCTCAACGTTCTTTCCAAGTTACATTTCTCACCCCATATCTCTTAGCTTTCTCTGTGTTCCTTTCTCCTTGCGCTGTTTTCCTGAATTTCCAAACTGTCAAAGTTACTAATCTGAGATCTAACATTTCCTGCTTTGAGTTTCCAGGCAGGCACAGGCTTTTACTTTCAATTTCAGCATTGTGATGAGTATCACAGAATTGTTTTACTGAGGTCTTATTAAATATCCTCAAACCTATTCGGAAAACATCAAATCCTAGAATCTGATTAAATGATATACTCATGTGAAAAACTGACAATGCAACAGCCTGCTAATCCTTGTAATGTAACTAATGTACATAGAAATTGCAGGTAGATGCTTTATTATTTATGTAAGAAAGACTAATTGTGTTATATGTGAAAACTTTTTACCCAGTATTTTTCTGAAAAGACAATATTTAATACTAAAACTCAGTTTTCTTTGGTTTTAGTATAAGAATCTGCTTTTACTTAAATACATTTTTTCCTTGGTCTCAAAACTGATATACTTGACTTGAAGTTATAGAAAATGTATTCAACCAGAGTTGAAGAGCATCCATCTTACCCCTAGGAAAATAAGTTCCTTTTTCTTTACAAATGAGTCACTATCAAAACTTTGAAGTGGTGACTTCACATATGACTGAGGGATTTGTCCCATATCAGATTCTGAAAAAAGCTGGTTGGATGATAATAGTTTGAAGACTGAAAATTACTTTTGGGCATGTTCAGCAGGCACCCAGCAAGATATTTTGACAGATCCTAAAGCAGCTACTCAAACTTCTGACATCAACATTCATATTCTTGCTGCTAATCTTGACAGGCAAAGGGGCTGCTGTTCTCAGGCAAGAGATTTTTGAGAAGACAAGCTTAATGTGCTTGTTTCAGTGAAACTTGATAAATTTGCCAGAGTTAACAGTGTTGCCCAAATATCACCAAAGCGCTGTGGGAACACTGTGCTGGGGCTGAAAAATCCTCTAGCAGTACCAGCTTCAATTCCCCCATTAAGCTCACCTCTGTGGGGTGGGACCTGGTTGTCTCACCCAGCCCATTGACTTCACTGAGTTGCAAACTTCATAGCCTGTTAGTCTGTCTTTTTTTTTTTTTTAAAAAAAAATAAATTTTGGAAATAAAACCAATCAATCCAATATTAAAATCATATACTAGAATATAATTAGCAGTTGCAAAATTAGATGGTTTAATTAGCTGTGCATACCAAACGTGTTAAGGAAGGTAGGGAGGACTGTACAGCATTTAAAGATTAGTGTATTCCATATGTAAGGATGATTTCCAGGGTAAAAAGAGTTTTTACTGATGCTCCCAGATAAGTGCAGATAAGATTACCATGGTGGTCTGTGTTCTGGGAGAACTTGTGAGATACAATATTCCTGCAGATTTGTAGTCAATGAATTTTTACAAGAAGCAAGACTAACAGGTACTACATGGCACAATTGCTAATAAATGCCGCTGCAAGAACCATTGTTTACAACCAGGTTTATTCTAAATGTAACCAATCACCTTTAACATCCTATTAATGCAGAATTTGATGTAGAACTTGATTTTTCTCTGATTAACTAGCATATGCCAGATTTACAAGCTCTGTGTGAGGTTGTACACATTTGTACCTAAGTAGGAATGAGTGAGTGGGCAGAGGGAGCGTGATTCCTGCCTGGAGTAAATGAACCAAGGTCTTCATAGAGAGCTCCATCTGGCTACTAACGTCCACTGTCATGTAGCTGAGAAAAGACAGCCGTTGTATCTAATGGCATGGCTGAAGCTTCACTGGACAAGAACTGAAAAACCTAACGCTCGGTCAGATTTCTGACAGAGCTTTTTGTCAGAGTGCTGCGATTGATAATAAAAGGTCACTGGGTTGTTTCTTGGGAAATCTCAATTGATTTCAGAGCAGAGGTCATGACAACTGAAGGATCCTGATGCCTCCTGATAGACATTCCCTAAAAATTGTGAAGAAATGCATATATTTTAACTAGAACAGCTGAAATGGCATGATCTAATAATCTGTTTGCTGGTATATCTTTTGTCAGTAGCTCTGTGGCCCAACAGGATGTCTTTGCCCATAGCAGAAACAGCATGTTCTTTAACATCTGTTAGGTTGTTGTTTTCTTTCTTCCATCCTTATTGCTTAGTGTATTTAGTCTCCCTGTAAATATGCCTATCCTGACCCTTACTGTCGAGTGAAAATTGCATATTGTTTCTGTATCAGTGAGCTTTCACTTAGCCTAAAGGCCTTTCCTTTGACCTTTAGTGCACTGAGTTGTTTAAATTGCACCAATTATTATGCAGCATTTCTTAAATCCCTTATTCCTGACAAAGATGGTTCCCTCCTCTCTGCTGCTGTAAAGGAATTGCAGCTACCATGGAAAGGAGTGGTGAAGTGTGCCTTGCTCCTGTTCTTTGCAGCTAATATTAGAGAGGAGGTGAAAGTGTAGGAAGACTTTCAGGGGAGCTCTTCCTCTCTGGCAGTAAAGATATGGCCATCTGGATACTTCTGGAGAGCTGTAAGATCTTCTCTGAGTGCAGAGGTGACAAAAAGTCTTTTCTCATTGAGAGGTGGAGGAAGGGGCTGTCAATTTGTTTGGCTCTTCCTTTCTAGTGTCAGTCAACTTATAGAACAGCTTCTCTGGCATGAGTTTGTACTCTTGTGCTACACAGAGTTATGTGGGACATTTCCCAGTACCAAAACTATACCAACCACTGAGGATTTGGTGAGTGCTAATTACTAATTCTGTAAGGAAAAATGAGGCTACAGGAAGTGGTAGCTTTTCTTTCTCACCCTGTTTGTTTATCATCTCTCTGGGTACTGTGTTTTCCATTGAGCCCTGCTGGTCACAGTGTTGGTGCCTTCCTAAGGAGCTGCTTTGAGCAAAGAGCTGTACGTTTCCATACCCCAGAGGAGATTTTGCAGCAAATTTTGAAAACTTCAAAGTCTTTAAATGGATGACTTCAAACCACCTAGGACTGTAAAACACTCTATATTAATAAGACATGAAAGTACTCGCATCATATCTTGTCATTTAAATTTAGAGTGTCATTGTGAAATATGGACCTTTGGAAATGTGAAGTGGCGCAGAGGTTTGCAGCAGAAGGGATACAACAGATGCTCCTTCTGGAGGAAGGATTTTGCTCTTGTGCTTTGTTCTGAAGCTGTCTGTTATTGCTAACCCGACGAACTCAATTTATGCTTTCTAGTTATTGACTTAAAACTTGCCAGAGTAGCTCTTCCTTGTGAGTGGAAAAGTGTGATGAAATAAAAGTAATAAATAGTTTTGCTATAAAGCAAGATGAGTTAGATTTTGTGTTTGCTCAGTGTTATTTTCCTCACAAAACCGAGACAGCTCAAAATGTTTGCAATGTGTGTGTGTGTGTGTTTAACGTAGAAAGAACATCCCTGAGAATGTTTCTCCTTTCAAAGGTTTGGTCAGGTAGTCATGGAAGTGCGTTTAGAATCCCTGTTGTTGTGTAACGTTTTTTCTGACAAAAGGATGATGACTGTGTATTGCATACAGTTCCCATCTGCTGGGAGAAGAGGGTGGTAGGATGGAGTTATTTGTTTGTTTTCTGTGAGATATGCCGGTGTGAGAGACTTTCTTTTCGTGCCAGCATTGGCATGCAAGGGAGAACATACTCTGCTCTTTTCTCTCCTGCTCAGGATCTGGCCTTGCTCTTTTTCTCTGATTCGATGGTCTCTGTGAGGATGTGTGATTAGGATTGTGTCAGTCATCCTTGTATTATTTAGAGACTGCTTTAGGGTGCAGTGGGAGAGGTGACTCCTTGAGGTACAGCAATGTGTAACTTTGCAAGTTGTCTCTCTTTCTTAGGCTAGCTGTATTTATCTAGCTGTTACAGAGAGACACCAAACATTTCATTATCCCCCTCCTCAGCTACCATCTTCAACAAATAAATAGGCATGCATGAGTTGGTCAAACCATGTATGTGATACAGTGAGTTTGTAAGGTGCCTCAGACAATGGTGGATGAGGTGAGGACCCTATAATTTCTAATTCAGCCTCACATCAAACTCTTCTGTGCTCTCAGCTATTTTCTGCTTTCCTTCCTGTACCCTCTAGAGATTAAACCAAAGGCAATACTGCATATGAAGATGGAGAAAATAGGAAAGAATGGACAAGTTCAAAAGAAATACAGTGGTATATGTACCATTGCAAGTCTGTTCTTGAAGATGAGTTTTGCACGTACAATAGTGAATCAAGGATTTGATTAGTGGTTTAAATTGTGGTTTTTATGACAGTTCTGGTCTTTTGGCCATAAATAAAGATTTTTATAAGTTGGGACAGGATATTTCCCAAAAATGATTCTATTGGCCTTCTTTCCAGTGAGGCCCATCTTCTGTATTTTTCTGGGATTGAGTCCACATCATGATTGATCTAACTGGAAATATCACAAATTCATCACAAATCTCTGGAAATTTTGTGGCATTTCCACAGAGTAGAGTAAAGGTATTTGCATGCAGCTTTTGACAGTTCCATAATGGAGTATGTCTGCATTTTTTGAGCGTTAGCCTCAGCTTGAATTTTCTTTTTTTGAAGATGCTTGTTTTACAAATTCACACTATTGTGTTTATTATTTTAGAATCCTTCTTAATGCAATTTAACTTCCTCTTCTGTTTTTCAATCTAGCAACACAGATACTCATTTGTATCTGCTGAGAACAAGCTCTTTTTCACTTTTAATTTCTCTAATAATGTTAATTGGATTCTTAGGAGGTCTAAGTAGAAGAGCTTTCTTTCTAGACACACTTTTGTGCTCTTTGCACTCGAAGAGCACTGGTCTTTTGTCCATTGCTCAACTTGCAATAGATTGTAACTAAATGTAGTTAATTGGGTTTAAGGTTGGAGCATAAAACAGTTTTTCAGATCTGTCTTTGAACTGTTCAGTAGTTTCATCTTTCAGGTTGCAATGATGCTTGGACTTGTTTGGAGGATGCCATGTTTAATTAATTTCTTCAGTAGCTACAATGATCATGAAGTAGCATACTCTGAAAATGAGTACTGCAAAACACTGGAGACAGTTGAATTTTGAAGCTGTCTAGGTCAGTAAACTATTTCACTGTAAAATGGTTTATTCAAGTATCACCAGTGTCTCCTACTGAGAGCAGCAACTGAACTTTTCATATTCTACTTCTCATGTTTTGCATATGAACTTTTCATAGTCTACAACATTTACAATGACCTTCACAGGTGAAACTAGGACTTGTGTGGGTTTTTTTTAACTTGGATATTTTGCTTTGTTGTCATAGGTAAGCCACTTCAACAGTCGGTGTCAAATAAGGACATAACATTTGGGTTTGCACACCAATTCTTACACTTTATAAGCAGACCTTTTTATTCTGAAATAAAATGTGTGTAGTTGTTATAATCTGTTCTTTTTTTCCCTAAACATCTGAAGGTTTTAAAGGCATTCAAAATGGATATTGACTGGATCCAATACTAGATCTGACATCCCTAAGTGACATAAATGCCGATCCTGCAGGACACCTATATATGGATGCAATTTCATAATTTCTCTTCGTTTTGACTGGAACCTGCTCATGTTTTAGTTTTGCTTATTCTACAGCTTTTCTGTGTCATTTCAACCCTTCACCCTGTAAAAAAGGGACAGTATCTACTGCACAAGAATGTTGAAAGAACTAAATAATATATGAAGATACAAAACATTGTGTAAATAATTAATACCATTCATATTCTTAATAACAATGCTATAAGAAGTTCTGCACAAGCTAGAAGTCTTCTAATACGAATATAAAAATCCTCCCATATTTTGACTATATGCTTTAATTGTATAAAGCTAATTCTTACTCTCTGCTTTAAATAATTGAAAAAGAAAAAAGTGGTTTGAACATTCAAAACTGTAGCAGAATGATAGAAGTGCAACATGTAATCAACAGTATAGCTATTTTAAAATCGAAATACCAAATAAACATGGAAACTGTTCACTTGTGAGTCCAGCATCAGTGGTGGAGCAAATCCAATGTCTCTGCTAACCATTAATTAATTAGAACAAGCAAATCCAACATTTCCCAAACAAAAGGAGTGACCTAAGTGGCTCTTTCTAATTACTACCCTTCTTCATTTGCCATTCTTAGCCCACCAGAGAGGATTTTCAGAGCTTTTCTGCCTTTTGCTTTTCTGCCATTCTTCATGACCTTGGTATCTTTCTCTTGTGCTTTCTGACATTGTGGGTTACTCATTGTATTGTTGGTAGCAGGGATGACCTGCAACAGTCATGCAATTTGTGCACCGTATAAGCCCAGATGAAGTCACTGTGACATCCTGGGGCTGCAGCAGTAGACCTCTTTGGACAGGGAAGTAGGGATGCCCTAAGGCCCAAGGCAAGGTCTTAATTTCTAATTATTTTTTAAAAATAATGTTACAAGGAGTGAATATTGAGATAAATCCATGGAATGCAACAGATAAAAAATTTTGGACTTTAGAGATTCACTTAACACATGACACTCCCATACAGATGCAACAGTGAAAAGACATTAGCTATTCACCAAATTCAGCTATTTAAAAATATCTCTGGTTATACCCTCCTCAGAACAATAAACTGGCAGTTACCCCAGTTGAAATATGAAAGAGTATCACGATTCCTCTTTTAACAGCATCAGAACAGTCGTGGCATTTTTGATAGGTTTAAATGAACCTATATGATTGTGGGGAACTGGTATTCCTGTTGGTCCTTGTGCAGTGGGTGGCTCATAGAGGGAAATGCTTTGGAATTAGGCAGAGCTGCCTCCTTGCAGAATCCTGTATCGAGTGATATAGAAAGGCAGGTGCTGCCACTGCTGTGGTCCTGAACACACAAATGCAATTAAGCCTCAGTCACATTTCTTTTCTTCTTGCTGGTTGGAATAGGCAGGCGGTTGGGCACATTTTTCACTTCTGAAATTCATTGTAGTACTTGGCATGTTTGCTGTTTGACTGAAGTACTGAGCTGGCTGGAATTCTCCCTTTTCCAGATGGCCAACTTCATGGCATACTTAGGGCATAAAGGACACTGTGTAAGCAACTGTAAACCAGCACAGACTCTGCTGTGAATGCCATTATAGACCATAACTTGACAATTAAACTATTTTTGCAATATAACTATCTCATACAAAGTTAAATAGATTTGTTTCCCTGTGTATTAAATTGGTTTTCTCACAAAGGCTTCATCCATTGTGTTTTGGTTAAAATTTGTTAAATTTCATACTAGAACCATACATAGTATAAATTCTGTGCCTGGTTCCTATTGATTTAGGTGTGAACTCCTAATTCACTTGAGATATTTTGAATTTCTTAATTTAAGTGTATAGAGATTTGGCATTTCTGCCTCCTACATTAAAGTTCAGCATAACATCTTGACTTATAAACAGGATGGAAAGGAAACTTCAAAGGGCATGTGCTTACCTAAATAGGAATGGATATAGATCATATTCTTATTTGTGATTCATCCTTAGAAGACAGAAGGTAGGTGACAATTTCACAGTTTTTTAGGACCTGAATCTCTCATTGTACTGTTAATTCTCACCATTTTCCTTGCAAAACAAATATTTTAGCAGTCTCATGATTATGTTATAATTTGTTTAGCTTAAGTAACTGAAGAATTATTAAAATGCATAGGTTATAAATTTTGTGGATGTCTTGTTCATTTGTATTATTTGTTATTGCTACTCAGATAAAACATACAATTTGATTTATGGTTGCGCAGTAGTTAAACACAATCTGAGGAAGAAAATGCTAGAGTTTTCAAAATATTCAAATCACGTGCCCCTTTCTGGTATTTTGGAAGTGGAAGAAAAATGTAAGTTAATTTAGAAGGGATAATTTACAAAAGTAAATATATAGACAATTTTTATGTAAAGTGGGGTATTATTTCATAAATTCCCCCAACAGTTGGCATTAACTAAAGCAGAATAAAATACATTATTTCTAATAAGATCTAAATCTTGCACAATTAAACTTGCATTTACTAAAAATGTGGTTTGGCTCAGGTGGGATGGAACCCTAGGTAAAGGCTTTCGCAATGGCTTTTCAAACTCTAATAGTGGAAGACTCTTCTCTTTCGAGAAGATACAGAAATGATATCATGATACTTTGGTTATCAGTCTGATGTGTATGTGTTTGTACGGGTTAGTTTTATTTTTCTTTTTCTCTCTTTTTTTTTTTTTTTTTTTTCCTTCTTTTTTGGAGGCCTGTTTGCTTATTACTGCAAATTGGTCCTGATTACAAATAAGGTACCTGGTTGGTGTTCTGGCTCAAATGGAAATGATACCTGTCAAATTTCAGTGCAGCTATAGCCAGATAATAGATGGTGATAACTGATGCCATCCAATCTTTATAAAGCTGTTATCTCTTAAAATAATGTTACCTTATTTTTCTTTACTGCAGTACATTTTCTCACTTCATGCAATTACTAAAAAGTTCAAAAGTAATTTTGCTAACAAAAACCCAAGACAACTGTCTTCGCAATTTAATTTCCTGCACCCGTATCCCAGCACATTTAATATTAGATCTCATTTGTCAAAATCAAGCAAACAGATATCAGCAGCCTGTGTATGTTGGTATTGCAGGTGGGGAAATGGGAGAACAACTCGCTGAACCTGAAGTACTCTGTCTGGCCAAGGTACAGCTCTTTCGCAGACAGCGACCCAGACGATAACCATTTGAGTATTGTCACCCTGGAGGAGGCTCCTTTTGTCATTGTTGAGGATGTGGATCCTTTGATGGAAAGTTGCCAAAAAAACACGGTGCCGTGTCGTAAATTTGTCAAAATTAAGTAAGCAAATAAACAGCATTCCTTATTTTTTTTGAGTGCAAAATAGATTCCTCTATTTTCTCTTTAATTCATTGTGTTGCTTCTTTTGTTGTACAATTATTTCCGATACTTTGCTGTTCTTTACCTCTTGCTTCCTGTATTTGCTTTTCCTTCTGTATTTCATTTCCTCTTTCGCTTTCCCTTTCCCACATGGTATGCTCTTGTTTGCACATCTTCCTTTTTAATAAATTGAAAGGTTCTGGTTACATACATATAAGTCACACTGAATTAATAAGATAGTAAGTTTATAGTAAATCCAAAGACTACTAGAACCATCCCTTTTCAGTCACATGAAAGAAGATTGTGTTCTAAAATCAAACTGTTTTAATGAGTCCTCTTTGAATTGTTTCCAGTTACGTTGAAATATGCCTGTTTTAATTAAGTCTTTAACAATTTGAAACTGTCTTCTATTGAAAATGTACGTTTATGCTGAAGTTTGGGACAGGATAAACTACTCCAGCATAAAATACTACTGTGACATACTGTCTAGAGAAAAGTCCCCTACTTTGATTGATCTATAAGTTTGGAGTAGTCGTTAGAAATCAGTGGAAAATTTCTCATTGCACATTTATCAGTGTTTTTTCACCTGTTCTGTGCTTCAGTCTGTTTATTTATGAACCGAATATAATAACATTTTTTTTACCGAGCAGATGTTAGGTGATATAATGCATGTTTCTGAAGATTTCCAGACACTGCTAAATGGTAGTGCACATACTTCTGAAGTCCAGATAAACTTTTTTTTTTACATAGGTATATTTAGTGAAACTCTAAACTATCTTTTATTTCAATTTTCAATTCTTTTAAAGCCTATAAAATATTGCATTGGCTTATGAAAGTACTTTTACTGGAAAGTTCTAGAGGTCATGAAATTAGCATTTGAGAAAAAAAGTAAAGGGAAAGTCCTCATCTTTGCACTCAAAGGTGGCCTGAAATTCACCTTCTCAAAGTATAGAAAAAGGTGCAGCGTCCATTTTCGTTATGATGAACTGCTATGCCTTTATAGAGCTTACACACTGGAGAGTTCTCTGATTACTAAATTATATTGAGTCTTATGACTTGAGAGTAAAAGTAATAAGTGTTTAATCTAAGCCTAAAAGAGAGATTAGTAAGAGGACACTCTGTCTTGATGGAGAAGTGAAGTGCAGTAAGCTGGATACTGCAGCAGAAAGCATGTCATACAAGGTCTACCATCATCTTCTATTTTTCTCTTGCCCACCAACAGCATTGTCCTTAGTAAGAGCTACAGACACCACATAAACCATCCTTTGGATTATTTTTCCATCAATTCAGATAAACATGGTCACTCACAAATACGATGAAATGTTTCACAGTATGCCGAATCTTGTTTTTCCAGCAGAAATGTTTATGTCTCTCTTCTCTGTTGACAGCAACTCAACTAATGAGGGAACTAATGTGAAGAAGTGCTGCAAAGGATTCTGCATCGATATCTTGAAGAAATTGTCTAAAACTGTCAAGTTCACATATGACCTGTATTTGGTGACTAATGGGAAACATGGCAAAAAAGTCAATAATGTGTGGAATGGAATGATTGGTGAAGTAAGTTCTGTTAGGTAAAAGAGCCCTTAAGTAAGAACTTAGCAATGTTTGTTTTTAATTATTTTGGAGAAATGAAGTATTCTCTACTGAGTAATGTTGATGGTGTCTTCTCTTTGTGGATCAGGTGGTATATCATCGTGCAGTTATGGCTGTGGGGTCTCTCACTATTAATGAAGAGCGCTCTGAAGTGGTTGACTTTTCAGTGCCATTTGTTGAGACTGGGATTAGTGTCATGGTGTCACGGAGCAATGGCACAGTTTCACCATCTGCTTTTCTAGGTATGATTCTCCAACTCCTCCAGATCCCTTAATTGCATTTCTATAGAGTTGAGCAGTTTCATTGTTCATTAAGCTATATAGTGCATTGACACGTTTCTGTCAAGTTTTGAATTTAGGAAGTTTGTACTGTGTTGATGTGCTGAGCAACATGTTTATTAACACATGAAGATAGTGCTGTTGATTTCAGATGCAGTAAGTGAAAATAAATTATTTCAATATGAAAAAGAATCCTCCCAAATCTTCAGCTGGGAAAATTACTTCCTCAAAAACTACTTCTTTAGAAATTAATTTATGTTTGCTTAGCACATTATTAATGGTTTCATATTTTTTTAACATTCACATTCACAAAATAATTTAAAAACCTCCTGTATAATAACTGATGAAAATAGACTTCCTTATGATTAGAAGAGATCTGATAGCTAATTTGATAACAATTACCTCTGGCTTCTGAACACCTTACTACTGCATTGGAGAGCTTCTGCGTGTTTTCTCCACTGATGCAATTGAACAGTGATGATATAGCAAAGAGAGAGAAGGAGAGGGAAATAATGAAAGGAGAAGTAAAAAAGGAAGGAAGACTAAAGTCTTTGCTTCTTTATATCCCATCTCCTTTCTTTTAAGTGCTTATTGGTTACTTCTGTATTTTGTGGTTAGCCTGAATTTACCTGAAGCTTAAAAGAGAATGAGCCATGAGATGGATCAAAAGTGCCCAGAATGCTGTTATGTTCCTCATAGTGTATTTGGGCCCAGTATTTTTAAAGATATTTTGCATAGGAAGCTAGTGCTAGTGAAACTAAAATCATTCAAGTGAAATTGGGAAACAAAAAAAATATATCAGTATTTTCCAGATATCTTAGGAAACAATTTTGTATGTTCAATTCCATTGGGTCAGCAGTGATGCCATTTTTGGATCACTGATTGTATGGTTTCTTTTTAGATTGCTAAGTGTAAGTGCTTCATTTCCACTGAAATTGTTCGTAGCCATCAAGGAGCAGATTGTTGATGCAGTATCTGCCTCAAGTGGGCAAATACATTGGTTTCTTGCACAAGAATAATAATTTAGCTGCAGAGCTTTATGGAACAGGTATGAGAAATAAGGCATATTGCAGAGATGATGAAAATGAATATAACACAGTGGGTAATCAAATAACTTCCCAAATCTAGTGATACCTAAACAGATTTTGTTGGTGTTTAATATTATTGTGCAATGAATGAAAGACTTCTTAATGAAATTATAAGAGGCTGTAATTGAATGAAAATATTCAGATAGTGTCTTTTCATTTCTGTAAGTCATTGACTTGTAAAGCCAATTCCTTTTTTTAAATTGCAGTTGCAGCATGTTGAAATTATCATTTGAAATATCAGTACTGGAGTGTTTTCTAAATGTGCTGCAAGTGCAGTTGATTTTCACTATGAACTCTTCTTACCTCTTAAAAACCTACTTACAGCTACCATCAAAAGAGAGGCTGCTTTTGCTTTTTTTGCAATAACGTCATTATGAGATTTCTAAAATGCATTTAATGTTGTTGGTTTAGTTGGATGTACATATAATTCAAAAAGTAAAAAGAACTCTTTCTTATAAAGCTCGATAGAAGAGCATTAGTTTTGAAGAAATGTGACTTACTGCACCAATAAATCAGGTCTGTGCTCTCAGAAGTATATCGTGGTGCTTTAGACGCAGATGAAACTGCCACTTCACTGGAATTGACTGGGTATTTCGATGAGGTGTGCATAGTAGGAAAGTGCTTTGCCATGCAAAACGCTATCGGGCAGATAACTGAATTTATTCACAGAATGATTTTGTTTCAATAAAGTGAATGTCAAAGAACAGAGTGATCTTACATAATTATTTTAAAATATTTTTACAATTTTTTTTTTAAATAACACTTGATAACTGTTTGTGAAATATCTCGTTATGTGATTTGTTACAATGAATGTAAGCAAGTACAGGATTTTGCCTGGATTTCCTATTCGGTGGTTGGGTCCAAGTAACTGGTGGGCTGTCAACCTCTTCCTCATTACCTGCTCTGTTCTGTTTCTGATGTGGCTGTCTCCTTCAAATGAGAGTTTTATTCACATTAAAATTGTTTCAGACCACACTAAAATATATTTATATTAAATTCATGAATAATTTTAAAGATTTGATGGAGATTTGATTCAACTTTGTGGAGATTTGATTCAAATTTATTTGAACAAACAAATAAAAGGGAAACCTCAGATCCAAATTTCTGTATTTTTAAGAGGCAGAGAGTTCATAGGTGAGGTCAGTTTTCCTTTCTGGAGGCATTGGTGGAATAGGAAATCTATGCCTCTGTTTATTTTATGTATTGTTTAAGTATTGGTTTTGATGGTGGGAGGTGAAACTCGAAGTTAGTGGAATAAGACATCTTTTTCATTGCTGAATATTCTCCTTTGCCAATCATTTGAAATGTACACTGGCAAGTCATATATTAGCATTTTTCTGCCATATCACAGCTTTACTGAAAATTATTATAAAACCTGCTGCTTGCCTGAGGGAAGTTCTCTTCCTGTCCTTTGGGAATCAAAGAACAGTGCTGAATGTGTAATTTGATCTCGAATATGACAGGAAGATTGACTTTGTTATTCAATTCATTTTGTACTTGTTCAATTTTACTGCTTGCTATTCTAAAAAGCTTTTTATTTTTTTATTGCTTCTTTTAATCCTCCACCTCATTACCAGACTGTTTAAATTATTAAAGAGCATTGTGCTTAAACTGTTGTTTATAGCTCACTTTTTCACATCGGCTTTTGCCCTTACCTTATTTAAATTTTGACAAATTACCATTGCTGTTTCTACACTGTTGCTTTTGATAAGAGTTTTATCAGGCTTGCTTTCTTCTATGAGAATGCTGTCAAAATTGTACAGTAATTTTATATGAATTCCATTCTATTCCAGTTAATATGTGAATTCATAGAATATTTGTTATTAACTCTATTTGGCTACATAATGTCCTTTACCTGTCTGCATCTGAACGGATCTTTCTCTGCATTTTAAGAATTATTTTATTTTGTTAACTTAGTATTCTCTTTCAAAAAAATAATTATAATAATTAAAAGAACTTCATAACTTCTCTTAAAAATAAAATACTTTGAATGAATGAATGAATGAATGAATGCTATTCCTTAACCTTATCTTAAAACCAGAAAGAGAACAGTTTCGCTTAAAACGTCCCTGCCTTGCCTTTTTAGTCTGCATCCAAAATCACCAGTGGGGCTATTTGGAATTTCGTCTTTTCTTGATCGCAAATTTCTGAAGAAATTACAGCAAAGACAAATGATCTCATGAGATTTCCATGCTTGGGGCCAAATTATTATAGTTCATTCTAGTTCTGGGTGAATCAGTCATGCTAACTCGGGCAAAATTCAGATTGGGCTATTGGGCTTAGCACACCTCAACTCTCACTCATGGTCATTTCCCGCAATGATGGAAGTGTTCTCAGTGGTTCAAATCTCAATTTAAATTCAAAGAATGAAGAACTTAGGATGCAGGAACCTCTTGGGCTTTCAAAACCAGGCAAATCATTGGAACAAACTAATTTGTCATTTCAAGTGCTTCTTGATTCTGTCCTAATTTGGAATAATATATGAAGATTTTTTTTTTCTCACACTGCAGAACACACTCATGCTTGTGTTATCTACCAAGATTAGGATGTAAAATGCCCCCAGATAAACTGACCTAATAAAGAGATATTAGTTTGCCACACAAAACCTTTCTTACATATATCCTTATAGCATGACAGTTACCACAGGGACTCTTGAAATGACAGAGAACTTGTGATTGGGTGAAGGTGTTATTTAAAAACTTTATGTTATCACATACTATTACCATATCCAATTCCTTCAAAAAGTTGGTGCTTAGTCTGGTATTTAAAACAGCTTTTAGTTTTCTATTGCAGCTTGCTTCTTTTACTTAATCATGTCTTTTCTGTCTTTCAAACTGACATTCCGGCTTCCTTAAAAACCTTTCGATTTCAGAAATTTGCTCCCAGGTGAGAATGAGACTTTCAAAAGGATGTGTTTGCAATTGGTAAAAACAATATCTTCATTGCAGGTATATGAAAGTGAACACAAAGAAAAAATTCTGAAACAAAACCCAATTACTTCGAATACAAGTATTTACCTTTTTTCCCCGTAACACTTTTTCTTGCATAGAAAACGAGAGAGAAATCTACTTCACTGCATTACCAAATGTATTTAACATATGCTCAATTGCTTTTGCTCTGCAGAAACACAGTCATAATAGTTGGACCATTCCGCTAATAAAAGCATGTAACGTAGGATAAATAGAAATGGGCTACCTGATTGTAAACTGAATAAGCAGCGAGTCAAATCAATTTTTTGCCCCTCTCAGTATCAGTTAAGGCTTTGTCAAAGAGAAGTTTGTGCCTTTTTTTTTTTTTTTCTTGAATTGCAGCTTACTTCTAACATGTTGACTATATGAATTTTGTGTATAGTAACAGCAATTCTCCACATCTTGCTATTTAGTTATTTGCTAGTATTTTGGTTGCTAGAAGCTAATTTAAAGAAACCTGCTGGGCTTGCCTAGCCAAAGACATTAGAATTCTTGTGCTGTGACTGGTTTGATGAACTGTGCTTCTGTTTCTCTTGTCTGTTTTACTGCAGAGCCTTTTAGTGCTTCTGTCTGGGTGATGATGTTTGTGATGCTTCTCATTGTATCTGCCATGGCTGTCTTTATATTTGAGTACTTTAGTCCTGTAGGATATAACAGGAACCTAGCACAAGGGAGAGGTAAGCTTTGCATCTTACACAACAATAAATCTATAAAAAAATCATGTATTTCCCATCACTTACCCTTAATATTTTAAAATAAACATAACAATAGGAATAAAACAGTAAAAGCAGCTGTGAAACTATGTTTGCTCTTCGTTTAAAATATGATTTCTTGAGGTCTTATATGCTTGTGTTTGCATTCTAATTCATTGAAATGAAGACATATAGAAGGGTAAGTGATGTCAGAGAGATTTGTATTCAGGCAGTGTTTAGTTAGTATGCTGTTGTAGAGTGTCAGCTAAAAAATGCATTGGAATAAGTTCTATAGACTCCTGACTCTTTATTAATTCATGGTTAGTTCAGAGATAATGATCTAAACTGGTGTGGTTTGGTGAGTAATCTGGAAAAATAGCAGTTACGTTGTATATATTTTTGTGTAGTCTCTCTAAAAAGTCTGATGAACTCAGCCTTGACATGAGGCTGGTGGCAGAAGGGCATTGATTCTTTCTGTGTAGCACTCATGGTTATAGAAACTTCATTTTTAAAATGTACCAGCACCACAAATTTAGTACAGAGCTTGCCTTTCTCAGTGAAAGCTGCGGGTGTATATTACTAGCACTTTGACCTGAGAATGAGGATTCCATGTATTGTGGTGCCCTCATCCTTCCCTTTCTTTACTTACAGTTCAGAGTGCAGCCTGTTTTTCATTTCTAAATCATACTTGTCTCATTTTATAACAAGAGATATTCCAACTTGGTGAACCCAGTTCTGGAGACTGTTACAAGCTAATGGTTTCTTCCCTGAAAAGGGGGATTAGTGTAACATACAGATGATGTTGTCATTTCAGTAAGATCGTAAATGTGTAACCTCTGTCCAAAGTAAGCAATGTGTTTAGGAATGGGAAATCAAAGGTGAGTATAGACTCGGGATCTAGGGGCTACGCTGTTCTTTTCTGGGCCACCTCATGTGCCAGAATTGATTACTTTGTGTACTTATGGCTACAAAGACATATTTTGGGACAAGACCATCCTAATGTAGCTCCAGAGGCTTTTCACAAATCCAGCTGCTGTTCATTTGAAACATGGGAAGCTTAAAATAAATGAGAATCTTTATGTAGGTTACTCCTTTCCCTAGGCAATTTTGGCAGGATGAAGCTCAATGATAATACAATCTTCAGTAGCATAAACAAAACTTCAGACTGCTTTCTTGGCTTATGATTTCCTTATCATTGCTCAGAAAATGCATATTATCCCTGTATCAGCTCAATCTTAAATGGCCCTAGAAGGTGATTTCATAAACCAAAAGTCAGCTCCATTGTGTTTATTTCACTGCACTCTGTCTTAGCACTGCTGCAGAATAAAAGAGGATGAGCTAAGATGTTGTGCTTGATTGCATTGTGGAAAATTTGCACTGAAAGTGAACATGCACTGAGTATACCCACTTGGGGTTTTATTCTTTTAATAACAATTATTTATTATTAAAATAAATTATAATTAAATTAATAACTAAATCTGAGTTTGTAATGTGCATTCCCTTGAATAAAGGGGCAGGGCAGGGAAGGAGGTAATATCACAGGTGTCTGCATCAGAGCTTATTGCCTGAATTGCTATTTAATTAAAAAATAGATACTTATAAAAAGGTCAGATGAGTCACATTCAGGGAAGGCCTGTTTCTCTCCACTGAGGATAAAGGGAGTCCAGATGATGAGCAATATGTGATGACTGCACTGTGCTTACCTAGAGTTGGGTAAGAGCAAACTGCCCTTTATTCTCATAGGGTTCCACAAATAAGGCCTTTGAAGTGGATAATAGAATTGCTAATGCATGAGGGCATTGTGCTGACCACTTCTTGCTTTGGGATGAATTAAAATGTGACTGAAAACAGGAACAACAAGAATTACAAGATCGATTACCTTGGACAGTTTTTTACCTGTAATGCCAATACATTGGAAGCTGCAGAACTGACTCTGAACTCACTCTGTGTGAGGTAACAGAGTCTGGTTTGCTCTAAGTGACTTATCTATACATGTAGCTCCTTTGTGTTGACTTACTGATTTATCCTCTGAGTGCAAAATTGCTTAAAAGTAGGTGACATGTTGACATGTTTTGATTTTAAACATGCTTAAAGTTCAAAAACCATAATATTGGAAGACTGGAGAGGATACAAAATAATTTGGGTGAGAAAAGTGCAAGAATTGAATCCTTATGAATTAAACCCATAGTTTTCCATTTTACATGTCCACTGGCACAAAAGGCTTAAAGGGGCAGTACTGTAGCACATACCTTACTGCAAGAGACACATCAGTTGGCTTCTCCCACAATCCTGTGCTTTCCATTTTCATTTTACAACTTTTGAAGTAAATGTTACATTGAAAAATGTTGAAATATTTTTTACAAATATGGGAATAATTGCCTTTACAATAGAGAGTACCTGTGGTAAAGCCTGTGATTCCATTGGGAGTACAGTGAATGAGCATTGAACTATTTTTAAACTATATCTTTGTGACTACTTTGTTGTTATTATGTAGGGTTTCTTGCCAAGGTTTAATTTAATTGCAACAGAAATAACTGCTCTTTGCAATTACAGATCCCCATGGACCATCATTTACCATTGGAAAGGCAGTGTGGTTACTCTGGGGCCTGGTATTCAACAACTCTGTGCCTGTGCAAAACCCCAAAGGGACAACAAGTAAAATCATGGTGTCAGTTTGGGCTTTCTTTGCTGTCATTTTCCTGGCTAGTTATACTGCCAACTTAGCTGCATTTATGATCCAAGAGGAGTTTGTTGACCAAGTGACTGGACTGAGTGATAAAAAGGTGGGTCTTCAGCTCAAAAGAGGTCAGTGTCCATTCTTCGTCATCCTTTGACAAATTTGTACTTTGTGCTAAAAAATCTCTGAGCAACATAATAAGCTAAAACTGGATGGCTTCATTCTGAGTGTAACGCTTTACTAAGAACCTAAGACCCAAAACATGAAAATATCAGACTGTTGTCAAAGTCTTTGAGTTGCCTTTTCAAAAGTAACGGCATGAACTGAAAAGTACCTTTATTGTGTGATGGAAATAAATTCTTGTTTGATTAAAAGGAATGCCTCCCCAATATATAAAAGTCTGAAAACTGAAAAGTCAATTTGAATGCAGGGAAGGCATATTTAAGATTATTTGAACATCTCTGTGTTGAATATTAAAATATATTAATTGACAAAATATTCATAAACCCAGCAACTATCCAGTAATTATAAGAAGCTGGTTAATGCTCCTGAAAAAATGTCTGTTTGCTTTCTGTGTTGTGTGCAAGGAAGTTATAGAAAGAGTTCAGATTTTTAAAGTGGTGTCAGCACAAATAAAGAGAAATGATAAAAAGTGATACATGTTGTCTGTGGATGTTTGAATGTTTTTCTTCTATAAAATGTTAAGACTAAATAGGAAAAATAAACAGATCAGAAAATTTTGGCGTCACGTTGAAGTGAAATGTAAATTATGTAGGAAAATGAGCAGAAATTTGAGGTTTGTGGAAGATGCTTTCCTAATTCAAGGACTTCTGTGAGAATTGCCCTTTGAGCAGTAGACTCTGATGTCACTTAAACCATACTCAGCTTTCACACAAATTGACAATAATAAATATTATTTTTTTTTCATTTTGTTCTAGCTTGACTGAAGTTTCTTCTGCTGAAAGTATACTTCCCATATCTTTGTACTTGTGACTTTTAATCGATAGTGATATGACTCAGAAACCTAGCAATTCTTTTTTATTTCATTTGTGTGCCTGCTTTGTCATGATGGTATTGCATGGAGGGATTTCAGTCCATTTGCAAAGCTATTGTTGTGATGGATATGCACAAAATGCAGGCAGGGTGTGCCATTTTGAAGTTTGTGCCCAGTTGTTTTCAAATGAAACTAAATATTGACATTAAGAAGTAATATTTAAATATAGTATGGCACAGGGGAAGACTTCACAAGGGATTTATCTCAAAGGACAGAAAGTAAAGGAAATTGTTATTCAAAAGAAAGCAACAGCTCAGATAGCCTTGTGTCTGTTTTTTGTTTTAACTGCTTTTTTATGACTAGAGGTATCAAAGCATGAATTGCAGCATGGCTAGAGGAAAGACAGATAAAAAGAAACAAAAAATGATAGTAGTTTTGTTTTCATTAAGTTGTGTTGTCACAAAACCTTTGAAAGAGTACGAAGACTGTTAAATATACCTCTATTTTAGGATAATATCCCTAGTAAGAGACAGATAAAAGGTGTTATTCTCTTGGGGATAAAAAAAAAATCTAGATGTATTTGAGAAATATCTTTCTGCTGTTTGTGAGAAAGTACAGAGCATTTTCCCGGGAAGTCTGAGTTTTGGCAGGATTTGGCTTGCACCTGCACTAGCATTCGGGTCAGCCCGTGCACCCTTATTTCCCTCTCTCTGCTGGCTCTTTGCCACTCTCACCTATGGGCTGGGAAAATGACAGTGTTTGTAGCTTTTGGCTTATAACTTCCTTATTTTTGTCATTCTTTCTGTTCTCTCAGCTACATAGGATTTTATTACCACAAAAAACAAAACAAAAATTGAAAAATACTTGAATCAGAAAATACCATCTGCTTTTGTGAGGTCTTCTGCTCATTTGCTTGATCTGTGACCTTTGTTTTTATTTTTCAGTTCTTCAGACTTTGCCTGAAGCATATAAATCAGGGGAGCCATGCCTTTTCTGATTGAATTAAACAAGCCAGAAGTCCAGAAAAGCAATCATCTATTTCAAAGCATTCTTCTTGTCATACACAGGTTTTGCCCTCTCCACCATCCTGAGGTTTCTCAGATTTCAAAAATTCAAATAATTAAAGATAATTATTAGGAATATAATCTGATTCATGTTAAATTATTTCTCTCCCCTCTTTGCATTGTAGCTGCCAGATTGTTAGTAGGGGAACAGTTCAGGAATTTGCAACAATTTTAACATTGTTCAGTAGAGAACTCTGGTCTTTGCTGCAAGAAAAGCAGCAGAGGCCAGTCAGAAGGGACAGAAGTATGAGTAAAGTTAATATTAAATAAATAATATCTAGAAGTTCAGTAACTTTTTGAAGAAACTTCTGGGCTAGTAAATCCATTTACTCTTCCTACTGCCACAACTGAAGAGACAAGCTCTTTTGTCAATGCAATACAGTATTCCCAGCTAGAGATACTGAGGTTTCTCATTTCAGCTCCATATGTGAGAGACTATAAAGAGATGCCCAGAGAAAACCCTTCTCCCTCTGAGCAGTCATCCCTGACCCTCCATCTTCAATATCTTCCCATTCAGGAAACGTGTTACATTCCAGCATCTGGTTCACCAAGTTTTCTAGACATTGATGAAGTACTCTTTACCCTTCTTGGCTTCCAGATCTCTTGATAGTTTCCTCAACCTTCATAATGTTGCTGATGAATTTCTGAATGCCATGTCATCTGTGTGTCACCCAGAAAAACATGGCACAGCATGTGCTGGGATTACTAGGGGTGGGTGTTCATAAACTCATAAATGATTCAGAAGATGAGAAGAAAATTATATTTTGACATCTTTGTGTATGCAAAAGATTTTTAAAAGCTTTGTGTTCATCAAAAGGTACAGAAAATTAGTCCAAAAGTATCCTGCAAAGCTGCCATTCATAGCACTTGTTAATTTATGCCTTCTTCATGTAATGAAAGAGGGATGAGATTACTAAGGGAGAGTAGATGGCAGAGGATGGAATTGTCTTGCAAAGCATTTATCTGCTGTGATTACTCCACACAGTCACATTTTAAGAAATGTCCCATGTGCATGTGGTCTAGGGGATTCTCTTCAACCTCAACAGGAAGCCTTAATTATGCCTTTTACAAGTTCCTTATTTTTGCAAGATTCACAGTATTCTTGTAATGTTGGCTTTATATTCTTGTGCAATAAGATGGTGCAAGTTCTGTAGTTACTTAGAGATACATCTGTGTCAAAACAGCAGACTGAGGTCAAAAGGCAGCATGGATGATGGAGTAGTTAGGGTGATCCTCTTATTCCATCCATCTTTCCACTTCAGGATTAGACCTTTACAGTGCTCTTTGAGGGTTGTCAGACAGATATGGACTGCATTTCAGTAACTAATGACTGTAACAATAGTCTTGCAATTACTAGACACAGTAGCTGTATTTTTCAAAGATCAAAAGTCAGATTGTTGATGTTTTCCATCTGGTAAAAGAAGAAAGCAGAGTGTTCAAATATGGGTGTTTTTCTAGCACTCCAAAACAGCCATAATTCCCACTAAAATCTGTGTTAGCAAAGGGAGAATATTTACTATTTTCTACTATTTTGGTAATGTTTTCCACATTAAAAAATGTCAGCTGTATGAGCAGGAGCAATTTTTACAGATCTTGAAATCAGTATTGTTTCTTTAATTATTTTTTTCCAGTTCTGTTGATTGGAAAATTTGATACAGCCATTAGGAGATATTGGAAGCCATCTCACTACTTTAAGGAATAATTACCTGTAGATTTAAATAAAGTTAATAGCAAGCCACAGCTAGCAGAATCTCTGGACATGTATTTAAGTGCAGGATTTGTCTCAGGGTTGCATAATAAACACCGAAAGTAGACAGCAAACAGACTGAGAACCATGACTAGTATACAGTGTAATTTTAGTGCATAGGTCAATTAGTATGTGTAAGTAGTAGCAAAGTAATAATTTAAATAGTTAAGCTGTGAAAAGGGAAAATGAGAAAAGTAAGACATCTGTTAGCTAAACGAATAGAGAAAAATAGAGTTCATTCCTTTATGCTTTGTCAAAATATGCTTAATTAAAATGAAGCATTTAATTGTAGTTCTGTAACATGAAAATATTGTTGCAGCAATAATTTCACAGTCAAGATGTGATGGAATTGAAAATACTCCCAGTTTTTGCATAAGCCTATTTGTATTCTCTCTGCAAATTGGCACTGGATCCTGGGAATTCTTGATGCCTTGAGACCAAACTTTAAAAGGAGAAGTGTTACATATGTGGCCCAAAGGAAGCAGTAGCTGTATAAATATTAGCTGTCTCTTGCAGCACAGGGCATATAGATTGCTCTTCTAACTTCGACAGTAAAAATAGAGTGCGTTTTACCGTGGAATTAATGGGTGACTGCTTTTATCAGAGCTCAATTGAATTTCCTCATTAGCCGATAGTTCCTCCAATTTGAGTGGCCTTTTTCATGTATTTCTTAAAGAAACATTTTAACTTATTCCTAAAGTGTCACTTGGTATTTAAAGGAAGATATTGAAAAGGTGCATATAAAATTTTCAGGTCTGTTAGCAAAAGTTTACGTGTCATTATCTGAATGATTTCCAAATCTGAAACCTGAGTGTGCTCTGAGCTATTGCTACTCCCTTGCAGATGTTCCCTGGCTTGTTTCTCTGTGCTGATGCCATAGTGATATAGAGGGTAAAAGCTTAAAATAAACCTATATGCCATCAAGCAAATGGTTTGTAGTTTTAATTTGTAGGAATAAATAGGGACTAGGATATAGGTGTGAGAGCTCCAGAAGAGCTTTTCATGTCAAGTGATGTAGCTGCTGACCCCCTGGGGAAGGTGCAAGAGCTTTTATTCCCCTTGAGTCATGGTGGTGGAAGGAAAGTCAGCCCTCACCCTGTCCCTCCCTGCACACAAGGTCCCTGCACTTACCTGTACCCCTCTGGGAGCAGTTAAGCTCCTTGTCAATTAGTGCACATGATACTTTTACCTTCTTGTGTGGGGACCCACAGTGTCTCAACTGAGGTGAAGGTGTGAAATGACTGTCAACAAAATACTGTTTCCTTTTAATTGCTGTTTACCAGTGTGTCTGCTTGTGGTTTGAGTTCTCTAGGGGGATGCTGGCAGATGAGGAACATCTTCCAGTATCTCTCTGCTCCAGTTTCTGCGGTCATGCCATATTACAATGCGTGGGAGAAAGTCACATTAGAGTGGCAAAATTGAGTTGTTTTTACTTTGGATGTAGATGTTTCTGTAAGTTCAACCAGTGTGAAGACACAGTTTCTGGTATAGTAGAGCTGAATTAACCCACAGCTTTTGAGGCATCTTATACAACTTCTGTGTTTTTTCCAACCTGAAATTGCCCTCCTTCCCATTCTGAATGCCTGAAACACTTTGCTTTTTCCTTTTCTCTCTAGTTCCAAAGGCCACATGATTATTCACCTCCTTTTCGATTTGGAACAGTCCCAAATGGAAGCACAGAGAGGAATATCAGAAACAACTACCCTGATATGCACCTTTACATGACAAAGTATAATCAGAAAGGAGTTGAAGATGCTTTGGTCAGCTTGAAAACTGGGTAAGCTTTTTCCATTAGTTTTAAAGAATACTGCAGACTTTGCAGAAACTGAGAAATATTGATCTGTGCTTATTGTGATACTGAACAGACTGATGTCAGGCTTGCTGCATAGTACATGGCTCTTTTTGGTTTTTTTTTTTGTAACTGCATAGTACAGATATCAGAAAGGAAAACAATTGCCTGAGATTTGTATGGCTATTTTAAAATTACATGGAAGCTTCTGTGTCCTATGTAAATAGATTTAAAGGGCAGAATTAGCATTTCTCAGATTTAAAGAGAGATGATACAGCTGGACCTGGATTTGGATGGGGACTCACCACAGAACATGATGTTTTGTACAGTCCCTCATTATTTTTGCAGGACTCTCTCTCATAGGAACGTGCTTTCGAAGGGTGAATTTCTGACAAAGCTTGTTTGTCTGGCAAGTTTACAACTACTTGTTGTTTTCTTTTCAACCTCCTATCCCTTTGGTATGCTTTTAGGTCCACTTTTACATTTTATTCTCTCCTCTAATTAGCATGGCCCTGTACATTTAGTGTCATATCTGAAGTATTGACTGATCTATGTAAAACCTGTTGAGATAAGTGAGTCTCAAATGTAGTATCTAATCCTGCTTCTGGAAATCTTGGTAAATATTCTGGCAAATATTGTCCTTTTTCCTTAAGATCTGAGATTTAGCCTTGAGTGCCATCCATCCTTCTGTCTCTCTGAAGTAACCCATTCTACTTGGTTAGATAGAGTGTGAATTTTCATTCTTGATCCTCAGAAGGTATGGGAGTGACTCACTACTTGTGTCAGCATTCATCTGGGTGACAGGGATGTGTTAGCCCTAGTAATCTTTTGTAAACGTGTATGCTTGATAATAGCATGTGTGTTTTTGTAAATAATACTAGATTATAATAATCGTAATTTATCGATTCAGGTTGTGTAGGTTTGTTTTGTTTTGAAGTGAGAAGGCTGAGCTACCCATAGTGAAGTACATCTACTCTAGTGGCTGTTCCCTGCTATTATTTATGGTGAACACAGGACAAGTATCTTCCTAAATTAAGCTGTTACTTTTTGTCCTTTTTTTGGGAAATACTTGTCCATTTAATTTTTACTCTCCTTCTCCCAGACATGTAGGGGATTGTAACATATTTCTTATGCAAAAAACACTAAGTCCCCAAATGTGTCCATAGACTGCAGACTCCCTTCCTTGGCAAGTTATCCTTCCTACTTCTTCCTTCTCCACTGTCTCCATGTTCCTGTCTGGACTCCTTCTGTCATCATTTCTCGAGGCATTCTGAACTGGCATTTCTCAAGCACAGTTTGTCCCATCCTAATAGACATGTAACATAACATGAGATGAACCTTACCCAACGTCTTTCAAACTGGAGGCAGAGCTCCTACTCCAACCAAGCCTGTAGAAGTTATATTTCCTGGGTGACAGCAAAATTGTGCAATATAGTCAGCTGAATGCCATCATTCCTGCTGTGAATTTTTAAAGAAGTAGCTATCCTTGATTTCAGCCATTGCTCTGCCTTGTTCAGTTGGGTGGATAGTTAATTTAGGGGATGTGTATTCCTTGTGCTTTTCAGCAACCATTTGTGCTACTGAAAACCCTGAAAAACTGCTGTTAGCTTCAAAATCAGGCTGCCTGTCAGACACTGAGTGCAGGGGGGTGTTCAGGACTTTTGCTAAAACTCAGGCTGGCTGCTCTTGTGCCAGCTGCTGCTCTTTCTCAAAAGTTTTGGTCCTTTTGACAGCATAAGCTATTAATTTTTTATAGATATTTCCTCCCCCCGCTGGAGTTTCTTTCCCCTTCTAAGTGATTTCTCAGTGTGGACACCCCCAGGTGTCTACCTTGCTCCCCTTGACTGACATTCTGCAGTAGCTGGTGCAAATAAGCTGCCACACGTGGTGTTTTCTGGATCAATACAAGTAACTGCTACATACGGCTGCGCTCTGCAGTATTTTGTCCGATGACACCTACAGAAAGATTAAACAGCAGGCCATCAGCTGCTGAAGTTTCCCACAATAAAAGTGTCACTTTGTGTTTGCTTATATCACAGGTTTGGACATTCCAGCAGGAAAGTAGTGACAAGCAGGCTTACATATTTTCTGCCTTCAGTTCCTGCAGAGCATGAACTGTGCAAAGACCTGATCGATGTGCTGATTGTGGGCAGTAAACTCTGTTACAGATCAGGCAGCAGGGGACTGTACCTTCTTTTTGCCTCAGAGTGGTTTCTCTCTGGGAAGATGATTTCCTTTAGGTGACCAAAGCAACCAGGTTCTGTCATCCTCACCTGTCACTTGCACCTTGAGCCCACGCAGCTTTTCCTTTTTGCTAAGATTTTTGGTGAGGATGTGATGCAGTTCCCATGGCTGACACTGCTGAGATCTCTGGAGCTGGAAGCATCCTTCTGAGTGAAAGAGATGAGACTGTATAACATGGGACTGCAATCACTTGCATTCTCTGTAGGGAGGAGAATAGAAAAGCATGAATAAGTATTTGGTAGTGTGTTACAATTGCTTGTCTCTTCTTTTTCTCCACACATATTCTTCAAAACCATAATTTTTCACTGTTCTGTTCCTCAGTATGCATAACTGTTTCCTAATTTTTTATATACCCACTCTATATCTTCTGCCTTTTTCCCTCATGAATTATTTGACCAGATTGTTTCTCTCTTCCATGTGAAGTTGTCCCTTTCATCCTTATCTAGTCTTGATCAAGCTTTCACCTTCCCTGGTTGCCTGGATCCCATGATTTGCAATCCATCTTGCCGTATGCAGCCTATGTTGCTCCTGCTCTTTTGAGGATGGCTTGTCTCTTCTTCCTCAAACTGCTTCTCCTTCTGAGCAAATATATAATTTCTATTTTCCTCTTCAGTATGTCTGTGTTCTGCTTAGCTTATTACAGCTATTTTGTCCGTTTTCATCTTTGTCTCGTCAAAGCTGTTCCTGGACTTTTTTCTTTTTTTTTCATCCTCATCATTATTAGTATGCAACTAGCAATTTTTCTTACATATGGTAAAATGTGCTTCTGCAGTTTTTTGAAGATTAACTACCTGGTAATTACAGAGTCGTAGACTATAGACCTGGGAAGGACTTGCAAAGATTGGTTGATACTGCTGCTGCCAGTCAAAATAAATAGTACTTATGTTATTCCTGAAGAATGTTTATATAACCTGTATGTATTTCCAATCTCACTTTTAAAATCACTTTTGATTAATTGAAGACATAAGATTTTGCCCCCTTTAATTCCTTACATATAATATGATTCTAACTTTAAGGTGGAGCAAAATATACCAGCAATCAGGCAATACTTAATAACTGAATAATGCTACATATGTGGCATCTGATCTAAATAGAATCAAACTATCAAGTAGACTCTTGTCACAGTTCAATCTGGTTTCGTTGTATCTCAAACTCTTAAGTCTTTAGATCAGCTTTATTTAGCATTAACCTTTTGGGATGTATTGTGAATATCTTGATCTTTGAGGCCATTGTGTTTAATACATAAATGCATAATGTTATTAAGTTGAACTGGAAGGAGAAATAAATATCGTTTCAGAAACACAGATTTCTCTAAAATTTCTTTTGTTTTTGAGACATGCTCATGTCCCTTTCCTCATTCTGAAAACAAATTAAAACACATCTTGCTTTCTCTTGCTTTTTTCTTGCTCAAGCTTTTTATCTTGCTTTCTCATAAGAAGTGAAAAATCAGCTGTCTGAGTCCAGTCACTAATGTGGCCAGGAGAAACCTCAAGGGCAGAAATACAGATAGGAACGTGTATAAAATAAATGAATTTCCTGCCTTTATTTCTTGGTCTCGTGTAGGGGTTGGATAGGTCTTGTGTTGAAGTATTGCTGTACTTGCAGAGATCAGTGTGCACACATTTGTGTCCAGGAAGCCGTGAAGATAATACCCAGTGCCTTTGTGTTTTCGCCTTTGCGAGGGGAAGCTAATAGTGTTTCAAAAAATGAACTTACAAGGAAAGCATCTGCATTTGTGGTTTTTTGATTAGAACAAATAACTTCACTACATGGGCAATAGGCTGGGACCTATCTTGTTCAATTAGCATCAAAATGGCTCAAGATTATTCTAGAAAGGAATCAACTGGGAAATACTGCAAATCAAAATGGAAATGAGATTTTTGCTTTACACTGACATTGACATTATACCTATTCCTTCAACTGAATCCCCATGGGGGGTTCATTGCAGCTCACTCATGAAGGCTTGTTGCTATCAATGGTGAAGGCAAATTTATCATCTGTATTGACTTTTCCATTTTGTTTGATACAAAATCAACCTTTGATTCTGAAAATATTGAAAAAAAAAAAATCTGTAAATTCTCAGTAATATCTACCTCTTGTCAATAGTGTCTTATTTCTGAGATTCACAGATACAGTTCCCAGAAAGCTGCTGAAACACCATTTGAACAAACAACAGAATTTTCTGTACTCCATTTATTAATTAAAGGTAACCAGGCGTGTTAAAAGGGAGTGAAATTCACACATCTTGTTATTGAAGTATTACTTCATATTTTTCAAGGTGGCAAAATAGTGTCCCTCCTTCAATGTAATTTAGTGCTAAAAGTAATCATGATCTTACAAGCTTGTCAAAAAATGTACCCATGTTTTTCCCTAAATTTCATGCCTACAAGGGATCAGCTGAACCACGTGTGCTGTGCTGCCTGCAGTACTTCAATTGCTCTTTAGACAGGACTGAGCAGTTCAGGAATTCTCCAGGTTTTTATTCCTTTTCCTTAATGAAAACAGAAATGGCAGTTACTTTCCTGAGTGCTATTCAGAAGAGTAAACACTAGAAGACATTAACTGATGTATTCTTGGTGGGTGAAGTCCAGACTTTTAGAGCTGTGGTGGCTCCTATGCGTTCTTTAGATGTTGATCAAATAAAGTTCTAAAAATGCATCACAAGCATTTCTCTCTATGCTGCATTTAATTAATTTGCATTTCTAGAACCCGCTGTACCAGAGAGATCCTATTGATTTTGCTTCCTGAAGAGAGAGTAAGTCTTCAAATAGGAAGTAGTTAATTATTATGTTTACAATGGCTGTTTGGGGTTTTTTTTGCCTCTGTTTGCCTTGCTATATTTTTGCAGAAGAGGTTATAATTAGAGTGCTATCTTTTTGCAAGAAAAACAAACTTACCTGATGTAATTCTTTGGTGTGGGTTGTACGAGCTGATTGCTGGTGAGTCTGCATGTAGGGTGTCTGTGTGTGTGTGTTCTGCTGCTGTAAAACTGTCAAGAGGAGAAAGTGCAATGGCACTAAGCTGGAAATGCGTTTCACGTTCTCACCTTTGCCTCAGCACATCTGTACTGAAATTGTCTGAGATTGATCTACTAATGGCTAAAATTAGCAAATTTAATTGGGAGAGTCTCTTCTTACTGTAGAGATAAAATGGGAAACATTCACTTGCCTATTGCTCGTCACTGATGAATCCATCTAATTTTTTCTTCGCTTCCTTAATTTTCCTGGCTATGAGGACTGCAGCTGAGTATCACGCAGTGTATATCTTGTTTCAAGAAAAGAGATGGTCTAACTGATGCTGTGTTATGGCAGCATATCGACGTGAGGACTTTATTTCAGTTTTGTTGCCACAAGCTGAGCAGATAACTTGTTTGAGGGAAACTGCAGTGATGAATCCCTTGTGTCCCACAGACCAGCAGCCCCTTGTACAGCTGCAGACCTCCTTGCTGTTGTAGGCGATTTTCAGATTTTATTTACAGCCACAGCTGTGACTGTACGTTCAGGGATTTGATGCTGAAGTTTACTTGGGTCTCCATCTGCCTTCCTGTTAAACATTGAAATGTTTGGTAGTTTATACACATCAAGTTTAATACCTTATTTCCTAGTCATCTGTGGCATACTGGCAGAAATACAAAGCTGCTTGGAAAGAACACCTTGGTGACAGCATTTCTGCATGCTTGAGTATGGCCTCAGATGCAGTGGATTACCAAATCTGAGCTCTCCCCTGAGAAGATGCTATGGCCTGCAGACGTGCCCTGAGCTGCTGGGTGCTGTGATAGGAACATGTGACGATTCTGTTTCTCAGCATCTTTTAATAATAAAAAATAAAGCTAGGAGGAACACCTGAGAGTATCCAACTGAACAGTGTGAATGGCATGAGGAGTTATTTCCTCCCTGCAAGCACACTCACCCGTGTGAAAACAGCAATAAGGTTATTAATATTTGTTTAGAATCGTGGGACTAAGCAGGGAAAGCAGAAGAACAGACCCTGGAAGGCTCTGATGCTGTTTTGACCCTCAGTCTCTAAGTTTATTGGCCTGAATCAGATTTTTCTTGGCTTTACAGTGCTGGTAAATTGTATCCATTCACAGCTTTGCACACTGTTGTTTGCTGAACAGAGTGGCGGGGGGCTGTGCTGGCAGCTTCTGCAGTGTGGCACAGGCATAACCAGGGGGCAACTGTCGCCATTTGTCAGCTGGAACACAGTTCAGATTGTCCCCAGCAGGTCCTTCTGCTAATTAGTTCTGTCAATTAAAGTGGTGGTGTGCCTAAAGTAAAAAAACAAAGCAAACTTGTCTTTTAGGCAGCCAGCTGACATCTCCACTTGGATGCAGAAACAGTTTCAGTACTTTTTGCATTATTTTCTGTTTTGTTTTTTTTTTTTACAGAAAACTTGTCATCAAAATTGTCATCAAAGAAAAAACTTTCTAGTTTATATTCTCTCTGTTCTTCATACCTTTTAACCTAAAAAGAGGAGGGAAAGCTAGGAGAGAAATTGCCTGTTTGAGAGAAAAATTATGTATTTTAATTTTTCATAAAAAGCACAAGTTCATCATTCTTGTGGGCAGATAATAACAGCTTGCAACTGGAACTCAAAGAAATGTTCAGCAGACATAAATTTTTAAACTTTTAATCTAGTGGCTCAGTATTTTTTGGCTCTTTCTGATTGACAACACCGTACAGTATTTGTAATGGAGAACGTTCACTCTTTTCCTAGACTTGTAATGTTATGGTACATATAGCAATTCTTTTACCAAATTGTTAAGGAATTGCCAGAGATGGTTAAAGCTGCAGCATGTCTGAGGGAGAAAGGGCAAGGTTGGCTTGAGATATCTGTAACCTATAATAACTTATTGCTTGCAACCCTCCTGGATGCCTGTTAGGATACATGGAGAGAAACTGTGCTGAAGACAGCTTTAGCAGAAGCTTGGAATTGGAAAGCTGATTTGCAACTGAGCAACTGCTATTTGTGCCGAAAGACTGCGGAGATACGAAAACATTTAAATTTATGGTTCCATCTAGGCATGTTTTTCAGAGGATCTGTTGACTGAAGTATCAATTCTGAATTGATAGTTCTGGACTACAAAGTGCCACCGAGGTGGCAGCACAGAGGTAAAAACTTCCTATGGCATTTCTATTTGTGGCAGGATTTTTGGGCACCAGTTTTTCTGATGGCTGATCCCTGTTTCCCTGTCACTTGCCATCCTTTCAAGAAATGCAGTTATTCTCACTTTCTTGTATTTCTTCCACATGTGTTGAAAAGTCTTAATAAATAACAGACTGGGTAGAAATTAATGTGCTGTTCCAGAGAACTTTCTGGGGGGAGGTTGGTTCTTACAGGCTTTGAAGAACGGGCAAATACTAATATTGGCATTTAGAGGGTTATTGGGGTCTGCGAAGGCACCCACTGAAATGTCTGGGGAAGCTCATACCTCAATAGTTTCAGGTTATCTATAAACAGAAGCAGACATCATCACGTCCTTTTAAGCTGAGTCACATTTTCAGTAATTTCTTCACAGCCATAAGATAAGAAATCAAAGCCTGTCTCTCCTGTGCAGCTGATCCATAGCAACTTGCCTCTAGGTAAAAAAAATATTTTATAATTATTTCTAATTCCTTTACTCAGTACCTGAGTGCTCTTCTGATTTTTTTGAAGGTTATCTCCTGAGTCTAGATTATCATTTTTTAGGTAATGTAGTCATCTATCTAATGTCTTTAAATATTGTAAAGTACCTGGAAAAAAAATGAGCAGGTGAAAGCAGCTATATCCCATCTAACCCCCTCTTCTCTTGAGAAGAACCTATTCTAAGTTTTAGTATTCATTTGATTTGGGGATGAGATCAGGTGCTTGGTGAAATGTGCTGAATTTATCCTTCAGTATGCTATTGTAACTGGGACAAAACCTTTAATCTAAAAATATATTTCCCCTATTCAACTTTTCAAATTTTGTGTTTTGATAAACTGATGCTTTGCAAGTAGTTCATTGCTTGGCTTCTGAGAGTTGAAGTGGGACACTATTCCATTGCATAAATTAATCATAAAGGCACACTAAATTTTCTGTTAATTTGATGCTAAGGGAAATGTAGGGATTGGGAAGGTGGGTGGACAGAAGGGCAGTGAATGGGAGCTCCTGTGAGTGAGGGAGGTGAATATGCCTCTCTGGGTTACCACGGCCAAGTGATGCAGGAAGGTTCACAGCAGCTTTTTGGGCAGCCTGAGAGTGCCCTGACAGGTGAGGTGAAGCCTCTACAATCTCTCACGTTGGTGTTAATGTCTGTCAGAGCTTGCTCTTTCAAATTTTCTGTCTACACTTTCTGTGTGAAGATTGAAGTGAGGACAGTTTGAGCTGGGAGAAAAGTTGAAAGCTTATTCCCTGCTAATGAGTTCAACATTTAACTGGGTTAAAATTTGCTAACCTGTGTGGTTGCAGTGGGGTGGTTGTTAAATTTTCCCCTAATGAATCGGCGATGTCAAGATGTCAGGAAATCCATCCAGTGTACATGAACTTAAGATCTGTGTGGAGCTATTTGAATATGTGCTAAAAGGTAAAGTCACTGCTGGTGATGAAGTGCTGTCAGAGAACCTGAAATGCATTTTAGTCAGAACTGGGTAAAAGAAATCATTGGTCCATCATGCTAAAGGTTAAATATCTGCTTCTCTTGCTCCAGCAATATCAAAGTGTCACTTCAGAGCACTTTCATTGAAGCCTTGTCTTCAGAGCAACCATCTTGCCCTTTGATTGCTGTGTGATTCCATACTGACCTTTTGGCATTAGGTCCCATAGGCATAATTTTAGAGATGCACAAATGACTTTGTGTCTCTCATTATGCACTCTTGATACACTTTCTTTTATCCCTTCCATGGATAAAGAAGAGATTCTTAAATTTGTAATACATCTGTAAATCTGTAATATAAGTTCATCATATTTTAAAGCCAGTATTTTTGCATGTGCTGCCTTCCCAACAACAGTCTTGATGATCTCTAAAACAGATAGTTATGTTTATTCCAGACATAAGTGGATACTAGTTTTTTGCCTAATATCAAATTATAAATGCTATTGTAAGGGTCATGTAAGACATCTATTCTGCAGAGTATGCAATTTATTTTTAAAAGCAAAAAACCTGAAAACTAGTGACTTTTTGCAGAATGTTTTGAAAATGAGCTCTCTCTCTCCAAAATTATGTTTAGGAGACAAAATTTCAATAGGTAAAACTGTTCTTGATGATGGAGATGGGAGCAAAGTGGGGGGAGGTGGTAAAGGTGGTTTGTTTGAGGATTCACTGACTTGCAGTCTGATATTTGTAATAAGACAATAATTTCAAATATTGTGCTTTCAAAAGATGCAACTGGAGCCTTAGTAAATAGCTATGACACTTGCTGTGTAATAATCTTTGTAGTCTCTTTTGCATTTATTTACAAGCAAACTTGAGAAATGACATCTCTTAGGTTTTTTTAAGTCACTGAAGCAAATTTCAAAAATAGATGTGATTTCATTAACTATCTTTCCTCAGAATAAAATGTATATAATTTATAATGAATAAGTATGCTTAAATCTGTAATTAACCTTTCATTTTTCAGGACAAGCCCCAGAACATGCATATTTGTGTTAAAAGATACTCTTCATCAAAAATAATGTGGAAAAGCCGCTGCGATACAGCTGTTTACAGCAAACTGCAGTGCAAGCAAATTACTGTGCTGTTGCACTTCATATATTACATGCATTCTGGTTTTGTCTAAGTCAAATCTGTGTTAGTAATAATACACAGCTTTTGTGTGGCTGTGAAAAGAACATATTTGGGGTGTTAGAAAACATAAAGAAATGAGAGTGAGAAAAATTGATTCTGAAGTTAATGTCCTGGATCTGACAAATGGTACCCACTTTAGCAAGAAATTAATTCTGCTGTAGATATTGTATGTTTGGATTTACTGCAGGAGCTGAAAACCAGAAAGTGATTTCAGTTATGCTTCAGTTTCTCTGAGGCTCAGTGGAAACACAATTTTATTTGTTCTGTAGACTCCAGTGCTTGACAGTAAAATAGAAGAATGTGAATAAACAGGACTGTAGTAAAGCATCCCGTTCATTTTCTGAATACTATGACACAGGGCATAGCAGGACAGAAAGTAATTACAAGTGATTGGTTTCTGCGGTGCTGGGTTACTGTTTGTGTCTCCAGAAGTACAGCAGATTGCCATTTTAGATTTTTCCCCCTCCTTTCTGTTGAAAAAACAAAATTGCTGAATGGTCACCTAGTTGGCTAAGGAAGCAAAGTAACATTTTCCAAGTGAGCTATACTTTGTTATTGAGGAATGTGACTGTTATTGAGTTATATGACTAATAACGGTATTTTTCTAATCCTGCTTTTCAGTTTTCATGCTGGGAATTTGGTGTGAAGTGTGTGCCAATAATAAAGATAGGAAAAATTATCAGGAAGTGTTTTCAGCATTTCTGAAATGACATTTCTATACCTTTTCCTCTAACTTTACACATTTTTTTTTTTGAATGCGAACAGCAGCATTTTAAAGAATGGGTATTGGCAATAGCTATTGTGATTTTTCAATAGTTCTTGGTGACTTATAAATGTTTAAGTACAAGACTGTCCACATTTGTTTTTCACAATTCTTCCACTTCAAATTATTACATTCAGTAATGCTCTTTTGGTTTTTTTTTTAGAACTATTCCAATTCATAATTTTTTAACACCTGATGTTCTCCTATGCTTTCCTCTTTGTGCTTGCTAGCTAATGAAGGACATTTGCCTTTGTAGTCTTTCTTATATAGATATTCCAAAAAGCTTGTTTTCTCTCTGACTCAGGATCACTGCAGTAGTTCAGCACAAGTTTACAACCTGCCAGTTGCTCAGATGAGTCATAATGCTGTAGTCCTGTTCCTCTCCATTCATGGAAGATGCCTGGCAGTTTGTTTAAACCTGCACAATGTGATAAAGCTTTTCGCCCCTTGGAGCAAAACAGCAGATGTGGCTTTCCCAACATAGGCATAGCAGGAAGGAGAGTCCTCTGCAGCCCCAGCAGCCTCTGGCCTGCACAAGTGCCTGCTTTGTCATCTTCTGGAGCTTATGCTCACTGCCATCTTTGCAAACAACTGGGAAAGAGTCAAATTTTCAGACTTGCCCAGATTTTGCTGTCTCAGTTTTTGGAAACTCTTATTGAGGAATATTAAAAGTTGTCTGAAAGTTCTTAAAAAGTCTAAGTGCTGGGAAATTCACCTCCTAGTGATGGAAGAGTTGGTTGCCCTAGCATCTGAGAGCTTCATCTGTGGCTTGTTACTTTGCTTTTTTTTACAAAGCTTTTGTTTGCAAGGAGTAGTACTTCTGCAATCAGCACATGGTGAAGAGATAGATAATCAAGCTTTGAGAAGTTATAAGATTTATGTTGGAAATGGGAAAAATGTATTCTGAATATGAGTTTGTATTTGTAGACAGCAAGACTTTTTCAGGGCAATCAACTTTTTGATTTACAGTTCAGACATTGGGCAGCAACTGATAGCAGAACCTGGCAGCACGAATCGTCTGTCAAGAAAGAAACTCATGTTTTTAAATCGATTTGTGTAATGAGATTTATTCTGATCTTACAGAAGTAGTGTAGGGAAAACCCTGAAAAGTAAAGCCTTCTGCATCTTCAGAACCTGCTTTCCTTGTGTGTGCCCACTGCAGCTGATGCCAGACGCTCTGGGATTGGGGAGGGGGTCCACAGCAAGTGAGTGAAACTGTGACTGTGCCTTGGCTTTCGGTCCCAAGGTTTTCCTACACTGCTCAATAACTAGGGAGGCAAGCTGCATAGGAAAAGCATGATTTCCAAGGTAGCACAAGGCTTTTGCCTGGGAGTCTTTAGCAAAGATATCTTTTTCCTCTGTATTTCTGACTGAGTCTGTTGTGACAGAAGATGAAATTACTCTCTAGGTCTACCAGCATGTGTTTTATATGCTTATATTGCAAAACTATCAATCCCCAAATAAACAGATGACAAATTCCAGAGTGTATTTTAAGTGCTGAATCAAAGCACATCATTTAGAAAACTAACTGTTATTGTGTTGAAGACTGCAAGCTTGGGCAGTACCCCAGCAGCTCCTCTCCAACAGCCTCTTGGCTATTTCCAGTTTAGTTACCCTAAGTGCTAGGTAGCCATCCATATCCTATTTCTGGATTGATGTTGTGACACATCACCTTCCAGATATTTAGCAGTTGTCATCTCCATGTTAAATTACCCATTTAAAGGAAGGAGACAGTCAGACTTTTAACATTGGTGTAGCCAAGCTGACTTTTAAGCTGAGGATTTCACCAACAAAGTTTTAGGGAAGACTGAAAAAAAAACAAAGAAAAAGATGGCCCAGCTAATTTCTTTTAATGGTTGCACGAGCCATCTGTACTTTATATTAACTACTTCACCAAATTCCCATTTGATGATTTTAATGGTGGCTGTTGGGGTAAGTATCTTTGAAGGAAAGCAATAAAGTGCAGAAAGCAATGTCAGGAACTTCACTCTTCACTGCTTCATGGCAGCACACAAAATCCGACGACCTCACTCTCCCCTGGTATTTTTCTTGGTTTAATATGAGGTGGATAGGGGTATTTTTTTAGTGTCACATTTTTGTTATCTCATCTAGTGTTCCACAGGAGTTAGGATTCTATATGAATCTGTTGATTGATTAATTTTTTTTTAAAAAAAATGGATTATGTCATGCATGAAAGTATTATTTTTTTTCTGTCAGTAGCCACACTCTGATATACCAAGGTCTTTCTCTGTTCTGTGGATATAAATGAAAAGCTTTATCAACACAAGCAATTTAAGCTAGTGGCAAGTGTAATTCCAAAACTTCAACAGCAACAGAATTCACAGCTGGTATACACTTATACAGTGTAATTGAAGTTGATGCTCTTTAACCTGTTTGTGCCACAGCTGATTTATTTTTATCATAAAATCATAGAATTGGTTTGGTTGGAAAGGCCTTTAAGTCCAACCATTGCAATTCCTTTTCCATGAAGTCAGGTCCCAACTGTTTATGAGCAGCATTTTGCCGGCCTCTGTCATTTGCATCTCATCAGAAGATTTCAGTGGTGCTCCACAGTGATGATCCACTGTGGCTCTTCAGAGGCACAGCAGGCAGTGCCCGGGAGCTGCAGTGCCAGTGAGGGTGGCCAGTGAGGACTCCTGCACCAGCCTGCGAAGCTGATTGTGTAGCTGAGTCCTCCCCCATTCCTCTGGCTCCTATGGGATGGGCAAAGCTGTTTGAAGAGTGTGTTACTCGAGGAGGTAATAACTTTATTTAGTGTGTCATTTAGGTGGGATTTGGGCTGAGATGATATTTTTTTCCTATTGCCTCTGCATTCTGCTAGTCTTGTGCAAGTGATAGGAATCTTAAATTAATGGTTTTGGCTGCAGATGAGGGCAGAAATACAAAACAGACTTAAGTTTTATCATTTTCCTTTTAAAGATTGCATATGAATTTCTGTAGGTATAAGAATTTGATCGAGGCTTACTGCTAGCAAGTGATTGGCCTTCCAAATGGCCTCTTCTTGTGTATGCACTTTTACTGGCTTTGCTGGTGAAACAGCCATGCTCCCATCTCTTCTAACTCCTGCTTTACACTGCTTCTTAAAAATTGTCCCTGAAGGACTGCTTCTGTGCCTTTCCTTACTGATTTTGTTCTGTATTGTTGTGTTCCCCATAATACCTTAGAGAATGGGCTTATCCCATTCTTACATTTTTAGGTAGATGGGCTGAAAGGCTTGAAATTTTCCCCGACAATTTCCATTATTCCTTGTGTGCTCCAGGTACACAAATAATATATTTGGAATTACGAATCATAAAGAAATACTTTCTATAATTTCTAAACAGGGTTTAGATAGCTATATCAGATATTCTTCAATACCTTCCTCTGTCTTAGCCCAGGACTCAACCTCCACCTTCATTGTTTATTTTTGTAAAGAGACTTAAAATAAGAGTGTGTGTGGAAAACTTGTGATGCCTCATTTTCAGTCTCATTCAATATTTTAAATAAGCTAATTGGTTATTGTTTCAATTCTACATTTTGCATTGTCATTTGTGTTTTATTTGGAGATAATTTTGCATCTCAAGATATTTATTATCCATTTTGAGAGCAAAGGTACAAAGATAACAGGGCAAGACATTTTGCAGCTTGGTTTCTCCTGCTCGGTATTTTTTAACAGCATCCCTTTAAATAGAAATGCAAAACTATGTGTCCTACTTTCCTCTCACTAAAATAGATGCCTTTTGTTAATTTTAGATACAGAAGAGCAGGATATATAATTAATGATATCAAAGAATCCATATGATATTCAACAGGGTCCTAACATCAAGGACAAAAGAAGTCTGACAAGAGCAGTCCCTAATGACTTGGTTTGTAAAATGTTTTCTTTTATTTCAGGAAGTTGGATGCTTTCATCTATGATGCAGCGGTGCTGAATTACAAGGCTGGAAGAGATGAAGGCTGCAAACTTGTCACAATAGGGAGTGGATACATCTTTGCCACTACGGGCTATGGAATAGCACTTCAGAAAGGATCACCTTGGAAGAGACAAATTGATCTAGCCCTCCTTCAGTTCGTGGGAGATGGTAGGGACCAATCTTTTTTCCTTTCCTTTCTTTCTCTATCTATGTGCAATTAATGCAGTTTTAGTATCTTTGAGCTTTTTACTACAGTTCTCTTACAGTCTTTTAAAAACCCAAACAAATGCAAAACCAATGAGTAAAATTATTTCTCAATGTTGAGACAGAATTCTCTTCCACTTTGTTCTAACTCACCACCAAGGATGTTTGCATCTATTTGCAGAAAGTGTTTTCATATACATCAAAAAGTAACAACGGCCTCAATGTTAGAGAGCATTTCTAAATTTATTTATTTGGTTTTATTATTTTTGCCTTTGAGCAACTCCTGAGGAGTTTTTACGTGGTAGATAAGTTATCTTTCAGCATGACTGTTCTGCTGTTTAAAAGTGTTTAGCTCAGTTCTGAACTGGTGCGACTGATCTCTAAGCTAGGATGAATTAATTTAAATTTCTGGTAAAATAATATTTGTGGAATTGAAGTAGGGTGACTGGTTTTATTGGTTTTCAAACAGCTATTTTTCATTCTAACACAAAAATAGAGGAATGGTAAGTCCTCTTGGCACTTCTGCCCTGCAGAAGACGACTTACTGCACATCTTTGATATATTTGTAGACAGTAATAATGACTCGTACTCCATATCAGGCTTGAACTACATTTTGATTGTAGAAAAGTTTCTTTGTAAGCCTTTCACATTTGCATGCAAATAAAAATATGATGATTAAAAATTTTTCTGTATTATGACTGACTAAAATCCTCCATCAGATTAGAATATGGTGTGTGTTACATAGTCTTTTCTATATATTTTTTTACATAGATATGTATTAACTTTGCATTTCTCTGTCAGTGAAAGTGAGGGCTTTGTTGAAAAATAAATACATGCTTAAGGTCACTAATAGCATGTAACTGAGACTAAGAATGTTAGATTTCTGTATAATAGAACAGTTTAAATGACAAAGTGCAGGACCTTAGCACAGTGGCCTCCTGTTCCATAAAAATCAAGACATTATATTTTATACTGGAGACAGTGAGTGTGTTAGTCTTCCAGCACATGGATTTTATTCCAATTATAATACTGCATGACTGGAAAAGATGTAATCATTATGACGGATGCATTTTGTCTGGTGTACATAGAGAGATACTAGTGTCATCATTATTGATCTGTCGGATTTAGAGAGGCTTATGGAAGAAACATTGCTTACTTCTGCTGAGTAATGAATATATGACTCACAATAGCTAGGTTGGAAGCAATTACATATTCTTGTTTTAAACAGTTGCAATTAATTGGCTAAAATCTTTGTCTTATTTTTCTATTTGTGAATGTTTTGTGAATAGTATATTTTTCTGCTTGTGTAATAATATTAAGAAGTGTTAGGTGCTGTAATTCTGACCCATTTTTAGGTGGGGAAGTTGAATTAGAGAAGTCGATTTGTCCCACACTAAAGAAAAAAATGCTTCTGTAGTGTGAAAGAGGATCTGAGGTGTTTTTCTCAGTTGTGGGCTTAACCCCTCGAGATGTTGCCAGAGCATTGCTGAGGTTTTAATTCTCTTCACCTTGTATTTTCTTCCTGCTTACTCTTTCATCATTTTTGATACTTCTCATACAACAAGATGAGAAATCAGAGGGAAAGAAAGTAAACTAAATAGAAGGGAAAGTATTCGAAACTATTCAAGAAAAAGCTCATCAAAATACCATAGGTACCACATTTTTATCAGGGAGAAAGCAAAATGGATGGGAGGGAAGAAGGAAAAATATTATGACGTATTTACACTTTGACCTGTGGATTTACATAGTATATGAATGTGTATATCTCTAACCTATTTTTAGTAGCTTGAAATAATACAAATGAATTGTCTACAAAACTCAGTATTAAAACTTCCACATGAATAATTTATAGAATTGCAATAGATACAGATGTCACCCAGGTAAATGAAAAGTTGTCATGAAATATCTGCTACCTTATTCATCTTGCTCATATATTACTTCAGAAGATAAGCAGAAGTTTTGAATGCACAATCCATGGGGACTGTGAATGTGTTTATGGAATTTTTCAGTGGTATTTTTCAGTACCTTTAGAAGATGCTTTGAACAACCCATGAATGTTAAAATGTTCATTTTCTCAGAAAATTTGTTCAGAAAAATGTATATTTTCTTTAGTCCCAGAAATGTTTGTTACCTTGTCTCACTTCATTGTGTCACAGGTTAAGATGATAATTTTCAGGAAAAAAAAAACAAAACACCAAATGAGGGATAAAAAAAAGAAAAAAGAAACCAAACTGCAAACCAACCAAAAAATCCGTAAGAATGATGTTGATCTTAAAATTTCTTCTACTGTTTTATAAAGTACATTACTGGTAAAGTGGAACAAAACACTGAGAAAAATGTAGAAAGTGATTGCCAGGAACTAGCATGACCTGATTTTGTAATCTACGTCTAACTTCAGTAGTTTGATGAGCAATCTTTTTAGCCGTGAACTTACATAACGCTGTTTTGATGAATTAGAAGGGATGAACCCAGAGTCCAGAACAACATCACTTTGCTCTACCACTAAAAATCTCTTTGAAGTTATGTAGACTAAAAGCAAGTAAGGTTGGGGGGAAAGTTTCATCTTAAAATGGTACTCCTGGGAAAGCCTGAATGGAGTCTGGATGAGGTTAAGTAAATAGGTGTACACAAACGAAGGCAGAAATACTTCTTTCACAAGTACAGCCTCTGCAGAGGCTGAGCCTGTAAACAGCAAAGCACCTAGCAGTATTGAATTGTTATTCAGTATAAGTAATAGAACATTCATCACAGTATGGCATAATTTAAATAAATGTTTATAAATCTGATGAGTTCCATAACAGTAAGAAAAAAATATCCTATTGAGTTGAACAAACATGATTTCTTGATATGAACGTTATAAGAGGAGAGAATCTTTTGAATGATACTGGATAAGACCAAGTAATTTGTTTAAAAGTGCACCTGTTTACACCTACAAAACCCATGATCTTGTCTCTTCTTTGCATTTACACAGTACTGAGACAGCCTATTGAAATGTGTTAGAGCTTTCAGTTTCATCTGCATGTGCCTTTCTTCTGTGATTTTTCTCATTTTGTTTTTCCTTGCTTCTTCTATATCATGCTTGTATCCAAGCCAATTCACTTGCACATTGAAATGAAGTTTTTGCACAGTGGATAGGAATCTTTTCCCTCTTCCTTGCTGATGTAAAATATCCAACTGCAGTATTAATGACTTGTTCATGCAGGAGCAACTTTTTGTACTTTCCAAAACACAGTGCTTTTTCTGCGTTAAAGTCAATGGCTTTTTTATCTTGTTGGCACTGGAAAAAATTAAGGTAAGTCCAGAGGGATGTAGGTTTGTGTTAGGTGTAACTTTAAGCTTAGTCTGGGTGGTTTGTATGTATCTACATGAGTACATGAGTAGTGTTCTGATCCTAAGGATAGTTATACTGGCTTGATAAATTATACTAACCATTAACAATTACACTGTAACAGCGTCTCTGAATTCTCAGTGGAAGGAAGCAGGCTTCAAGATGTCAGGTTTGTTGCTCTAACAAGGAAGGAAAAAGGATGGGAATGAGTTCCTGAGGAATGTATAGAATAGCTACTTAGTTGTCTCAAAACCAGAGTTACCCTCAATATGTTTCATCACTCTGTCTGTGCAGGTTCATAGTCATAGCCCAGTTCACAGGAAGCTGAGATGAATATGCATTTGTCAGTATAAGATTAAGTGGTTTGAAACAATGAATCTTTTTAATATAAAGAGTTTTTTCTTGTATAAAAGATATGAGTGAAGTGTATTACTAGTGAATTTCTGGTTTGGTACATCTTACTCTCTGTGCATAACATCTTATCTGCAAAAACTTCCATTTGATGATTAGCATCTGCAGTTTTGTTTAAAATAGTTGATGATAGGGGTAATTCTCTAAAGCACTGTTGTGGTTGTGCTTTCTTTGGTTTGCTGTGGTCACGAGACTGAACTTCCATTGTTTTTTAACAGAGAAATAAAAATATTTCTAATGAGAAACAGAAGACTATTTCTCAATCTTCTGTTGAGAAGTGGAAGTACCCAGGAGTTTAAAAGCAACTAAAATGATACGGCTGTTAAGAAGCAGCACCATCATTTTGTTTGGATCTTCTGCCCACAGCCACAGAAATGTGTCAGAACAGAAATGTTGGGCACTGAAGAATGGTAGGATGTATGCTTTGGTTTCATTATAAACCCTGGAAAGAGCAGCTGGGCAGGCTGACATACCCAGAACCCAGCATGTTGCCCCAGAAGCTCTCAACTGCTTTTCTGTGCTAGCTGATGTTTGGCTAGTGCAGTAAAAGCTCAGGAACACAATCTGTGTAATTTGGCAAGTCTGTAACTTCTGGACTGCAACATTTGTGAAGGCACCCATGTTCCTCCAGCCTTCAATAGCAGGAACTTTTGGCCAGCAGTCTGAAGATCCAGGTATGGCTAATACTCCTCTAGCTTGGGCTGCGTGGTGCCATTTAGAACACAGTGGTACCTTTCTAAAAACATACTGCAAAGTAGTTTGAAAGACATTGCTTCTGAAACCTACATCTTCAGGTCTTTGAGACTTGAACCAAAATCACTGGTGCTTAGAAGGCGAGGAAAATTTCTTTCTCTTTCTCTTTTTTTTTTCATTTGTGAGCAAATGAGATTATTGAACTGCAAACGACAAAGCTGCTTTGGGATTAAGAGAGTAAGAGGCCTTCAGAGTCTGCATGGGATGGAGAGAAAGACAGCAAGGAGACTTTAGCTATGGGGGATGCTGCAGTAATAGAGAGAGAAAAGATTCATGACAGAAGAAATGGATGGAAAAGAGGAACAGAAACATGCTAGGTAAAGAGGGCAAGTACAGAGAGGAATTGGAGAATATCAACAAGCTGCCCAAGTCAAGCATCTACTATGTGTGAGATGTTTGTAACCTATTGCATGTCCTGCAGGTTATGAGCTCAGTTCAAATGAAGGTCTGGGAGAAGACCTCCATGAAGAGAGGGACAGATGGTAGACCTGTATTAACCCTTAAAGCTGCAACCTTTAAAGCAATTAGAGACACAGAGATGTAAAGAAGAAAACTGGTTTTCATTTGAGTTTCTACAGAGAGTTTGTTATCTTCTTCCTGCTCTGGCAGGGGGATTGGACTAGATGATCTTTTGAGGTCCCTTCCAATCCCTCACATTCTGTGATTCTGTGATTCCTAATAACTTTTAGTTCTGGTTAGTCTTTATGTGCTTTTAGGATGGCTTAGAACACTAAGAATTATTTTCCTGGATGAATAATTGCTTCCCACTCCTGAGGGGTAATAGGTAACTGTGGAAATGAGATTTACCCCCTTACATCTGGAAGAGGAAAGCTCTCCGCTATTTTTTTTATAATTTAGCATAAGCCTTCCAAATTGCTGTCTAGATGATAAGGAAGTGTATCAGAGTGACTCACACTGGCTGTTAAAGACCAAGAAGGAAATACGTATGTGACTATAAGGACATATTTTCAGTGTGTGCTGCACAGGCAGAATACACCCACAATCCCAGTGATTTTCTGTTTATATATTTAGTGTCCTCCTTAAGCAGTGGGTGGAACAAATGTGACTAGAGAGTGTCAGTGTATAAGTGGAGGGTGTTTGTGGAGCTGAACAAGAGTTAGAGGGATTGTAATACTGACAGTCGTGCTTAGCAGTTCTGTTAATCCATCCTTAACTAATGTGGGGGCATGCAGAGTGCAGTCATTAGCTCACAATAAGTTTATTGCTGTCAGTCATCTGTGTTCCTCTTGCTATTTTTACAGGGGGAAATAACTCAGAAAATAAAAGAGATTGTTTTGGGGGATCCAGAGCGAATTCAAAAAGTTGCTGTTCTTTTATATAATCTCTTATATGAAACATGCTGTATGGATCACATAACTAGGTCAAATGGAAATTGATGAGCTTATTGAATCAAATGCACATCAACCTATCTGGCCTCTGACTCCTCTGTTCAGGGTAAAGACCCTCCTGTGTTAGGGTCTGCAAGTGGTGGGGTGCTACCTTCCTCCTCCATCACTTACGTGGGAGTTCTCACCAGAGCAAGTGTGAAACAGTCTGTCCCTATATTTGAAAACTGCTGTTTGTCCAGCCTGAAGAAGCAGATTGGATATTAGGAAAAATTTATTCACTGAAAGGGTTGTCAAACATTGGCACAGGCTGCCCAGGGCAGTGGTGGAGTCCCCATCCCTGGAGGGATTTGAGAGACGTGTAGATAAGGTGCTGACTGGGCAGTGCTGGGTTGATGGTTGGACTTGATGATCTGAGAGGTATTTTCCAACTAAGGTGGTTCTATGATCCTGCTAGTGCAGCTGCAGTCTTTTGAGGGTGATGCCCTATATCTGATCAATGTGAATGTATGGTGGAAGGGATAGGTGACACTTAGCACAGCCTGCAAAAAATGCTAAGGGCTATGATGAGGAAAAGCACATAATTCTACCCTTTGATCTGTACATTTCTGTGTCTGGATAATAATGTTTTTATTGTGAAAAATTTTTCAGAGGGCACCCTGGACAGTTTATCACAGAATCAGAGAATGTTAGGGATTGGAAGGGACCTCAAAAGATCATCTAGTCCAATCCCCCTGCCAGAGCAGGAACACCTAGATCAATACCTTTACCACTCCTTCCCAGAGCAATAAAGTGCCAAACTCTCTAGAGGTGCTACACCAAGCTGTAGGGAGAGGGCACTGCTGGGGCAGAGTCAGGATGGCCAACTGGCGTGTGTCTGTGCAGTCAGAGCAGAGGGCACCGTCACCACAGGAACAAACCCAAGAGAACTACAAAGGCATCCAAGTACCATTTGCAATGTAACCTAACCCCATTGTAAATAGCCTAGAATCACACTGAGAGCACTACGATTTTGCAGTTTATTAGAGAAGACCATACTGTGTTTGGAGTGAATAGTGCCGAGGCTCAACACTGCTTAAAATATGGATCTTTACTAAACTTGTTTATACTGATCCTCACACTATAAATGAGGCAGACTTTTTATGATACAGAGCTATAGAAATTTTTAAAAAGTCTTAATGTAGGCACCACACAGTTATTTGTGAATTTTGCAGGTTAAATATACTGTGAACATATTAAGCAGAAAATAAGCACTAATATTTTTTTTTTTTGTCAGATATATTGGAACTGTTCATTTTCTAATCATGGCTACTCTCATGATATACTTTGTTGCTGAAATCTGCAACTATTATTTTAACCATTAATCTAGTCCACGCATGGACAGAGGTAGAAAATGATTTTGGCATTACATTCCTGTTAGTAAGTGCCTGAAGCGAAACCAAAAGCCTTAAAATAAGTCTGATTAATATTTATAAGTAAATTGAGACCCCCCTATTAGATGCAGACTTGAACTCCTTTAACACTTGGTTCATTGAGGCCTGACACTTATAAGTATTGAGGTTGCTGACTTAGGTTTTCAAGGTCTGTCTTACAGAAGATTTTGAGCTCTTACTTGCTAACTAGAATTATGAACAAATGGAGATGACTGAACCCTCCAGTGCCTGGTAGTCACAAATTACTGGCCTTTTAGTTGCCAAGATTGTGTATTGTTAGAGGTGTTATCACCCTATGCATTCACTTCACAAGTTAGACAGACCCAAAGGATCTGAAAGACAACATTCCTCCAAACGGACTTGATTATTTTAAATATTTCTTTCTGAACCAAACTTGAACTAACCTCAAAGTTCAACATTTTGAATTTCAACTCCAGGGCATGTTTGGAAGTGGCTGATTTTTATAAGGAATGAATTGACACCCCAGTTAATTCCTCATACCTGAGGATTTTGTAATAAAAATGTTATGCCTTCTGTAAATATCTTGGGTAAAATATAATGGGTGGGAAGAGCAAGAAATAGATTGGGCATTTTTGCCAGTTTTATAGCATCAGCTATGCTGAAATGTTATTACAGTTAAATTAGTAACTGTTTTGTCTGTGTGTCTGTGTTTCCATGTGCATACACACACCCCTATATAAATATATACTGCAAATGGTAACTGATTTATATATAGAGAGACCAGAATTACCAGCCTGATCTGCCCATTCCCAGATAATATAATTTCATAAATATGACAGTCCAATGATTCACGGTGCTTTGCAATCTAGAAAATTGATTGCTTTGGGGTATTAATTAAGAGTGATTTCTGTCATTGGGAGATATAATGGATCTATGAGACCCTGGGATGCTTTGTTCTTCATAGCTTGCCAGAGCACTGTCATTTATTTTGACTCAAAACAAGCTTGGTTGTTTTCTGTAGTGGCGTTTTTGGAAAGGTTGGTGGATTACCAATGGTTTACTTTAGACGTACATGCCAAAGGGAAAGAGCCACAGAGGAAACAGTAATAAAAAAGAGGTTTAAATTACTTTGTGAATTTTGTTATGAATTGCAAAAGGGCACAGCAGGCAAACCAAGCTGATGTTTGGCAATCCTGGGAGATGTGAATTTTCCTGTGGGAAGTAAGGACGGCTGAGTGTCAGAGCTTTGGCTACTAATGCACAAATCAGAAATACTGCTCTCTCTTTGGACTTGGGTTCTTTTCTATAGCCTCTGTGGGTTTTATTCATAGACCTTGGGGAGAACTTGAAAGAGATGAGGGGAACAGCGCATTGAGGTTTGGCAGAACAAAAGAAATCCAAATGTTCTAAAATATGGAAATGCAATAATGAACCCCAATTATCTATGTAGCAACAGTGTGCAATATCTATGCTGTTGCAATTAATTATTTATTCTCCCTATGTTATGGATTAGAAGACTTTTAAAGATTCATTAGGATTGACTTTCTTCTTTGGGAATGCTCTTAGGTATTTTGAAGACTGAGCACTGTAATTTGGGAGAAGATACTCTGCCTTTTTCAGATGTAGAGGTTCAATTCATGCTTTAAGTGCAAAACTAAACTCAGAATTAACTAGGAACTGAATAATCTCCCTTATAAATTTGTGAAATGCCTTTGATAAAGTGCCTCAGTACTTGTCCTTTCTACTTCAATTTTTCCTTCACATTCAATGAGAAGCAATTTCTCCACCACAGTCACGTGTTTCACTTCTCACACATCCAAATTATCTGTGGGCTGCAGCTTTCCCAGTGCCCTGACACTCTATCCTGCAAAATGCTCTTACCCAGCAGGTCATTGATCTTCTAGTCTAGCTTGAAGGTAGCTAAAATGTCAATATGGCTTCTAGCTATTTTTTTTCTGATCTTTACTCCAATGATGTATGGATTATAATAGTGAAAATGTGTTCCCTAATCACTGGGAAAGGATTAGTGGTCTGTAGCATGGGAATTCTTCCGCTAAATTGAAACCATATCCTAAACTGGGAAGCACACCAAGCCAGTTATCATTGTACTTTGTAGCCCTCTGTATTGCCTGCTGTATTTTCTAGAAACAGTGGAGTTCATGTCATTTAGAATAGAATTTCTCAGCTGACTGTATCCCCAGGAGAGTGAAGAGGCATGTATGCACATGCAGTGCTTCAGTAAGAACAGCACTAAATGTTTGAAATTTAATCATATCATGCAATACAAAGACCAGTCTTGGCCAGAACAATTGCAGTTTCTTGCACACATCTGTTCTTGTGAGCAGTGCTAAGTGATAGGGTCCTTCATCTGAGGCCAAATCTTATTGGTGAAATATGGATTCTAAGATTAAGAATATGCAACAGAGGGAGAGAGTGGATCTGCCTCCTTAGCTTTAAGTAAATGAAGTGTTTTCATGGCAGTAAGAGTATGGTACAGCCAGAACCAGAAACCAGGAATGCTGTGTTTGAGGCACGTGATGATGCCATTTATTTTCCTGCTGCTGCCCAGGAGGCAGGCTGTGGCTGTGCAAAGGGCCAGAGGAGGCTCTCAAAAAGAAGGCCGGGTGATCCAGAGGGCCTGGAGGGAACAGAGGGAGGTGTCCAGGGCACCATGAGACAGAAGGCTGGGAGTACGTGACGTGGGAAGGGTTTGCAGTTACTGCATCACCCAGCTCTCTGGGGGAAAACAGAAAGTGAAAAGAGACAGAAAGCCAGGGGAACTGGATTTGAAAGATACTGCTAATTACAATAAAATTTTTTAAAAAGAAACGATCAGGAAAAGGTGCATGCTGCATTCCTGCAAGTATGCAGGCATGACAGTTATTTTCTATAGAAAAGCAGGTGGTGTATGAAGCACAATAGACTTTATTAATACTATATCATATACAGCTATTTTTCCTCACTTGCTACATGTGCTGTGTGGGTAAAGCTAGTCAAGCTTTCCATCTCCAACAGTACTGAAACCTGCAGACATAATGCTTTGGGTGATTTTACATCCAGCCTTGGTGATTGTCATTGCTTTGTCATAAATAAAAGTATTACTGGGAAGAAAAACAGAGAGCTTTGATACTTAATATCATTTCTTTCTAAAGTGTGGGTAGTTCAGAAATGGTTTAAAACTGTATCTCTGAATCAGTTCACCTATTACTGAAATGCAGCCGACTATGAGAAGAAATGTGACTAATGACTACTGCAGTGGTGGCCTGGTGCAGCATCTAGGGGCAGCCAACTGCTGGACCTGTTTGCTACTGTGCATGCTGAATTTTTAAACTTGCCATTTATTCTTTGTTGTTTGGGTGGTCTGTCTTTTACCATTCAAAAACCTCTTCTTGGACTGGGAGGCTAGAGTGAAAATATGTTATGAAAGGGATATGTGGATGTAAAGGATATGCAGACACCTGGATTCTAAGGTTGTTTATGAGGTTATCTGGTTAGTGGCTAGTCAACATAAAAAGTAAAACAAGGGACAGCAACACTAATAAATCAAATCCCCAGACACCCAAAGGGAACAAGAGATACCAGAGACAACAGCATAGACCAGTCGTGTCAGGAGAGGTTCAGCCAGAATGTTGCAACTTACACAAAAAGGGGAAATAAAGTTATCATGGGTCTCACAGGAAAGAGCAAACTTCTTATGGCATGTTTCACACTTGAGAATCTGTGAAGTTTGTTTTGTGATGTTTAAGAGAAGGGCCAAAGGGAGGGATCAGAGTGGATCAGAGAGGAACATGTAGGAAAATGGAGAGGAGAAGAGGCATAGAAGGGTCTGGTTGTGTGTCAGGATGCTTCTCTGACTGAGCCCTGTGTCTGATCACTACAGCCTGTCCCACCACTTTACTAAACTCAGTTCCTATCTGGTTTTAATATGACCTTGCTTTCTGTTCAGTGTTTGTGAGTGTGGAGGCAGATGTGATTTTTTTAAGTTACTTCTGGAAGGACCCGAAGTCCAAGCCCCTGGGTAAGGGGCTACAGTGTCTGGGCACAGATATTGCACAGATTTAACCTATGCCAGTGTTTGAGGGGTCTGTATATACAGGTGTATTTGTGTATCACACAAGTGATGATGTGTGCGGGTTTCACTAGCAAACTTCAGTCCTCATCAGCTGGGCAGGAGGAGGAGGACCAAGCTGTGTTTGTGAGTGACACACGGGCACTGCTAATGACAGTGCTGTCTGTGAGGGTCTGTGTGTGCATTGACACCTCTGGAGTAGACACATGGGCTTACTACCGGCTGGGCCTGAAGACGGGAGCAGCACCAGTGGCATCTCTTGGACTGGGACAGCAGGAGCCTCCTGGGTCTGAATATCCACCAAATGCAGCTCTTGTGAATGGGGCGAAGGAATCCCCTGGGATGAGAACCCTCCAGTTCCACTCTCTGTAACAAGTGGTACTGGGTATAGCAAGCAGAACCCGAATCACAGATCCTGCTTTCTAGAGCAGCCAGCTTCCCATGTAATTTATGAAATCTGAGGACATCTGAAACTAGGGTGCTGTGAGTTGAAATTTGCTATATTTGTAAATCCTTAGTAGAGAAGACTAAAGTGCTCCACGAATGAAGCATTAAATGGTGCTGTATTTTTAAACTTGCAAAGACTTTTGAATACTGTGAGCAGTAATTTTTACATTCTAACTGGTTTGACTCCTTGTTCTCCCTAGGGGAAATGGAAGAGTTAGAAACTCTGTGGCTGACTGGTATTTGCCACAATGAGAAGAATGAAGTCATGAGCAGCCAGCTGGACATTGACAACATGGCAGGAGTGTTTTACATGCTTGCAGCAGCCATGGCACTCAGTTTAATAACCTTTGTTTGGGAGCACTTATTTTACTGGAAACTTAGATTCTGCTTCACTGGAGTCTGCTCAGACAGGCCGGGATTGTTATTCTCAATCAGCAGGGTTAGTATTACTTTCATTTTTCACCCTTCAGGCAACAGACAGAATAAACATTATATTTCCTTTTATTCCCACTTGGACATTTGAAATACATGTTAGAGCATCAGTGTGATGCTGTGGAGTGGTCAATGGGACTTGGATGTACTTGTACTCCATGGAAAGTCTTTTCTCTAGTGGATTATTCTAGGGTATGAATTATCATATGCCAGGATAATCAGTAATCAAATGCTAGAAACTAATACATTTAGTGGAAATTTTGACAAAGAAGAGGTAGAGCTGCTCAGATACAGGAAATGGATTAATTTCCACCAAACAAAATAAGCACTGACTTGATGTCAGTTTTGTGTATTTCTTAAAGAAGTAGATTTTAAGTGATAAAAACATATTGGAATACTTTCTATAACCTCTTCTTAATAGCAAACTTGAATAAACCATATGAGAAAAGGTCAAACACAAATGTAATTTATGTTTGGTTAGACACTAAGACAGTTTTTAATAATAACATTACCAAACCCAAAGTAGATTTATATATCCAAATAACTGATACTTGTGGTAAAATAAGGGAAGTATGTGCTTGATCTTATATTTTTGACAAATGAATTGGATTTTTTTTTTTTTTTTCCCCCTTTTTGAACTCATAGTACTTTCATTAGGGAATTGACTTTGCTAGATTTTTTATATATTGCTGAGGAGAATTAAAAATGATACTAAAATGCCTAATTACTTTAAAATGTGCTAAAATTACCCTGTTGAGTAAATTGGACTGTATTGGAACTCCATAAAAATACTCTGTTGTGGACTGTCTAGAAAAGCATATGCCCTGTAATCTCCACATTTTGCATTTGAACTTTGTACTTTTGGCCTTTTACATGTGAAATTCTTCTAACCAATGTGGGGGAAAAGATTACCTATTTCAAAGGCAAATTTCAGAGAATTAGAAGTTCCTAGGGTCAGACACGTCAATTGAGCTGACAGAAGTGCATGAAGAGGTTGGAGTCAAAAGATGGACTTCAGCCTTTTACTCAACATGAACTCAAATTCAGGCTTTAGAAAGAGATGGGATTTTTTCCAGTGTACCAGGATAGAATACAGAAAAGCTAAAATACCATGGCTAGAAGCCTTTTTATTTCAGTGAAAGTGAAGAGTACCTTAACCTCCAAGAAAATAGCCTGACTGCAGGCTTCTTTAAAGGGATAATTTAATCACTGGTTTAAAATAATAGAGTTTTTATTACTGAAGATTAGCTACATTTTGTGATGGGACTGGGGAACCATTTGGGGTACCTTCTAATCTTGTTTTCTAGAATAAGCACTGGAGGCCAACACAGACCATTGGTTTGTAAAATACTGATGATTCTTCTTTTCAGGGCTGACAGATATGGCAGAAATTTTCTCCCATATCAATGTGAGGAAATGCTAAAAGAGTAGATATGCATTTTTAATCTTTCCAGTAATTAGATAAATAAAGTATAATTGTTCTTTATTGTTAATAAAAATAGAATGGAAGTATTTAAAATTTACAGCTAGTGATTTAATTTGTTTTATATTACTCATATTACAGGGTATTTACAGCTGCATTCATGGAGTACACATTGAAGAAAAAAAGAAGTCTCCTGACTTTAGTTTGACCAATTCCCAAACAAACATGTTAAAACTACTGCGAACAGCAAAAAATATGACCAACATCAATCCTTCAAGAATGAACTCCCCCAAAAGAACAGCTGATTTTATTCAGAGGAGTTCCTTGATTATGGATATGGTCATGGATAAGGGAAACTTGATGTTTTCTGATAACAGATCCTTTCAGACAAAGGACAACTTTTTTGGTGACAACATGGGTGAACTGCAGACACTCCCCGGCAATCGACACAAGGACAATCTTAACAACTATGTTTTCCAAGGTCAGCATCCTCTCACGCTGAATGAGTCCAATCCAAATACAGTAGAGGTTGCAGTAACAACAGAACCAAAAGTGAACTCCAGACCCAGGCAGCTTTGGAGGAAATCTGTTGAATCTTTACGTCAAGAATCTGTACGTCAGAGCCAAGGTTCCCAGAGAGAAAATGGGTCAGACGAAAACAGGCAGCTTTCACTGAAAAGCCAAAGATACCTTCCTGAAGAGATTGTCCATTCAGATGTATCAGAGACATCAAGCCGAGCTACTTGCCATATGGAACCTGAAAACAACAACAAGCACCACAAAACAAAGGACAATTTTAAAAAAAGGACAGTAGCATCAAAATACCCAAAAGACACTAGTGAAGTGGAACTGACATATCTGAAAACCAAGCAGAGCTCTCCACGGGATAAAATCTACACGATTGATGCTGACAAGGAGCCAGGATTCCACTTGGACACACCTCAGTACATCGAAAACATTGTCCTTCCAGAAACTGTAGAGTTTCCTGATGTTTATCAAGATGACAATGACAACTACAGGAAAGCAGAACATGCTAACAGGACTAATGAAGACAGTCTTCCAAATAATGACCAGTATAAGCTTTATGCAAAGCACTACACTTTAAAAGATAAAAATGCTTCCCTAGGTGACATGAACGAGAGGTACAGACAGAATTCCACGCACTGCAGGAGCTGCCTTTCCAGTTTGCCCACTTACGCCGGACACTATTCGAGCAGATCTCCCTATAAATGCGACGCGTGTTTGCGGATGGGGAACCTCTATGATATTGAAGAAGATCAGATGCTGCAGGATACAACGAACTTATCACTTCCTGAAGAAATATATGAGCGTACTTACACTTGGTCACAAAATAATGCTCTGCAATATCATAAAAAGAATAAGTTGAGGATTAGCAGGCAACATTCTTTTGATAACATCGCTGATAAGGCCAGGGAACTCGATCTTGGAAGACCTTCTCGTAGTATAAGCTTGAAAGAAAGAGAGAAGTTTCTACAAAGTAGTCCATATGCAAGCATGTTTAGTGTTCCCTCAAGCAAACTGTTGAGCAACAAGGCCTCCCTTTTAACTCATGCTCTAGAGGACAGTAAGCGGAGCAAGTCCCTGTATCCTGTTCACTCAGAAGATAACCCCTTTCTGCACTCGTATCATGATGACCAGCACTTATCTCTTAGGCGAAGTCCAGCTGATCTTTATAAATACTCATTACCGACAAGAGGAAGACATGATAATTATTTAAGGTCATCCATAAAGTCTGCAACATCATACTTTTCCAGGGATGGTCGGATCCATAATGACATGTACATTTCAGAGCATGTTTTGCCTTATGTTGCAAATAGGAATAGCTTGTACTCAACTCCAAGGGTTTTTAATTCCTGTAGCAATAGACGTGTGTGTAAGAAAATGCCTAGCATTGAATCAGATGTTTAAATTTTCCATGAACACTTCATCTATAGGGAAAAAAATAGTTGCCACCATCTTAGAGGGAGAATTTATCCTTTAACAATAGCCTGCTATGGTAAATGATATGTAAACCTCTCCCTTTCCCAGTGTACTTTTGTACATGAGTAGGTAAACTAGTATGCTCTTAACCATCCTTTTAAAATATGTCTTGTTGAAAAGGATAAAAAGTAGCCATTTATATATACTTTATATATAAATGGCAAGCTGTACTGAAATAGCCCCAATATATGTTGGCAACTATGCTGTTTTGTATCTAATTATTTTACTATTTTGGTCATTCTAATTTATGTTGCTAAGTATCATTCAGTGTACTTTTGTCCTTAGAAATGTTTGATCATTTTCTCATACTGGATAAGCAATATGGTATGCATGTAGTATGATACAGACAACAAGAATTAGGAATGCATTTGCACAGTTACAAAAGTAAGACTCTAAAAGAGAACAGAAAGCTAGACTCTTGAAAATTTTTTTAGCTTCATAATCATTTTCACAGCCAAATAATAATTTAAAAAACCCCACACCCCGAGACCTTAATAAATAAAATATAGTGTGTTAGAACAAAATTAGTACGTTCATTCTAGACTGAGAGAACACAAATGTGAAGACTGTAGGCCCAAACATGTGAACTGCTGTGTACCAAAAGGAAGCCCCATGGCTATTGGTTAATGTTAATGTACAAATGCTTTTCTCATATTTCACATGCACTTACCATTACTAATTAAGTTATTTGAAAAGTCTGCAGTCATCTTGTCAAAAATTTCACAGCTGCCTAATCCAGAGTATATATTTTTAGATATCACTATATGGCACTTACTATGGAGCTGTGGACTTTATTAGTAACCTTGAGGCCTAATGTGTACGTAAGTTTGCATTTGCCCCTTACTGGTGATTACTCAGGGCTGTATAGTATTTCTTTTATTCCTTCACTTCCCAAACCAAATCCCAACCCACTGTAGTGCTTTGTTCATAGTATGTGTGTGACATCTAATTAATTGTATGTTAATAGTATTACAGCTGTTAATACAGGATCGAACACTGACAGCCATAAGTTCAGTGTAATCAGTGAGGAGCGTGATACCATTTATTTGCATATACAGTGAAGGATTAACACCTTTTGAGGGACTTCTTCCTCCCAGAATATTGTGCATATTTGTTGAACATCAGACCATTTTTTTAACCTCTCCAATCAAGTCTGTAATATAAACTGAATATGTGCACACATAACTAAGGAACAGTATCTTTAGTATCACGTACTGGTATACAAAGGTATTCACATAACAGGAATGCATTGTTATATGACTTTTGCTTCTCGTAAAGATCAATCAGGTTATTTAATAAAAAAAAATGTCTGTTACACACCTCTCCTCACCCCCACTGGAAAAACAAACAAACCCCCAACCACTGGATTTAAACCATAAGGGAGTGTGGAAGGAAAGAGAGGAAGTCTTTAATGAGTAGAATGTACAGCTGTACATTTAATTTGAACTAAAGAAGGAAATATAATTGCTAATATATTTAAATACTGAAAGCATTCAACAGGTGGTGCTCTCCCATTCTCCTGCTACTATTGCTTTAGATTTTTTGTGTAGAGGAAGTTTTGATTATTCAAGCATTATTCCTTACATTTCAATGAACAACAGTGAGCAGGGTAACCATTACCACTGTGAATTGGAAAATGTGAATATTACCCTAACTTTTCTCTAAACTGAAACTCTTTTTGATAGAATCATGCCTGTCAGCTGTGACTGCAGTACCTGCATGCCAGAGGGGCAGTATGCGAATTGTTTAACTTGGAATAGCGTACAGCAGAGCAGAGCTGCGAATGGGAGATAATATAAATGATGCTTAGGGACAGACAAAATACTGCTTCTTGAATTTTGTTTACAGGGTTTTTTATTAAACAGATTTAAGCTGACTGTAACTATCAAACAGTTCAGAATGAGTTCTTGGTATTTACAAATGTATTTGTATGTTCACCGTGATGGTGAAGGATGATATTTTTGAAGGAATGAAATGTAATGAGGTTTGGGCTTGTGAGTCCTTTCCCAGCTTCGAAAAATCTCAGTATACTTTATTATAAGTATATTCAGAAAGCATACCTGTGGGTATCTGTGTGCTGTTCAGAGCAAACATGTTTTGAGTATTCTTTATTGATCTTTTGGTCACAATGGTTGGCCCTGATTCACACGGTGTGCTTTCTGGTTCCTCACTGGATGTAGTTTTTGTAAACAGAAGATCCTTACCTTAGAGAGATTCACATTTCTTAGGAATAGTTGTATGAGCTAAGCAGGGCTGGGGGGTTTGTGGGATGAACACTGCCTTTCACAAACCAAAACCTTTTCCCAAAGACATAAGTATACTCTTTGGAAGTACTCTTCTACAGGAAGGCAAATGCACTAAAGGCGTAAATACTGTTGTAATGTGTTTAATAAAAATATTTCAGGCAAATTTTAGTTTCCAATCCAAATCATTGTATGTTAAATAAAATCTTAAGTATTTTGAACTATCAGGTGTGTTTCAGCAGATCTGGTATTTGCTGATATCATACCAAATACTGTCATGCAAGTCACTGAATCATGCAACTCAGTGGTGGCTCTTGTCTTTCACATCATCTTAAAGCTCTCAAAATATTTGCTGATTGCTCCAAGTCTTTTGTATCATCATCTCTGTCTAACTAGACACACATAATTCAACATATAGACAAATACTGTGTGTGAAGTTGTGGGAAAGAAAAATTCCCATTTACAACATTTTCGAAGTAAACCATTGAGATCCAAATGTAAACATCCTAAACCTAGGTGGATTTATCTTTCTGTGAAATGTACAAGCAAATTAGCTATAAAGAAGTATATTGCTGTGTTTGCTTTTTCTGATTTGAGCAGATTTCTGGTGACTGTAAAGATTTATTATTAACTGCAAATACAGAATACAACCACCTCCCCTAAACCAAAACAAATTGAAGAGACAGAGGGAAGACTTGATAATGTTGCACAGCAGTTGTTCACATGGATGTAAAAGATGCTGCTTTAAAAGTGGAAAAAAAAAATTCAACACAAAACCCCAAAGCAACATATACTGAAAGTAGAAGGAATAAGAACCTGCATGCATTTGTTGTTTGGAACTTGCCATGTAATGAGTGAATAAAGGGGGAAGGAAAGGCTGAAGTGTGTAGGCTGTAGGCAAGTAGCTGGTGTGGTTGCGGATGTATACGTATAAAAGAAGAAGAAGCTGAGAAGTTGAAGAAAAATCTTCAACAGTAGAGCCACAAGCCACAGCTTGTGAGGCTCAGCCGTAGCGCGTGCGGAATTCTGAATATTGCCTGAGCTTTGTTGATATATTTGCACTGACTTTCAATTAAACCAAGATCAAGACTTTCTGTATTTCCCTCTCTCTCTCACTCTAGCTGCTGCTATTCTTGAAGAGGAGAAAAGAATCTTCCTGCATAAGTGGCCATCCTTTCTGTACCTTTCTGGATGGTGCTGGGGACTTGTTACATTTTCCTGATTACAGCTCTAGCAGTTTGTTGGTCATTCCTATCACCAAGATTTCCTGTGACTCCAGCTGGAACTGAATCAGGCTGTAAATGATATGGGCCATTCTTGGTAGCATGTCCTGTAGTGTTACACTGCTCCTGGATGACAACTTTTATGGAGGCAGGATATTGAATTGCTGAGGAATGGAGTAGGTACATGGAGGTAAAACCAGCTACATAGACATACCTGCCTCTTGCTTTTTTCTGCTTTTAAAGACATTATAGAATTTCTTCATGGTTTTGTCTTTCCCTTTCTCCACAGTAATTTTTCCTTTTTCCTTTCAAATGGATTTTGTGTTCTGCTTGTGTTTCTTAGGGCAGTGTAGCCACCCACTAACTTCAACGCATGGAAATAAGATATTTTAATATATAAGATAAAATTAAGGAAAATTAAGAGTTTTTGTATTTCTGGAAAATTTCATTTAATGTTTTTGCAGCTTTTGGTCAGAATTCATTATTCTGTTATCTAAGAAGCTTGGTTAGGACAAAGAGTGCTGTGGACAAACAGAAACCAAATCACCAGCTCACCGTGTTTTGGCAGCCTCTCATAAGTGCATGTCTCTTTCTCTATGATCTTTCAGGAACACTTAGGAGGTGAAATAAGGCTCACAAGAGAAATCAGGAGTGTGTTTTGTTTTTTTTTCTCTGTGAAAAGAAATCTTTTTATATAGTTTTGAAGACAGAATGGAGCTTTGTAGCATTGGGTTTCTGTGCTGCAAGGCTAAGCTCCTTCTGCTGCCAGTGAGGGGAGGGAGAGAGAGAAAGCTCCCTCGGATGGCAGTTCAGAGCACTGAAGGCTTGGAAGCAGTTATGTGTGTGATATCCTGAAAGACTTTGCCTCTCTCTTGACTTTTTAGAAAATACAGGCTCCTAACTTAGACACCTCAATTAGGTGGGCTTAGAAAAGTAATGGTCTACTTATCCCCAGCCTCAGAAATCTGCTAGTTAAATCTGTGAGTACCAAGTTAAACCTTGCAGGCATGTGTAGGATCCTGTGCTTATGCAAGTAGTTACTAAGGCAGCACCTGTCATTGGTGGGGTTTGCAGTACTCCAGCCTAGCTGGTATCATAGTTTTCTTTATACCATGTGGCTAATCCAGCATGAAATAAAAGTGTCAGAATCTATTACTTGTAGAAAAACTTTCTATTTTCATATTTCTGCAGTGTAGCATATGCATCTTAGTGATGGGGAAGATTCTGGTAGTATTCCTTCCATTGCTGGGTTCATCAACGTATAACAGGAATTGAGGTACGATTCTAAGGGTCTAAAAGTCAGCTTGGATTTAGGAAGAATTCGAGAGGTGAATATTTTTGTTGTTTTGCACTACATTTAAGATGCTTGATCTATAAAACCTAGTGAAAACAGATATTTTATGACAAAATCCTCTTAAGCAGTTAACCATCCTGTGGCTTGGCTAGATTGTGTTAAATGTCAATCATCACATCATCTGCTTCTTTCAAGATGGAGTGTCATACATTCCTTTGCTGAGCTCCCTTTCCCAGCTCTAGTCCTACCTTAGCTCAAAAGTCCTTTTAAAGTAGATGTCTTTCCTGTATAGGGCAGTCTAGTTTGCAATGTAAAAGCAGTTTTCCATGATATACTTAAATTATTTGTTTTACCAATGTTATTTTTTTAATCTAAACTTCCTTCTATTGAGAGGTGAGCCTTCATGGTATAACAGTGCTGAAGGAACTTCTGAAAGAGCATAAAGGCCTTTTAAAGTATAGCTTTTATGATATGAGCCATTTCCCTACTCAAATGCACCTGTACTGTCGTATTTAAATGTATTAGCAACACGTTAGTATTTACTGTCGTGAGGAAGGAGCACAGTTTAATCACAGGTGTGTAGCTGTTTGTAGACATAAAAGTAAGTACAGACAGGTTTATGGCATGGGAGAGGAAAGGCTGAACCTGTTCTGGCTGGAGTCACCTGTGAAGCTGTGGTTGAGTTAAATGGGGGTACCCTCAAGACCATCAAGTCTCGTACATCGCTCTGATCTTGCAGACTTTTCTGTCTGATGTGGACATATTGTACATAGTGTAAAATCCTTGTTGCTGCTCAGCTTTCATTGTAGAATTAATCCCATGTTCACCTTCATTGCAGTGTAGCAGCGATGTTTGTGGGATGGAGAAGTGGTTGTTTATGTTCTCTGGTGTCTGTCACTCTGTTAAATGGGAGCAGAAATCCTGCCTTGCTTCTCTCTGCTCTGCTGGGGAGGGTTACTGCACTCTTTAAATAAGCTCCTCGTTTATTCCACCTCAGTCAAGCTTTTCATTTTTTTTTGCCTTGCTTCTGTCTATCTGTGTACAGAGTATGCTCTCTGAAAATATGCGCTCTTCCAATGTCCTGCAACTTTGGAAGTCAGGATTACAAGTGTGCATCACCCTGCAATGCAGTGAAAATGCACTTGGTTCTTCTCATTCATGAGCTTTTTTGTTACATGCTGCAGAATATATCTGCTGTGGTTGAAATTGTTTTTAAAATGAATGCCAGTCTAAACAGCTGTAAGAATCCACTGCTGTTTTTGTGATGATTTTGTCATATCTATAATTTAAGAACCAGAAATAATATAAGTAAAATTAAGTTACCTCACTATTGACCAGGTTTTTGTTGTTTTGCACTCTAAATGACACTTTTTAATCCTTTTGCTCAATTCTTTACCTGTATTGAAAACAATGATAAATCAGTAGAGAATATAACCATGCTGTAACGTTGTCATGCAATACCTTTATTAGTAGATAACCACACTAAATATAGTATTACATATTTAAGAGACTTGATTTTGACTCTCCAACTCTTAAAAAGTAGTGGTGATAAGCAGTTATACTCCTAGATGTTTTGTCCTTTCCCTTTTGTATTAGTATTTGTTTTCACTAATATATTTCAAAAATTATATTTCTATGTGCACGTTATAAAACTGTGAAAATAAATACCAATAAATATTGTGATACTTATTCAGTGCACTGTAAAGTTCCAAGTGAGATGACACTTTGCTTGGGAATTGATGAAGGTTTCCTCACTTCCCATAAATGGTACTAAGCTTTAACGTGGGCAGATGGTAATATTTACAGTGACATGAAATTTTAATGGAGAATGTCTTGTTTTGCACTTCTAGTACTATTAGAAGAAATGATATGTTTTTCTCAGCAAATGCATTACCAGAATACATTTTTAAAATTTGTTTTGTGCATTGCAGTACATAAGAATAGCCATTTTGAAAAGATTTGTGTTACATCATTGCAACAGGATTCTTTAGTCTGATAATTTTTTATTGAGCCCGTTTAATAATGGTGTTTAATGGCAAAAACCTTTTGGAAATATATTTTGACTTGTGTTTCACATTGCAAACCATGCATTTGGACTCACAGTGATGCAGTTGAAGGCCCTCATGAGGCTGCAGTGCCTTCCCATGCTACTGGGGAAGGAGCCCTTTCTTGTTCACTGTTGGGACAAGATTAGAGGTGTGAAGAAAAATTTTGGAGGATGTGTTGTGCAACCTTTGAAGTGTAAAAGATCTTCAAAAGTGAAAAAAAAATATAAATTGAAGTTCCACAGTTTTCCACACTGGCGGATGCTCTGTGCAGGCTGTGGGGTGTGTGATTTCTGGAGGAAATGATAATATTTTAACTGAAGTGACTGCAATTCTACCTAAGTTTCTGAAAGTCACTGAAAAAACGGGAGTTTTCTTTTTTTTTTTTTTAAAGCCAAAGTCTTTACATTGTCATACGAGGTTTCAGAGGAAAATGGGCCAAAGAAAACAATTAAATATGCAAAAGGTTAAACCTATAAAAAAGGGTATCCTGTCATCTTGATATGCACAAGCATATCAATGGTAATAGGAACAACGTGTGTAATTTTCCTGTATATTGCTATGTAGGTTGCACTATTTTGAATGATACAAGCCTGATATTTTAATTACCAAATACCATAAGAAGCTGTTTATTAATAGTTGAATCTTGTTAACTTAAATATATATACAGTATACACACGTGTGCGTGCATACACTTTCCAGCATAGTCATGTGTGAGTAATCTCCTGAAGCCATGGGACACATTTCAGCAGTGCTTTGTTGTAAGTGATTCTCTTGTCTCCTTCCCAAGCCGCCTAGATCCTCAAAGCCTCTATCAGCATTTACTGTAGTGTTTGATACCTGTTACAGAAGAGGCTAAAGGACTTGCTGGGATCAGGATTGCATTGTGCTAGGACACCTGAAAACAGGTCAGAGGAGAGTTCCTGTCTGAAAGAGCTACAAAAGATGCTCACTATAAATAACAAAGGCATAGGAAAATGATGTCTTCTCATACTGGTTTGAAAACTCATGGCCAGAGAGGGTCTATTGGCCTGGTGACTGACTTTTAAAAATTCTGTGTCAGCTTATGCAGTCCACACCTGGTCATTAAACATATTACTTATGGTACCTGAGGAGGGATATCTAAAAATCAGAAATTCCCAGGAAAGCTCAGCTGGTGTGTGTGCCAGTGGCTGCCCATTTTTTCTTCTTGGTGGTTTTCATGATCAGTTTTGCACACAGAGGCAGTATTTAACGGTGGTGTTTAAGTCAGAATCACTTTTCTCAATGCACACAGGCTTTTGAGCTTGGTATTACTGACGATGTGGAGATTTTGACCAAGAGGTGGTTGTGGTATTTGGCTTCTTCTCTAAATTTACAGTGCTCTAACCAAAACTTATGACAAAAAATACCTTGGAATCAATATTTTGAAGTAATTCCTGAGCGTTTTTCCAAAGGGACAGTCAGATAATTAATTTTTCCACCTTAACCCAGAAACAGAAAATTCTATAGGGTCAAATTCACCTGCAAGAAGAAAATTTTTGAGCTGCTTGTTTTTACCTGGCCTAGGTCTGGATTCTAAACTTAGGTGAAACATCTTAAATAGGGATGTGTGAGTGAGTGAAGAAAGATCAGATCCTTAGTGCAGTTCACCATCAGAACTAAAAAAACCCAAACCAAGCCTCATGTTGCAAAGGTATGGAAGTTGCATCATGTGAAGTTGTGTGCAGCTAGGACGGAAACTAGTGCAATTTTTAGTAAGAACTGTTTACAGTTTATACTTTATAACAGCTATAATATTTTGAAATAGTCTTATTCATTTCAGAACATCCATTTTGCACTGATGAAGAACAGCTCGATCTCCCTGTCTTCACACCTCACACCCACATGCACATGCACAGTGTATCTTGTGTCTTCCCTCTTGAAACCAGAAGGTACAAACAGAATTCATTAATGTGTTAGGCAAACTCCTACCTGATCCTTAAGTATGCATGCTATTTTTATGCAAAATTTGCATCCATACATTTCAGGTTCTCTCAGAAGCACTTCACCTGTGAGTTAATAATGTTAATTTTAATTAATCAGATTCAAATTTACACTAAACCTGAAGGGCATTTTGTGCTTCCTTTCATCCTGTTTAATGTTTTTTGCTGGCTTAGGTGAAACACTGATATTTCTGTGCTGCTAAACAAAAACCTTCAGAAATAGTATAAAATCTCAAATCACACTTTTAAAAATGTCTTTACCTGTTTACTTGAATAATGTAAATTTACTGTGTTGTCCTGATTAGTCTTTGCATACATACATGTATATATATAAGCTATATATAAGCTTTATATATATGTATATGTATAAAGTTTTTGGGGAAAACGAGGAGCAAGACAAAAATTCAGAATTGTGACATAGATTCTACAACCATTTATTAACAGTTTCAAGTAATGTATTGCTATTTTGAGTTTGATTAGAAGTTATTTGCAGTTGAACTATGAAAAATGAGATGTAACTGAAAATTAGTATTGGATCTTCAATTATCATCATAAGACCAGTTTAATTTCATTTGTGTCTTGAGAAAATAATAATTCACAATATTAACTTAGGGTTTTGCTCAGAAAGAAAATTAATTATTAGTACAGTTGGAAAAATATTTTGTTCTGATGGGGGAAAAAAATCCAAGTGTACTAATTTATGCTGGTTCCATGGAGCACTAATCTACATTGCAGTAGAAGAAATTTGCATTCCATAAATAACATTTTACCAGAAGTCTTGGAACCATCTGATTCCATACATGGTAAATTAAAAAGCCTGTCACTTCTGTTATTTACTAGTGCAATTTACTGTAACACTCTCAAGAGTGTAATATTTTGAACCAAAGGGTAAGTCATAAATTTCCAATTGCTAGCAGAGAATAGCAGAGGTTTGCAGACCTCTTAACACCTGGGGAAATAAGTCAGGATATTAGAGTAGAAATAAAAGGATATTGGTGAAGTGGAATCAAACATAAAATAATTAATTTTTAAAAGAATCCAGAATTTAATTATAAAATTCACAGTTAGATGGATTCTTCAAAAGAAAGAGAAAAAAAGAAAAAGAGAATAATTGAAAACTAATTTTGACGTTCCAATTACTGTCTGTTTTATTAGATAGGTTTAGCAAACTGAAATTAATTTTAACACACAAGTGTCTGTACACACACAGTTTTAACTGCTGCGCCACAGAGATGCGCGTACACCCAGCTACCCCCTCACCCTTCTGTCCCTGCCTTTGAAACCCTGGTGGTAGTTGGACCTACCCAATAGCACACATTGCAACGTGGAGGAGCTGGGAGCTACACACTTCTCTCCCTCCTCACAGCAGTTCACCCTGACCATATTCTATCCCAGTGCATGACTCAGTGCTAATACTGTATAAATATTTTGAAACATATCTAAAAAAAATGTTTGCTTCAAACTTTTTATGATAGAGAAATACATAATTATTATGGTTGTCTTACAAATTGTATTGTGTTCTTCATTTTTGTTAAATATGTAGAAAAACATTAAGGGAATGGGGGACTCGAATGTCTGTGTGTACCGAAATGTATATAAATATTTGGGAAAACACATGTGCCAAGTATAACATGATGTAAAAATTGTAAATATATGAAAAAATCATTTTTCTAATAAAGATAATTTCTGCCAATTGATATGAAAATGAACAATGGTATCATTCTTGTCTGTCTTGTTAAATGGTACAAGATGAAGTATCATCTATGAATAAGGCTTACCTTTGTTTTCTCATTAGTGGTTGATTTGATTTGAAAGGTGTTAACAGCCACATGTTTTCAGCCATCCTTTGCTGTTAGAAATTATCTAAAGGTGAAGATGCCTGAAGCTAAAGCTGGCAGTATGTGGTTGATGCTCCCAGTTTAATTGAATTCACGAAAAGGATGGAGACAATTAACTTATGAAAAATTCATTCAATGTCAGAAGTCTACTTTGAACGATGCTCCCTCAGCAGAGGAGCAGTAGGAGCTAAGATAAGGACAGCCTGTTAACCTGCAGCACCATTTTCCTGTGTTCTGAAGCACGTCAGATGCACAAAACACAGTGGGCCTGCATGAAGAGATGATCTTGGCTGCAGAGATGCAGGAGCTCTTTGGGTGATTGTGGAGGCAGAACCCAGCCCTAGGAGGAGGAGGTGTCCTGCCAAGAGTGATGCCATCCCTGAGGAGAACTGGAGAGCTGGGGCTGTGGAGTGCTCCTGGCCTGGCAGCATTCTTGGAGTCTGATCAGGTGAGGATGGGGGAGAGCAAACCAGAGGGTGAGAAAATGGCAGCGATGTCTCACATCTTCTATGACTTTGATATCAGCAAGCTCATTTAATGTTCTGGTTAATCAAAATTTAAATCAAAATAGATGTTTTAGTGGGGCAATTAAAATATTTTGAAGATTTGACCATTTGCCTGCCCAGGGGAGCTACAGAGGAGCAAGGCTTACACAGTGCTCCTGAGTGGTTCTGTAGGATCCCATTTTCCAGGATGGCTCATCAGCTAATGAAAGTCTTCCTTTACTCCACAAAACAGGCATAAACAAGCCCTTGGCATTTAGAATAATGTTCTTCAAGGCAGTGGGATGAAAGTCATTATATAAATCCAAAGCATTGTTTTGATAAATGTGCTTCGTGTTGGATATGAAAATAACAGACAGGAGGTGAAAGGTTGCTCACAGATGTCTCGCAGCAGAACAGTCCCATCTATTTGTTCCCAAGATAAGCATGACTGCACAGGTAATACGAGAGATATAAAATTGGAATTCTGTTCTTAATGAGGTTTTTAATGAGTGAAGACTCCTGGGCTCATTGTCCTTTGCTAGAAAACCATTTTGAAGGGACCCCACTCTATTTTTATCTAAACATCCCCATTTCATGAAATAAAATGAAGTGTGCTCAGGTTATTGAATCTTTATCTGATTTTGAATCTTTATTTTTATGCAACGGGCTGGCTAATCTGTTCTGCACAGTAGCACGTGGTGATCTGAATGGCTTTGGTTCACCTGCAGTGATGTCCACCAAAGGCCCAGTTCAAGTCTTCCAGTCATGTCAGAGAAACCAGAGTCTCTGTAGCAAACGGGTGATGCAGGACACAGCCTGTGTGACTCAATCTGGAAACACCGTTGTGACTCCTGTCACCCAGCTGAAGAGCTGGGCTGGTGTTTGTATCCAGGCTAATCATCCCAGCTCTACCTGCCAGTGTAGCTGATTCCTCTCTGTGCACCTATGAGTCATCTCAGCTTCAGCTTTGATTCCCTTTGGGATCTGGTTCAAAGATAGTCATATTCTCCCAGATCGTTCTTTTGAGTCTTTGCTGGTGTGTCTATGGCAACTATCAGTCCTCTAAAACTTTGCTTGCTAAAAAAAAATAAGATTTAAGTGGAGACTGGGAAGCAGAAGCTTTTTAGGTCTGACATATTGTGCATAGCACTGCCAGCAGTGTTCATAGCAAACTGAGCAATTCACCCGCTATGAACACAAGTGTCTTCCTGTAATTTGGACACAAAAACACCTGTTTTAAGGCCAAGTGCTGAAGTCTGCTTATCTCTATATACAGAAGCACCATCCACTCTACTTGTTGTGGTGAGTTTTCCCATTGCTCACACTAGCCACTTGTCTCTCTGCTTCTTTCAACAGTTTACAAACAGCATTAGCTTCCCCTTGCAGATTTGTTGCAGTGCAAAAAACAAACCATGACTTCCACAAATTGCATTTCTGATCTATTGCGTGACTGTCTGCCACTGCTGTTCTTCTCCCATGTGGCCATCTACTTCAGCAGGCATCTCCCTCAGTACAGCACAGCTTGAAACTGGGTCCTCCTTTCCACTGAAGAAAGGAAGCTCCATGCACTGAGGGTCTCTGCATTATTTCCATGTTTTCTTTCTAGAAGTTTCCCAAAACTAGAAGTTTCTAGAAGTTTCCCTGTGGGGGTAATTTATTGGCTATTTATTATTTGCCTCTAGTTAGTTTACACAGAATGATGTTACAGAGGTTGACTGCATTCTGTTCAAATCAGTATGCTCAAATTTTACTTATTAAAAATAATCTATGTTTATAATGTAAGCGATGATCGTTCCTTAGTGATGGCAATAACTATTTTAATGCACTGAAGTTTCTTAGCATTTCAGTAGCCAACAGGGGACAGTAATATAGAAGATAATCATGATGAACGTTGTTTAGACAAGGTTACTGCAAGGTCAAAGGCATTTTCCAGTTGTCCCCATGCAGCTGCAGGTGTAATTTAACAGCAATAATCCTTAAAAACCTCTTTGTGTTGCAAAAGAACAAGGTCTAGTGGTTTCTTTCTCTTTTTAGAGTGGACCTTAGCCTGCTAGTTAGCCATGACATGTCTAGTGAGATCATTGAACCTTTTCAAAGACCACGTATGCAGCATGCTTGTGGTCAGGCCGGGAACATTTCACACTGTGTGTAAAGACCTGTGAAAGACAAAAAGAGCAGAAAATCTGAGCACAGGACTCGAGAGAAAAAAATACAATATTAACCAGGTTTGACAGTCTAAGACCCTCTCATTATAGAAGCGTGTAGTTCCACTAATTACTTTGGGATCTGATGATGTTTGGCACTTCAGAGGCTTGGTTATGAGCAGCTCTCTCCCTCCATCCTGCAAAGGAAAAAGCAAATCAAGTAGGAACTGTAACAGGCATTTCTCTATGCTCAAGGGAAAACAGAGACCTTGGACAGGTTTTACTCCCAGTTTCCGAGATGGTATAGTTTTACCAGTTGAGAGGTTTGCCAAATGAGGAAAAGCTTCTGCAGTGGTGTCACAACATCACAGTGCTGATTTTACCCTCCTCTTTCCCAGCAAGAGAAATATGGCAAATTGTATAATTCTCCTGGTAGCTAAAATGCCTCTGAGTTCTTTTTTCTGCAATTACAAAAGAAGAGACATTTGTGTACCTTGGAGAGGATAAAAGTAGTAGGAATGAGGATGACTAAAATAACTTCAATTTTCCTCTGAGAACAAAACTGCTGTTGCATTGATTTGGCCACAGTGAGTGTTTCCTAATACAGGCTTTGAAAACTGCAGTGCGTGTTAATTCCTGTTACCCTTTTTATTCTATACATAAATGTGTGTGAAGAGCTTATGTTTAAAAATAGGGGCGGGGATGATGCTGAGGGTTTTTTGCTATGGGAGAAACTTTCAAATAGGACTAGACAACTCTAAGCATCTGGCAAAAAAAGGCACCACAAATCTCTTTGAACATGCCTCTCACTTGCAGGAAGCTCACAGTAGGTCTTAACCAACCAAGAAAATAATTGATTTTTAATGAAAAATCAAATCACAAGTTGTTACTCCATTTAGATTTTTACCCTAAATAGAAATGCTGGAATCATAATCAGGTCTTGTTTTGCTGTGCTTTAAATCTACTGCTGTTCCTTTCCAAGGATGCATTATTATCTTAGCAAACGGGAGCACCCAATGTGACCTAAACTATATTTGTACTTCTGTTTGCTTTCACCTATCTCTTCTCTGAACTAAGCATTTCTGATACTATCAAATTCCTTCTTATTTCTCCTTCCCTCTATCTATGCCTAACAGTTTTCTCCATTTCTGTCCCTGCTAGAACATCCTGAAAGTGTGAGCTCCACCTTGAACCATCCTGTGTGGTCAGCACATTTCTGTGTGTTGGTTAAAAGCATTGTAATCTCCCTGTTCTTTTCTATTTCTGTCTCTATAAAAACTAACATTTCATTTATTTCTGCACTCCCACTCTGCAATGAGAAGATGATTTCAGTATTCAGAGCATAATGACATCCATAACCTTTTTTTTTTCAGATGTTATTTTTGCACTCAAACCATTTGGATAGCTTAAATTGTTTCTCCTTGTGTGTATTTATTTTCTGGCATTTCTAGACACTAACATATTTTTTTCCTTAATATTTAGGTGTGATAGGTCATTTTAGATCTCCTTCAATCTAGTTTGTACTAGGAAAGAAATGACAGGTCATATACAGACCAGGACTAGGGCTAGGAGTTGTGTGTTTTAAGGGATGCTGGATAGATTTGCATACTTCTGTGGCCTGAATGCCTATGAGTTGTGGTATTGAATTCCAAGTGCTGAGGACTTTCTGAGTTGATGTTCAGCATAAAAAAAAAAAAAGCTTGATTATGTAATGTGATGTACTGTGTTAGACCACTAAATGGTTTGAAGTCAGAGAATAAGAAACCCAGTTTAGGTTATCAGGAAAGGTATTAAATATCGATACCTTGAGAAAATGGCACATCAATTCCTCCACACTGCACTCCAAAAAATCACAAGTTTACTTCTTTGGGGAGCTGTATGCAGGTAGCAGAGCCAGTCTTACAGGGAGAAATTGAGTCACTGGTGAAAGTAGCCCTATTTGATTGTGGTATTTTTCCATATTTCTCAGAGCAGTGGACGGGTAGATTGGACTGTGTATGAACCATGTCTACCAGGTCATTGCCTACACCACTGTATTCCCCAGCTGGTTCTGCATACGTCTGTGGAAACACTTCTTCTTCCCAAGGCTGAGAGGGAAAGCAGGATGTGAAGTTATCTGCAGTGTCATGCTTGTATCCTCTTGCTCTCTGTGGGCTACTGTAAAGCTGTACCATATTTGCCACAATGCTGTAACAACAAAATCCTGCAATTTTAGATAGGAAGTTGAGATGTAGCTATTTATACATGGGCAACCTGCAATGAATTAAATACAAATTAACTCAGAATGAGCTGCAGCCTATTACCCCAATGAGCAGGCAGAGTAACTCTGGCTTGGCAGCCCGTGCACGAACGGCTGTGCTGATGTGCACAAAGATCAATTACAACTTGGGAATGCTTCAATCCTCCTAATTGCAAAGTGTTCCCACTGGCTTCATCATACTGGTGTAACCCAGGGAAAACTTGTCTCAGATTCTTAGTCTTTACCAGGCACTGCAGGGCTTGGGCAGTCTAGAAATGTGACTGTTCTTGAGACTAAGTCAGGGCTGACAATATTTTAGTGACTGTGTGCATGTGTGCACACTTGTGCACGTGTATGCATATTTTAAAGAAACAGCTTCTCAGTTCCTCTCTAATGTATCTGCAATGCTCCCAATACAGACCCTTATTTGCTGATTTTAGCAGCAATCATATGAATGACTTTTAGGGGGACAGATGGCTCAGTGGTCGGTCAGGCCGGAGGAACACTGCCTGTGTGTGCCACAGACCCTGATAGCGCCACGTGCCAGGGATAGCTGGCCAGTTCACATGCTGCTAGTATGTTCTGCATGAAGATATAAAATTTTGCGTCCTCCTGACAGTAGGATTTTATGAAAGTCCTGCTTCATTTTTAGGTGGGAGAAAAACAGATTGCCAGACTGAGAATCTGAAAGACTGGTTTCTAATGCTGGCACTGGCATTACCATGTCAGGGGATCTTGTGAAACACTGCCTCTTTGGTTTCCCTCCAGCTCCTCTTCAGTTTGTTGGTAAGTTCTTTGCTGCAGTTAGTGTCTCTTGCCATTTTCTCATATGAAGCACACAATAAAGTCTTGGCAGAGGCCATTTGGCTTTGCAGCAATAAAATAGTTAAAAAAACTCAATTATTAGTTTTTCTCCTACCTTGAAGGCTATTGTCATAGCTTCACCGTATCTGACCATTTGTCAGCAGAAGTCTAATGTACAGAGAGAGGTAACAAAGCACAGCACATCTCTGGAGCCACCAACATTTAGGATGAAATATGACAATGAAGATAAGCCTCCAAATTGGTCTCATTCCACAACTACCTGCAAGACAAACTGCAAATCCTTGGCAGGACTGACACCATGTTGCTATTCATACTAAGGAGATGCGTTTGCAGTGCAAGCACAAGGAGGAAGTACTTTTCTTAAAGCTGTGGACCTCAAATTAACAGCAACACATGGAGAACACTAGTCTTTTTGTTCTTTTTAGGACTGTTTGTCCAGACCTTGCACAGAAACTTCATTTTCTTTTAACCTTATATAAGTTATGTTGATAGATCATTTTTGTTTAAAGACTTTTCCACGTGGAATTTTCAGTGGACCACACTTGTGATATTTGCTGTTTGTTAGACCCCTTGAAGTGTCCTCAGGAACCCATGAATATGAAAGTGTTTCCTTTTTTGTCTTCACTTTTCACTGGTTTTGCTGACTGGTTGGCTGTGCACAGTGCAGAGCAGCTCTCCTGAACCTTACTGCTCTGTCCTCCTGACAAGGGGCACAGAGAAGAAACCCTTTGGAGGAAACAGCTTTGTTTTCCTTAAGAGCTTCAGCATGAGAAAAATGATCATAAAAGAGGACTTAATGAGAGAATTTGAGTTTTGATTGCCCTTTTTTTTTGTTTGTTTTTCCCAGTACCCTTTCTTCTGTGATACCTTTCCTTTTCCTGGGACTACGCACTGTGATGTATCCTGACAGATAGAGACAGCATCATTGATTTTTAGGAGCCGTACATGTGCAGTGGACTCTGGCAGTGTTGTCTTCAAGTACATCATGGCCCTTTAAATGATTTGAAAATGTTGGCACCCATCTGCAGATACGTGTTTGTTCTATGTTAAATCTCCAATAACAACTGATGAAATGAGGACTTGGTGAAAACCATTGGATGGGGGTGGCAGGACCATCTTGGGATTTGTCTGCAGGTGATGTGACACTAAATTTCAGCCTCGTGTGTGGGGACACATGCTCTCACCTGGGGTTGTCTTGTTGGCATCAGGTTTGTCCTAGTTGCAGTGGAGTGTCAGAGGGGTCGGTTTCTATTCATCCATCCTTGATGTTATGTCCTTTCATACCTATGAGAGAAACTGTCTAAGCAGGTGCCAGCTCAGAAATACATCAGTTAAGCTGTGAACAATGAACTACTTTATTTCTTCTAACACTAAATTCAGGTCCTGAAAAAAATATAAAAATAGGGCAGCTTGCACAGGGAACAAAAACTTTCAGTTCAGAGAGTGCCAGGGTAGGATGTAAGTGTTGGGTATGAAAGGCCTTGTCAGATCTTACGTTCAGCTGGTGTGCACAGTGTAAGAAAAAAGCTAAAGTGCGTGTATTGCACCAGCAGGTACCAAGGATGCCGTTGACTCTATTGACTTCTGTGTCAGGCTAAAAAACCTTGAAAATCTGTTTTCCCCAGTGTGGATATCTCATCTGTTGAGTGTACCATGAAGTAAATATTTTAAAATCCTCTTATTTTCCCATATGATTAGTTTTGGACTAAAGTGCAGGTGCAAATGGATTTACACTCTCTAATTTCCTTTCCTTGCAATGTGGCAACTTGAAGCTTAGCAAATATAGTTTTTATAACTTATGAAAAATGTGCTTATAACCTTGTATTTTAACATGAGCTGCTCACTATTTCTGCTTTAATCTGAAAAACCCGATAATAAACATGCAGCAAGGAAAACTACTGAGACCATTCACTGATCGTTATAATAACTCTCATTCAGTACCTTGAAAGTCTAAAATGAAATTGAACCTGATAACATCAGTTTTGTGCAGCCTGTATTTTCTACCACCTTTTAATCATTTTTCATAGCAACCCTCCATTAACACCCCACCCTGGAAACACATTCCTCCATTGTTTTCTGGCATTACACACTCCTTTTTTGCTTTTGTAAATAATGTTTCTTGCTCTAATTCATCTATGTTCCCTGCATATCACCAGCTAGATTTGATGGATTTCTCATATTGAAAACCGTCTGCTCAGTTATTTTAGATAACATAAACCCATCCACCAAAATGCAAGGTGCTAGAAATTCCTGCTTAACTGAAGCATCATTTTGATGCTTCTTTCCAACACTTGCCTTATGGCCAGACCTGCTCAGCCAAAGCCTTCCACACAGAATTACAGAATCACAGAATAGCCTTGGTTGGAAGAGACCTCTAAGATCATCAGGTCCAATCATTAACCTAACACTGCCAAGTCACCACTAAACCATGTCCCTTAGCACCTTATCTACACGGTTCTTAAATATTTCCAAATGGTGCTGGGACTCAAAACACATCTTTGGAGCTGTCCAGTTGACTGTGACAAGAACTGACAGGATTAGCTTGGGGAGGCTGGTCTGAGCACACAGTAAAAGGCAGATGAAGTATCCAAAGAGAGAAGGAGTCATATACCCCCGTAATAGGTCATCCTCTCCAAAACAGAAGGTATGGGAGAAGTTGGGAGGATGGCACTCTGAGAAAGTGAAGAAACTAGAGCAGACAATGTGTGCTTAGACCCTGGAGAACTGAAGCATGGGTTCAGGTGACCCTGATGAGGAACTGCAGTATGAGAAGAGGCTTCTGTGTGATCTGGGGAAGTTCAGCTCCTGTTCTTCTGGCACAAACACATGTGCAGGCCATCAGAGAACTAGGTATGCAGCTGACGGGCTTCACAAAGGAAACAAAAACTAAATAAAACTGCTTATTTCTTTTAGCCAGGCTTTCCCCTGCCTTGGTTCACCATGCACTTGCAAGATGCAGAGCTATTTGTGCAAAGGGCCGTGTCTGGAGCTGTGGCCCATCATCTGGGCCATTGGATGGAAAATGCATCTGCCACCAGAGACCTCAGTTTGTGGGAAAAGCCCAAAGGACTGCAAGATATTCAATCATGTTTGTAAGAGCAACATAGCGGGTCTGTCACACTCATGACTGAACAGTTGTATTTCTGCCATGTTTTGACTGAGGAGATTTTCTGTTTGACTTGCCCATGTGCAGAAGCACTCTGGCATAAACCAGATGGGCTGTACTCATGCTAAAAAGGAAGTATTTCTTTACATTAACTTTTCCCTCAGCTTTTTCTCAGCCCAGTCGATTACAGTTGCTCAGGTCACTGCTTGGCAGCACAGGTGTGTGTGCCAGAGCAGCCCAAGCAGTGGGTCATGTAAGGGAGGTTCTTGGGCATGGCAATAGGTGTCACCATCAGGTGGCCATGGGGAAGGCACAGCCATAAGCACCAGCCTGAAAGACACTGTGGTATTACACAGAGCCCAAATGCCAGCAACTGCATCCAGCTGCATGAAGAAGTGTCTCCAGAGTTTGCAGCTTCTAAAACTTATAAGTTGTGGAATATGTAATTGTTACCACCTCCCACTATAGGAGAGGTGGGATTTCTCACTCTGAGGGATGCATGTTGTACTGACTCTAAGAGTGAGTATGTGCCTCCAACCAGAATTTCACAGCCTGGCCTTCCTTCTTGGAGCTCACAGGGCTTCTTATTTCCTTTGTCAGCAGGTACACCATGTTAAAAATCACTCCTGGAGGCAGAGAGTGGTGCTTGGGCTAATTATCTTTCATTGTTTACAATCCTGGAAGTGTCTAAGTTTATCTGCTGAAAGCGAGAAGGGTAAAGTGGCTACAACCTGTAATGTAACTTAATGTGAACTAATGAAAGTTTAAATAAAAAGAAGCAAACAAGTCTCTAATGAGCTACCTGAGCCATAGTTCCACACAATTTAATTAATCTTTTTTTTGGTATTAAACATTATGATGCAGGGAAGAATCTATGTCAAGGGCAGTAGTGACTAATTTCACAGCAAGGAGCAAACTTCTGTATGTGATTGTACCTCACCGTGTGCCTGGAAGAAGGTGCAGAGGAACAACAGCTGAGGACCTCAGACACAGGGATGGCAGAAATCAGCTGCTGGATGGGGCAGGTCATGAGCTGACATCATCAGGTAAATATATGCAGGAAGTGTTTGGTTTTTGCAGTCAGGAAGGAAAATATTTTTAGTGCGTGTTCGAAACACATCTGCATGCTACCGATGGCTTGTCATTGGTTAGGCTGTGAGCTAAGCCACTGGTAAAGCTTGGTTCTACATAGCACTGGCCACAAGCTTGCAACCCTTTGAAAATACCTGGCCAAATGCCTCAGGAACACCAGGTATATAAAGTCTTATATCTCACACTTTACCAAAACAAACCCTTCCAAAGGTTCAACACAACCATTTGGAGGGCAGGAATGCCTCTTACATCCTCACAACAGTCAGAAGTTCCTCCCGAAGTAGCCCCTACCCACAGTTGCTGGTTTATATGTAACTGCAATATGGAAGCAAATACTGTAGAAGCAAATATTTGTTTGCTCAGTAGATTCATGCCCATGTCTGGGAACTGGCTGAAGGTTTGCATTTCCCTCAGCTATAATCCTATTTACTACCCCAATTTCAGACATCCTGCCCTGGTGTAAGAGATAGCAAATATGTCTAGGATTCAGTGAATTGCTGCTTTGTGTACTTCTGCCTCTGGAATCAGCTTGCTGTGCCAGCAGAAGCAATCTTCACAAGAAGAGGCAGCTCCTCAGTCCTCAAGAGAGAGATTTTGGTCCCAGAGGTGAGCAGACGAGGGATGCTGCCAGCTGCACCAGCTGATGCTGCAGGTTTTCTCCTTATGATTTCTTTCTGGCAGCACCTGATGCTCTTCTGTGTCTTGTCTACAAAAAGTTCCCCTTCCCATTGCTGAATGAATGGATTCCTTGTCCTAGAAAAAGAAAGCAGGTCAAGAAAATAACAGTCCTACCCATAGTGCAGGCATTTTGGTTGGGGTTTGGACGGCTGGAGGGTGATGCCTCAGCCTTGGCCATAGTCCCACCGTGGGCAGGTCACTGCCTGGTGCAAGGCAGCCCCAGCAAGCAGGGAGGGAAGTCTTCTGCCTCCTGGGATTGCCTGGTTTGAAGGTCACCATCTCACATGCTTTGACAGTGCCAGGACACAAGCAGTTTACCAAACCCAGACTCTCTCCACTGACTTTCCCTCTGATACCTAAATTAATGTGCCATTTATAACCTTAACTACTTTTGGTTATACCAGTAGTGTCTCTCCCCCTGAACATGTTCCATGAATCACAAAATATTCAGCTCATGGTGGAGGCTGTGTCTCCAAAACCTGGTGGTCTACTAGGTGAGCTGTATTAGCACTCCTGCTCTGGGGAGTTATTATTTATAGAGCTAAAGACCCAAAATGAGAATTAAGAAATGATGTGACACATCTCATGGCAAAAACATTGTCTGAACTCCTCTGACCAGTTTACTTTGCCACTCTCTGATGAGGCACTAACTTGACAAAAAGCAGGCGGTTGATTAAGTGTCATATGGTGAGCAGAGTCTGGGAGAGATCATTCATCTCACGGCTGCAAAGGGTGCAAGGGCCGACTGTCAGCTCCGTGATGCTGCGTGACAGTGACCCCAGGCCACCACAGGGGAGGACACTTTGACAGGGAGAAGGAGACATGTTTCATCCTCTGCATGTCTTGCATGAAATTTGTTGCACTTGCTGACGGCACTGTGAGAGATGAGTGGTTCATTACTGCTCAAGTCTCTCCTTTGCCTTTGCCCTCAGACATTTATTGTAATGTATGGTGTGTATTCCTGACTGCTTCAGTGCCAGGAAATCTCTTGCTGTAACACATTGATCGAGTTTTTTCACATGTTTTGTTGAGAATATGGTTCCACAGGAAGTTCAGCATAGCTGCAAATCTTTTGTTACCTGTTGGTGCATGAGAAGAAGTTAGAATATTTACAGAGAGAACTAAAAATATTAACATAGGAAAAGAAAAACATATATTTGTGAATTAACCCAGAGAAAAATACTTGATTTTTTTTAAAGTGGGGATGGAAGAACAAAAGAGCTATCAATATTTTATGCTATCTAAGCAGTGATAACAGGGTCAGTCTTCTGTTAAGATCCTGTTTCTTCTGTTTGACTTGAACTTGACTTATTAAAACTAAAGACTTGCATTATTTCATAAATGCATTGGGCACAAATGCCCTGATGTGGGCGAAACTAATTAGAATGAAGAAGGAAGCTGTGTTCCAGGTGCAGGAGCCATTAGTATTCTTCTGCTCTAGTTCCCTGAACCACTGCATCTATTAACCTTTAGCCAGATCAGAGCCAATTTCTCCTGTTTCTTACATAATGTTGGAATTATAATTGACAGTACTGATGAAAGGGAGAAGTCTCCCTGCAACTCAAATTTTTCTTGCTTTCATGTAGAGGGTTTTAGAACAAGAGTCTTATCAGCTGTGAATAATTGTGTTTCATTAACTGCATACTAGAGATATATGTACAGGCATATTAGTTGGAGTGGCATATGTATCTGGCTGGAAAATGTTATGGCATGCTTCAAGCAGCATCCGTGATGTGAAATTCAATGCACACGGCATGTTTATGTTACTGGAGTGACATTACTGAAGAGGCAAGAGGAGATGATAGTTGTACATTCGGATGCAGTCATGGAGGACTTCTTGGTAGCAGGCTTCAAAAAAACCACCTTTCATCCTGACAGTTTATCAACATTTGGTACTCTGTTAGTGAAAACAGAAGTGTTTTTCTGAGGCTTGCACTGCCCCCCTCACTGTGCTTGCTGCTTTGAGGGTACAGTGTTTCCTGAGGGTCTCAGAGTTTCCTGCCTTGTCACTGAGAGCGTTTGCAATGGTTTTCTGTGGTACCTCAATAGGTTTTGTTCTTCTAGGAAAAGTTAGTTTTGAGCTGGTCTTGTAAAACCCAATTCACAGCAGATTTTGGAGTCTCTAATAGACAGAAAAAGCTGCCAAAAAGTCATTTGTATGAGAATGGTAAGTTGCCTTAACCCTTAAATCCTTTTGAACATTATGAAAATCAAATAATCCATTTAAAGTCTTCTTTATTTCTGTTTTTTTTTCCATATGGTTAGAAAGATGTTTCTTTTTAAGAAAATTAGGTGGTCTCTACTCCTTAAAGTGACTAAGCAGTTACCCCAGAGATGACTTTCCTTGGTGCAGAAGCTGTGGCTGCCACGTGGCTGTGTGACAGGGGCTTCCACCCGCGAGATTAACCTGGCGGCAGTGCAATAATTAATTGCTTTCTGGCACAAGGAGCATCTTGTTATTGCTTGTAGTTCAGAAACAATACAAATCACACATGCACATGCTGGCATGAAGAAAATGCCAACTGCTCTTATTTCCAGCAAAACAGTGGCATAATTGTCAAGCTGATAAAACCAAAAGCTTCCTCCTAATTTTTTTGTTATTAAATGAAGAAAAAAAAAAAATCTGCTGCTTAACTAAGGAACACTTTCCACACTTTGCTGCAAAAACAACTGATATTTAATGCTGGGACGATTCATGATGAAGTTGTTGAAATATCACTGTCAGATGCATCCTCGTGCTTTCTTTCCCAAATGCAAACTGCTGGTTTCTTCTTGCTCCTATTGGGTTAGAGCCATTTAACCTAAGCAGAGTTTTTATGTATGACTCATTTTATCTCACTGTTTTGCCAAAATTACAGTCACTTTATGTAAACCGTAACATCAAATTATAGGAATATTTACTACTTTAGGCTACTTTATACTTTCCTTTAAAGAGGACAATAAAATACCACCATTTTTTTCTTAATATGACTTACGTTTGCCAGCTTCATCTTCGATTTAAACTGAGGACTTCAGCACCTGACCAGAAAGTGCGGGGAATCAGACTCATGGTGAGTGGAATGGCAAGTGCTGCACAGTGTAGTGCACAGTAAGGAGATGAAGAGAGAAGAAAGTTCATTTCCACTGGTTGTGTCAAGATGAACACTTGAAGGACAGTGCTGCTACTGACTGCAAATAGTGGAACCTGCAGGACTGTTTCCAGAAACAAATGTTCAGCAATATATTAATTACCAGTTAGAAAATAATATTGGTAGGGTTGCTGTAGTGATTGTTTAGCTTATTATGTTATTTTCCTAGCATATGATTTTTTCACTGAAATAAATTACTTTGAGTATTATAGTTTGTCCTTATGTGAAAAAAAAAAAAAACACGTCATTTTCCAAGCTAGCAGCATTATTTTCTCCTGTATTTCTATGGAAAGTGGTAGTGAGGATTCATCAACAGTTGTGAAATGCATGGAAGAAAACAGATAATCAGACTTCCATTATGCTTTCAAACAAATATGCAAAAATTTGAACAAGACCCTTACAATCACAGGTAACGGTGACCCATGTTGTCCCCAGGCCACAGTGACTTAGGGACATGTCTATCCTTGTCCCAGGTGCAAGGATGTTTCCTGGCCATGCAAGTTGACTCCTTAATCCTCTGTAGCTGTATTTTCCTTTCATTCTGTCTTGAGGAAGAGTGACTCTCTTTTCAAGATGTGCTAAGAAATGTCCATAATTTGGCTGAGGAGAGCTACAAAACAGAATAATGTTTGGGCTTGCTGAGCTGGTCAGCAAGAGCTCACCATTACTGCAGCTCTGTTTCTCTGGCCAAGGCACCCAAATGGATTCAGAAGTCTGAGTCACTGCCCATGCTGGGTGTTAGAGCATTAGAGTGCTGCTTTAGCAACACCTACTGATCTGGAGGACAGAGGAAATACAACTGGGTTGATTCAGTGGTATACTCAGTCCACAACAGCTCTGTGGCAGGACACACCTTTATAATAGCCCCTACCTGATTTATTATCCTGCCAAGGTGCAGTATTGGAAACATCACTTCATGCTTGCACTCTTCCTGTTGCTGTACTGAAAGGTGGAATATTACCTTTCTGTCTAAATGGGGGTAGCAAATTAGATGAACTCTTACCCTGGGATCCCTCCATCTGCTCACTTGTTCGTGGGTGGAAACAATATAGGAGCCCATTCTTCATGCAATTATATCATGTACCGATTGGTGCAAGATAGGCCAAGCAAAAAAGCATCTAGAGTAAGTGTGTTCACACAAGTGGTGATACTGGTATAATTACACCAGTTAATTTGATGGTAGATTTGCCCATGTAGATGAGCTTAGAGGAACAGGCTCTATTCAATGATGAATTTAGATGACAGCTTAAGTGAGGAGATTTATGCCTTTTTTAAATGTGTGTCTGAAATGGGTACATTGTATCTGCTTCAATCCTCTTAACTGCTGCCTATAATCATGTCCCTATTAAAATGACACTTTTAGGGACTATTTATTTGATAGACTCTCAAGTATTCATTACCTTGATTACTCAGTATAAATTACCCAGGATACTCTATCCTTGTTTGGCTCAAAAATAATTACTTTTTATTATTCAGGTGCTAATCACCAAATCTTAATCCTGTGCTATCTTATTATGGATTTTCAGAAGAAAAATTAAAGGGGAGTCTTAAATATATCTGTTCACTAATTTGTTGAACAATAACAGCGCATCCATTCTGCCTCTGGAGAACATCTACAGATTGTGTCAGGCTTCAGAGACAGGTAATTGTCTGCATGTGTTGCTGGGAGGTGACAGGACAGGTGTCCCCATTGCTGTGGGATGTATGTGCTTCAGCTCTTTGAGAGCTGCACATGAGCATTGCTTAATCTGTTCTGATGGGATTTCTTATTGGCACTTACACAATTGCCTGGGTTGTTCTCCAGTGGTGCCGAGTGCTTGCCGCATGAACTGAAGTCAGCTCCTGGTGATGTACCGTCTCTGATTCAGAGCAAGGCCTTGAGGTGGGCCATTTGCCAGCTGTTTGCCTTTCCTTGATGCACTGTAACTGCTGAAGCTGCTGGGTGTTACTGGTGCTTTTAATGTGGGCACGTGCAAACGGATCTGTGATTGCGTTTGCCCACACACTTTCTACTGAGGTAAGACTTGAAATCTGTGAGGTTGAGTTGTGTTGCACAGGTTTGGTTCATAAGGATTTTGCACTGGCATAAGTACCCCTCAGTAACTCTGGCTTTGCTCTGCACCGAAGGTAATGGCTTTGGTGGGTGCCCTCTGAGATGCCAGCTGGCTGTGGCATTGTAGGAGAGGTGTTGCTCATCTCTGATGGTGAAGGAGGGTTAGCCTGTGGACAGAAAATCTTTTACAGGCCTGGCTGGGGTCAGTGGTGTCCTCAGCCAGTGCTGGCTGAAAGCCAGGACTGCAGAGCAAATGTCCAGAGCCTGAGCCTTCCAAGTCCATGAATCTCAAAGGTCTGCATGCAGGAAAGAGAGCATCCAGAATCCAAAAGCTTTTCTTCAGGCCATTTTCCCTGTGTTCACAGAATATGAGAACCTGTCAGCTGATCTCAAAGTCCTTTATAACAGAGGTACCCATGTTGCAAAATGATTGTAAAGACTTTTTATAAGGTCACCTATCAAATGCCTCAGAGAGCAGAAATGAGACCCATAATTTAATTCCTGGCCCTATGCTGCGTTCACTAGGCTGTGATGCTTCACTTGCACACAAAACACACACTGAACCATATCCTAAAGATGAGATGATATCCTAAAAATATGGTGAAGCCCTAGTTTGTAAGAACAGTGTTTTAGGAAGTAGTTGTGTCTGTAGACCATTCACTGTAATCTAATAACTTGCCACATGCCAGAGAAGCCCACAGGATTTTATCTCATTAGTGTCATCACAGGAATTATTTATGAATATTCTTAGTTTATTTTGGTCTATCTACTTTCAGTCCTTCTCTACAGGAAAGGTGATTTTTTAAAATCAGATTTAAGATACTTTTACCAATGTTATTTCCAGCTGATGTGATTGTTCATGGCAATTAGGTGAGCAAACAATTACACAGTACGATGCTGAGGGTGTGAAAAATTTAATATAACACATCTTCTCTATAATAATCAAAGTGATCTTGATCAAAAGATGGTGTGAATTGTGTGTGAATTAATATTATCATACAAATGTCTTTAACTATTGATACTCTTTGATGTGGCCATGTAGAAAAGCCTTAGCAATCGCTGAAGATTAGGGGAAAGGTGGCTAATTCTGATAACAAATTCTACTCACTTGTAACAATACAGACAGATTGGCTGTGCTGAATCACTTTACCAGGCTTTCCAGTATTTTCTTTCTTTTTTTTTTTTTTTTTCAAACTTGATTTTTTTTGCATTTGACTATCAAGATGTTAGGAGGAAGGAGGAAGAGTGTTATCTTTAAGGAAAATAAATATTTTATTATTACTACATGCAAACAGCATGAGGTGTTCCACTCAGATTTGAATTTCCTTCTTCCAGAAATGCTAAAGAATTTTTTAAGTCACCAAGTGAAATGAAGGAAAGCTCTACATTACAGTTCATTTGGGCTTTACCCTCATATGAATCTCAAACTGTGGACTTCTACATGCCTTCTACATGCACAGGTCTGTGCATTTTTCTTTCCAGAACATAACTGCATCATCTCACAGTCTCGGGCTTCCCCGGGATATGAATTGTACAAGCATGCAGTTTTCCAAGTGCACCACACCTCTAGTCTGCTTTTGATATCTGCAACTAATTTCAGTTTTCTCTTTGTTTCGAACTTCTAATAACCTTCTAGTCAAAAAGACACAACTATCCATATCAGATCTGTCAGTAAAGCTTGGCACTAAGCCTATTGTAAATTCATTAATATATGTTTGGTTATATGCCATGCTTATACACTTTAACAGAAATTAGTTTGAAGTATTTCCATTTGAAGACAAAATCCTTGGTTTGTCACTCAAAAATGGAACTGATTTCAAGTTAAAAGTGAAATACATGATGATAAAATGCTGATCTTTCTAAATGCTCAGGTGCATAAGTGATTAACATCACGTCCTGTTTTTTATGGCACCCTGGCCAAATGCAAATGTAAATGAATGTGGTATGTGAAGACAGGCCTTTGTTTGAATTTCCATGTTTGCCAAATGTGGCAAGACAAATCTGAAAAATTAGTGGAAAAGCAAGTAACTTTTTGCTCTGTTGGGTACCTTTGCAAATGCCTTTTAATGATATGTGAGAATATACTCAAACAAATTAACTGATGAACTATTGATTCAATGAGCTGAATTCTTTGATTCCCTTATGAACCTCACACACAATACTGTTCTGCACTTTCAAATGTCCCTTTTCTTTTTAGCTGATACTTTTGCTTTTTACACTGAGATCCCTTTTGAACCGGTGCTCCTCTTCTTAATGCTGCACTGTTATCTTCTCTGACAAATTCAGCTATTTGCTCATATTTATCAATATGCTCATTCAAAATTAGTAGTGCTAGGGTTTAAACATGAGTACTACTTCAATCACATTTTAACTAGCAAGCTGCTGGAATCTCTGTTACCCATAACTGCCAGGAAAAATAACTTCAAACTATAAACTTAATTAGGAATTCACTATGTGCAAATAATTACTTATATCTGTCAGGGTTTCCTGACAAAAGACTCAGTAATAAAACAGGTACTGTTTAATGTTCAAAATGTTCTTTGAATAATGTTCCAGAATGACATCTTGTTTGTTTGCTGTCTGGCATGATGTAAAACTTTTTGTCAATTAATGTATAAAATTCTGCAAAATGGAAATGCTACTGATCACTGTACACTGAGCCATGATGGAGGATCTGGATAGAAAGGTCTTATTGGATTTGGCCTCCATTCCTATAATAAATTTCCTTTATTCTAGGAAGAGAAACTTCTCATAAATAGCACTTGTTTCTGACAAATTAAATTAAATGGAGTGGGTTTCTTTGGCACTAGCACTTGTGACGACTGAGGCCTGCAGTGAGAGCAGAAGTGTCCTACTGCATACCTGAGCTGCATGTAAGATATTTGTGCTGGGGTTCTTGTACACTCACCAAGGCCTAAAAGAGATTGGATATGACTGAGGTTGATGGATGCCCTGCCAACTGCTGCACATTTGTGTTTTATAAAGCAACTTCCACACTGTGGTCAGGCCCATAAAATAGACTGAATTCTTATAAACTGCCAAATATGTCATGGCTTTATTAAAATAAATACCAGACACTGTGAATGAAGCACTTGAAGCTGCAAGTGCATCAAGGTCTGTTTATGACCAGTGCTGAAGACAGGAGAGTGAGCTAAATGGACCCTTGATCTGAACAAGTGCGACATCCTTATATGCCTCTTAGTTTTTGACTGTGTAGCTTGCTTAAACAACTTGCTTCATCAGTTAGTTGGTCTTCTCAGGTGGAGCTATTTGCTAGATTTCTGTGAACCTGAAAAAGGCTTTAATGTATGTGGAGCACATGCAATGTGTTGGGTTACAGATGGTGTTGCCTAATGGTTTTATGAATAATTACAGGTGATCAGAAGAAAAAGTGGAAAGCTCATTGATTCTGGTTATAGTCATTATGTGAAAACATGGCAGTGGATCACTGTGTGTGAGTAAACACATGAAAGAGAAAAAAAAAATAGGTGTTGTTCACATTTCCAGTCAGTCCTACAGTGCTTTTGTGTGTGCCCACTTATATGCTGATATATTGTGTGTGGGTAGTGTATGCAGGGTCTTAACTCAGTCCTTTACTACTAGCTAAAGCTAAGACATTCTTCTACTCGGGGAAAAAGGTTTTGCTTTCTTGTTTCTAAGTAATTTTTCTAAATAAAAAGGAAAAACAATGAAACTATGTATCTTGTGTTCTTAGAAGAGGGAAAAGGAAAGTAACATTAATTACACATGAATGTATATCAGCGTTCCCATGTTATCTGAGCAACATGCAATTTAGCACATAGTTTTGCAAATGCTATGCAACTTAGGTAGGACTTAGAAGCTAAAACTTCTAAAAGGAGTTTACTAGCCCTGGACGCAAGGCCAGTGAGATGAGTGTACATTTGAGGCAACACAGCTAAATATGCAAGGTTAACTTGCTAAAGAAATTGCTAGAAAATGAGAAGGTGCATTCTGAGGCTGCTTAGTCCCACCTTCTGGCCCTGGTTCCCAGGGCTGTCTTAAGTATTACCTGTGAATACATCATTGGATAATGTGCACAGTCACTACTCCTTTGCAGCTGTCAACATTTCTGTAGTTTCAAACATGAGGAAATTCCCTTAGATGACCTATTCATGTCTTCTAAGTTTCATTCCTTCGGGGCACACTTCCATGGAGTTATGAAAGATTTTTTCATCCCTTCATGAATGCATAACATTTGAGCCATGTAGTGTGGTCTGGAATTCAGTTCTGCTGGAAAGAATTGTTTTTTCTTTGTCCTTTACTTCTGTTGTTGTAGGAAAGCAGAAAATACTGCAGGCAGTGCCATAGAATTTAAATAGTTAATGTAAAAATCTTTTGCCAGCTGTGACAGGATAATATCAAAATGTTCTGATTTGTTTATCTGTTTCTAAATGAGATATAAGGAGTATTACATATATTAAGAGATTCCCTAGGGCTAATGTGTTTGAGGACCATGTACTGAAAGTTTCTAATGTTTAATAAAGTATAAGCTAACAATGTAGGATGATTTTAAAGAGTTTTTAAAATATTTTTGTTTGTGGGCTTGTTTGTTTTGCTGTTTTTTTTTTTCTCCCTCCGGATTTTCTTTGGGTAATGAGTACAAATACATTGCACTTTTGTGATTCATGTCTGTTCCCATATGAAATTCATGCTCACATAGAGAGGCCAGTGCACATTTGGGAAATGTACTTGCTCGCAGGCAGCTAAGTTCATTGTCCTCTTGTGTCTGCAGAAAGCAATCAGGAAAACATCTGTGCTTAGCTAGAGCTGATTTTAATGGATTGGGTTCAAATGTTGGCAGAAGGCACATGCTCCAAGAGCAGCCAAAAGATGGTTAATTGGCTGTCAGCTTTGGAGCCCGACCATTAGCTGGGAGACAATACTTATTTACAGAGAGTCACAATACTTATTTACAAGGCAAGCGGAAAACAGTGAGAGTCTTTATGGCTGGGAGGAACGGGAATGAAAAACAACAGGGTAAGTGGCACTGAAATGCTACTGTCTTCTTTGCCAAAGGGGATAAACAAAATAATGCCATCAGCTACAGCACTTATTCCTTCTCAAGTTAAAAGTAAACAAAAACAAATTAAAAAGAAAAAAAAAGAAAACCTCAGAACAACTGTGCTGTGGCATCTTCCGACTCCTGTTGCCTCACGCTTGCAGAGTCATCTGCTTTTGGACCCCCTTCCCCGTTGTTATGTTGTAGCTTCATTCCTTAAGGAAAGGAGGCCTATGGGCTTTTGTTCTGTCTGCCCAGTTGGAACTGCTGGCCAGTTTGAAACACGGTTAGTGAAGGATGTTAAGTTTTGATGAAATGTGGCTGGGTGGAGGAGGAAAACCCTATAGTTGCCTACAGAATGCATTTGACTCATAGGTCAATGCCTACTAGACATAATATAATCCACTCAGATGCTCACTTGTAAGAGCCACTCTAATACTTTAAGTAAATCTTAATTTGTTTACCACAGTTGCTTTAAAAAAAAATAAACAAACAAAACCCCTCGCTGCGTCAGAACACACACACAAAAGCCCCACTAAGCAGGTTTAAAGCATAACAGCCAATGACTTCAAAATACATTGAGATGACTTATTTCGGACAGACGTGTTTTATTATGCCAATTTTGGGCCAACATATTTTTTAATATGTGAAGTCCTAATAGGCTGCAGTTCTCAGGCTTTTGTTTCTATACTGTGAGACACTAGCAACAGGAGTTGGAAATGCTCAAATGAAGTATGCTTTTTTCACAAGAAGCAATAAACTCCTGGGACCTGAAAAAAGCAGTTCTCCCTTCAGTTTGACAGAACAATATCTGCACTAAACTGATATGTTAATTGAATCTGGCAGCCTCCATTTAATTGTGACTCATTGCAAATGATCGAGTTAGTCAGCTCCTCAGTTGCAGTTTTGTTTTTGTAGTGAGAATAAAAGAAAATAAGTAGCACATACAGTTTTACCCCCTTTTTTTAACTCCTAAAAAGCTCTGCAATTTTGAATATTTAAAGATTTGTGATTTTTATTTATTTATTTATTTATTGTCAATCCATTTCACACATTTTTGGCTGCAATAATTTTAGAATTTACCTATAAATTTACCTGTCTCAATTTATTAGCTGTTATCACAACCATTGCAGATTTAAATGCATATGAGAAAAAATTAAGCCCAACTAAACTTATTTGGCATATTTATGCTATAACAATAATGCCAGTAAATTTCAGTACTGGCTAGTAAAAAGAACAGTGTCTGTGACAATGAACAGCCCAAGAATCTGGAACCAAATTCACCCAGCTGTAATTCCCATGATGCTGTTGTTGAGTTAGAACAAAAACAAGTGCTTTGACTTTCTTCAATCAAGTAAGGAAGATACCACTGTGGATCAGCCTCGTGAGAAATATCCATCCTCTAAATCTTTAGCCTAAAGAATGGTGATGGAAAATAGGGAAATAATGAAGAAATTAAAATTCCCCTTACTTGCATATAGAAAGTAATCAGTATTTTTTATCTTCTGATTTGTATTTTGCTTACTATTAAGAAAACTTAAGTTAGGCTGAAGTTTTATTTTGGTAGGACCCAAACACTTACTTTAATTGTACCCATATTAAAAAGGCTTTTAGTCTAAGCTAACTGTCCAAGTTGAGAAAAGAGAGGGTGAAAGGGAAAAGAGGGACAAATGAATAACGATGCCTGCAAGATCTTTGCAGAAGTGGAGTAGACAATTAAGATCGCTACTAAATCCATTTGGTTACTACCAATTACTTGCAGACCTAAAGAAACGTTCTCCATCCAATTTGCCAATGTATTCTGGTTTATAAATACTAAGATATACAATGGCTTGATTAAATCCTCCAAAAGTATTTAAGCTTTGGAAGTTTCTTCCTGAATTCTGTAAACCAGAGTCTTAGCGCACCTGTGAAATTCTAACCATTGTGTGTCAACTCTTCTCATAACTACATAACATCCTGAACTTTTAAAACACTTTCTAAGCAGAGGATAGTCTTTTTCTTTTTCCTTTTCCTTTTGTAAAACTTCCAAGTGATAGAGGAATGAGCATGAACACAAAAAGGAACATGGGAGAAACTGGTGTCTTGGATATTGGTGCACAGAAAGCTGCACTGTTGTGCTTCTAAACTCTTGAAAGGAAGGACCTGCTAGGGTTTCTGCTATAACTGTCAGTGTTTGTGTTATTCCCAGAGCTCTCACCAGTGACTAGAATGTTTGGAATTACTATTTTTTGTGTTCATATAATAGCATATTATAAAAATATATTAAAAAAAAATCCAGGAACTCTATCTCAGAACAGCTTTAAAACATTACAATAATAATTGGTATTGATATGCAGTACCGGTTAATTAAAGGCCTATTACTCCCACATAAATAAGAGAAAAAAATGGTGTATTGTCTTCATCTATGTAATATCTTATCTCGGAAATATACGTTAGTAGGACTGATCCCTGATTCCTTATCTGAGATTAAAGATAATTCTTAAATTCTGACATCATGCAGAGGCTGAAGCTTCCCTTTTTTCTGAGGTAAGATATCATTACTGTAGTTATGCCTTTATATAAAAGGGAGCTGTGTATAACTTACATGCTTCCAATGATTAATGTTGTAGTTATTTCTATTGTGCTAATGCATAATGCTTCTTGCATTTGCTTTTGTAGGACAAACTTACATCCATCAGTGGAGTGTTATCTTGCCAGCTTCTCCACTATTTTTATTTAGCTAATTCAACCATTGCATTACTTAAAAGGATCTAATTAATCATTATGCTCCTAATCTTGGCTTTTATTGAGACCACAGTTAATTAAGTTTACAAATTGACATGGCAAAGTTTGATCCAGACAAATTGCCTCAGAGGAGGATTTGTATCAATAAAAATCTCTGGACCAATATATTGTTGGCTTATGCAGCTGGTGATAAAGATCTACCTGGGTAGTCTGGAGCCAGGGATGGCTCGAAATGCAGTCGTGCAATGCACGCCAACTTGCTCAAACTACCTCAGCAAATCAGGAGCTGGAGAATGTCACAAGCTCCTGCCTAAACCACTGGCTTCTCCCAGCCTTGTGTGGCACTGCTGACATCAATGGGATCAAGAAGGGACCTTCCCCATGTTTTGCTGGGAATTGTCCAGCCCCAGCTGGGACAGGAACCTGGTGTGTGAGAGGCCTTGGCCCGCGGGTGCCGAGGGGCTGCGGGTGGCCCAGGCAGCATCACGGCCTGAGGGGAGGCTGCGCTGGGGGAGCCCGTGGCTGAGGGCTCAGGCAGCCGGGTGGGGGGGATAGAGTCTGACAGGATCTTCATGGAAACCCTGGGGGGACAGTGCCTGAACCCCCATCACGGTGTGGGAGGGCACGAGGCCATGACTGGTACAGAGAGTCCTGCAATGGGGGAGGCTTGGCCCTTGTGAAAGGTGGCTCGAGCTCCTGCAGATCTGCAGCTGCAGAAGAGCTCTGTGCTCTGGTAACATTAAGGGCTGAAATCTGTCTGTGGACTCCTCAGAGCCAGCTGCACCCCAAAGACACCTCTGCAGCGAGGGGGGGTAGAGGCAAAGCCCTCCTAGTGGGATGCAAGCCCTGACCTGCTTCCTGGGGATGTGTGGGTGCTCGTTAGGGGCCTGGGCTGCTGTGGCTCGGCCAGCTCTGGGACTGTCACACCTGCTCTTTATCCCTGTCAGTGTGGGCAGGGGGCCCAGGTGTGGTCTCCTCCTGATGGGATCTACCTGGAAAAGGGAGGCACCAGTGTTAGCTGCCAGCTGGCTGAGGAGAGCTTCACGCTAGAAGCCATGAGAAGGAGGTCAGAGGGCACAGGTAAGTGAGGCAGTGGTGGGCAGGATTGGGGGTGAGTGGTGCAGGGTGATGGGGGCATGGTAAACCTCAGGAATGATAAAACAGGGTAGAAGCATCTCTCAAGGATATGTCCACAAATGCACGAAGCATCCTTGGAGTGACTGGGACTGGTGGGCCAGCTGGTCTGACTGGAGTCTGCTACAGAAACACAGGCAGGGAAGGTGAAGGAGGAGATGTGAAGGAGCATCTTGAATGTACACGGAGCTGAGAAGAACTCTAGTCCTGTGGAGAGCCCATGAGGAAGGGCTAGAAGAGAGGCCTGGTGGGTAGGGGTTTGTTAATCCAGTCCCCAAGCAATTCAGTATTCTTGTTTCTAAAGTCACGAGTAAAAGGAATACTTTGGGTTTGGTATTTTTTGTGAGGTAATTGGTAACACGGTGTTAGAAACACATTAAGAACACTAGGCATTTGTTCTGGAAAAATAAACCTGTGTATGAATGTTTTGCTTTAGTGAATCTCTTACTTTTTCCCAATATAATCAATAGTGAATATTTTTAGAAGTGTTTTCCCCACAGCATCTGCAGGTTGTGCCAATTAGATACAACAATTCACTTGAAGAGTCTGTTGTCCTTTGCAGAGGCTAGATGAAGCACTGCAGGTTTTTGGTCTATTTACTATGATGCTATTTGCTTCGTTCCCCTTTTTTTTTGTTGTTTTAATTTGAAGCATTTATTCATATTAATTTTGCACCTTGCTGTCTGCTGTTGCAGTCTGAGCTCAGTAGATGACTCTAACCTCTGCTTTACGGGTATTAATAATCCTTCGCTAACTTTAAACCACGCTGATGTTTCTGTGACTGCATATAAATGGATGTGTGATAGATGGATATCGCTGCTCCTATTCAGTGCTGTGCTAAATAATCTTGGGTACTATTAGACCAGAGCTATAAAGGGCACGATGCTTGGTTCACACTGAGCTGGAACTATGTTTTCCAGGCACATTTGAACATTTTAGGATGGAATGGCTGAAGTTAGGCCCAAGTAGTTTGCTGAATGACAGCACAACAGTTCTGAAGCAGTTGACAAAGCAATCCCTTTGAAAAGGAGACTGAGTGGGTGAGTGAAGAAGAAATTCATGCAGTGGCCACTGAAATGCCATACTGTTTTGCTGATCTTCGACAGTATTCATGAAAGGGCAGGGGGAAGAATAAGGCAACTGAACTGTTTTGTTCTTTGGAGAATCTTAAGAGAAAGATTGTATCCCTTGCTGAACTGATTTTCCTTTTAATGATAAAAGTCTCCTAAGTATTTTGATTCTGAATTTGTATGCGTTTTGGTCTCTTTCCTTAGTTAAACATTGAAGGAAATTGATGGGAAGCAACTTAGTATTTAATTCTGGATCAAGTGCTGTTTGAATTGGGTTGATCCAAAACTAATTGGTTTTGTGTTTTGTTGTTTTCCAGCTGTCCAGCAAACTAGAATATTGCTGATTCACCCAGCTTTTCACCTCTGCACCAGGAATATTTACATGTGTAAGTCTCTTTTTAAAAAATTCCTTGAAGCTTAGATATTTTTGCCCTTACACCAAAAAGGTTTTGAAAAAAAATCTTTATTTAGAAATACTGTTATCTTTTGCTCATTCTGAGAACATTAGCAGGTGAAAGTAAGCTTGTTTTTGCAACATTAGTTATTGTGGTACTTAAGTACAGAGAGACATCCCCGCAGTTATATTTTTTTCAGAGTAATATGCTATTAATGGAACTAAATTATTCATATAAAAAAGATGATTGATCAAACACAACCTACTACAACATAACGGCTAGAACAAGGTCAAACTTATATTACAGGTATATGGAAACTAATAAAACCAGTAAATTACATATGCAGACAGGTATTTCCACTTATGAATATTACTGTTTTCATAGTTATGTTTTCCACTTCTGACTTTCTCATTGACTGCAGTGTGTGTTTATTCATCTTGGCCTGTAAGCACTTTACATAATATTTATTAATGGTAATATTAAACCCAGGTCCTCAGTTAGATATACACTCCTACTACATCATATAAGAATTGATATAAACCTCTTGCAATATCTTGACAATGTCAAGTAAAGATTATACTGGTTCATTGATCTCTCTTCCAAGTACAAGCAATCTGTTCTCAGAGGTACATAATTTGCAAAAAAAATAGAGCTAACAGAATAATAATCATGAGTAGTTTATCTGGTGAATTTTCCAATCAGTTGTGGTATAAATAATTAATGTATGAATTTCAACATTGCATGAATTACCATTCCTAAACAGTGATTACATCTTGTTGGAGAATCTGGGGCCTCCAACAGTGTTATAAAGCAAGTGCAATTTAGGACAGGTCAGGCAGAAGCTTTATTAACTGTGATCATTGTGAGAAAACTATGGGACAGCATCTCCCCCCTGCTGTGTTCTCTACCAAGTGATTGCAGACCCACCCTATGGGCTATGTTGGAGAAAGAAGAAAGAGGCAAGGAAAAAACATAATTTCTGTTAACAAAGCCAGCTACCAGTCCCTGGGGTGGAGGGGGGTGTGTGTGGACTCCTTAAGTAACTTGTGAACCATGCTGAGGGATCAAACAGTAAATGACATGACCATGATGAGAGCCTAGAGGGGCACACACAGCATTGTCTTATCTCAGAAGTGAAGTGTTTGAAAGAATCACAGACTGCTAGTTTTCAGGGGAAGGGAATCTTCCTTTAGTAAATATAACTTCTTAGCCAGACCTCTCAATCATAAATATTAATAATTTTACCACCACAGTCAGTTCCTGTCACACATGCAGCAGGAGAAAGCAAAGTTAGGTGCTACAATAAATGGATTGAAATGATGCCGTGCAACTTCCCTGACCAATCACACAGACATCACTGCTTGAGGAATTAAAATGAAGAATTTAATCATTTGTACTATAATCAAAATGAGCATCAGGTTTTGTATCAGGTTAGGTGGCAATGCAGACTGCTTCCTGGTGCTCTGTTTAGTAGAGACACTCTCTCTTCTACATTATGCTCTCAGATCCTGCTTTGCATGTGCTAGAAAAATGCTACTGTATAGAGGTACATAGAGAATATATGCACTTGCAGGGGTATTTGCTAGTGCATCAAAGAAACCCACTTCAATTTGTTAATCTGAGCAGGGACATTACAGAACATTTTGTGATTTGGGGGGGGGGGGGCAGGGTAACATTCTTGTCCTCTTATCTTTGTCGTTTTCACAAGCAGACTTGATTACCTGGATTCTCTTAATGCTAATTATCTGCTTGTATCCGACCCCTCCCGTGAGTTCATCCTTGAAACAGGAGACCAATATAATGTATCTTTGCTCCTTATCTCTGCTTATTGCTGTGACCTTTGCAACAAATCATTATTCAATTGTCTGCAACTGCAAATCGATAGCACTTTCAGACATGTAGAAATTCTTCCCCATGTGTCTAGGATTTCTTCCTATTATCTAAACTGGAAAAGTGGGTAAAGAGTAGTCTGAGAGAGATCAGGGCAAATCCCTTGTGTTTGTGTTCAGCAACAACTGAGAAGCCATCTAGAAGCAACCAAGTGATTTATTTAGTTAATTTAGGGCTTTGAGTTTTTCCTGTTGATTGCTTTTTCTTTTAATCTTCAAAAATCTCAAGAAAATTTTTATTGCTAGTTTCAACTCTTGCAAACTGATCTCTAGTCAGCTGCTGCTACAGCTTAGATTTTACCAGGACTTTTTTAAAAATTGACTGCTGTAATGACTGTGTTGAATACTGCTTGTTGTCTGTTATCTGAGACATGGCTGAGAATCTTAGGTACTTGATTTGCATTGTTTTGTCACTATTTTTATCTATCTCCCATTGTTTTTGTCACATAATGGGTCACTTACATTATTAAAAATTTAAATTCATGCTTTAATTTTACATTTTAAGCTCTGCATTCCACATCGTCTCCTTGTTTTACTTATTTTTAGACCTTTTCATCAATGGACAGAGGCCTGCTATGATTTATTTAATAATATAATTTGGCAATAAGCATATGAATTAAGTAAATTTGTAAAACAAATTAATTCATAACATGATTATTAAACTAAATATAGGATAGCAAATTATGAAGATCTACAAAAGTGAATTATGTTCCCTATTATGCATTTCTGAAAAAAAATAGGAACGCTTGAGAATTTCAGCCTATTCAGTGTTCATTGATTAGTCTAGTGAAGCTTCAAGGATATGATTAGCTTATGGCAGTCTCCAATATTGGATGCTGGAGAAAGAATTCACATCCAAGAAATTAAGGTACAATAACCAGTTTTATGGTAATTTTGAATGTTATTTTGTGCAACATGTAATAAGATCTAAATTAGCTGCAAAAAGTGAATATAATTGTTTATATTGTCCTAGCTGTGTGTAAGTAACAACGTCCTAAGCTGGCTGTATTTTGGCAGCAGTGAGCTTCACACTATTGAGTTTAAAAACCCACTATTTTACCCTTCTTTTACTTTTTGGATATTCTGGACACCTCTGTGAGAGAAGTAATAACATGAAAATGATTTTGTTTACAACACAAGTACCTTCTCTGAGCGATCTCTCCTCATAGCTCCAAAACCCAATTCGGTCTGGTTTGTTTCATTGGAGGTGCTATTGAATAAGGTTCCTGTAGCCATGTTCAATATTTCATAACCTGAGCCCCAGATAAAATATACTTCATCACACAGTTTCACTGCTCACATTTTTTATGTATTTAAATAGAACTGAACAGGATGTTTTAGAAGAACATGCTTCATCTAGAAATGCCAATTTGTCAAAACCGGAATTGTGTGGGAAAGGGCTGATTTGATCCATTTTTTTCTATGGCAAAAGCTTTAAGAAACAGATTTCAACTGCTGAGAGCATCTCATTTCAACATTTTCAACATGCAAGTGGCAGTTTTCTTGGCTTGGAAAAAATATTTTAACTATAATTAAATGTAATAAGAATAAAAGAAATGCAGAGAATTTTAAGAGGATGAAATAATTCTAGTAAAGTAAATCAGACTTTAAGTACTTAAGAATTTAATTAGACTGTATGGCCCTACATCTGCACTGCTTTCAGCATGCCTGTGCTCCGATACAGCTAGCTCATATTTCTTAATTTTGCCTGACACAGCCTTGGCCTAGTGCTACTCCCATTCAAACTGGTAGTAAAATAATGCTACTTGCATTCAAACTGATAGTAAAACTGCTTTGGAGTAAAGTCAGTGCTTTGAAAAGCTCATCTTTGCTCCTGTGGCAGTATGCAGGATCCAGGAGATGGCTACTGTCTCAAGATGTGCACTGCAATGTGCAATCAATCCTACTTTGTAAGAAAACCAAAATTAAAACTATTGCTTCAAAGGCAATTTCACTGAGAAGATTTGAATGAATTACAATATCATTTTCCATGATCTTTTGGTGATGTTCGAGAATGTGTGGATTACTGTTTAACAAATGCAAGTTTTGTGCATGCATCATTACTTAGGAGAAGAGTTGGTGTAAAAACCCAGTTACCATCCCATGTTGGAATGTCCCTTGGAATCACATTATGAGGGATGAACCCAACAGGACTGAGTAGAAATTACTGCAAAATCAGTAAGTTATTAGGAATTCCTTTGATTTTCATTTGACAGAGAATGTTCTTTCTGCACATTTTTTTTAAAAACACCCCCTTCTACGTAATTATTTGGTGGAGTTACATTCCCCCTTTTAATGTGTTATTAAAAACAATTAGATCAACCTATTGAAAAGTTGCTGGTTTTTGTTAAATTGTACATCACTTAAAGGCTTGAGAATTTTCAGTAAAGATAATTGGTATAATTTGGTTAAAAGAGAGCTCAGGGAATATAGGATTGTATTTTTCCAAGTTGTGATTGACTGAAATTATTTTCTTTTTGACCAGTTATTGTATTGACAGAACTGATGATGTCATGTAAAACACTGCTTTGCCAGATTTTAAAGGTTACTACGTAGACCTGTAGAGAAGATGCTACGGAAGGTTACTCATTCTTGTATGCCATGATCAACCCTTTTCTTATTCCAGAGTAGTTGTAAGAAAGATCAGTGTTAGGTTAATGGTTCGACTTGATGATCTCTTCCAACCAAGGCTATTCTATGATTTAAGACAATTGCTGTCCCTTTGTCATTCATGTTTTCTAAATATAATGTAAATCTCACAATACTGAGTTACTGGGTTATAAAGCTTTGGGCTAAACACAGACCTAATGCATGATGGAAAAATAGCAATGCATCACTGCTCACATAGTGAGATATATACACAGGGAGAAAGACTCTGAATTATTGGTAATTCTCTGAAGATATCAGTGCTGAGCTGCTTAGTAGTCAAAACCTAAATGCAGTCTTAGAAATTATTATGTAAGGTTGAACAACAGAAAAAGTTGCATTCTGTCTCTTTATGAATCATTCACATTCACACATACGTAAATTCAGATGCGGAACACAGCAAGTTATTCTGATTCTCATCACCTCACAAAGCAGAAGTAGAAAAGAGGAGAGGGGTATCTGGGATGCGAGAGATGGAGTGGCTTCCTTGTGTGAGTAAATTAAAGGTGATCTGGAGAGAATGACTGGGCTTTGAAAAGCCCACATATATATACATGTAAATTATTGTTGCCTAAAACCAAGAATGGTTGACTTCAACTGGAGAACAAGATGGCACAAGGTTTAAAGCCAAGCAAAGAAAGTATTTCTTCATGTAAAACAAAGTATAAATTATGGAATCTCTTGTAAAGAACTGTGAAGACAACTATGTATGGATTCACAGTGAATTAGATACATTTAACCCCCCAGGAATTTATCAGGGGCTGTTGAACAAGAGGTTTAGAAGCAATTTCTGGGTAGAAAGTTTTATGGCAATAGAAAACAGGAAAGTAAGTCCTCTAGGCTTATGAGAGGACAGAAACAAATAATTTGAATTATGGGGAAAACCCTTAGGATTATAATGGGTATAGCACTTATACATATGCGTGCACACATATAAACAATGTTAGACTGCATGATAGGATTTTCTAGTTTTTGTGTGCATGTGTACAGAAAGAGCTCTGCCTCTAGATGGGCATAGCTAGGAGCATACACACATTTTTAGTATCTTTGCTTTGCTAGTCACATTTTTCTGGGTATTATTTTCCAGAGGCTACAGACTATTTTATACCTGTCAGTTGTTGTCACTGTAAAACTATGAAGTCTCTTTCTGCTGTGTATTCAGTGGAAGATTTTCATTTGTCTCGTTTGGGCTGTCATATGTTAGAACTTGGCTTAGAAACTTATTTGCTTTGGAGGACAGGATCATGCTGTTTAACTACTCACTCAGATGGGAAGTACAATTTAGAAATAACATCTGTGCAGCTGTTGGGACATTCACAGGCACTGCCAGGCCTTCTCTGTGATTACAAGCATGTGAAGATTGCATTGCCTCTGCTGCTTTCCTGTACTTAAATTTGAGAATGAAGATCTTGGATCTTCCCTTTATTAAAGATCCTTTCTTATTTGATTTGGGCTTGATTTGAGCCTTTCAGGGATTAGGAGTATTAAAAGGGCTGAGCATGCCCATGGGGGAAAGATTGTCTTCAACAGCTATCTGTTGGTAATCCCTGTGTGATGCAAAGCAAGGATGTGCAGGTTGCAGGGAGCTGTAGTTCCCATATGATGAATGGAGGAGTCACAGTGCTGCCAGGCTTTTGGTGGGGCTTTGATTATGAAATGTTGACCGACATAGGGAACAGGAGTGGTTCCACTGCCCCAGAACAAGCTGAGACATATCTATTTAGCTCTACACACAGGTTGTCGTTTCAGAAATTGTGATTCCTGGTGTTTTCCAGGATATCTTGTGTTTGGTTTTGTATGGCCTGCTGTAATTTATGTCATAAAAGAGTTGGAAGCTTAGGAAGGCTTTCATATATGCGCAATGTAGCAAAACGGAGGCAGATAAGCGTGGAACATTTTATGGACTTATCTCTTAATTTAAAAAACCCAACAACAAACTGTTTTACACAATATATGATTTTAAAGATGTATAAGATGTTCTGTGATCAGCTTGAGGAGGAGGGAAAGTGCATGGGGACAGATACCTAAATGAAGACAAAACAAAACTGATGTTTTTGATATTTCAAAAAAATTCACCTTTAACTTCTTGACTTGCAATTAGGTGAACTAAAACCATGTTTAAACTTGAAGGGCTTTTAGGAAGGAAAGGGTATTTCTATGACAAGACCTAGAAAAGACTTTAAGGCTTGCAAACCTGTTGGCCCAGATTCTGTGAAGCCATGTGCCCAAAGGCACACAAAGCACGGGATACATCTGTACTGCGATTGCAGGTCATTGACCCTAGAGACTCTACCCTCCTCAACTTGGAAAGAGGAACGTGGGACAAAGAATTTAGAAGGGCTTATTAGGAGCACAGGATGACACCAAAAATGGTATCATATATGAGAGCCCGTGGTGAGATGTTCATAAGGCACCACACTGCTTAGCTTTGTTGCTTGGGTCTCTGCAGTCAAACTTGCACCATGGACGTACCCACGACTCTGAAAACTCATGCTTAGCTTTGAATGCAGAGAGTCAGATGTAGTCTGCAGTCTAATCACAAATAAAAAGAAAGTGCATGCTGGAAAAACAAACTCTTAATCTGGTCTTGAATAGCAATTATGATACATTTAGCATAAAATAGTAGTTACGGGAAAAATAGGTTTTCTTTTCCATTTGCCGCAATGTGGTTCCCTGTGAGACTTAATTAATGACTCTCATTTATTCTTATTTTTTTCCTATTCTGTGAGTGCTGAGTATAAAAGAACACATTTAATTTGGCTTCTGGGCAGCAAACAAATTCATTTAATTTTGATATAGAAGCATCTCTTTCGATTTTAGAGGGAAAAGAGAGGGAGGGACATGGAGGGGAAATTTGATTAGTAGCATTGATATCATAGACAGTTTGAATGGCTTTAGTAATCAGAGGGAATTTTTATGAAAACCAAATTTATACTCCTGCACAACAATTCAGAGAATAAGGAATTATCTCCAGTAACACATTAGATAAATGGAGCCTGGAAGCTATAACCCACTTAATCTGGATGTAACATTTTCTCTTTTGGGAGATATAGGAGATGTTAGAAACATACCTATACTCTCTTTTATCTTTTTCAATTAAGATAATAAGCTTTCCTTTAGATAATGTTGTCTTGAGGAATAAATTTCAGGTTAAGCAAATCTTCCTGTTGGATAAGACAGGCTATACTACACATTTCACTGTGATATTGAAAGGGACAGAGTAGCCAATCAGTAAAATTCCTCCTACAAGCATAGAAAGCAGGGTGTGAGGTAGGTATTGATGGATGGATGGATGAAGCAAGTCACCTAGAAGGCTATATTCCTTGAATTAATGGAAACTTTGCAATCAACTTTCAGTTAATTCAAGATCAAGCCCTCAGGCTTTCATTTCTACCAAGTTTGGTTGCAGACTCACTGGCATCAAGAACTGAAATCCAGTGCTATAAATTTATCTGCCTCTTTTATGTGAAAAAGGCTGCTCTTTAAAGGCAGGTTAACTTATTTGGAGGAGTGTGTTGTTTGCAGGAGAGCCTGGAACTGAAAGCAGCAGCCTATTTCAAGTAGCAATTGTTTAGTGCCTGTGTTTGGTTCACAGGTTCTAGAAAGGAGATCAATGTGAAAAAATTTTGCTCTCTCCTTGTGATACTCAAGCCAGCAAAAGGGAGAATGAAAAGAATAAAAGAGAAATGGCAGCATAATTTAAGTTTTGAAATTGCTCAGGATCCATTGCAAAAGGCATCGGTAGGCAAAAGTGAATCCTGAGGACTTTGTAGCACCAAAAGCAGTGGGTGCAGAACTAACAGTACCACTTTGCTTTCCTGATGACTGTACACAATGTGACATTTTGAATCCTGCTCAGTCCTGTCTAACGTCATCTGCTCTCCTCCCTGTAGGTCAGCCAGTATGGAAGCACAGGTACCTCTGCTTTGATGACATGACTAATTTATTTGTTAAAAAAGATTTAGAGTGGGGGATAGGGATTTATATTTTGATTGCTGTAGTTGCATCACTTGTGAACTCTTTCTTTGGCAATGGAAACTCTGGCAGAGTTCTAATTTTTATTCATTTAGGTTCTCTTAGTTTTATTGTGGGTTTTTTTTTCATATTTGTTAGATTTTAAAGACATGGGACTCTAGGTATTTATGTATGCCTTACACTTGGACTGTTTATTCCCTCCCCTCCCTGCTCCCTTTTTAAAAATCTTTTTTTGAGTGTATTTTTGATAGAATTTTGAAAACAAATGGTATTAGCAGGAGTAGCTGGCTGAGCTGAGTAGCTCAGGGCTGTTTGTACAGATGTCTTTGCCCTGTAATACCATGCAGTTTCCACTACTGATTCTTCTAACCAAGTGTCCTCCCTGGTCTGTCCTTCAGCCCTGGGGAAGTGCACAGTACTAGCATACTTGCTTACCAGATGTTCTTCTTTCTGGTTTTAAGAATAGCTTAAAATATTTGGCTCCTATATCGCCAATGTGTGATTTTTTTTCCAGTGTCTTGGATCTTGTGTGGTGTTTGGTGCTGGTAGGGGTAATGCTAAGTATGAAATAAATGATTCGGGGTCTTTTTCAGGCATAATTTTTGAATTAGTTTGAGGCATGAAACAGGAGAGGATTGACCTGTACCCTGTGAGGTGAAAGATGATGACTACTACTTTTGACTTCTCAGTGGTGTTAGCAGCATGTAGCTGCAGTCGCACAGGAAAAATGTGAAAGTTGTGTTTTGGACATGTTATTTTTGTGAACTGTGTAGCCTTGCAAATAAAATGTTTAAAACAAGCAACATTCTGAGTCCCCTAGCATACCAAGGTGTCCATTTCTATTTCATGAAGAAAAAAAAAAAAAAAAAAGAAAAAAAAATAGAGTGAGAATAAATAGATCTTTGTACACATTTATCTCTTGGATTCATGAGGCACCTTGTCTTGGGAAGCAGTTTGGATAGAACATTGCAGATGTTCTTTATTCATTGTGCTTTATGAACTACATTTGGAGAGGATTACTTAGGATCAGAGAAGTTATTTTTTTAATTTCTGCCATAGCTCTCAATTTTATCCTCAACTGGTTGAGATATTGGACCTGGGTTTTTTTTTAATTATTTTTTTTTTCCAAGAGAAAAACCATGAAGCTGATATGATTTGCTTTGGCTTTCACATTCATTTGGCTCATTACTAGAAAATGCCTAATACAAAATCAAAGAAACAGATGCTACTTGCTGAATTTCTCTGCTGCTCACTTACCTTCAAGCTCTTACCATAAACTTGCTATAGGGGCTGCTGTTGGCCATCTTCCTGTTTTTAATGTCACTGTCCTTTGGCAATACACAGATAGTGAAACAAGATCTTGTTTTTCTCTGCAAGTTGTATGTACTATATTCCATGGTCTGTTGTGCATTTTAGGCAGGCTGTGAGCTAATGATAAGATTGCTAAGGTGAATTCCCAGACCACCATGTTTTCTGCCAGAGATGAAAGGCCACGTAAATATGCTTTTCTTGCTCCTTTCTCAGATGTAATTTCCCTATTTTCTCTTTTTCTTCTGTACTCTGCTGGCAATATGGAATCATAATTTCTCTGCCTACCTATATGGCTTTCTTCACAGAGTTATCAGAGTGCAATCATTAATTGTTACATATTTTTCCCAAAATACCAATTTATAGTTAAAACTTTGTTCCAGTTTGTATTTTGTATTAAAATTTGTGCAAAGTACTCAAGAATGTTAGTTCCAGAAGTGTTAAGTAATACCTCTTCCAGCAGAAAAACATCTATTTTAGAGAAACTAAGTCAGATGTTTTGGAATGTGCTATATCCTGTACCCAGCAAGGTCATCCAAACTAACCCTAAATGTAAAAAAGGGAAAAGTAGCGAGAGCTCTATTTTGAGCTGGGTTTTCCAAGATTTCCAAGGCTCTTGTTCTCCAACTGGAAACCTAGAAGCTTAGGAAAGAAATAATTTTATGCTGAATGTCTGCAGTGTTGTGCTCTATGTGATCTACTGTCATCAGGGAATTTCTCATCATCAGCCCGTAATTTCTGATCATCTGCCCAATAAACCCCAGTGGTGTCACATTCATCTTTAGTGAATACAAGTCCCTAGTAAGCAAAGCAAACTTTACAGTATCTACGGCCAACAAAGCGGGCTGAATTTAATCAATTTCTGTGTTGAATGGGAATGTTGATTTGGGGTTCGTGTATGCAGAAAGCAAGAAAATGAGGATTTGGAGGAATAATAAAATTCTTTGATATTCAGTTGCAAAGGCAAGTTTATGCAAAATCTGCAACACATATCCAAAGGCAAAACTGAGGTCCACTTTGAAAACTGAATCCAGTTAAAGTTGTTCTCAACTTTTTTGTTGGGTCAAGCTGTGGAAAGAACAGTTTAACCCTTCCTGATCCATATGCAATCAGTCAAGTTAATGATGTTCCTATTACTTTGGTAAGTCATCAGTGAATGTGTGGCATATATAGAACTATGGCATTCCCTCATGGTAGGTCCTCAGGCACTGAAAGAGCTGATGACATTTTATAAAATACAGTTATGTAAAGCATTGCTGGAGGCAAGATTGTGAAGCTAAATCTTTATTGTTTCCAAGGCAGAAAAGTTCTAATATATTTATCTGGCCTCAGTTGTCATCAAAACTAGCCTAGGCTTATTAGCTACAGTTAACAGGACTCTTCAACTCAGCTACAAATAAAGGTATTTCTTAATTAGTGGAACAGGGAATCAAAATTATTCTTAGTGTTTAAGGTTGGTTATACTTATTCATAGCTTATTGAACTAATTAGAATCCCCAGACAACCTCTTATTTTTATCTAAAAGAGTAATGTTGCACATCCCATCACTGATTTAAGATTTCTTTTAAAGCGAACTGCTGTGGAATCTAAATTTAGAAAGGAACTCTGAACAGGGACAGTTTTTGCGTAGCTTACAAATGAATTGCTTGTGAATCATTCCACGACAGATTTAGATGAGTAATGTATTTTTGTAATGAGCAGTACATACTTCTTTGTCAGTCTTCAGGTTTAACTGGGAATACATTCAACTCTCCCCAGTGCTGCATACAGTACAGCTTTGGGGTCCTGTGCGATTGGAATGGGAATTATAGATGTCAGTGACATTACACTGATGATAACACTATGGGTTGGAAAAGTGGCATGTGTAGGCAAGGAAGGAAAGTGTCTCCTTGCAATGACACTTACCTAAAGGTATAATAAATGTCTGCAACCTGAATCATTCCGGTTTAAATTTGTAAAAATAATTACAAATTTAGTCGAGCTTGATCAATAAAGGGTAGAAGTAGGCTTACTTTTCATTGGTCTTATTGATAACTTTTCAAAAGTTTCTGTTCCTAATGCTTGTGTTGGTAACTGTTAGCTATGGTCAAGCAATTCCCAGGCGCATAGTAAGGCTGAAAGTGCATTTACTTGCTCAAGAATTAGGACTTTGAACAAGTTGTTTGAAGATAGATTATCCAAAGCTGAACAAATAGCTGCTTTTAGGCAACCACTCTCTTCTCCATTCCACTTCATAATACATCAAAAACCAAACTCTAATTGCATCTAGTCTCATGAAATCACACTTTTCTCAAGCTAAATTTTGCAGTTCTGCACTCATTATCCCCCTTTGAGGTTTGTTTACGCAGGATTGCATGTGTTGTGGCTCAGTCTGTGAATATTGAAGTCCTTCATTTTTTTGTTTAAGCCTACTGACCTGTGGCCTGACAGAAAAGGATAGCTCCTCCAGGGAGCCCTAGAACTAAGCACCTAGGAGGTAAATGCTGCTCTGACAGTTTTTGATGAGGAGAGAAGGGGCTTGTTTGAAGCAATCCAATGGGAAGTCCTGGAGTAGTTTTTCTAGGAAACAAAATACCATGTCAGAGCAGTCACCATATAAATTCATGTTCTGACACTTGTGCCTAGCAAGATGGTCAGTTCCCAAATGGCAAAGAGTGTTGGGCCTGGGGAATGGTTAACCGAATCATTCATAAAGAAGCAAGGCCATTACAAGCCTGCTACAGGTTGGTTTGGACTGAGGAGACAGAAAATTCACACAGCTGCAGGAGTAACAAGTTATTTCTGCAATACTAAAATCCCCACATTGACTAGGAAATCAGCTTAGCAGAGGGAAAGAGTTGCATGCTATGCAGAATCATCCCTTTGTATAACTATTTGTAAGCTACTGTGTGTTTTGTGTGTGTTGAAGGAATGCTTTGATTTTGTTGTCTGGACCTGTGCTTTAGGAAACAGCATTTGGATTGTACTATTCTGTTCTCTCTTCTCTAGAGGATTCAGAATTAGGCAAACCCAAATGTAAACCAAAATTCTGATCCCATCCACAGCTAAGCAACTCCTGAAAAGGCTAAAGCAGGCAATAAAGCAAAGCATTGTGCAAACCACAAGGGTATTCTTCCAGTGAAGTGCAGGCAGTTACCAATCGTCTCACTCGTAATTTAAAATGTGGTTTAGATTTTACTATTAGACCTGTGTCAAAAAGCTCTGAAAACTACATTCGTTGAAATTTTTATTCACCAGAACTGTCTGAAGTTAGTTCCTATTTCTACCAAAGAAAGCTACTGTGCAGCTTTGCATATAGCCAGAAACATTCTAACACAAGCGGTATCATATTGCTCACCAGCGGCAGTTGCCAGAGGAGGAAACTGTATTTCTTTTCAGCTTGAGCTAAATATCCATGCTCCCTAGGTGCTGCTGTTGGTCACATCCATCCTCTTTGGGTGGGACAAGCACTGGAAGATGGAAGTGTAGGTAATGCATGTTTGATGGTTCTAGCTTACAGCTACATAAGCACAACCAGGAATGGAGTTTGTGACTCGAGACACAAGTGTGCTAATTTGGTGGATGAGTCAAGCATGTTCCTTGCCCTTATAGAAATAAAAAGATAAAACACGAAACAGCACTGCCAAAATTAGCTCTAGGAAGGAGATTCCAATAAATACTATTGACAGCTGACAGTTTGAATTGTCCTGTTTCCTTTTAATGACTGTCCTGCTGGTTTTTGTTTGTTTAGTTTTTAGGAAAAGATTTTCAGTGGCAGGATTCAGGAAGCCTAGAATTAGCTTATAGTCCCTTGTTTTGACATATGATAAAGTCGATTTGTATTGACCATACGGTTTGCAGTGTCTGTGTACATCAAGGTGTGCAAATACTGTGTGAAAGCTAGAGCAGATTCATGCTTGGAAATTATTATAACAGTTAATGGGTGAATAAGACAGAGCGGAGAAGAAAATTATGAGCCAAATGGATTATGACAGGCAGTCTTTGTGTAAATTACTATACATGACTGCACAGTATTTCCTGCAAATTGTATTCTACAAGTTGAAGATCTAATTAATGAAGTACTGTAACAGATTAGTATTTGAGTAATTTTTCTTATTAGTAATCCTCAATGACAGCTATGATTGCCTGGTTTTGGAGGTTTATTTATGGGAGCTGTGGTCACAGACTAGTGAAGGTTTTTATAGGATTTTTTTGATGCTTCAGTCCAAAGTTCTGTGTGGTTATTGGTTAGGCTTGCTGTGAAGTACCAGCATTTGGTTTGGATACATGAATGTATGTGAATAAAATCTTTGGCTAAATTTAGCTTTTGGTCAAATGTACTATAGATTTCATAAAAATTAGAGCCAATGAGGGTCGCAAAGTTGCCCATTCCTCCTAAGTACTACTTACTTTTCCTGGACCGTAGTTCTAGGAATTCTTCATCCTAAAAATAAAAACAAATAAAGTGAAGTCTTGATCACTTTAATCAATGCCCTTTAAATTAAATGTAATTCCAAGACTCATGAAATGGAGCATACTGCTGCAATGTGAGTTTGGTGCTAGTTCTCTTAAACATGACACAGACCAGTGGGGTATGATAGTAGTACTGCAGCTGAGCATAGATTGCTTCTAACAGGATTTAGTGATTTATTGCATCAGGTATAACAGCATGGTACAAGGTAGCATGCTGTGATTAGATTTAAGCAACATAACTCAATGTGATGGCTGAAATGTCAAGAGGGGAAGGCATCCATTTTTCTGGTCAACCAGTATTAATTCCCCTACCTGATGTCCAGCATAATTTTTTCAAAAATTTTCAGCAGGGGAAAGTTTACAAGGAGAGATATATGTAGTTTCTCGGAGCAAGCAACATCATGAACAGAATGATTTATAATAGATAGATAATGGTCTAAGTTTATATCTAGCTGTTCTAGCTGTAACTAGCAGTTAGGTGGAATCATTCAAGACCAAATCATCCTTAATACCAGTTCAGAGTTTCTATTCTTACAGCCTATCTGTTGACATGAAGAATTTGTCAAATTTCAGAAGACTGTTGCTCTGTAATTTTACTGGACCCTGAAGTGCTGGGATCTGAACCCCGAGCCCCGAATTAAGGTTGACATATGGGTGGTTCCCATGGCCCTTTAAAAGGAGGGGATGAGTTTGCCATTTGGCTTTCCTCCAAGGTGTGGCCAGCCTTGCAGGGAAAGCCCTTGGGTAAACAAGCCCCAGGTGCCCCCCATTGGGTAAATGAGTGCCAGGTGTCCTGCTTTGGGCATAAAAGCTGGGACCGCTTGCAGGAAGGGTGTCAGTCTGTCTGTGAGGGGGATGCACTTTAAAGAGTTTCCCTGTTGAGGAAGGACCTCCTGATTCTCCCTGCAACTGGGCCCCACTCAGGTTTGGTACTTGTGAACATGGGCTCTGTGAGAACAATATGTGGCTGTCTCTCTCCTGTATTATCCGTCTATTGGCTTGTCTGTCTCCCATCTCTGCCATGGGAGACTTCATTGCTTTGTTTGTTCCACTGATTGTTTGCAGTGTTGTATCATTCCTGGGGTCACTGGGGTTGATGTCTGTTATCTGTGATCTGATTGACTTGTTTGTACCCCCAACGATCACCCATATACTGACTTTCTTGTGTGCAATAGAGTCTGGTTACTGGTTTGTTCTACTGCTGGCTGTGTCCTTTGTGCTAGGCCTAGTGATTGGCAAAACAGATCCCCAAGTGGTGCTGCATAAATAAGATGAAAATTGATGAACTTTGGCCTTGGAATTCAATATTTTGCCCATTTATCTTCAGAACAATTTTTTATTCTCAATTATTTTGTATTGCCTCTGATATACTTATTTTTGTATCTGGAAAGGAAGATTCCTTAATTTACTAAATTTTTTCTCACCAACTTATTCCAAATCATTTGCATGAGACTTCACTAGCTTATACCTCCAACCCTAAAAGGTGAGAGATGTGATTCCAGGCTGAAAAAATCAAGGAATTCCTCAGGTAAGAGATAATGCATGCTAAACCAGTTAAATAGGACAGTACTGTATTTAATTTGTGTGGTTTTACTGAGGTTTTTGGCATGCCATATTCTGGTACCCGGACAAATGCCAGCAGAAGTGTACATATTTTTTGTGTGTAGTAGGCAAGTGTGTGGCAGGTACTGGGCTAGGCTGGTCTGTGCTCCCATACCTGCCTATGCAAGACAGCATTAACACGGGTTTTGCAGCATCAGGCTGGGGTGGAAGCACAGTGTATGTATTTCATGGCTCCTGCACCTTGTGGAGCTCTTCTCTGCAGTGCTGCTGGTGGAAACATTGTTAGAGCTGTAGATGCACCTGCATCTTGGTAGCATCTCTGCATTTCTACATGGCATCCTTCTCTAGCCCTTAGCACAACATCAAAACCACCAATGGCTAAACATCTAAGCAACTTCATGCTGAAATCTTTTTGTTTCCAACCTACCATAGCAATATGTGCAGAAGGACTATGGTAGGCTTTAGCTTCCAGTGGCAGGGCCAGAATTTCCCTCCTGGCAGAGAAGCATGTATATCTTCTGTCCTGAAACTCAGTCTGGGGTTAAGAAATGATCCATGTTCAGCTAACAACCACTCACTCATACTAATGAGCTTTGTTCCAGCTTTCTGGCTGTAACTTCATCCCACACAGGCGTTCTGGGGAAGCACCTCTTAAGGCTTCCCACCTTCTTGAGGCACCAGAGAGCTTCTAGCACAAGGAAATGTGTAAAGGCTAATGCAGAACTTCTCTTTTTAATGAGAATGTGTGGGAAGAACTTGCACAGTATGGCAAAGATGAAGCTTATTAGCTGAAGATCCAAAATAATCTCTTTAATGATTCTTATTATCTTAATGAATTCTTGTGTTGGTTTTTTTGGGGTTTTTTTGTTTTTTTTCTTTTCCCCTCTCGCCAAATAAGGGCTAAGAGTAGCAAGAGCCCTTTAAGAAATACTGATGTTATGTTTTGTGGCTTAATAAAATACTGTGATATCCTCAAAGTTATGGAGCTATCAATACCATAGAAGGTATTTTAGGAATTAGCATTTTCAGCTCTTCTAGGATTTCTCCAGGAAGGACTGTCAGTCACAAAGAGGACAAGATGGCTAGGGAAGTTGGTGTGGTGTAGCTGCAAATCTCCAAAGGGTTATTCTGATGGGTCTCATGAAAGCCATCTCAGTTTCATTCTTTGCTATTATGGTGGTCCTGCCATCCTGTGAATGTGTGCAAAGAAGTCTTTAATGAGGAAGAAAGCCTAATCACTGGGTTAACAGTTGTGTTTTAGCCTCCATTTTTGAGGCCACCAGAATTTAATACACAAGTAAGATATAATTAATAATGTTTAGTCAGTCATTCAGAACAGGATTTCTTTCAGCTAGTCACTGCAATTCACTTGTTCTACTGAGGAAATATTTCTCCATGGAAAGAGAACAAGACTGCATCTGAAAAGAAGTAATGAGATGGTACATGGCCATTAATGCATGGAAGTGTATTCATAAGATGTTCATCATGCCCAGTGACAACTGTATGCATTTTCTGGGACCTGTCTTTATAAATTGAGCTTTTGAAAATTTCTTGCACCATTTCAAAAGTAAATTACTATATGTAGGTTATTTGTACGTGCCACTGAAATTGTATTACCAGTAATGGATTAGTGTGTCAGGGTGCATCACACATAAACGACTTTTAGAGTGAGCAACCTTCATCTAGAGTGTGGTGAGTAGCGGAGTATGTAAGGAATATCTGAACAGGTTGATCTATGATTGTAGAAGATCCAGTGTTTGGGAAAGAAATTCTTCAGATGTGTTGTTGGGTATCTGCTACTTTGCATATAAAAGATGAGAATGTGCTCTCTGATTTGAAGACCTTGCCAAGACATTCCTCTATCACCCAGCTCTAGGTCTGTGGTTCAGATTTAGTACTTATCCCTCGAAGTGCACAGTTCTACTCGAGTACAGTTTGGCTTGTGCATTGGTTTGTAATCTGAAGTGACTTTTCACTTCATATGCTAAAAATACCCGTAGCCTCAAGGTGTGCAGGTGTTCCAGGTACTGCTTTCATTGTCACAACCTGCTGGCTGGTAGGATGCTGAAACAGCAGGTGATTCATGCTATAACCCACTTCTCTTGGGTTATAGCCACCCTGAGGGTTGAGCGAACCCTTTAACATTGCCAGCAAGCAGCTGGGTTTTCTTCTTGCAAAGCTTGATTGTTACATGTTAATGCAACAGCATGACCTCATAACTCCTGCGCCATGATTGAATTTGTAGAAAATCTTTAGTTTGTTACTCTTATGGCCCTTTCTCCCATCACTGCTATCTGCTTCAGAGCTGTGCAGTTTCTATTTCTATTTTCCTGCTCTCTTAAATAAAAGTTCTAATTAATAATATTAACAAGGAAACATCCAAGAGGTGTTTCTCTAACAGCCAGTGAAAAGTAGAAGCAGTGTACGTTAATTGGTTATTGTTTGTTGGAAAAAACCTCCAATTAGCTTCTAAAAGTTTGGCTCCAAGGGAGATTTGACCTTTGTGTTGTAGGATGATTACAGCAGCTAAACCTTGGGACAAAATCTCAGTAGAGGTTTACTTTCTGCTATTACCATGATGAGGTACAATTTCCTGAGGGGAGAATGGGGCACAGTATTTGCCACAGACAATTTTCCTGATTTTGCGTCTGAACTGTCTGACGATAAACTTTGGCATATTTGTTAATTACACTGATTTCATGGCAAACCAATTTCACTTGATAGACTTCATGGATATTATTCACTAAACCACTCTTATTTGAGTATTTTCTGTTCAGATCATGTGACTAGCTGCCAGAATCAATGGAAAAAAATTACTACTTCCTCATTTAATGTTTAAATAAAGCAAAGAATTGAGTAAGGACATACATATGCAGCAGCTTTTAGCTGGCAAAGAGATATTGTTCAGAGGTGTCATCTTGTGGCGTTCTGTCAACAGAAGTGCCTAAAAGGGAGACAATTACAGTGGCAGAAATGGGCTCTTATAACTAAATTCTTCTGTTTGTGTGTGGTTCACTGATACACTAGTATGAAACTGAACTCTGATAACACAAATTTATATCAGTATTTCATTGTTATAGGAAGTGTTGTGGGTTTTTTTCTATTTTCTAGAAACAGTGGCTAAATCATTTTGAATGAATTTATGACTCATTTTTCTTCTGTGAACATTCTTGTGGCAGCAATATGGTCTCAGCACAGTGTTAAAATGCCCTTATTGAAAAAAAAGGAGAAATAATAACAAAAAACCCACTTGCAAGAGCAGACTCATGGAAAAGAAGTGACTGACTTTGATGCAGATGAAAACCCAAAAAACTTCATAACAAATGCGCTTTTTTTTTTTTTTTTCCTCCCCTCCTTTTAAATAAATGCAAACCCCTGCGCTCTTTTCACTCCTTCTCATTTCCTTATTTTTGAGCTTCTTTTTCAGGGGCAAATCTAGACCAAGGAAGAAAGAAGGGTAGTAAGAGAATATACCACATGCTTCTAAAATACCTGTTTTTTTTGTTTTGATAATCTTCTTTTACTTATGATGATTGTTTATACATTTAAACTACAAAGTTCACCAACTTATTTGGCTTTTCATCACACTGGCCAATATTGGCTGTAGTAGCTTGGAGAAGTTCATGGCAGAAAGGTAATGATTAACTTGTCAATGAGGAATGGCCTACATGTGTAAACTCAACACAATTTTCAGCTCCAGTTTCAAATGTTCCATTGCAATAATGTCTGAAAAACTATCAAAACCATTCAGGCATGCTTAAGTTCTGATGTATGGATCTTCTATCAATATGTCTGGGCCTTGCTGAAATGAAACAATCATAAAAAAATATGGTACAATGTGCATTGGTTATTTTATTTAGGAATTTCTTACTAATTTTGCCAAGCCTTTCTGTCATCTGGAAGAAATATGAGCTCTTCATTTGATAAATATGAACCCAGTATTAAAGGAAAAGAAACCTCCACTAATGTGGGTACACTTCTAGTGACCTGCCAACACTGAGAAACTGAGCCAATATTATCACAATGGCAGGTTTGGTTTTTTTTCCAGATGTTGTAAAGCAATTACTGTGAAAACTCTTAGTAATGAGCATAGATTACAGCAAAATCTATGGACAGAACACAAATATTAAAAATGAGGGGAAAAATGTGGTTATTAAAGGTTTGATTCCCTAACCAGAAGAGTGCTTGTTCCTTTCTCATGTAGTTTGGACCTCCTTGAATTAAGTTAAATAAGTCTCGAATAAATTCTGTAGTAGTGCCAACCTCTGCTCTTGCTTCACTTGCTTAAAAATGAAAACGGTCTCCTACTATAAATGGTCTGTGGACATGTGAAAGACCTGTGTCCTCTTTACCAGTGTTAAATTAGGGCTTGATTGGAAGCAGTATGCAGCATTTCATAGAGAAGAATGCACCTTTTCAAGTCCCACAGAATTAAGTAAAATGTGCCATCTTTAAGTGTTAGGTTGTCAGTGTCTTGATTTCCACCTTCATCTTCTGCCTTAAATACATTGATAGAGATGTAGAGGTCAGGGTTTTCAATGTGAACATCCTGGGAGTTCTTCAGGGATGTAGATTAATGTTTGGACTGCTCCTCATTACCCGGGTGATGTTAATTTTTAGGCAGGAGCCTATCTGGGTATTATTTCCAGAAAGCAGAAGGAAACCAATCAGTATGATTGACTGTAAATCAACATGGGGAATGTGATAACTTAAGTTGATCAATGAGATAACACTATGTTGGCTTTTCCATCTCTTGAAACAAAAGTGCTGCTTCATCTGTGCTATCTGTAATTCTTAGGTAGTACCTGTTTTAAGATTTTTCTCCTTATGTTTAAGCATATCTCAGATCTCCATATACAGACAAGTCTGACATTCATCTAGGGCACTGAATTTGAAATGTACCTAGCTCAGGTTCATTATTTTTACTCCAGCAAAGTTTCTTAGTACAACTGTGCTGTACTTCACAGAAGAGATTAGATACCCTGTTATGATAAGTGCTACCCAAACAGAACCAAAAGGCAGACTATGTCCCCAGGAGACTTTAGTTTCTAGATATCAAGAAAAAAGAGGTAGGGAAGGGAGCAGAGGGGAGCAAAAGAGTTAATATTGGTCAGACTGATAGGGAGTGTCTTGGCATTAGTTGAACTGTTGTTTTTTGTTTGCATACTGAGCTGCATGATGAGCTGCACGATGTTTCTAATGAACAAATGTTTTGGAAAAGAAAGAGGAATCATTACACTATCTGGGCTTTGTTTTTCCTTATCTCTGTGGAAATGTTTTCAAAAATATTTTTAATAAGCAGAAGAACGCATTGGAGCACATTGCTGCAGATGGCTTTGCTTAACACTGCATCTGTCTAAAGATTATGAGTACTATTAGGTTGCCCTTTATTCAACTGATCTTTTGAGATGGAAGCCTACATATGATAACATTGAGATAAGCTGATATTGATAACAGTTATTATTAATATAAAGGGTAAGCATTTTATTAATGTATTAGAAAGAAAGAATCATTTTTTATTAGGTTAGAGGCAATGATATTAGGAAAGGCCCCTTGCCCTGCTTCCAGCAGAGAGCTGCTTAGGAAATTCCTGAGCTACTTTGCACTGTGCCTGCTACTCACTGTGTTTAACAGTGGTCTGCTCCATGAAGGTATTTAGTCCCTTTTCCACTTAGGCTTTAATTTTGTTCTCTACATCACTCTGAGTTTCTGTCAATATAGCACAGTGTCTTTATAACAGTTTTCAGTGACCAAGACACCAAAAATCAGAAGGTATAAAAGAAAAATGTATTTATTTTTTTTCCCCCTCAATAAATTTCTTTCTAGAGTTTAGTAAAACTCTAAGTAAGGCTTTAGAATTCAAACATAAATTATGGAAATTTGTTCTTAGGTTAACATCCTTATTTTTAACATTGCTTACCTACTCAAAATTGTGTTTTATACATCATCAAATGCAGGGTTAAATTTCAATGATAACCACTAAAGGCTAAACATTATAGAAAATCTTCTGATATTTAACAGGGAGGGAAATTCACCATTGAAATGATCCATTTAAGGATCATGGATTTTAATGCATGCTGCATGTAAATTAGTACTATAAGGTGACAAAAAAGAAAGTTGTAAGATTGATGCAGAAATTACTAGTTGAATTTTTACAGCCTGTTCCTTGTAAGAGGTCAGAGTAGATCCTGATATTAGTCACTCCTGACTTGAAAATTGGTGAATTTAAGTATGCAATAGTGGTAAAATCTTGAAAATTTAGTCTCAAAGGTGGATGCTTTTCTAGGGCTTTTGAAAATCTATATGCCCTCTAGCATTACTCCCCTGGGCAGAGCTATTTTAAAAAGTATCTTTAGGCTATTGACTTATTTTAAAAGCAGAGAGATAAAGGGTCAAGAGAAATAGAATAAATAATCCCTTAACTAGGTTAGGCTTGTTTATATAACGACGGTGAAGCTAAAAACTGTTTCCAGGCAAGTTGAGCTGATAGAGTCCTAAGAAGTCTTGAATACTTTCAAGTTGCTAGTGTACTGGAAACATCTGGTATCGAGACAGTTACTGTCATCATAAGCACAAACTAAAAAAATCACAGTTTTGTGAAGATAGCCTTAAGGCCTTGTATTTTTGATGTTGCAGCAACTTTTCACTGTAGAAGAAAAAAAAAAATGGGATGACAGGATTCGAGTAATCTGTGTTTTTATTCCTCTCACAGACTAAGGGGCATTATAGGATGTAAAAACCAGTTATCTTTCAGTGAATTAGAATTAAAGGACATGAATAGTAAATTCTAAGATCTTCTTGGTTATGGACACATGAGTTAAGTAATATAAACACAGCTGTTGGTTGATATTGTTGTGTGCAGTATCAGTCTGTTAAGAAAGACAAAAGGCTGTTTGAGCAATACATTTCCTTGAGTCATCCTCCCCTGCAGAAACGTTCCAAAGTCTCCTGTACAGAGTTGCCTGTAGGTGTTCCAGCAGAGATGGTGTATGTCTGTGTTTGCCTTCCCTACTGCTTTCTGGAAAGACCTGAAGTTTCATTTGGATGCCAAAGGCTTGTTTAATGGTGTTTCAGAAACCTACGCAGCTGGGAAGCTGGTGCTCTTTCCATGATCCCTGCTGTTACTCATTTTCCAAGAACTGTAGCTTCACTGGAGTCATACAGTTGGGCTTCTCCTGCTAACCTCTGCATTTGTTCCCAGCATTGTTAAGGTCAGAGTTTCTGTGAGGGAGGAGCCATTCAAAGGGCCATTAAAAAAATCCACTCAGTCTCCGGATGTGTTGAATCTGTTCTTAGTATTAGACATGTCCAGTTTTCCTCCAGTGAATGATCACTCACCCATCACAGGAAGTGTGGGGAATTCAGAACGTGGTAGAGCATTCCCATGTGGCAGCAGCCAGCACACAAGAAGCAGAGGGAATTGAATGGTGAGTCCTCCATTTTAGCACTCTGTTTTTATGGTTGGATTTTTGATTGTGTTGGTTTGGTTTTAGTGGGTTCTTTGGTGGTGGTGATGTTTTCAACTGTTCAGGATCTTCATACTTTTTAATGTGCATTCCATGTTTGCATACTTTTTACATATATAATTGCTATAATGACTGCAACCAGGATGAAGGACTATTAATAACATATTTTCTGTTTAATAAGAACAGTGATTAAAAAAAGTCCTGTAGCTTCAAAGGGAAAACATGTTTTTGTGTGCCTGGCTAGTTTATGTACTTTACTCCTGCAGAATCCAGTTAGACAATCCTGGATGTGAAAGTAGAAAGGTGCAAGCAATAGAACTGCAATGTCAGAGTTGTGTCGTGGATCATTATGGGACCCTGGATTTTGCTAGTGAGTTGCTTTCCATCTCTGTCTCCTCTGCAAAGTACTACTCATTCTCCATTGTAAACTACTGTGAGATCATACAAAAGAAACCTAGAAAAACTAAGTATTTGGTTTTGTCTTTCCCATCTTACTCTGAGCTAGTATAAGAGGGAGTGTATTGCTTTTCTCAAGATAGACATATCTAAAATTGTGGAAGATTAATTTGTTTTAATTTTGCAACACTAGTCTGAGATTTGCAAAATGATTCTTTGCATGGATATTTAAAACCAGTGGAAAAAAAAAATGATATATTGCTGGTGTTTGAGTTTATATTCCTGAAAAGGATGTGTAGCTTACTTGATGAACTCAAAGTAGCAGAGTGCTCCACTGCAGCCAGGAAAGTACTATTTTATACCAAAGCAATTATCTCACAGAAAGGTGGTACAGTACCTACAGAGCCCATGAGGAGAGGGTATGACACAGAGTAGTAACAGAAATCTGTGATGCTCAGCCTTGCCTGTCTTGTGGAGATAATATTTCTATCCTAAAGACTTTTAATTCATGGAGTCTTAGGGGGAAATTCTGACCATATCGAAATAAATATTTTTCAAATTAAAGACTGCTTTTAAATTTTGAAACAAACAAACAGAAACCCCTCACCAAACAGTTTTTCAAATTAAGTAATTCACATTTAGGACTGCTGGTGCTGAGGTTTCATTTAATCACCTGTCTTCAGATTCTGGCTGATTCTTCATGCAAGGAATGTGTAACACTTTGAAAAGGGTGAGCATCTTTGCAGAATATATCACCCTAGATGTTTTTTGAGGTGCTGCATATCCTATGTAATCCTGGATGGTGAAGACAGCTCTTTTTTTATGGCGTATGAATGTTGCTAGTCCTTTGTATTCAGGAAACAGGGAACTGAGAGAGAATCCTTGTCTGCTGTGTAATTGGTTCTAATCCTGTGTTCTCATTCTGAACATTGTGACATCAATCAAGTGAAAAATAAAATCACTTTTCCTCTGAGAAGTGAACAAGTGCCATGAAGATGGATGGATAGATACAGATTTGAATGCATGACTGACATGGAAATCTTCAGGGGGAAGCATCATGGGTCAGGATTGGCAATGCCAGTGGCAGCCTCAATTCAGAAATAAGGGAGACCTATTTTCTGCTTTTAAAAAGGAAAAAATCCATAGTGAGAACAAGTAATGGCTGAATCATGGAAATCTTCTCCATGGCTGCAGGGTGAGCAGCAGCTAAAATCTGTATTTGGCTACGTGATAGCTACTTTATAAAGGATCCTGTTCAGACAATGACTGCAAAGAGAGGATTGAGTTACTGTGTGAGGTTGAGCTGGCAGATTGATTAGCGATTAGAGATTTCTTTTGATGAGGAGACTAGCAACCTGCATGTGAGATGGTACCTTGTTTCTCAGCAGAATGGCAACAGTAGGTATTAATGTGTCCAAAAAATTGGTGAAAGAGGTCAGTGTAGCAGAGGCAGAATAATTATTGTGTCTCAGGATTCCCAGAATACACTTTTATGGTTTGTTGCTGTCCTGAAACATCCAAGATCAAATGATTCTGGTGACCATGTGGAGAAAGATAATGCTCAAGTGGTAGGGAGTTCATAAGCAAGAAGGGATCAAGGCGTTACAGTAATCAGCATGTGATACCAAGCAATGCCACCAGATTTATTCCCACCTTGGTTTTTTTGGTGGTTTGTTGTTTGTTTGTGGGGTTTTTTTTGTTTCAGCCCCAACCCCCCTGTTCCTTTTTGTAATTGTGACATTCATAACCTCAAAACAGTGCTGAGAACAGCTGATGACTTTCCTTTTTCTGCATAGTATTTATGAACTTGTGTAAGAGAAACATGTTTGGCATAAACTAGAGGTGTGTAAGAGACCTTAAACAGGACTTCATAATAAGCAAAGAGAAGGTCCTCATAGCTCATCTGTATTTGTGCAAGTGCAAAGTAACCATTGTATACAAAAATGTACATCTTCTAACTGACGTGACATGCAAAAATTGTAGCTGAACTGATATCCTGATAGTAACCTGATTGATATTGAATCATGCTATGATTTGAAATTGATACTAAAAATGGCAATATTTCTTACTCCTAGTAAGAAAATATTTATGGTGTATCCAACACTGTGGAAATAATATATTTTTAGGAGAACTTTTTCAGGTTTATCCTAGCTCATATGTTATTTTGTAAGACTAAAAGAACAGATAAGGCCTATTGAAAGATGTGTTTGTACCTGAAGGAACAAGAATAAATCACGTGCTTGTAGTTCTAGCTTGACTAGTCAGTATCTGACTCACTTGAAAGATATGCTTCAACTTTGATGGGTCTGAACCACAAAGTATATCACTTGAATGGTTCTGAGCTTTTTCATTGCAATTTCATGTCAGTAATTATCAGGTGTATTGCTGAAAATGGACTTTTAATTTTTATATCTCTGTAATGAAAGTGGGGAAAATGTGAATGTATCATAATAATTAATGCTTGGCAGCATTCATCTGAAGAGTGAAATAGTTTATCTATGGAAATAGCTTTGATCTACCCTTTTCTAGTGTCGTCACTTACCCTTTGCTAACAGATTCCTGTGATTTCAGTACAGCAAACGTGCACATTTAGAATTGCAGCCGAGGCTCTTTGACAAGGAATATGGACTGCTAGTCCATGTGGCCAAGTGCTTTCTTACTGCTTAGAGAAAATCTCACAACAGTCTGGGGATTGTCAATGGTGGGATTTTTGGTTCAAGAGATTAAGTGCGAAGCAGATGAGATGATTCTCACAGGCAAATTGCAGAACTTCTGTTTTTTTGGAGAAGTTATATTTAAATAGGGATTGTTTGGCTTATGCTCATCAGATATTTCTTATTCTGAACTCTAAAAGAAAACCTAGTGTAGCTTATTTAGATTCCAGCATCTAATCTTAGATTTATAATTTCAGAACTGAAGTTTCTGAAAAACTCTCTAAAACATAGCTTGGCTTCAGATTTGAAATCTGTTGGTGTTTCATATCCTAAAACTTTGTTTTTTTCCTTTAGCAATTATAGGCACTCTACTGTTCTCTTGGATGTAGGTGGCTATACTTGGTATAAGAACAAGATTTCAGGAACTAAAAGATTATTTCACCTTGGAGTAACTGAGAAAGAATTTGGTTTGTGAACCTTACAATTAAGTGAAGAAAAAAGGCTGAGGGTCCAATCAGAAGCTGCAGATTTTATTCAGAAACCTTTTCAGAACTTATCTATATCTAGTAATTATCATCACAACATTTTAACTAATCACAGTTTTAAGACATTTATCTGCACAATGACCCTATAATTAAGGAACTTATTTTCATGTAAACCTAAACTTAAATTGAGTCTCAGAGCAGCCAGGGCACTTTTCTTTGGAGGCACCAAAATCTCTAATTCCTACTGAATTCAAAAGGTTCTTGATCAAGATCACACACTAATCTACCCCTGTAAAGACTAAATTCCAGTTACAACTTCTGAGGTGTTCGTATCCATGTGCATCTAGTGAAGGGAGTATTTCTGAATACTATTTCAATTGCATATACAAATTGAAGTGAAATGACATCAGTTGCACCCACTTCCAGATTCTGAAATTCTTAAACTGAATGGTTGGGAAAACTTACGTGAACAGATATGTTCATCTAGGTCTTAGAAATCGCTTGTAAAATTAAGATCATTGAATAATCTTGTATCTTCAATGATAACTGAGATTGCTAACTGATTCTTAATTATCATCTCAGGAGTACATCTGAATTTGTATTTCTTCTGAGTCTTCTCAGCTCATGGCACCTTTCTGTGGATCCAGCTCACCTAAAAGCCTTCTTTCCAACCTGACCGATGCAATCTTTGTAGTACAGTACTTTGCTCAGAATTTTGTTGTTTGCTTGTATTTGTTTTTTTTTCCCTACTTTTCTTCACACTGTTTCTCCTGTGATTTTTCTGACCAGTACTTATGCTGTCATCTTCAGTGACACTTTTTGCTTTCTGGGCATTTTTTTTAACTTTGCATGCAGTGCTCTCCCGTGTCTGTAAATTGATACATCATAAATAAATCAGGCTGTAATGCAAGTATGAATAAGATTTAACTTGAATATAGAGTCAATGTCATTGCAGAAAATGAAGAAAACAATCAACTTGCAATCACATTCTGAATATGGATTGTTAAAGCATTGGTAAATGTTAATAAATAAACCAAAGACAGCTTCTATTATATATCTATGTTATTGATATACGCACCCATATTACTACATTATTTATGACATAAAATGGGAAAATATATTTGCTACTCATCTTTCATCAAGAAGAACCTATAAATAAAAGAGAACACACAAAGAAATGAAGAAAACACATAAAAATAAAATGGCTTGGAGAAATTTTGTTGCTGCTATATAATTTATCAGGAAGGCTGTACAGAGTTTTGTCCCAAGTTTGAATCATTCAAAACTTGCTATTCAGTGGGAGAGAATTTCTCAATGTGTGTTTGATATATTCATGTTCTTATATAATATAGGGTCTGAGCAGAATGGAGAGGCTTAAAAAGCTTTGTACTATGGTATATGTGTGACTAAACTGCCACCATGCAGGAGCAGTATAAGAAACCCAAAGGCAATCCCAGAGTCAGTGGGAGGGGCACTGTGTGACCCAGGAGTCTGCTCCAGAGCTGTGTAAGGCAGCCATACTCCAGCAGTGCCTCACTGCCCTCCTGTCCTGGGTTGGAAGGTCAGAGCTGCCTCACGAGGACATATTCATAAAGACAACTTTTTTTTCCCCCTGTTCCTTTTCTGGATTTAACCAATGGCTTCTATTATATAATATAGTGAAACCTGTTACTCATGGTTTTGCTTTGAACTGCATGATTTAGCACTGTGGCAGTTCACTGTGGGATATCTCTTGAACTTAAAGGGTTGTGATGTTTCAGAGTTGAGCTCTTGCTGTACACCAAAGCTGCCATGCGTAATTGAAAACCTCCTGTGATGGCAGAAGGAATGAAATAGGCTGGAAGCAGGGAGGTTGCTTGGTGTTTTGTAAGGACAGGTGGGCAAGGAGAATGTTGTAGTGAGTGGATAGGAAAAGGACAATGTTTCTGTGAGAAATGCAGTGACTGCACCAGAGTTACAATGCAAGGAAACAGTGTGTGGTAGTTTGAAGCCCATGTCTTGCTTCTTTGAAATAGGTTATGTGATGCAGCCAACAGGCAGCTTAGTATCCTTTTCATGGCAAGGTCTGCAAAAATGGAGGCTCTGTCTTACCAGACTTAAATAAAAGTTGTAGAAAGAATTACTCTGGTATTGTGGCATACATATTAGGGGATTGGATTGTTTTTAATTGACAGAAATAGATCTTTTATCAGTTCCATTATTCTTACTAGGAATTTATTGCTCTAAAGCAAGTACAACAATGGAAACAGCACATCATTCTGGAATGTGGGTATCTTGGGTCAAATTTAATGGTGTGCCTTGAAATGAAGCCCAGCCAACTGACAAAACAAGTTGTTTTGTAATTAAGTAACTGAATTCTAGAAAATTCCAGGCCATGCAGTACAAACCTAGTAAATCCACTGTTATTGCCACAATGCTCTTAACTAAAGCCAGCTTTAATGAAAGCTATGACTGTCTTTAGGCAAAGATCTTACTGCTGCTTGAGAAAGATTGTACTGAGAAACAAATAACTAGACGTTTTCATTCCTCCTCTATTCTGCAGGTTGGAAGGTACAGTGGGATAACACAAACTAAGGCAGACAGGACTGAGTGAGACCTGTAAACAGACATGAATCAGTGTCTGTAGCTTTGGAAGCCATGTGGAGTTTGTGAAAGAAGAGAAATATTTTCCTGTTTTTCAGTTCATAAATTAGTTAATGCTGGAAAGCATAACTATCAAAAAGCATAATTGGCAAAAAAGTCACTATGCTATAGATTGGAACCAAGAAGGAAGCCTTTTCCTACCCTGAATTTTTGCATTTAGAAATGATTAGGGAATCATAGGATAACTCTGTCTGGGAAGGACCTTAGAAGGTCATATTTAAGTCCATGAGTGTTGGTCCGTGTTTTCTCCCTTGCTCAGATTTCTCCTCTGTCTACATTCCAACTTTTCTTTGACACATTTCACTCATTGACTTTGTCAATTGAAGGGAAAAAAGATTTTAAAATCCCCTGAAAGCTGAAGAAGGTGCACACAGTATGTGTTACATATTCCCATCCCAGGGTCCAGGGCCTCCTAGCCAAGTGGAACCTGGCCCCTGGCTTTGGGAAAAGTGATGTGCAAAAAGTCACACTCAAACACTTTCCAGACAGAAGTTCAATCCTGAAATAAGAAGACTGTGAGTCTGGGGAGATTCCTCTGAGCAGAAATCACCAGCTGAACCAAGTATGTATTATCTATACATATTGTCTGTGATAAGACTTCACAGAGTGACACAGCAAGCTTTGAGTTTTTGTCTTTCACTGGTAAAAAGAGCTAAAATATTTCATCTGGTGCTTGTTGGTGACTGTCTTTCAATAGACTGTGGTGGGGCTGTTTGAATACTAGTAATTCCAGTAATTTGTTCCTTCCCCAGAAGTCACTGGACGTAACTAGAAACTGAGGTTCTAATAACATCAACCATGTTAGCTCCATGGTAATGAGGCACCTTGTTTCCACTCAGGAGTTTTTGCTTGTTTATCTATGAATTTCATTGCTATACAGGGAACAGCAGGTGAATTTTCCTGTATACCTAAAGAGAAAATGATGGCTGATTTTTATATAATCCACTACAAATATTATTTGGAATGTGCTTCAGAATACATTAATACAGCATTTGTAAGCAGTCTTATAATTGGCAATATGTTTCAAATGCCTTTGGTGTCTGACTTGGGCAGGAGAGGAAAAGCTATAGCACCATTTGCAGAAGTTGCTTCTGAAATTCAGACTGTAGTCAGATTTTGCATGCCTGTGACTTTCAGGCAAAGTAAATAAATGCAGTCTATCATTTTTCTGTGAAGGGCTAAATGAGAACTGAAAAAGAGAAGGAAGAATAATAGGATGTGATATCAATTCTGGTAAATATCACTGCAGTGAAGGCAGCAAGGTTTGAGATCAAGAGAGGAGGACAGAGGAAGTGTGAGAAATAACTCTTTGGTCATTCGGGGAAATCCTCATCCCTGTCAAGTGCTTTTGAATAGAGAGATGCATGCAGGAGCTGAGAGGTGACTTTGGATGTGATGAGTCAAGTTGTCTTCAAGATGGAGGCAGTTTATTACAAATGGGAGAGGCTGATAAAGCCATATGAATGACAAGAAGGCACCCCTGTGAACATTCCAGATGCCCTATAGTGTGCACACTATGGAATCCCACCTGGTAATTCATACCAAAATTAGTGTCTTTTAGAAGTATACTTGAGTGAAAAACTTCAAGAAATGGACTGTCTATATCAGATAGTAAGTAGCTGACAGTATGTATCTCTCAACAAGTCTTTTTCCCAGTTTTAATTTCCAGCCATGGAACTATGTTTTACATTGGTTAGCTAGAATATCCTCCATGGTCAGAAAAGTTGATTGTCTTTCTCTTTTTCTCTTGGTACTTGTAGGCTGTGGTCATATCAGGTCCTACTTGTTTGATTGCTGGAACTAATGATGCAAAGTTCTTTAACAGGTACGATAAGAGTAGCACAGCATTGTAATGGTTTGTTTCAAGAAAGAGTGAATAATGAAGTGCAATTTGGGTAGAATTGACCTAAATCCAAGTACTGTGTTTAGGAATCAAAGCACTTCGCTACAGGAGAACAAAGAAAAAAAGAAGCATTGATTCATTAGCATTTTTTTTTTTTCCCTGAAACTGTGTTTTCTATCAGAATCCTGTGTGCATGAATTGCTGTATTAAGTCCTAAGGGATTCAATTCTGAGACAGTAATTTTTAGCAGTAGGGTATGGCCAGCAGAACTAAACCCTGCTCCTGGGATATTCTGCAATTCAAAGAAGGAACTAACACAAATGACGTTAGAAGGAAGTAATGATCATCTTCATGAAAGATAATATTTCAAAAAATATCCATGAAATCATAAAATTCATCACCATCTCTCCAGTGACAGTTGATAATAGCATTACTTTCATAGGATGGATTATAAAGATCTGAAAAAAAGGAGATTTAATATATATTATGAAATTTCTAGTAGGTTAAAGGCTGCATGAAAACCTTTTCATTATTAGAAGTAATCTAGGCAAGCAACACCTCCTCCTCCCCATTTCTAGCACCGCTCAAGTGCCTACACAGTCCTATTCTTTTCTAGCCATTATGGACGTATTAGGTAAAGGTACACTTCAGAAATAGGAAGCTATATTTAAGGAATCATGTCTCATTTCCTAGCTCTCTGTAGGTTTTCAAAGACAGCATTGCTTATATTTAGTAGCAGTTTTACCAAGAGAAGAGAAATACTTCTTTGAAGTGAGGTTGCTTTTTCAAAATGTTTTTCAAAATTATTTTCAGTCTTCAAATAATATAAATCCATGCTCAGAAACCATAGCAGTATGTGCTCTTGCACAGGAGTAAATCGTGGCTGAAAGGGGCAGAAGGTTAAGGCAGTTCAGAGAGTTAAATTGTTAAGTTCATTTCTGTTTTTAAAGTGGAGATGACCTGATTGAAGTGGTTGCATCAATTCCTTTGCTAGTATGAATTTGCATTGTTGTACTGAACATTAAGAGACTATTGGTATCTGTGTACATGCTGGCAGCTTTTCTCTAAGGACACCCTCTAGGGAGGCAGCCCAAATATTATGTAAGATGTCTGTGAATTTCTAACACCAAGAAATGCAGGCAGAAGCAGGAGACAGTCTAGTTACTGGGCTCTGAACTGAATAATCTGTGACACTAGAATGAACTTAACAAGAGGTTCCATCTGGTTCATGTAACTGTGAAACCCTGGCTGATGGTTGCACATGCCTTTGAGTGCAACCTCAAGAAGATGAAAGGAGGGTGACAGGACTGCTGTGGGATGGGAGGATTTGAATAGTCAATGGACTGAGGGACAGAATATGAAGTGGGAATAAAATCAAGTGAAAATGAGAAGGGCTCCATACAGCTGGTGGAGACACGGGCACAAGCTCATTGCTGCTTGTTTTGTGAAGTTATATACACACAGCACAGTGATATATAACTTTGGGCAAATCTTCATTTAAGAAAGACATTGTAATAATTTTTCCAGCCTTCATTTGGGTTTTTATTTCACGTTGTTGGATTTATTTCTCTCCTAACTTCAGCAATCCACCAAAAGCCATTTTACAAATACAACGTTTTGCTTTTCACTTGTAAAAAATGAGGAAGAAAAGGAGTTGGGGCACTTAGAACTCCTTCAGTATCATCAGTAGTGAGTCTGTGGATTGCAATAGATATACACACACACTACCATGCACTAAATATTGTCTGTGAAACATTAAAATTTGAAACCTACACACAAGAGCTACTTAAGATTTCATTGCCTTATTATTATGAAATGAAACACTAAAAGCCCCTGATATGTATATATTTGGTCAGAAATTCTCATTTTTGAGCAAATATAAAATGCAGATATCCAGAGCTGGATGTTAGGTGAATTTGTTCCATTAGTCTAAGCAAGAAACAAGTTGTTAATAAATACGTTGTCTGTATTCAGGATTCAGCGGTGCAGATTTAATACAGCAGATTTGTAGACATCCAGATGGGGCTGGGACATATGACATAGGAACTAGGGAGATCCGTGTCCCATTAGGGAAGCCAGTGGTATGCTGTGAGTACTACAGTGCACTAACAACAGCTGAGTCACAGCCACTATGTTTGTTATAAAATTGTCTGAAAGATCCTAGCTTCCACTCTAGCTTTGTTGATGAATTTTGATAAAAGGAACACTTGTTAGAATTTTTGTTAGCTGTGCTGGTTTTGTCAGTGTTGGAGAAATCTGAATATGAAGGGGTTTGTGTCCCAGGGGACTACTTCTTGGTTGACCAAAACCAAATTTGATGAACTCAGAGAAATGGGATTTTTTCCCATTCCAGTCAGATAGGTGTTTCTGCAGGGTAATGTTATGTGTATTGGTATCACAACTGTTGAAGTTTTGTCGTGTGGAACTGCTGTGTGGTGTCTACTTGAACATGTACTTACAGTAAATCCAGTCATGTAAATCACTGTTCAATGCCTGCTATTTGAGCTTTCTAATGGCACATTAAAGGAAAGTAAAATGATTCTCTGTTAGAGAACAAGAGAATTATGTAGGCCAAGGCAAGGTCAGGAAAGACCAAGTACAAATAACTGTATTCTAACACAGACTAGGATTTTTTAAAAAGTGATCTGTGTTTATCTTTTTATCAAAGTTAAGGATGTTAGAATTATTTTGGCTATGTTAGAGGTTTATGCTATTTTGACAGCTGGAACTGAATGGCTTTATTCCTACCAACAGCAAGAATAAAGCCTTTAAATAACTCTTTACCTGTAATTTTTAGGGAAAAGAGCCCAGGCTTTGACACAATGCGAACAGTATTAATTATAAAATAAAATTGTTATATTCTGGCCATGAAAGTAATGAAATTAACTTGTAACATCATAATTTAGGGATGTAGTTCCTTACTGAGGCTGCCAATCAAATGATCTACCTTCACAGAATCATAGAATGGTTTGGGTTGGAAGGGATCTTAAAGATCAAGCAGTTCTAACCCCCTGCCATGGCCAGGAACACATTCCGATAGCAATAACCTTCATGCTATTGCTACAGTGTAGAAACATTATCAGCTTTATTGAGAATAGTTAACACCTGATGTGGAGGGATGCACAAATCCTAAATTCTGATCATGTGAGAAAGTGATGATACTGGTATTCAGGAATATTCTCTGGAGTGGGTTTTTGTTACAGGCTGATTTTCATGTTGCAGTATATAATCATTTATAATACACGATTTCTTGCACCACTGGGGTTTTTTTTTTAGGCTATGAAAGATAATTGTATCCCAAAGAAAAGACTTAGCTCTCTTTATCTAGTCCTCTTTACTCTTCAAGTAAAATTATAATGTGGATTTCTGATGGCTGGTTTCAGGCAATAGATTATTTTAAATCCTAAATAGAGAAAGAAATTTTAATTTCATTGCAAGAGCAGTCAGAACAAATTACTTGGGAGGAGGAAACCTCAATAAATGATTTTTTTTTTTTTCAAGGATAATTATCTTTGAGAATATCCAGGATAAGAAAAGAATTATTGACTGATCAGACTGTTATTGGTTTGTTTTCTGTGTTTGGTGGGTTTTGTTTGTTTGTTTGTTTGGGGTTTTTTTGTATAAAATATTTCCAGCACTAGATGTCTGTGAACACCTTTAAGAAAGGCACCTTTTCCTGTCAAGACAGAGTGATAACTTCATTTGTCTTTCACTCTGCCCTAAAATTGCCCCTGAAGTAGCTATAAAATCGCAAGCAAAACTCCCTCATCCTCTCTGGCTGGGGGAAGCTGTGTAAGCTGACAGCAGGCAGCCATCATTAGTAGGTCAGCTTCTTGGAGCTCTTACTGCTCAGAAGGGCAAACCTCACAAGGTGTTGAACAGCTGCTGCCAGAGGCTTTGTGCCCTGCAACTCCTCACTACTCCACAAAATCTCAATGTAACAGAAAAGCAGCAAGGAATTCCTAAAATAACAGCATGGACAATTGTCTGGGTACCATAGAAACTACCACTGCAAGGAAGAGTTTTCCCTTCTTTGGCTTTGCCATTCAAATACTGAGAAGGTACAGACTGTAAAGAAAAGTGTGTGTTATTTTCATGACATATGACTGTCCATTTGCTGTAGCTTTCATTTTCTTTCCATGTGGGATCAGCTCTGCTCAATTAACTTTAACGTCCAAAACTTATTTCTCTTTCATGATGCTATGTGATGAAATTTCATATTGGAACCTTTCACAATCTATTCCTTCCTGTCATTGATCTTCAGGCAGTCAGATGGCTCGACCTTCATGGCTTTTCTAGGTATGTGAGGCAACACAAGCTGTCTTGTTGGCAGCCTGTGGTGGCCATGAGCTCTGTACCTTCTTCTTCTCTGCTAAGTTGCGGTGGTTGTTGCGTTAGATAGCAGGTGTGCAAAAGTCTCAGAGAATGTGATGCCAACCCTTGGTTCCTGGTACATAGGGTGCTTTTAATAGAAATGTCTTATTCTGTATGCAGTGGGATGACTAGCAGAGCCCTTCAACAGCCTGGTATCTCTATCCCTTAGCAAAAATCTGTTAATAGGGGTGCAGGGAAAAATGCCATCCAGACAGATGGGAATGACTCTAGGCTGCTGAAACACTGTTTGTGTGCAGTAAGTGTGTTTATGAAGGGAAGGGCTCCCAGGCCAGACAGATGTCCGCAGTGTGTTCCCACACCTAGGCTGAGAGGAACATGTTAGAGAGAATTCAGGGCACATTTCAACATGATAAATAGCTTCCCAAAAAGAAACCATGAGGTTTTGCTTCAGGTCAGCAAACTCATGATTGGGTGGGGAAATCTGTTAGATAAGCCCTTAATTTGCTGGTAGAAAGAACTCCTATATAAATGACAGTCTTGTTATACTTTGCATTGCCCATTGCCTGATTTTCCCTGGCTGTTTGAATTGGCCTAGTCAGTGTTGGATGAGGGATCACCAAGGAAGGTTTTTGAACTGCTGTTGGTTGCTTTCTAGCTAAAACCCTTTAGCAGTGGAGTTAATATGCAGTTGCTATATTAGGATGGTGAGGGAAGATGGACTGATCAAGTTGTGAAACATCTCAGATCTCCTTCTTTCAACGACTTGTTGTAATTTTCACAATGTGCAGAATTTTTTTAACCCAATATCCTGAGCTAATTTTGAAAGGAAAGTTCTGCCTTTCTAGATTTCCTCCCACATTTCATTTAAATAAGTTATTCGTCACCTTTTGTTCCAGGCTGCCGTGCTCTGTTAAATGCTACTTCAGAAATGACTGCCTTTTACTGATGGGTGAAATAATCTCTGTGCAAAGTCTGGAAATTATTTTCAGACAGGGAGGTATTTTAAGCTTCTTTGAAGTGAGAAGTGCAGGATAAGGGGGATAGGCAGTGCGTGGGACTATGAAGTAGGTATTATGCATTCTTTATTGGCTTCTGATATTTGGTGCTTTATGGGGTTTTGAGCACATCACTTAATTTCTTATTGTTGCCATTTTTTTTCAGAAAAGATGTCACATTATTTTGCCACAACACTTAGTAGAGGTTGAATGGAACAAATATGGTCACGGAATCACAAACCTATTTTTCATTAGCTCAGTGGGACAGGTATGGGTGGTTCCTTGTGTGATCTTCCTTTGAATACATGCCTTCTCAGATAAATCTAGCAGGTTAAATTGGAGTAATGGGCATGCTATATTAACATTCCTCTCAGACACGGAGATGTCTTGCTGTTGCACTGAATGCTGCTTTTCTTGCTTTGGGTCCTTCACCAGACAAGCATGTAGGTCTGAAAAGCATGTTGCTGTTCATGTTGGTCAGACAGTTACAAGTCTTTGAAAATGATCTACTGATGCAAAGACCTAATTCACAAAATTATGAGTGTATGTGCTTCCATTTCCCTGTTAATCAGCTGGACTCTGCACCTTACTTCAATGAATGATTTCTTTTTCTTTGCTCACCTATCTCTCCTGTGGCCATGAAGGGATGTAGGTGCCTATGCCCAGAGGAATGTTTGCTGCCCCACAGAATACAGTAGATGTTCTGACACCTGCACCTTTTTACAGGCTAGGAATGAGAGCTGCCATCTGTTTTTCTCGGCCATTTAGAAGACCATGTAGTTCCAGGACTTACATTAAGAGTGACAGAAACGCCAATTTCCTAGCACTGCTCATTTCTGCTTTGTATGTTTTCTGAAAATCCTGATTTGAGCACTCCTCACAGGCAAAGGAGGAAAGGGAAGGGCACAATCTGTGTGAAATCACTGGGGTCTCAGTGAGTCCCGCGCAGTAATGACATGGATCTGAATGTTGCTGTGCTCAGTAACTTCTAGATGAGATATTGCGGCTGTATCATGGGTTCCAGAGATGAAAATTGTAACCCAGAGATTTGTACATCTCTGATCATGAAAAGTAATTTTGCAGTGTGTTTCATTTGCAGCTCTTGTATCTGTAACTCTAATGCTGAGTGAAAAACAATGGCTTTGGAACAGTACAATTTGCATGTCCCTGCAAAATCTACACTGTCTTTGCGCTGCTTATGTGTCTGTCATCTTATCTGGTCCAGACATATGCTTAAAGAAATGCATAAAATTGGTCCCCTTGATAAAGCTGGTGTTCACAAGCCTTAATAAAATTAAAATGTAATCTCAGTATCTCCTTAATGCTCCTGTAACCTGTGTGCCTTTACTAATCTCTACTGTTTTCTGCCGGTTCAGTTATCCTGTACAATAAGTGAGCCTAATGCTTTAATGTTTGTTATTGGCCTACTTTTCAAATCCCTTATGGATGCCAGTTGTATATAATTAAAATAAGAAATGCTGCATGTAGTCATCACCACTGTTATCTAGAGTAAGGGAATGCCATTTCCTTTATTTAACCTACCAGCCTGTATCCCCCTGGGCACATTTCTTAGAGTTAAAACCAATAGTGTTCCAGTTTGTAGGTTGCTATTGCTCATTAGCTTTGCAAGTATAGTACACTGCTGTGTTCTCCAGTCTTGCTCAAAGTAGTGAGACCACTAGTGTTGGTCTTAGCCAGAATGAATATCAGAAAAGTTTGGAGATTTGAGTTGTGTCAGTGGCACTTTTGCAGTAAAAGAGACTGGCAGAAGAGTCTGGCCTTTCTTTTTTGAGTTCCCTCGAATATTGTTACGTATTTGTCTTGAAACAGAGGCTCCTTCTAACACAGTGCAACTTCTTTTGTTTGATCCTACTGCAAATATCTTGCATCTGCTCTTACTCTCTACTCCTATTGTCTCTGTTTCTCTTTTGTTTTGGGGCCTTGATTCTGTTTTTTAAGGCTTGACAACTTATAACCACACAGCTTGTTATAATAGCCTGTAGAAAGAGCCTTCTTGATTCATGTGTATCAAAGTGCATGACTAAACCCTCACTGTATATTTTGCTGGTGTCTGGTGTTAAACTCCTTTGTGCTTTAGTCGCACATTAAAAAGTGATACATTTATTTTCATAACTGAATTCAGCGTCCTAGCACTGCACTTTCCTTCTACAAAGATAACGAAGGAAAGCAAACATTTCTATTGACTTACTGTGATGTGTGATATGACAGTCAAAAGAATTCAGAGCTTTTTTGTTTAAAAGAAGAATGTTTAGAGGGAGGGAAAGAGGATTGCTAAAAGCAAAAAATGCAGCAACTTGCTACTCATTTCAAATCTTTGTCCAGCCTGGCATGAAAAGAAAGATCTCTTGCTCTCCATGCATTAAGTTGACTTCACATGCAGATACGTTATATTCTTATGCTACTTGCAAGCATCTTAATGTAATTTCAGGGGTTTGTAGTTTATTTTGGCAGAATTCTTGGATGTGTAACTACTTCCCTGTTTTTACAATTTCTTGGCTTTTATAATTTCCTACTATATCACCAAACTTTCACTTTCCAGAAGTGAAAACATAATAACAGTTAAAACTATTCTAACTTTTAAAATCTTGATCTAAGGGTCTTGGAAACATCCTTTAAAAGTGTTGAGCACAGCACTCTTTCTGATTTGAAGTCAATGATTCAACACTAATAGCTGACATGTTGATTAATATCCACTTGTAAAACTTCCAAATACAGTTTTGGGTACAATGTGTAATAAGTCTGAAAGGGACTCTGGGAAGTTTTGAATTAACATGCAAAGCTGAAAGGACAGGACAGTGCCTTTTGCTCAATTTATGAGATTTTCTGGACACTCTCTAGCACTTCCTCACTGCATTTGACAGCTTTTTAGTCTTGGCGTATTTGCTTTGCCAAGCTCCTGGAGCTGCTAACTAGTGTTTTATCAGTCCTGAATACCAGTAGAAGTTGTGTGGAAGAGAGAGCCCCACATGACAGCTGAACTCAATCCTTTGACAGAGATACATGGGTGTATGATGGACAGATGTACTGTATTTACTGCAGCTTTGAAGGTTAATTTACATGTCCCTGTGGAATTGTGCATGGAATAGGGGAAACAGGAAGGACACAGGGAAAATCAGAGTTATTTCTACCATGGGGAAGCATCTGGGTCAGCTGGGGCTGAGGTGGAATTTAGTTGCCTTCTCTTGCTGGCAATAGTTTGTCTTTTGATCTTTTTGCCACTCTTGCTTGGACCTCGTCCTTTCCTTTTCTTTCCTTTCTATGTGATGGGGTCCAGAGAGTGGCATTATCCTTCCTAATTTCTGACAGATCTTTCCTGTAATAGGCTTAGGCAGTGTCTTCAGCTGTTGTTTGCTCACTGTGGAGTAGCAAGCAGCATGCTGCTTCTGCAGTATAACCTTCTGTCTGGGCTTTTGGAGCAGATGGAAAACTGGACAGTCTTGACTATTATTATTTTCCATGCCATGATTCATAGTTCAACCTACTTGGTCCACTCATTAGCACTTGACAGACATCAGCAAGAAAGCATGTCCTAACACCAGGCTCAAAAGGGGTGACAGATCACATGTGTCCAGCCTTAGTTAAACCTCCCCAGACTCTTCTGCTAGAGAAGAACTCTAGCTTTTGAAGCACAAATGGTAACTCAAAAGCATCACAACTTTGGGATCAGATGAAATCATTTCTGTAGCAGTGGGTACTAGTAATGGATGCACAAAAAAAATGCCAGCATGGAAACTAGAAACATATGAATTACCGTAGAGATGAATACCTGGTAAGGGCATTTTCAGCAGAAACGTCTCCTTGGCAAATTCATCACAATGAAAACTTTTTGTGGAAACGTATCAGCTGACAGGAGGAAGATCTCAGAACAGAAGCTAGCTGAAGCCCTGGATATTCAAATTGAGTTATGGGGAAACCAGATTCAGATCCCTACCCTGAATATCATCTCCAGATCCTGCTCTTTTTCTCTCTGGCTTCCTTTCCTTTTAAGTAAAAAATGTCAAGATTTCAAAAGATTTCAACATTTTGGGTTGCATTTGTGTTTCTTGATCCAGCTCATCTTCTTGGGAATACTGATAGAATAAACCTGTTTTATTTATTTTAGTCATTAGCCCTGCTGTTAAAACAAGGGTCTTACCCCCTCATGTAAATGCATAGTAGTCAGGAGGGAGAATGGAAGATTCTGCTAAACCACATGTATGGGAATTAGAATATAAAACTTTTTAGTTTAACCTGGATCATGCCTAATTATCCTTCTTTTTTAAAGGTATAATAGTGATCTTTAGCATGGCAAATCCCATCCTATCCTGGCAGTGTCCAGTCCCTCTGAGATCAATGAAGTGAGTGAGGCAGAAACCCAGGTGGATATTAGCTCCTTCATATTTAGGCTATTTTCTCCCTGTCCCCTTTCTTGTTCTCACCCATACACGTGTACTGTATGTGGCTGCATCTGACGTCCTACAGTGGCAAGACTAAAGCACAGATCACAGGTAGTTTAATGCATTGTATCCCTTATAAAAAGGGACATAACAGTCATCCTTCCTGATTAAAGACATAGGACATGCTGAGCAGCATGAACTTCTGGCAGACTGACAGGGTATTTTCTTTATGAGCTCTTTTAGGGCTCTATGTTGAATGTCAGTGAAGAGAAATTGATAATTTAATTAGGCCTCTAACTATTTGGATTGTAAGAAGATAATAATTTTTCATAATGGATTTAAGCAGTTAGTAATACATGCTTATCCCTAATTCTTAATAATCATTCAGCAGTTTTGTCCTTCAGTGGGCATTTTCTTAGGTAAAGAAAGCAAGCAATGTTTTGCCACGTAACATCAGCTTTACTAGTGCACCAGTAATGGTGAGCAAGAACTTTCCATGGTGTTGTGAGCATCTCAGAGGACCCAGTTTAGAGGAAACTCTACTAACCAGAAAAAATTAAAAAAGCCATCTTGTCAACTCAATCTCTGCTCTGCTCAGCTCCATCTGCAGACAAAATGCTACTTACAAATCTTGTATGTCTCCTGTTAGCAGCCTCACCTCCTGATGGGGTTAAACGCAACTAAAACATTTACTCCCTTGTCAGTTAGTAGGTGGGTAACCACATTGCTCTTCTGGCAACGTGTGTTAATCCAGATGTCCGCTGGTACCAATCTTTTCCAGCAGGTAAATGATTTGATTTGGCTTCTTCAATTTGCATGATTGCTACTGATAATTGTTTTGAACAGGCTTTTGCTAGGGTGGCTGAAAAATCAAATCCTGCCTGCTTCGAGCAGTATTGCTTTCCTCCAAGGCAGAGCAGATGAAGTTGTGTTAAGCACAAACATCAGAGTACCTGGGTTCCTTATGGGAATAAATACAAAATGTAGGAATGGAGGAAACTGTAGGTTTGTCTTTGCTGCAGAGCTCAGATGAAAGAAAACAGATGAGGTGGAAGAGGGAAGAGAGTTGTTTAGGAGAAAGTCTCAAAGACTGCAGAGAAAAAGCCAAACCCTGTGGTCTGTGAAAATCCTCAAAAAGTTTCCAATCTTTTGCATGATTAGCTGAAATGAACTGTTTTTTCAGAGGCTTTCCATATTCAACTCAAGCTATTGAGTTGTCAGAGGAAGACAAGGGAATCTGCTTTCATCCAGGAGGAAAACTTTGAAAAGTAGTAGTAAGCTCTTGCATTCACCCATCCCCAGACAACAACAAACTGAGCAATACTGACAGGAAAGAACATGATAAGGAGCTGCTGTAGAGATCTGATGGCAAAAACATTTACAGCTTTGTGGAGCTGAAGAAGCCTCCAACCATAAAAGGCTCTGGGCATCTTGACAACTAACTCCTGGGAGTGAAGGGCTGCAGGAGTCCTGTCTTCTCACCATGCTCCAGGATCACACAAGTTGTAAAGAAAAAAAAAAATCCATAGCAACTGATAACTTGCATTTAATCTGAGGTCTAATAGTAGTGAGAGAACAAGGCTAGATACCAGATATAGGCCCCTTTGGGATGACAAATGGCTTTTCTGTGTCCTTTCTGAAAGGTAATGTCTTTATGAATGAAGCAGGCAGAGGTACTGCCAAGGGAGCAAGTGAAGTGAAGCTTAAGGCAAAGGCAAAAGAAGCTAAACACAGCCATTATATTTTTGGCCTTGACTGCTTATTGAGTATATGCAGGGCAGAGAGAAGAGATATTAACTGAAAATTGAATCTCGTAAGAAAATTTCTCCAATTTGTTCAGCTACATTACTGCATTGTTGGCTTGTTCTGTAGACTGATAAAGAGAGGAGATGGTTTCATTCTAAATTGGGTTGTATAAAACTTTGGGGGGGTTTTTGGAGGTTTTTTTGTGGGTTTTTTTTTTTTTTTGGTGGGGTTTTTGGGGTTTTTTTTGTTGGGTTTTTGTTTTTGAGGAAGAGTAAAATTAGAAATTTGTAAGGCTTTGGGCTGAATGCTGTTAATTCACCTGGCCAGGGTCAGGTGAATGAAAGTAAACCTCTTCCCTCCTGCACAAATGCTGATTAAATGCTTCATTTCAATAAGGTTGAAATCTTCCCTTAGGAAGAAAATCTTTATTTTCATGCTCTTTAAACTCAGTTTTTGACTGTCACTTTTGAAATGACATCTTTCAGTAAAATACAGAAAAATAATGAAAAGAAAGTATAAACTTTTTGTTCCACCATTTTCTCAACACACACAACTAGAAACACTTCATTCTGAAGCCAAACAAACAATTTAAGTTTAGACCCAAATAACATTTTTCCTTTTTTCATCTGAATCATATGGAAAATATTGATTTATATTTTTTTTTCCATATTTTGTTTTCTTTCCTCTGCTTTCTTTGATTTGGTGGTATTTTTTTTTTTTGTTTTGTGTTTTTTTTTTCTTTAAGATGAACTGCAATATAAAATAAATCACAGTTCAGTCAGCTCTCATTCCAGGTTTTAAGGTTAGCTGGGAGACATTTTATTGTCAAGTACATCTATGTTCACTAAGATTGAAGTTCTTTGGAAACATGGATTGAAGTTCTCATTGGACTCTGTTATTTCAGATAGATATAGAAGGAAAGAAAACCAAACAAAACAAGCTGTAGGATAAAGCAAAAAAATTCTCCAGATTTAATTTGAGGTTAGATCTTCTAATTCCTCACTTTGTGGAAAAAAAAAATTCCAGCTCTGTTAGTTGCACTGCGTTTCTTAACAGCAAAAAAAACAAGCCCTGGTTTCTTATGAGTTTGGTTTGAAGGCGGAGTTTGTGCATGGGTCATAAGTTTGAGTTGAGCAGTAAGGAAAAAAAATCCAAAAGACCATTCACATTCCTTCTCCTGGAGAGGGGTGATGGCAGATGTTAGTTATTTGTCCTCCTGGAAGGGATGAGCTGTGAGTGCAGAATCTTCTCATTTCCATGGTGATGAACATGTTCTAGAAAATTTGCTTTATATCATATAGTTGAAGAGTACCTTTTATTTTAGGTTTCCTGGAAAAGGTTTTATTAAACAGATTATTTTGACACTTACTTTCGTTGCTGTCTGTGTTACCATATCAAAGTACCACTCACCACGCTGTGTGCAAGAAACAGCAGTATTGTACATGGTCATACAGAGTTTATATTAATTGTTTGCAGTGGCTTGTGTTCTAACTTAATTTCAGGGCCATTTTCTCTTTGAATAACATATTTTTGAAGAAGTGCTGAATAATTTACAAGTTTCACATCTAATTAATGTGAGAAAGCACCAGGAATCTAAACCCATGGAACTAGCTATTCTTTTGTGCTGCATATTAGTCTGAAAGCTACTTACAGAGATTACTCTGAAAACCTCTCTGCTGTTTAATGTAAAAAAAATATTCTAAGTAATATTCCTGAACTTCAAGTATATTTTTCCATTAAAAAAAGATTTTAGTTCATATCATGAAATGTGCAACAAATATTAACTGAAGATCACGTTTTTGAAAATTTTTTACTTTTAGTGTGTTTTGTACAGCTCAGATTATGAATGATATTGCTGGTTGCATTAGTGTCAGTTTGGAAATATCTTCAGCTATGCACCTATATGTTCGTATAAAGCAATTTCAGGGACCAATGCTAGCTCTTGAAGTATATGAAGTAATTCCTTTTTCTCCATTCCCAGTATTGCCTGTTTGGGTAAATACTGCTTGGGCCCAAGGTGTGAGAATGGCCTTCTGGCATCAGATTGAGATCAAAAGATACTACTTTCTTCTGTCAAAGTTTCCTTTGGATGAATCATTTAATCTACTCAGTGGGTTAGCTCCCCATTTGCAGATGACACTGTGTGGTTTATCTTTTATGGTTTTTTTCAGATAAAAAGTGTAAACTAGTGACTGTTTCAAAAATATTTTTTAAAAGATGAACCCTATGGAAATGCAGGGTTTACCTTTCTCTTGTTACTGTCATCAACATCAAAGCTTCTCTTCTTTCACATGTGTTTATAAAATATTACTGAAATGTAAAATGTACTGAAGGATGTATCTGAAATATGGGTACATTGGGTGCATTGGATCAGGCTTTGATGCAAGTCACTTGGTCACAGCTCTTCCCTTGCTCCCTTCTCATTGCATGTCCAGAGATGCTAGTTTTTTGTCCTTATTGCTGTCTCATAATTTAAGCATTAATGCTTTTATGCTTTTCTGACTTAAAAGTAGCCAGGAAATAACCAATAAACAAATAATTGTTTGGGAACAGTTAAAAAAAAATAGAGAATTTGGTGCACTTTGCATCTTAGAGGTCAAGTATACTTCTGTAACATGGAAACATGCAGCATGAAGGTGCTACCTTGGAGTGAATGGGAAGCACTGCAGGATATTTAGCAGATGGTATGATATAAAGACCAACATTTGGCTTCAACTCTGCCAGCTTGGGTGAGCAACTTTGCTTTCCCCATACTTTAGTATCCTCTTGTAGCTCCTTAGGAAATAGTTTATTTCTGTGTTTATACAGTGCATATCAACCTAATGTCTGATTTCATTTGGAGCGTCCAGATGCTAATGGAGGAGGATAATAAAGGAGGAACAAGTTAAAATGACACATGGCACTGTTATTGGTGTCATTCACAGAGTACTGGAGAGAATTCAAAAATAATATTGGTGCTATATAAATTATTGGTGTTGTAATCTTCAGACCAGTTGTCCTTTCATGAAGCAGTATTTCAAGGAGCGTTGTCACTTCATGTCTTTGTGAACACAGGCTTTTACAGCACATAGCAAGAGAAACAAAATCACTCTGTGTCTTTGAATGTGGAGTTTTGAAATTCTGCTGAAGTCACTGCTGGCACAAAGATACTTCATAGTAGGTGACAAAGAAATACCCTAGTATTCAGTTTACGGAGACAGTAGTGTCTCTGAGATGTTGTTGAAGAGGAGTAAGAGCAAAAATTTTTGCCACACTGCTATGATCTCCATGCACATCATCTGTCTCAAATTCCATTGAAGAGGCACAATGATCAATGGGACAGTATAAGATATATTGCCTTTCCACAGCTATACTCACCAAGGATGCCTTGGCTAAGTAGCTTCTGTTTTGAATGTTGCCTTTAAAGGCCTGGAAACATATTCAGGATTAATGATATATTAGTTGGAGCTGAAAAATGTAGTGGTAGTAGTTATGGGACTAACTGTGCTTTGCTAAATTTGAGAATCCTCCATTGCCCTTGGCTCCAGTGAGCTCTTGAAATTCTCAGTTTTAAACTGTGCTGCATCCATGACACAAAGCAACCAAAGCCAGACAATGCAAATAAAATATTCTGTGAAAAAGGGAGTGCTGAATTTTCTGAGATAAACAAGTAGCAGAAAATCAAGCTGTAGGAATACAAACAAATGGCAGCTTTAATATTGAAATTACCCAATTTTTGCCAATTTCTAGTGCAGCTGTGCTATTTAAGTTCAATTAGATTAAAAGAAAATAATTTCCTGTAACACATAGTTCTGCAAACATTACAATTTGGTAATAAATAAATAAATAAACAACCCCAGCCAGGGAGCACAGATGCCACTTAATGTGGCAGTGTATTAAAGTTTACAGTTACTTCTTTTAGACTCTTCCCTGGGGTGCCATGTGTCAGCCTTCTGGAGAAGGAGCTGCACAGCCTGATTCACTGATGTATTGGACGACATCTGTGCTCGCTGGATTACAGATACTGAATGAAAAAGAGTTTGATCTGCCTTACCAGCACTAAGATGACACGAGGTTATACAGCTTTAGCTTGCTGGCTTTTTTATCTGTTTGTGTTGGATGTTATGAATCAGCACTGGTTGGCTTTTTTTGTTTTTGGGATTGCTGTTTTCCTAGGCAGAGTATGTGGTGTGAAATGGGTTTGGCCATATCTATAACCTGCAGAGGAAGAGTTCTGCGTTTCACATATTCTGCTGTAGGAGTAGTACAGGCATAATTTATAGGTGGGAATAGGTGGCAGCTTGTCAAGGCACCAGCTGCTTCATGTGAGGTCAGGTTGAATAGAAGGGTAAGAAAGCTAATTCATAAGAGATCCTGCTAATGTAAGTCCCTCTGGGTCATTTTCTTTTCCAACAGAGGCTATATATTGAACAGGAGCCACTGTGTCAGTCCACCCCTGCTGCCTGTCAGACATCACACAGTGTAGCCCTGGCATAGGAGCTGCCCGTGAGCTGGTAGAGGGCACGAGCAGGTCAAAAGGCACAGGCTGGTGTCCTCTGATGCAGATAAAATGGCTTTGTTGTAGTTATTAATATTGAAAAAATACTGGGGAGTTCTCTGCTGATATGGAAACCAGCATTATCTCAAGGCTTCAATCTGACATTTTTTGCTTTGCTCTAGATCTTCTGACTAGAAACTTTCCAGCCTCTGTGACAGCTAGTCCTTTGTGAAAAGTTTTAAGAGGCACTTTTGACAAAAAGCTGTGCTTCCTTTTGCCTAATTTTGCTTTGGGGAAATTTGTCAGTAATCGCAGCCCATTAGCATGTACTTCTGGAATCCATTTACTGGATTAGTGTTTTAAATAAAACACACTGGATTAAGGAAATGCCTTGAGTTAACCTGCATCCACCTCGACACACAAACAACCAGCCCCAGAGAACCTCATCAGATAAAACCTTTAGAAGATCAGGAAGCATAAGGAAAAGAAGTCTCCAAATGAGAAATTTTAGGATACCTGTCCTTGGAACACAGTTGTGTCCTTGGTGACTTCACTGGAAGCTGAGTGTGTGAAAAAAGGGCTCTAATCTTTACAAATTCTATGCTAGTATAGACAGGTGTACCTATTGCTATATTATTTTTTTTTAAAAAAAGAAAATAAAATTACAACACTGTCTCCTATTAAATAGACTATTATTTTAGAAGGATGATAGCCCTTCACTTTTTTTGACAAACAGATCAGATGCAAACAACAGAAAATGGGTGTTTAACTTCATGACAGCATCAACAAATCAAGCATGATACATCTCAGCGCAGTTTTCTCCTGCACATAACTCTGTCTGGTTTTCCGCCTACAAAAGATGAAAAGCAGAATACCAAAGGTGGCATGAGGCTCCCCGAAAGGAAATGTTCCAGAGGAGGGAGGGAAATGCAGTAATGCACCAGTCTGCTCTCCCCTAATTACTGTGTGCTTCCCATCTTCGTAATTACTTGTGTAGAGAGCAACATATTAGCTATATAAGGAACCTCTTGACACATTTTTATCATTCATAACTTAAAACCAATTGAAATCTCAAAAGGTAGATCTAGGACCAATACAAATATTTCTTTAAACCATTTAGGATATTTTAGGGATTTGTATTTTTTCAAACTTTTTCATACTTGGCATCATGGGCAGAAACATTTGTTCCTCTTAGCAACAGAGCCTGCAACTAAAAGCCCCGCATCTCCCTTCACAGCTAAGGCCTGTCTCATTTCCTCTTTGCTTCTCAGGAAGCACTTGTTCAAAACATCTAGAGCAGCTGGTGTCTCTTACCACAGAGGACTTACTTACTTGAGTAGAGATGACAGAAGCATAATCAGCTTTTTGTTTTCCTAATTTTTTTCTACAGAAAACAAAAGCATGATTTAGAGAATTTTCTATTGCACTGGGAAATGTAGACTCTCATACTGCACCATATGTCTTAAAAAAAAAAGTAAAAGCAGCTTTTTTTTGTTTTTCTGTGATGAGTCCCTGTGGTGCCAGGAGCTGTGATAGGGGGTCTGTTTAGTGATTCTGTTTCTACCTTTGATTCAGTCCTATAACTAACGATACTTGTGTTTGAGAGATGTCTCCACTGACCTGGAAATACGGGAGTTCTTTATTGTAGCCCAGAGTGAGCTTTACAAGTCCTGCATGATCGAGGAACACAAGAAAACATTTTGGAGAGATGTATGCTTGTCCCTTATGTAATTTACTTCTACATACAAATATATATGTAATATATCTTGCATCAGGGGGCAGGACTAGATGACCTTTAAAGGTTCCTTCACACGCCAACTATTCTGTGATCTGTTAGAGCATTTCTGTCCCAGCATTCAGTTGCTGTTCTTGACTTCAATCTTAAACTTGAAATATGAGTCAATCATATTGAAGTCTTTGGGGTTACTAACAGACTGTATTTGGTGTGAACAGCAACAGTAGAGTGTCACCCACTCAGGAAATTTGTCTTATAAGAATAATGGACCCAGATTCTCACTTGCTCACATCAGTATAAATCAGTATAACATCAGTTAAATAAGGAGAATTAAGTCTGTGAAAATAGTCGTGAGAGGAGAATGAGATCTGCTTTATTCACTTTTGGAACAGTTAAATGTTTGAAAGGACGTTTTTGGCTATATATGCTCTAATAGGATTTTAAATTGTCAGAATGAGTTAAAACCACCTCTTTTACTATGCATAGGATGCTTTTAATGGCACATTTATATTCTTAGTGCTGTATGTTCTTCCCGATAGAAAACCAAAACAAAACGTTAAGATCATAAAATTAGTTACTACAAAATGTGGCCACTCCTTATATTTGTTTGTATATAAACATATATTGTGCAAGCCAGAGAGAATAACAAACATTGGTAATAAGCCTGATATGAAAGTGGTTGTTAATATAACATAAAAATTAGTGTCTGTGTGTCTCTCTTGAAACAGAAAGACAGATATTGCAAAATCTCTAGGGATGAAAGACATATCACTGAAAAATTAAAACTTATCTTTACCAGGTCCTCTGCTCTTGTTAGTAAAGCTTTTGTTTCTTCCCCACTCCGTTGTCTTCTGCTTCACCTCCATTATGCATCCTGCATGCTGCAGGAGGTGAAGGGAGGAGTGCTTTGGTCAGAATCAGCTTACCATTTCTCAAATGATATCATTGACACACTGAACTGCATTTCAGGTACATGGTGGAAGGATGTGATTCCCAGAGGATTTAAGTCAGTATTCCCTATATTTTTCCAGGTGAGGAAATTGAGTTAATCGGATCAAAGAACAAAAGGTCTTTGTGTAGAAGGTGTTAGAAAGAAGGGGTAATTTGGGCTGAATTATACCATAATTCTATTAGAAGCATTAATCTACGCTATCTCAGCAGTGTGAATAAATTGCTGCTCAAGCTGGGGCCAATATGTTGGTATGAATTCTCCTTGCCTGTGTTTTAAATTTTCTATATTTTGTACCTGTGAACTAGAATACCCTGAAGAGGCTGGAGGTTTCAGCAGAGTGGCTGTTTGAGAAGCTGGGGGATCCCTGACACCACAAACCTAGGGAGGGTTGGAACTGCCATGGCCCCACTGCCCCTCCACAGGGCACATCTGAGGTGCACAGCCTCATGGCAATACCAGCCATATGAGGCACCTGGAAGATGCTCTCCATAGCAGTGTTCATGTAGACAGTAAGGAAAAAGTAGGGCTGTACCTACTGAGAGTGTCTACTCTGTCAGGCACATTCCAATGAAGTCAGAAAAAGTTATGAAGTGCCTTTTTAGGACACCATCAAATCTGTCATTGCTGCCTTTTGCAGTCCACAGCTACTGAATTGATTTCACTTGGATCCAGTCAGCTTTTTTATCAAGGTGTGTTTGGAAAAAGTAGGGCACTAGTTTTAGCTTTGCTAGCCAAGCGGTACTTTAGATACTGGGACACTAGGAAGAAATATAAATCTCCCTGGGAATGAGGAATGTATTACCTCTCTGAAACGGTGATAAATTTTTGACAAGATTCATTTTAGATCAGTTTCTGAACTCTGCCCATGTTTTTACTGACCCTGATCTATTGTGTTACCATCATGTGTCACATCTGCAGAAGTGCATGTGCTGTCACAGGCATGGGGAATTAGTGTCTCTGCTGCCAAGACACTAATTTTTGTCACATTTTTATGAACCATATGCCTCTCTGTGTCCCTATGTCCTGTCCTAAATCTTTTAGACTTATAGTAGGTGCCTAGTAGGGATATAGTCCATGGTTGATAAAGGATGTACTTTTTTTCCTCCTACTCCCCTAATAATAACAATAACAACAACCTGTCAGCACAAGGGATATCAGAATTTCTGTTTTATTTCCTTTACATTCTCCAAGTCTATGGTTATATCTTTGAATCCATTTTTTTCAACTATGAACTACCCAAATTTACGTGATTAGCAGTATCTGTGATGGAAAGTAAAAAGAAAGACTGAATACAAAGGGATGAATATCCATTTCCACAGTGATTCCAATACTGTTCCTTTAAAATTGTGGTGTACTGCCTGGATGAGGATATAACGGATCTAAGGTGCTTAATGATGATTACATATAAAAATCTGCATGGCCAGATGGTGTTCACAGAGTATCCATGAACAAAGACTGTTTTCATTCATCTCTAGTTGTAAAAAAGCCCCAAACAACAACAAAAAAATATTACAGTCTGAAGGGCAGTCTGGCTCTCTGCCCATCGCTTTGCCCAGTTGTTCAATTTTTGTTTCTCGTTTTCTCATACTTGGCCAAAGATTGGCTTTTGTCTCAGTCAGTAATAACAGATTTGGCTGATTTGGCTTCTGCTGATCTATGCCAGTCGTTTCAATACAGTGTTTTGAGCAGAGGGGGAGGGAAGCCAAACCATATATATATACACACACATATGTAGACCTGACATCTGTCTTTCAGTCTTTGGGGTCTTGAATTGGTCTTCTTTATATATAGTTATGATCTATTTTGCTTTGTTAGGTCAATACAATTTTCCTCCTTCTGTTTGCTGTGTGGTGGATTCCTCTAACAACCACTTCACACCAACTCAGAAAAAGAAATTACTTCCTGGAAGGCAGGGTGATCAGAAACCTGTATGATGCTGCTGAAACAGTCTGTGAAGTGTATAGTACAGACTCATTTCAAAAGAGGTGCATGCCAGTGGAAAAAAAGAAAAAGATATTTGCACAAATTTGTATTTTTCGTTATTAAGCACTTCCCTGGCTTTGTCAGTGCTGCAACAGAAAACAAAACCAACAACAACAAAGAGCAATTTCTGTAGTTATGCCTAGTGAACCCACAGTTGCTGGTTTAGTGGGAAAAGAATAAATTGGTTTTGTTTCCAACAGTTTAAAATCCAGAGCTGTACAGGTAACACAATATATTTTCCTTATTTCACTTGGCTGATTTCATACAATATTGCTTTTCAAATTAATGTTGATGTTTAATGGCTATGGAAAAGGCTATCAGCGTGCAGACGATTAAACAAAGCAATAGAAAGAGTGTATAGTAAAATGCAACTTGTAGAGTAACTGTGATGTACTAGTAAATAAAACTCAGAACAGCATTTTCTGCTGTGGGCTAGTTCCTCTGCAGTCTCACCTTGTACTAGATAGAGCAGACATAGGTTAGCCTATATATTATCCGTCATTCTCATGTGCACTTATGAAATCTTGTCTCAGAAAAGAGACTTTTAAATATTTTTCTTTTATTTTTCCCCTGAGGCTTAAGTTGTCCAGTGTTATACTGATGGTTATAACAGGTACACAGATCCTGATACACAGGACGTGGCTCATGAGGGTACAGCAAATAAAACTGAGTGACTGGGCAATAAAATGACAGATGAAATCCAGTGCAAGCAAAAAGCTTCTCATTTTCACATGGGAAAGAAACATTACCTTTGACTCACTTCTCTGTGTATTAACTAAAAGCCTCCTGCTCCTCAGTCTCCTTCCTGGGTCTGTATAGAGTGAGCTCTCTCTGCTGGTGCTCAAGTTATAGGTGCATTCAAACCTTGTAGATTGGTGTCCTGTGCCTTGCAGCTGTCACCTTCCCTACTAGCTGTAAAGAGTATGATCTAGTATTGCTGCAAGGCTGTCCTCTTGCCTTCAGGATATATCTGCTGAGGCCTGTTCTGTCTGGTCCAAACTTGACTAACCCCAGAGGAAATATTTGCCATCGATGAAAAGGGATTTGCATATTCTCAAAAAAATGGAAATACAGGTTTCTAGGCTGAGTTTGAAGAATAACTCCAATGGTTAGAAGAAAAAATTCCTTATTGGACAGCTGAGTAGACACAAGCAACATTTTTGTGTCTGCTATGACTTCTATCCACAGGTATTGCACAGTAGTTGAACTGTAACTCAACGATTCATAAAGCTGAACTTCAAAAGGGAAAATGCACTGGTTCTTAATAGTTTAATACAAGAATTTTCAAATCTTATTTCATTTATGGATAAAAATCCTGGGCGCTGGGGAAAAAGCCATTGGCTTTACATGGACTTAAATTTATCCACTAAGTCTTTATGAAACCTACTACAACACTAACTTTAGGCACCTGAGTGGCAGCTTTCAGTTTCACCATCAGATTAGAGGGCAATATCCTTAACAATATCAATCTTGGCTCTTAAATGAAATATAGAGGGATACAGATAGTTCTTTAACATCTGAAGTGTGAACGGAAGGAGAACTGAACAAAGAAAACCGTAGACAACCAGTTTCCAGGAGAATGCATTTTCAGACTTTCAAAGAACAGAAACTTGAGTCTTAGAATTTCCTAAATGCCCTTATTCAGTGCTGGATTTTTGACTTACTTTTTGTACTCGCTACATCAAAATGGCAGGTGTAAAATGTAAGTTCTGAATTACTGTATTGAATAAATGAGCGTTTTACACCTTCCCATGAGTCCTCAACTGAGCATCTGTGTGTTGAGGGTTCAGCCTCTCTGCAGCATCTTGCAGAGACCCAACGTAGCTTGGCCAGCTCTGAGGTGGAGTCTATGAGGATGCAGTGATGTGCCAGCAGCGCACTCAAACAAGCTCACAAAGCTGCCTTAAAGTACAATGCCTTTGGATGAAGCCTGGCAGGTGTTCAGATAACTTGAGTGCTGGTAGGACAAGTACAGAGCTGTGAAAAAAATTACACAGACTTGTTCTAAAGTTAGATTTGTGTTCAAGTCCAGGTGGATTTTACTTCACTTGCTTAAAAATCTTTTATCTGAGGGGCAGAGACTGGATGCAGCTATTATTCAAGAAAAGCCTTTTTTTTATGCTAACACATCAAGGCAGGTGAGGAATAAGGATAATATAATTCTGAGATAAGGAACTCTGTATTCATGGACTGTATTGTTTGGGCTCTCTGCTTGTGATTTGAACTGTACCCTGAAATCTGTACTTGCTTTTTGCTTCATATTGGGTCCCAATCTATTATAAAGCAGCACATTCCCACTGCTTCTTTTCAAGCTCTTGCTGACAGTTACAAGAATAGTTCAGAGCTGCTCTGAGCAAGGGATGCTATTCTGAAGGAGTTTCTTTCTGTGGGAAGTTTCAGCAGGAACCGAAGGCAGAATGTCCTTGTGTAGTTGCCCAGGATAAAAGGAGGGGTGTTGCTCTGCCAAACATGTACAGTAATTCTTGCAAAAAATCCATCGCACGGATATTTTTGAAAATGTATGAAAAATATATGTGCAATATGTCACCTTTCCAGGCGTGGTGCCAGTGTACTGAGTTCTTCTGGGCTTTTGTCTTCTGCAGAACATTATAAATTAGAGCAACAAAGGCAAAAGAAGAAAAAAGCAAAGAGGAAAGAGAGAGGCAAAAGAAGGAGGAGGAGGCAGCTTTTCTTTTTTTTTTTTTTTTTTTGGCATTTTAATCTTATAGATGACCCTGTTCATAAAACTAGAGGTTTGATTTCTCTTTTCTTAAGCTGTACTGTGTTCGTCCTTGGTGTGGAGTGTATGATCAGGTATTCTGCTAAATATTCAACTATGTGCAGCTGAATTGTTTTCCTTCATGTTGATTTTAACCTAGTTGCAGTCATGGTGCATGTTCATGGCACATGTTAATTACAACCTGAGTACTGCGCCAGGCCCTGGTGTATTCTGCATATGGGGAAATTCAGATGGAGGTGATTCTTGTGTAGTTGATTTTCATGATCTGGGTTTTTTTTGGTCCTATGCAAGAGCATGCAACAGTTGGAGTGGGATGTGGAAACTTGCTTAGAAATTTTTGGAGTGAAGTTAATACCTGCAGAAAACATTCTGCTGACAGAGATTGCCCAGCCCTTTTGCAGTAGAGAAGGCTCTTTAAAATTTTTATTAACTATGTCTAATGTCTTTGACTTTCATAAAAGGTGGTCGATGTTTAACTAGAAGCCCCTGGGTTTACAGTTCCTTCTCCCATGTATTCCAGTTAACTGGGTTATAAGCTATTACAAGTTGCAGTTTCTCTTCCACATTCTTGTATTCCCCAAGAAAATTATGGTATCTAGCCTAATTAATATATGAATATGAAACACTCTGAAGAGCTAAAACTTAATTTAGCCAAAATAGCAACAGGAACACTCCATGCTGCACAAAGCACACAGCACAGAACCAGAGTAGCAATCCCAGTTTGAGGGGGAGCTTCTGGGCTCTCATCCCACCTGTGTGTTTCCTGCCCAGTGCACATGCCCTCACCAGTTTGACACCTGCAAGATGGTCTAGTGACAGGTGGGGACAGTTGAACTGAAGGAAATAGCTGAGGAAATATAATTGTAATAGTATGATCTGATTGTTTCTTAATTTCACACACAAAAAAAATCAGTGTTGTAAACTGAGAGCCAATGGATTTGTCATCATGTCCTCATGTCTCCTCATGTCTCCAAACGTGAGAAATTGCTAGAGTTATGGTTGCCCACTGAACCTTAATTTTTCCCCCAGCATTTCTGATCTAGTCTCTAACTCCACAGTGGTACCCGTGCTTGTGGTGCTACTTGAAGTAGAGAAGTTGCACATGGAAACAAATAGAGGGAAAATTTCTTGGGCCTCTCTAAATCTGGCATGTGCTATCTTTCAATTGGGTGACTTTGCTGTGTCCTTTAATGTGCTATTTTTGTGGGTGTGTATAAATTAAAAATAGCTCTATAGAAATAACTTTAAAACCCTGGAGTATTTAATAGCAAGCAATTCCTTTCTATAAAAAAATTATAACAACTTATAAAATGTAATCAACAGAGAATTGTGCCCCCGCTTTTGAATTCTTTACGTGGTTTTAAAAATAATGTTTTAAGGATGTTGGAAATGGCAGCATGAAGTGTTTCTTTCCTGTTGAATAGCTACTAAAATAAATTATTCCAACTGTATTAAAATATGAAAAGTCTGCCACTGTTACTTGTACTTGAGCTGTGTGAAAACACCTTCACTCAATGGGATGTTTTGACATATATAAACATAATTTATTTTACTGAGATTTAAAGATTAAACACCAAAGTTCTTCAAAATGAGATCCTAATGATGTACTGTTTTACTATGCCTGCAGTTAGAGGTGTTCATCTCAAGTCAGTTTATGAGGAATATTAAATATTAGGGTTTTATCAAACCTTTATTTAATGTTACATTTTTATTTTCAGCAAGCAGTAAATGCTCTAGTGGAGGCCCAATATAAAGAAGCTGTGAAGAAATATTTTTTAAAAATAGAATTTAAAAGCTATAAGCTGTAAAATGATGGTAGATTATGGAATAATGCTATTTAGATAGTAGACAAAATACCAAATACAAAGTGCAGCCAGATAAAACTTGATTTAAAAAATTTTAAAAAAATATGATCACTAGAGATGGTAAAAGTGTCAACTGCCTTTAAATGTTTTAGGGAAATTAGGATATATTTCTCTAACCATTATTTTTCTAGGAAAATTGTGGATGAGGTGGTTTTTTTGAGATATCAAAAGATAAAATATACTCTCCAGTTTTAGTTTGTTCATAACAAAGACTAAAAGTGGTGACCAGAATGAAAATAATTGTTAAAAATATTTGGGTACCAAAGCAATGTTTTGATACAAGGAAAAATAAATAAATAATATTTTTGCTGAAGTGTCTTTGTTAGGCTTGCATGTCACAAGAGTATCATCTTTGTCAGAGTGATCGAGTAGAACAAATCCTGGCATTACACTCCCAAGCCTTTGTGGGTAAATCTTTACCAATATAACAGCTTCCCACAGCTGTGATGCCTGATTATATGGTGTGCAGCAAAGTTATATTAATGCTATGCTTAAAAAAAGTAACAGAATAAAGTTGGAATATAAATTCAGATGTAGTTAACAAATACAAACACTCTTCCGTAATAAAATGTTTTATTTACCTTTATGTGCACAACTTTATTGTTTTCATAATATGAAAATAAGGGATTTTAATGAATGAATGCTAATTACTGTAGATCTAAACAAGCCTCTGAAAGTTTAGAACTAGATTTTAAGCAGAACTTGTTAGTGTTTATATAAAGCATATTTTAGATAATACTCCTTGTGCAGCTCAACTTTACAGCATTACTGGCATTCTTGTCCTGCCATCTATTGTCTTCTTAATTCTATGAGGTCTAGGGATGATTTACATGCTATATGTATCTGAGATGGGTTAGAAAAAGATGTTCAGCAGTCTTGACCTGTGTAGGGTTCTGGGGAAATGATGTATTTGGGGGTATGAAGGAAAGATTGAACAACGAGACTTGATGAACTGGTACTTACTCCTCTTGCACTTCTCTCTGAGAAGGGAAACTGTGCTTCAAGCTGCAGTCTTTCCAAAGCACTCTTCTCAAAGCTTGCTTGCTATCTGTTAAATAAAAAATAACAGAAAAATCACAAAGCCCCACCAAAGGTTAAAGAGCAAATGTGTTTGTCTAGAAGCACTGTCACTTCAGCTTTGCAGAGCACAATTTCCCCTTAAAACCAGATTCACGTTCCTTTTACAGGCTATTTCATCCTGAATATCTGGTGAACAAGGTCCTGCTAACCCTTTGCTGGCTGCAGCACTTTACAGTGTATCACTGTGAACATGCTGCTGACTAAACCTCCTCCCATGAGCATGAATGAGAGTCTGCCATAAGTCTTATAAGGAAATTCTTACAAATTATGTATTTTCATTAAACCGTTACGTTGTAAAGCACATATCTGATTGCACTTGTCCTGCCCTAAACCCCCAAAAATATATGATAAGATGGGCTTTTGGTTTCTGCTGTTTGCTTATGGGTAGCAAAGGCTGCTTCTGTCTCACATTTCAGCAGATTGGTGTCCTGCTACCAGTATCAGCAAGATCAGGATTATGCCACAGCTGTCCTTGGCCCTTGTTAATAGGCCAAAAATAACATCAGCACAATCTAGTGGTGCCAAGATTGTAGCAAGCTATAATGACATATGTTTTGTTGGGAAATTGATGCTGTGACTCTGAATAAGAATGATAATAATAGTTGTTTGGATGATGCTAGTGATGGTTGCACAGTAGAGAAGTGCTGCTCTGTGTCCTTCAGAACTCCTTGGGTATATAACTAGCTTGTCACTGTTGGGATGTTGGTTTACATTTAGAAATCTCCTTATAAAATGCAAAATTGGTATGAATGTTTGTAAACCAATCTAGGCCAGTTCCCAATGGGCATCATCACAAAACCAAATCACACTGGCAGAGCTGGTACAGATTTTTTTTTTTTTAGATTTTTTTTACTCTGAGCCTTTGCTCAGAGTAAGGTTTCCATGTATGGTGGTGGAGACTGAGAAACTTGTGTGTTATTAAAAATAGTATACAAATATTAAAAAATCATGGCAGGTCTGCTGCTGCCCTGAAAAGATGTAAGTAGAGAGGGTGTGGAGAGCAAGTCTGATGAGGAGCAGCTGAGGGAACTGGGAGTGTATCCTGGAGAAGAGGAGACTGAGTGGAGACCTCATTACTCTCTACAACTCCCTGAAATGAGGGTGTAGCGAGGCAGGGGTCAGTCTCTTCTCCCAGGTAACAGTGATAGGATGAGGGGTAATGGCCTCAAGTTGTGACAGAGGAGGTTTATTAGGAAGGTTTATTAGGAGGTTTATTAGGAAACATTTCTTCACTGACAGGGTTCCCCAGCACTGGCACAGGCTGCCCAGGGCAGTGGGGGAGTCCCCATCCCTGGAGGGATTTAAGAGATTTGTAGATGAAGTGCTGAGGGACATGGGGTAGTGATCAGTTGGCAGTGCTGGATTAATGGTTGCAGTTGATGATCTTGGCCATCTCTTCCAACCAAGGCTATTCTATGATTCAACAGCCTGCACTGACTTAACAGTCAATGGAGAATGGCAATTGTTGTGTGTCTCAAAGAATATTACATGTCTGGGCTGCTATTCTAATGTAGTCTCAAATTCATTCTGTGCAACTGTTCAGTGTGGATGAGCAGGGTTTCTATTCTGATGTGGGATAAATCTTCTTGAGCACTAGTTTCTGCCCTATAGTGCTCAGAAAACCAGGAAAGTACTCACTGGACTTTCTACTTGCCAGGCACGTTTAATGCATGCCTCCTTACTGCACAGAGCAGACTTTTGTTATTTCTCTTCAACCCCTGTTATTTATACCAGCTAACACCTCTCCAACAGCACATGGAAGCTTAGTAGTTTGTTCATAAGCCACTTGCCATCCTGCATGTCAAAAGCTAAGAGAAAAATGAAAAAAAGCTTAAAAATTTTACATCAGAGGATATTTAAAGAATAATATATCACAGAGCTAATATATCTTGGCTACCATCCCACTCCTGGATTATTTTAGTGGCTGTGTCTAGCCCTCTACTAGCTGTGCCACATTTTTATGGTTTATCATAATCATAAAAATGTGTCTATTACCTCTATCCAGAATTTGGAGGGTATATTTAGGGATGGTGCATAAAAACAGAAGCAAGTGAGTTCATGTTAGGAATAATGTAAAAGCAATCTTTATTGTGTTGTGACAAGTATTTCTCATAGAACAGGGCCTCCTGGGAGCTGTGTCTTGCCATTTGTGCACCCCCAAAGCTGAGGCAGACATCTCTGATCTTCCCCAGAGGAGAGCAGTCTCTGGGCTGGGTAAGGCAGCAAGCTATTTGCAGACTGAGTGTAGCAATAAATCCTAGTCACTCCTGATAGGAATATTCAATGACCTGCTATCTAAATAAGCTTTAAATTTGTATTTTCTTTCTTCACTTTCCTGCATTCTGTAGTTCTTGCTAGTTTCAGAATCTATTATAAAGTCATTGAGAAGAAGAGGGAACAATTTTCTTTCTGGCCAAGTATGAAAAATACCAGCACAATCACTTGCATTTCACAATTAATGATCTTTCTAAGGAGTTTTAAAAACTTAATTAAAAAAAATAAAATAATCTTGTCAATTCCTTCTCTTCAAGTGGTCATTTGCTGAAATGACCTCTTCATATGCTGAGTCTTATTGAGTATTAGGAGGGGAAAGAAGCTGGATAAAGCAGGCTAACTAGATTACAAAGAATCTTCTTGAGTTTCAATCATTATCTCCATGTAACTCTTGCAGGAACTGTAGTAATGAAATGCAGGAACTTTCTGACCTATCAGAGGTGTGTAATAGGGAAATAAAAAGGAGACCCTTTGGGACCCTATCAGCTGTGGTAAATGGTATAACTCTGTCAAAGTTGTACTAAATTATAACACCTGAGGATCTGCTCTTTTTACCTACTTGGTGTAGTGAAGTTTTATCTTTTTTAAGTAACAAGGAAGCAACTTATTAGTCAAATAAAGAATATTTTCAGTATGTATTTTTTTCCCCTGTGTAAGCAATAGACTAAAAAATCCCAAAACATGTCCAAAATCACTAAATAGAACACACAAGAAATGAGTAAATTCAGAAGAAAAAATCTTGTTAGCAGTTGTTCTTCTTTCCCTTTACTGTACAAAAGGAAACATTACAGATATGATGCAGATGGGAGCCATAAAATTCTCAGACCAGGATTCTGACCTGAGATCCATCAGATTTAGTGCTGCATAAATCCTCAAAGAGTGCTTGTTGCTGGAAATGGTCCTTCTAGGCATAACTTTTTAGTTTCAGCCAAATTATCGATACAGGATGTAATGAAGTTGAGGATATTGCACCAGGATCACTGCATCCACAGTTCTGTTTCTAAATCTGCCAGATTTTAAATAGGAGCACATCTGAAACAAAAGTTATGGAGTTACTATGCACAAATTCATGGCTGGCTTCCAAGGCAGATTGCTGCTCCCAACATTTGTGTCTTTCTTCTCATATAATGTAACAACAAAGCATTAATCACACAAATATGAATATTTAATGATTATGTGGTTAGTGCCTGCAAAGCATTTTAGAGATAAAAAGTGCTCTATAAATCTAAATGTAGGATATTTACTCCTTGCCTTATCTTAGCTGGATACAGAAGGTCTGAGAACCAGTTCATGTTATCTGGAAAGGCAGGTATCTGATCCTTGTGATATGAGGTGTAAAATACCCACTCCAAACTTACTGAGCTCCCTGACAGCCTTCACTCACTTAAACCTGCTTTGGAAATTTGCACAATAGAAACATTTGTATGGTAATGAGTATACAGCTAAAACCTCAAAATATACTAATTAGGTTAAAACCAGGATTGGGAACATTTGGCCAGCTAATTAAAATGTCATAATTGGTGCTGCAGATACCATTGTTACTTCATGCAATTATATAAATGAAGATCTACTGTCTAATGAGGGACTGAGGAAAGGATGATTGTAGAAAAGAAAGAAGTCAAGCACAAGTATTTCCTGCATGTTAGCATTGCTAAAAAGAATGGAGATGGCCTTTTTAAAGTGGCAGGTGAGTCACACTCACCTTTCCTTAATTACCTCCTTTTTATTAGAGAGGGTTTTTTGGATAGGGTAGCAAGAGTTAATGGCGATTTATGTAACCACTGCTGAAAGGTTTGTGTCCGTGAGTACTCTGCTGAGTACTCACTGGATGCAGTGGATCTCATCCACTTATCACTGGATGAGACCAACTCCTCAAAAGGAAAATGATTGTTTCTCCCGAGTCTCGCTTGCTCCTTTTACTTTCTATATCTCTGTGTTACGGGAACTGTTCAGGTTTAGCTAAGAGATAAAGCATAGAAAATGTTATTTCCATAGGTGTCATTTTTGTCAACATAATTCTCAGTTGTCTGCTGGCACATAGTGCTTTCTCAGCCATTACAAAATTTGGGGATAAAATATCCAATTCATATATTCTGGGAGAAGGTTTATTTGGTAGGATCCTAGACTTTGCCATCTAGAAGAGGTCATGTTCTCCCTAAAATTCTCTGCTTAAAAACCTTTCCTTTCTTGCAAAGAAGTATCAAAACCTACTACACAAAATACTTAAACATACATTTACCTTTGAGTTTGTGCATAAATCTCCCCAATTCTTCTGAAACATTTTCTGAAAATGTACGGATGTGTTTTAAAACAGGCCTGTCGAAGTGACAAACTCTGTGCCAAATTGTATAAGCAATGGACCTTCTCCACATGATTGGCTGGTGAGAGTACAGCAGCCATTTGTGTAGAGTTTTCAGATGCAAAGTTGCCTGGATTGGTAAATGTCTAGAAGCCTGACAAAGCGTGGTCCAAAGTAGTAGGAGGGAAGGTTACAGCTAAAAATAGGAGCTGGCAGCCCAAAGTCAAAACTGGTAGGGTGGAAATATCTGAACACTGCAGAACACAGGAATGGAAAAAAATTGTAATGTAGTTCAGCAGAAGAAGACCAGGGTTGCCTCGGAAGGCTGGAGGGCAGGCTGTGTCTCATGGTGTTATGAGCTTGAACTGTGGTATGCAGAGAAGAGAGTGGCTGTTTTTGGTGGAGACTGGTGCAAACTACTGCCACCCTTAGATCAAGACTGTGCTCTTTAGCAAACAGAAGTATAACAGCACACAACTGTGCTCTGGAAGTGAAGAGAGGAGGGTATTCAGCAGTCTGCCATGAGTAAGACCACAGATGTTTTTAATTTTTTTTTTTCCTATGTATGGTTGGGAAGAAATCATCATTCCATGAAACAATGTTGAGGTTCATTTCAACCTGACAAATAGGGGAGCATGAGTAGAGAAGGCAGGGAAGGCATTTTTAGTTTATTGAAATTGATATGGATTAAAAATAGGGTCCAAAATTTGCTGGGTGACATAATTTTCTTATGGTTTGCAGACACATATAACAGCTATGTTATCTCCAAGGTCTTTGTCTGGAGATCAGCTAGAATCATGGGGAAAAACCTGTTCAGACACCTCAATGCAGGCAGCTAACAGTCCTGCTGAAGGCAATGGGGAAGATTAACACCCCAAATCAAACATTGCTCTCTTGATGCTAAGTACCCATAGTATTTTGAATGCAGGATGCTGATTAGTGTCTGCTCAGGCCAAGGGCTGATGTTGCTCAGTTATAATTAGCTTCAGGCTCTTCTCCATGCTCAGAACTCAGTGCTCTGGGTGTAGGAGACAAGACAATTACCAAGAATGCAGCAGGCTGTTTAAATCTATTTACATAATTTTTCTATGTTTTTCTTAAAATATCTCTGTGTGATTGAAGAACTCTTTCCTGGGTTGTCCTTTGCTAGAGCTATCTTGACAATTTTACTGGGAAGTTAGCTTTCAAGGAAAAAGGACCTCATGGGTGGCATTGGGCTGGTGGGGTCAGAGCCATTCACTGGAGGCAAGTGAGCAGAGGTGGAATGACCCTTTGCTGGGCACCAGCACAAGTGGGAACAATGCCAGTCCATGTCTCTTTGCACCAGCATCTCCTCCATCCAACCTGAGTCTTTCTTGTGCCATAAAATCATTCCTTCCTTGACTAGGACAACTTTGAAGAATATCTTTGATTTTTGAAAAGTTGGGGCCCTGTGGGAAAGAAAGTCTGTCACTCAGTTACATGGAAAAAGAGAATAAAGGAATGCAGCATCACTAATTAGGTGTGCGGCACAACGAAACAATTAGCAATTAACCTAATAACTTTCACTTGGATTTCTACTTAAACTTATCGATAATTTGTCACATCTTCCAAAGAGTAAGTTGCACTAACATGATCAAAACAGTGTATCCTCTTGTCTTCCCTGGTGCCTGCTAGAGTAGAACAGCAATGTACTATGCAGTGCCTGTATTTTGAGACTTTAGACTTGATTTTGGTTCATTCAGAGGTATTGTTTTAGGAAAGGTCTTTGCTATGATTTTTAATAGACAGTGTTTCTGAACCAGCACTCAGAAAAAAAGTGTATTTTGTAAGGGAAATTACAGAATCACAGAATGGTTGTTTCATTATAAGATGACAGTGGCCAAAAAGTAAAATTAGGAGAGTTTGGGTGAGGGAGAAGAGAAAAAAAATCCACTTTATGTTCATTGGAGAATGTTCAAAGTGCATCTATGGGACAAAGGAGGACACATTTAGGATTCAGTTCAGGCTCAGGGTTAGAAACACTCTTTTCTAATCAGAAGCATACAGGTGAGAGACATGCTTTGTGTCTTTTATGTGTACAATCAGAACAGATTCAGGTGCATGCATAATGCATGAGGCAAGTACCAGAACGGATGCAGAATAATCCATAAAATATGAAGCTGATGTTATGAATAATTAAAGCACAAGCACACTCAGAAACACCTGCATACAGCTAATAGGATGGGTTGGACTTGGCCTATAGGAATAATAGAAACATAAAATTGAAACTCTCCCTCCTCCCTTTTGGGTGTACCCTGGACTGCGTGCTGAGCATGCTGCAAGGCACAGCTGCTGGGGCACCCCTCTGGGTTTCCAGGCCCCTGTTTGAGAAGGGAGTGAATGCTGTGACTTTCTTCTGCTACAGCTGCAGAGAGGCCATGGTATCTGTTTTCTTCAGAAAGAAATTACCAGCATGTTTTCTTGTTATAATATTGAAAAGGCTGAACTTTCAGCCTCCTGATAAGTAAATGCCAGTTTTGTTTAGAGACAGTGAAGACAGATGAAATATTTAGCTTTTATCAATAATGTACCTTCTAAGTAACAGTGCCTACATCGACACATAATCTGTGACAAACTTTCACAGATCCCCTGATGTATTTGAGTGAAGCTCAAGGTTTTTTTAACTTGTAGGAGATGAATAACTTTTGAAGTTCCCTGCAGAGAAGAGAGAGAGGGGAGAGAACTGAGCTAGCAGAATCAGCAGAAGAGAAGGTCATATAAATTATTACTGCTTGTATGCTAACCCACTCGTGTGGTGTAAGTATTCTTACCTAATACTTTCATGTTCTCAGTGGAGATCTTGGGTCTGTTATGCTAGACATTGATCACAGAGGAGAGGAAAACATCCTTGTCCAAAAGAATTTGTTTTAAATAGAGGGGACAAATGGTGGGATCTTTTCTGAAGTTGAATGGCCATTTTTTTTAACTTGAGTAAAGCTAGGGAAAATGTAAAGATTCATAGCAGAGATTGATTGCACTTTTACCTGAAGCAGTGAGAAAAAGGTTCTGTCATTTTAGAAAGCTTTCAAAATGTGTTTTAATTTATATCTCTGTTGGAGTTCTTTTAATGTAATGGCAAATAGTCTCTGGGGTATAGTTTATTTTTTGTGACTATGCACATATCGAACTACAGTGTACTGTTTTTTACACTGCTGCTCTTATGAAGGAGTTCTAGCTGCGTGCACAGCAATCTTAGATCTTTGTTATTTAAAATATCTTCTTTGGTTTGATGTGTTGTGTCCTAAGGAAAGTCTGCCTGTACTCTTATTTCATGGAGAGAGATTATGTGTTACTGAAAACCACATAGATTTAAAGCTTACAAAATTACAATGCTTTTGCTAGATCACACAGAGAGCGTGGGCTGAGTGCTCAAGAGATTAGGTGGATATTATATAGATGAAACAAAAGAAGCTGGACCCATGGGTTTGTTAGGCTGAATCAGCTAAAGAGACAAAACTCCATGAGTCCAACAAAACCAGGCCTTGTCATGACAGTTTGGATGGCCTATCTGTTTATAAGAGGGACAGTTTTCCTATGGTTTCAGAACTATGAATCAATTTCTAGCTTTGCTGTAGACTCACTGTCTAATACTCTTCCATCTGCTTGCATTCTCTGCTCTCAACTGACAGACCTGGAGTGTGTTCCTATTTAAATAAGGCTGTAGGCTTTAGACAAAAGGAAGTAATTTTTCAGTTAATTCTAGGACAAGGACAACAGCCCATTTGGAAAATAATGCCTTTAAGAATACTACTCAAATGAGCCCGACAAAGCACAAAATTACTGTGTGTGATTCTCTAGATTATTTTAACAGCTTATTTTGCAGAACCAAAAGTTCTGAAATACTTTCAGTGGCTTGTGTCTTGGGTCAAGCATCAACAAATCTTGTGTTTATCTCTTGAGTTTAGAATAACTGTTGAAATATTTTAGCATGACTTATTGCTAGGAAATAGCCAATGACCCTTCTCTTATATCCATAAGCCATTAGATTCTGGGATGCAGTGTACTCTCCACAGACCTCAGTCTTTAATAAGGCAGACCTTCAGAGCTGTAGAAAGCTTTCAGATACCATCAAGTATGATGTTTAAAGAAAAAAAATCACCAACCCAACAACAACTCTAAATCGAAACAAACCTACCTCAGTTTTTCAGTTCAGAGTCATTGTTCTCCATGGTAAACAAATGTTCTTCCTAACGTTCATAACACTCTCCCTTCCCTACACTGGAAATGAAGTGGCACTGGGGCATGGACAATACTAATTATGCATCCAGCATCTTTCCCACTGTCAGATTAAGGTATGATTTTGATTATCAAGCCCTTCACTGTTTTTAAAATTACTTTGTTAGAGAGCAAATTTCTTGGTAGATCTGGCCTCCTGAGAGGGAAGGAAAACATTTTGAAGTGCAGGTTCAGGCTTCCTTTGCCATAACATCTTTTGACTTCAGGCTGCTAGGAAAGTGTTCCTTCACCACAGACCACCACAGAACTTCCCAGGCTTCCTGTGAGCTGAACTGAAAGATAAGATGTTCTTCACTTGGTGCCTACATTTTTTTAAATAATTGCTGAGTACTTCTTATAATAAGCAGTAAATGAATGCAAACAAAATTAAAAAATATAATCACCATCATCCAGTCACAGCAAATGATGTTGCACAAGTATACAGACTGACAAGAGCAAGGTTGTTAAAAATTATTTTTCTAAAACTACTTTAGTCTTTAAGTTTGTTTTTAATTATGGCTTTACATCAATTTCAAGAACTTTTCATCTTCAAACCTGCTTTAAAAAGGACCAATGTGTGCTGATGAATTCCAGTGTAAGCACTTTAATATCGAAATGTAATTGCTGTACACATACAGCAGCTGCTGGAGGGACTGATAAAATAAGCATGTTTGTGAATTATTTTGTAAAGAATTGAAAAATGACACGTTGCAGCCCTGTGACTTCTGAGAATGTATATGAATCCAAAGAAAAGTCATGCTTATTTTAGCTTTCACAACCACACTTTTCCCAACATCCACACCATCAGACTGATCATACAGTTGATGGATATTCTAATGATCTCGTTCACATTATGTCATTTATATCCAGTGACCTCAAAGTAGCTGGACGTACCTCCAATTAACATCTGAGATATAATAGAAGGGTCTCTTAGGTCATTTTGTTTGAAGGATCCACAAATGTCCTGCAGTAGGGATCTTGTATAACCTATATAGGCTCCTGTACAATGTTCTGATACTAATACTGTGCACATGGTTCCAAAAGAGACCTTGCCAAATCACTAAATGGATCTTGCAGAGCACTGAATTTTAATTGCTCTGGGGATACTGAAAGAGAATAGCATTGATTGACTAACTTTAAGTAAGTTTATTAAGAGTTGTTACTCTAATATCTAACTAAGGGACTTTACTTTTTGTATGATATCTCTGTGATTTCATTAATGATATTTTAAATGTCCCTTTTGTAGTGATTTTCATGCACCAAAAGGAAATCAAAAACATTACCTTGAACTGCAGTGTTTTCTCTCTAGAGCCATTTTTTCAAACATGATAATTTCAGACAGCTAAATTCAGAGTTAGCCACAAAGTCAGCAGTGGTAAGATACAGAAGTCCTGAAAGGAGGGAGCCTGGCTGTGTGTGGCAAAGCTGAGGTTACATTATGTGACAAGAGTTAGGATTAGGTAGCTTTGTGCAGTGTGTGTTCTTTTTGTCTGTTGCAAGATTTTCCACAGAAAAATCCCTCTGCAGACGAAGGTAGTAAGATGTAGAGAGCCTAAGAAGGGAGGTTAAAATAGAACAGACAAGGAGTCAAGTCGAGGCGGTGGGATGCTCTCCTGAGAGTGAGATGGAGAGGGAGATGCAGAAGTACTTTGAAAGAACAGCATCCTAGCAAAATTACTTTCTGTCCCGCAGAACCTCTACGTTCCTGTAAAAAAGTGAATTTTAACATTAGTGTCAGTGGATCAGGATTTTTCATCTCCACCTGTGTATGTCCCTGTGTCTCTAAGACTGGGGCTCAAGATGGGGACAGAGCAGACTAGAGAGAGCTGTGAGAATTTCCTTTTCCCTCGTGCGTCCCAAATCAGAAAAGGATCAATTGGCTTTGAATTTCACTCACAAGGAGACTCTGCAGACTGAGGGAATGTGGCTTTTTATCTAGGAAGAGAAAGAGCTGATCAGGCAGTTTAACAGAGTATGTCTTCTAGCCTTGGAATTTTTCTGCAAAAAAATATGTAATATTTGGAAATGTTAGTTATTAGCTTTTTCTCTGGTCTTATAAGTCATCATGTTTTTTTGATGACTTTGAAGCAACATTACTAGGCAGGAAATTTGGTCCCTTGCTTGATTAATAAAAGTTGATTAAAGCTTGCAAGGATAGTGATAGTGTCATAAGAGAAAAGATGTTATTGATTTTATATCAGCATCCTGGGTAAACAGGCAAGATGTAAAAAATACAAAGGTAGTTTCCACCACATGCAAATTTGTGGAAAAAAGCTGATAATTAGCAGAGTGCAGTTGGAGCCGTGTACATCTGTGTGCATTTTTTTTAAATGTTCTTAAAGACTTCAGTAAAATGCTTCAAATTACTGTCTGTTTTTATGGTCCACAAGTCTCAACAAACACCCAGGAGAGTAAATGTGTTTTTCAAAACAAAGGTGCCATACTCACTTAGCACAGATTTCATTTTTGTAGAAAGAGATGAGCTTAGTAGCACTTATTTCATCTACTGAATTGATAGCATTTAGGAAGCTTTAATTGTAGAACATAAAATTCCCCTTAGCTCCTGGCTTTGCTACTCTTGGATACAGCATTAGAGTGTACAGGGTCTGTTCCAGCTGCTCCAACAAACTACAATGAGGCAAACTGCACGCAGGCGATTCTGATAGTTTAGCATTTATCATATTTTTCCTGAAACAAGAAAAGGAACAAACCAACAGCCTGGGCTCTAAAACAGTCATGGCATGAAATCAATTTTGTAAATGTCAAGACATCGAACTGGAATTTTCCAGGGAGTCTAAGAGCATTAGCAGCTCAAATCCCATTGAAAACTTGCCTTGTATACTCTGGACATATTACAGAAGCTCTGTAATAACAGCTGCTCTGGCAATATGGAATACCCCTCGGAGAGAAGCCTTTAAACTGAGGTCAGCCTGGCCATGAGGGTGCAGGGTGGGGAACTCACACCTCTCCAAAGTGACCAGAGAGTTTTTATGATCCCTTCTGAATGGTGCTGGATGTATGCAGGGATATTGCCACAAATCTGGGTGTAGCTGCAACCTCTGTTTACACTTCTGGCAGTTAGGTAGAAGTGAGAAAGATGTAATTTACCCCTTTAAAGCATCCTGGGCAAATAAGCAGGACAAATATGAAAATATTTCACTAAAAAGAACAGCTTTCATCCTTCAGCTGACACTCACCAACGGTCCTTCAAAGCAGTTAAGCGGAAAGAGGAGCACCTCCTCCTTCTTGGTCTTTTGCTCCTGCTGCTGATCCTAAGGACGAGGCTGAGTAAAAGCTTGTATACTTTATATTGATGATTGTACTAGTTTTGTTATTTCATTAAATCTGTTTCTACTTCAGCCCATAGGGTTTTTCCCTTTTTTGCCCTATTCCCCTTCTCAGCTGGCAAGAGGTCACTGAGTGGTAGAACAATTGCTACAGTTTAGCCCCAGGTACAGGCTAAACGTAGGCAGGGGAGAATTATAGGCAATGGCAAGATGATTCATTATTGACAATATTGTGTTGGAAGTTCAAATAATTTACGTTATCTCTGACTAGAGGAGATGGCTGTTAGACCGCACCTGGAAAGCTTTTATTTTTGACATCTGGTATTTCATGACTTTGGAGTGCATGTCAGTTGTGTTTTCTAATACACAGGATAAAAATTGAGATGATTAATTACATAGTTCTGTAGTGTTCCCAGATGCTTACAAAATATTTTATTTGAACAAGGGAACAGATTAACTATTTGAAAAGAACATTAAAGTCAATTAGAACTTGAGTAAAAGTCAGCATGGCTATTACCAGAACAATGGGTCTTCAAACCTGTTTAAGTTCCTACTATAACAAGGCAGCAACAGATGTCATGTCTTGACTTAAGTTTTTTGGTACTGTCTCTTGAGATTTCTTGTAAGCAAGATGAAGAAATATAGTTTGATAACAATAAAGTTAGATGGGATCAAAACTTACTGGGAAATGAGTTTCAGAGAACAATTATCAATGATTTGCTGTCAGAATGGAAAGGCTGTAACACCTGAGTTCCCCCGTAGGCTGCCCAGGTACTACTCAATGTTTTCATTAGCAGCCCAGAGAAAAAAAATAGAGTCTTTTTCCTTAAATCTGCAGGTGATATTAATATGAGGGCTTGTATGAAGAAGGTTTAGCATTTAGACAAATCTTGATGTGTGGGAGAACTAGTTTGCAATTCTGTAAGCACAAATAAAAAGAGATAGACTTGGATAAAAATGATTATCCTTGCAACAGGTTGGGGAATAGCAAGTTAGGCAGGTGCTTGGGGAAAAAGAATGTGAATGTCCCTGAGTGAATTGTAGTTGAGAGGGGACCACCAGAGTCTTAACAGTAAAGATCATACTGGGAATTTCAAGTAGGAAATTAAACATATGAAATCACCCTTCTTTCCCCAGCCAGTCTCGGTGCTGGAGTACTCAGTCAGTTTTTGGTCCTGCTTTATCAAAAGGTGTGAACAGGCTAGAATGTTCAGAGGAGGCAATATTATTTGATCCCCTGAAATGAAGTTCTGGCAGTACTAGACAATAAGAGCTGAAGAATGTGAAGAATGTCCAACACTTCGTGAGAGCATAAGCAGCTATGCTTAGAAAGCATCATCAGATTTGCAGCCGTGAAGGTACAGCAAACACCAGAGGTATATGCTTCTCATGTCAGTACATCACCTCAGTCATGATAAAGGGCACTGGTCAAAGGAATAGCGTTTGCGTGCCCAGATCTGCAGCAAATACTGCCTTGAATTCCTTTTTGTCAATTATTTTGTAAGACATTTTTGCAAAGACTAGCCTTCTGGGAAAAGAAAGCTAGGAGTTTTAAGCCAATTTACAGCAAGCGTTTACGATAATAAGGCTGAGGGAAAGGTTTTAGAAAACATCTTAGGAGTCTCACAGTATGACTAAAATCTCTAAACCAAAGAGACTTGATTCCTGTGTTGTCTATTCAGGGCAAACATTAGATGGTAGACACTGCTCCTGCCAGGGTGCAGCCACGTGTAGCTGAAAATCAGCCACGCTCTTTACCTTGCAGTCACCATTTTTATTTCTGAAACTTGCTTGTTTTAAGCTGGTCATTATTTTTACTTTATCACTTCTTATTGCTGGTTCTTTGCTTGAATTGTGGATTTTCTTGTTCAGTTTTATTTGTAGTATAAAGTCTAAGAGTCTTCACCTAGGGCTTAAATCAATATTTTAACAGATTTTCTTGCACAGAACAAGCTTGTTTTTCAAGACAAGTTTTTTAGACTCGTGAATGATGAGGGAGTCAAAAGTATGCTCAAGCCATACGGTTGTTTTCATATGTGTACCAAAGACACTGCTGTGTTCCACCAAAGAGTGGGTGCAACTGTCTTCCTCAAAGGTAACATCAGAACAAAGTTATTCCCTTGGTCACAGGTTTGGGTTTTTTTGGCTTCTCTGTGCTGTAAACCACATGCTTGCTCCTTGCATCCTGTCCTTGGTTGAGTGGTCTGTCTCCACAGGAACCATGTGAATTTGAACCCAGTGGCTCTTAGAGGGCCAGCCATTGTTTAACAAAGAATATATTTCAAATATATTTAAAACTCACTGTGAGTTTAGTTATGGACCTGTAACCTCCATCTCAAAAGCACAGCCTCCTTTGTAATCCCTGCGCATGCTTAATAATACTTATTTCTGAGAGTTACCAGGTAGAGTTAAACAGTCACTTATACACATCTAGCTAGTCGGAACATGACCACAAGAGATGGAATGCTTCAACAGACAGTGATGTTCCCTGGGGGAACAATGGCTGAGGGCAGATGGAGGAATTCTGGCCAGTACTTAACTGCAATGGTTGTAGCATTTGCCAAGTTATATTTCTTTGTATTATCTGTAGTGGGGTCTGCACTGGGCTCCTTGGGCTAGAACCACAAATGGGTTAGTAATAGTAAAGCGAATTGCTGTCATTTCTCATTTTTAGCTTTTTGTATATAGGGCAGGTTAGGTTATAGGACAAAATGAGGTTTCCAAGGAACTTCTGTGAGTGTAGCGCTTGGATCTAATTTAACACTATGACTTTGTTCGTGCTCTGTGTGATATTCATTGTCTGCCATTGACAATTTTGGAAAGCGACAAAGCAGTTTAAGTGCAAGAGGATCAGGAAGCTCTTCCAATATTTGCAGAAGCTGAGTTCTTTGCAGGAGGTAGCTGAGGGCCCTGCTGGAGGCCATGGTAGGATGATTATGGCTTGCAAAGTTTAATCTGTTTTCACACATCATGTACCAACTACAGACCCTCCCTACTGACCTTTTCTTGTTTATATGACAGAATTAAAAAAAAAAAAGAAGAAAAAATCCAGGAATGCTGTCTAGCATAAGGAATAAAGTAGCAGAAAAGGTGATCTATCCTATCTCTGCCACTAGTTTGCTGTGCAGCCCAGGGTAAATGAGGTTTTCTCTCTGTGATCTGTATTTCCTCCTGATAGCTGGCTCTCTAAAAGAGAAGGATCCTGGGAGCAGGGGCTGTGTGTGCTTCTATAATGTGGATGCTGTGAAACCTGCATTTGAATTTTGTACTGAAATAGCACACATGAGAATAATGCATTCCCCTACACTTTTTTTCAAACTGAAATGTAAGTCAGTAAAGCTACAGGAGTCATTAAATTGGTAAATAAACATAGAAGTAAACATTTCTATTTCTCAGAAATTAACCAGGCAAAAGGTATTGTTCTATTTGGAGTTTATTGTTTAAAATGCATAGTGCCACACGAGTGTAAAGTTATGGTTGACAAGAATGTAGACTTTTAAATATAGTTAAATATTTCAATAAAATCTTGAAATTAGGGCTGTATAAGATTAAATGGAACTTGTTTATCTTCTCTTTCATGGTCTGGTGAACTTCATAGCCTGACATTTCCTTCAAAATAATGGAACTATGGCAGGCAAAAACGTAGCACTGCCATGAATAAAAACTACTGCTGTTCCCCAATGAGGTTTTGTTGTCAAGAAGCTCAGGAAGAGAAAGCTTAGGAACAAACAGAGAGAAGAAATGATTACAAACGATTACAAATGCAAAATAGAATAAATAGGATAACTAGGATTGTTAACAGAAATTCTTTCAGCCATTATAAGTAGCAGAAACAACACCTTCAACACTACTGAAAGAATTTCCTGCTTAATGTTTGTTTTCTTTGATTATTGTTGCTGCAAGGTTTATGGGTGTAAGGAATCCACTGGGTGAGGTGTGTTACAGAAGCAGCTCACCTCTATTCCTGCAGCAGCAGCTGTCCACTTGGGCTGTAGAATCCAAAACTGAGCTCTGTTGGCTGCCACTTTGAACAATTTCTCGTTTGGAGTGGTCTGTAAAACACCATTTACTCCAGGCAAATTTACACACATGCAGCCAGATGTGAATCTGCCAGAGTCACTAGAAATGAAAATAATCCCTTTGCCATTTGAATTCAGGGCAAAATTAATTTAAGGATATTATTATTTAAAACACTTGGGAATAGTTAGACAATCAGGATTGTGGCTTTGATCACAAATATTCCCTTGGCTTGTGCTTCTTTCAGCCTCCTGAAATTTAAGCTATGACTATAACCCCAGGGGCTTCCTGAGGACCATGATTCAGCCTGAAGCCTTTGGTTTGACCCTTCGGGAGTTCAGCCCTGGGGCTCACTGGGAGTCTGTGCTCAGCTGCTGATGACATGTGAGGCTAAAGTTATAACTCAGGTCTCTCCTATGCAAGTTTGGATTTTCATTTAAAAAGTAACTAGACAGTAACTGATTGAAACATCCTGATGTGGACAAGCAGTTTTTATCAATATAATGCCCCCAGCAGGAACTGCAAATTGTTTGTTGCATGCATTAGGAGATGAGTAATGGTAGGTTCATAAGGGAAATAGAAATATCTGCTTTTCTGGTCATATGTCAAATACAGTTCTTGAATCATGTATCAGCTCAGAAGAGAAGAGGTACTCTTTGAATCTGGGCCTAATATCTGGTGAATAGAGGAGTTATGGAGAGAAGTTTTTAAAACTTTTGAGAGTTGCCGGGTGGATTCTGCTGTCAGCTGTACTCCGTTGCAATCAGAGCTCTAGGCTACTGATTTCATGTCTCTGAAGTGCCTGAGGGAGGAAATCTAAAAAGATTTTGTATAAACTATCTGTTGCCTACAAGTTACAAATGTAGAAGAAGTCCTCCAAGAAAGAGTATTATTTCCATGCTGTTATTTGCTTTGAGTAGTCTAAAGGTAAAAGAAATTTCAAAAGGAAGACACTGGAAAAAACTGTACCCTTCCAAACTGTCTGTACCTGTTGCAACAGCAAAAGGGAGCAGAAAGGCACTAAAACCCCAGAAAAACAGCACCAATGTTTAGAAAAGTCAGCCTGGTAGATTGGAAACAGCAACCTGACACTGGGCACAACATGTGAATGGGCACATGGATGCCACGTGTTCTTGCAGTGCTGGCCAGTGGTGGATGGATAATGTCACCACAAGACAATCAGTTTAGGAACAAGAAGTTTTCCAGCCAACAGACAGAAAGAAATTTGCTGCTTTTCTACACAGTCATGCATCTCATCTCAAGGTATGTGCCTAAAGTGGATATAGAATTATTCACCAGAAGCACAGATTTTTCTCCAATGACTGCAAAAACTAGGCGGGATGTTGACCTTGCAGGGTGGAGTGTGAATGGGCTGTGGGACACCAGCTACAAATCTCCCACAGCCAGCAGTATGGATAGAATCACAGAATGTATTGGGCTGGAATGTGCCTGGTTCTGCTTCCAGGAGCAGCAAGTTGTAGCAGCAAACAGAGATCATGGCAGTAATACAATTGATATGCCAAAATGAATGGATAGTGTCTATCTGAAAACTGGATTTATATGCTATATTCACTTTTATGTTATGTTATTTTATTTTTTGAGCTATGGAGCTGGCTTTAGAGCAAAGGAACTGATTGTCACAGAGAATGTAATGCATTAGTGGTGTTAAAATGCTGCTGCTGGAAAGATTTCTTTTCTTACAACTTTACTGGTGGTTGGAGACTAGCTGGAATTTCCTGAAATACTCTCTGTTCTCTTGTGTTTTTTCTATTTTTTCACTGGCAATGAGAGTGATTCACAGATTTGGCAGGCAGGAGTCAATTAGGACTGTTGCTATTTTAGGCCCTTAAAAATTATCACTCAGTATCAAGAACATAAATTAAATACATATCATCTCATTTGGAAAGTGTAAAAGGTTCAAAGACATACAAATGCACATCACTTCTCCATGTGGATTTTGTAAGGTTTGAACATATTTTGCTAGTAAAAGGAAAATTTAGGAAAGAAACTGTATGTTTGAGTGATGAATCTGTCTGGGAACTCCATGGGAAGTTGTTTCCATTTAATAGCTTCTATTCATGGGAATTCTAAAAAAACCTCAAACTTCTAGGTTTGAGATATGCACTAAATTTTTTATCTGATGGATTTTGACAATTTTTTTGCTGCTGTCTGAATAGGCACAAGCATATCACACTTTTGAGAAAATTAGGGTTTTTAATCAAATATATTCAAGTAATATTGTTCCAGCAGAAAATTTTGTGTGGAAACAGTAAAAATTCAAACTATTTTGTCTGATTCAAAAAGGGTTGCCATTGATTAGAAAAGCGTTATTCTGAAGTCCAAGTTTAAAACTGAATGTCTGTTACTGTTTAAAAATAGGGCGGTCATTTTTGTTTCTTTATTGGGTGCAAATAGTAATTTTAGGGAAAAATATTGCATGTGGAAACGTGAAATCTAGTCTGTGTTGTTTTCCACTGATAAAATAGCTGCATTTCATTTCTGCAAAAACTACTGTCAATGAAATATTGTACCTGAATATTCAGATGAAGACTGCAAACAGGCCAAACTTATGTGATAATGGAGATTATTAAATAACAACCTGTCCTGGTTTCCCAGGACCAGCCCCCAGCCCAGCCATGCAGGCAGCCATGAGTAGCCCTGAATCAGCTGGGAGATCCAATCAAGGCAGCTGCCCCAAGCTGACTCACAGGTGCATCCCACACCACTGCATCATGCTCATTATAAAAGGGGGGAGCTTACTGAGGATGGAGAGTTACTCTTCCTGGGGTTCCTGTCTCTTGGGTGCTGCCTTCTGCTGATCCTAAGGACGAGGCTGAGTATAAGCTTGTGTACTTTATGTTGGTGATTATATTAGTTTTCTTGTTTCATTACATCTGTTTCTACTTCAAGCCACAAGGCTTCTCCCTTTTTTTTTCCCTGATTCCTCTTTTTAGCTGGGGAGGGGTCATTGGGCAGTAGAACTGCTACGGTTTAGCCCTGGGTACAGGCTAAACACAGACACAACCAAATAGCCATATGCTCCCTGATCTCTTTCCAACAAAATATTTGTGATTTTTCTTATTTTCACTCTTTGTTTCAGTTCTAGTGAAGAGCAGTAGAAGAAGGAGTATTCACAATATTGCCCTCAAGCTGCAGGCTGGCTTTATCTCTGCAACACTTGCTAAAATAGGCTTAGGAATGTACAAGTACTGTGCAGTGCTTCAGTTGCATTGACTCTTTCTTCTGTGGGATATAAACTTTTCTGTGACCTATGAATCACCTGTATTCATCAACCATCTCTGATCCCTGTGCATCAGAAGAGATACATGCTAAAATTAATGTGCCTCTTCTAAAGTCAGGGAAGAGAGACCATGTTGCATCATGCATTAACTCAGCTCTCACAGGAGCTGTAGTGATGATCAGTTGTTCAGATGACTTAAAGCCATCTGCCGTGGGTACCTGAGGATGCTCTCTGTGTTGGTAGTCTCCCACAGGGAAACAGAAGGTAAAAATAGCTTTTTACCAACAGCTGCTTTCCACTTCTGTGTTAATGATGCATGATGGACCTCAGGAAAGGTGATAACATGTGGGAATAAGGTGGGACTGTTTTATTAAGGTGTCTGATATTCAGATATGGAGGCATCGCCTTAGGACCCCTCCATCTAGAGAATCTTATGTTTTGAATCTCATCAAGAGCCATTTAACCTTCTAGGAGTGCCAGAATAAATATATATGTTGTTATTGTGCAGCTAAGGCAGGGATCTAGCTCGTACTGTATCTTGGTATATTTGGAAATAGTACAGTGGTCAGCCAGGCCCTTTAGTTTTCATTTGTAATGTTTCCAGCTTGAGCTGGCATTTTGCTACAAAAATGAAATCTAGCTGAGCCAGTCATAAAACCCTTGGCTTGCTGGTAACTGTAAATAGATGCCACTTAATGTAGAACACTGCAACTGAATGCTTGCAGGCATTCGTATGCAACTCGTGTTTAATTAATGACATAATAAAAGCAAGAATTCAAAGTATCTATTTTAAATATATTCTGATAAATTGGAGCATATGAGTGTTGAATAACAGCTATTTGTGGACTGCTCAACAGGCTTTCCTTTTAAATCTGCTAAGGGTTATTGTTCATTATTTCTGTTTCCTGTAGTCAACTGGCATCTCCTCATTTTTGGCTATAAACCGTTACCATATGCTCAAAGGGCTGATGGGCTTCTCTGTGCTCGTCTCTAATGTTATTGGTTCACATAATTGTAAAACAGCAATGTTTGATGTACCACGTTGCACAAACTTTTTGAATTTGAATTTTAGACTCTGGTAGTTTTAATGCATTATTCATTTATTAAAAATATACCTAATAAGGAAAAGAATATTCAGTGATAAAATTTTTTTTTAATACTGAAAAGTTTCAGTCAGTAAGAACAAAAAAAGGAAATGGAATAACAACATGCCTGGTTTATTGATTCACTTCATGTTACTCAAATTACACAATAAAATTATTGGCTGTAAATGACATTTTTCTATATTTCAATACATTGCTGAATGTCTAACTGAAGTCTCAAATCCCTGCTCATTCTCCTCTGGATGATTCTCTTCCTCTGTCCCTTGTCTGTCTGTCTCCTCTCCAGCAGGCAAGTGCAGCACAGGCAGATAAAGCATCTTTCTGAGCAGGATGGAGATGTGTCTTGGTACAGGCTGAGGGCAGTGGCACCAGCTCTGTGAGCAGGCAGGTCATCCAAGCTGTGACTGCTGGGGCAGAGGGGTATGGGTGGGCTGCTGCCTGCACTGCCTGTAGAAGAGCCCAGAAAACCAAGTTCAAGCTTGGCAGTGGCAGGTGTCACAAGCACCAGCTTCTGTCTGTGCTTCCAACCTCTTCCCACTCCATTTACATGGGAGGAAGGGTGCCAAAGGGTGCCAAATGGTGCCTGATGCAGCCAGCATCAGGTATCTGTAATACTAAATAGTTACCCTAGTCATAAGCTACCTTCTCTCTAGTGGCCACCAACATCTCTAGGGCAGAGATAGCTACAGCAGGAAACTCAAGGGACATGTCAAGGAGATCAACATTCCCATCTTGCCTCCTGTCAGCTCCAGGCACCTGGCTGCAGTGGTGCTGGTGCTGGGCTGGCAGTGGTGCTGCTGGTGTGGGCAGCATCCATGACCCCTGCTCTAGCTGCTGTGCTCTGCCAGGACAGCCATTTGCAGGGCCACATGGTGAATGAAGCTGGGGAACAGATCCAGGATAAAAATAAGCCTGATCTGGCTCATCAAATTGTACTTGCGTGGGCTGGGACAGGAATTGTAGGCTAGAGGCAGGGGAGACAACAGAAGCAGCTTGCAATAATGCTGCCACTGATGGAAGTGTCTGCGATTGGGGTCCTGGTTATGAGCTGCATAGGGCAGCATGTTGACACCCAGGGAGCCAGTGCCCAACCACACATGAGCTCTTTGGGGGAGCATTCATCACAGCAGAGACATTCACTGTCCTTCAGCTGCAGAATTAACTATTCTTAACAAGCCAGAGTCACTTAGACCATGCTCTGAGAATGGTCTGCTTTCAGATTTTCAATTTTTTCCCTCCAGGGGAGTGCAGAGCATTAAACTGGAACCACCTCAGAATCTAAAAGGTGTGGGGGTTGGCTTTGAAAGACATTGGGGAACTTCAGTAACTTTGAGATCCTTCATTTGAGTTAAGTTGCATAATTCTGGACACTGGATACAAGAGCCTTGCTCCCTGCGAGGAACCGAATGTTGTTAGCATGTGCACCAGGTCTACTAGTAGTTGGAGAAAGTAGTTAAAAGAATGAACCCCAGGAGAATTTGCATTTTCTGATAGTTGAGGTTGCCCTAACTGAATTAGCATGTAAGAAGTTACACTGGAATAATCCATGCAGTAGTTAATTTCAATGTTTTACTGCTCTGGCAGTATAAATCCTCGTAAATTAATTTCTATAATGCTTGAGAAGGTTTTTTTCAGACATTTCCATTCTCATTCATATTTAATGAACTCTGAAAACTTGCATTAGAGTATCTATGCAACTTTCTCAGTTTTTTATTTGTGGGCAAAGGCAACTCCAGTTATTGATGGCTATAAAGACATTAATGATACTTAGTCAACTATATTCTGTAGTTAACTGGTAGACCTATTTTCCTTAGATGGATTCTTTCCAACTCTGTTTTTAGAGCATCTACTTTCCCACTTGAGACTCATGTTAATGGACAAATAATCTAAATCTTGAGGGGGCATATATTTTAAGAAATATTTTGATTTGATGGCAGCTCCATTTTTTCCTTTTGATTTAACAAATCAGGAATTTTGCAGAGATACAGGTCAGAAGAAACTCTTCTCCTGAGTTTTGTTTATACTCTCTTACTTAATGCACTGTCTTGGAGAAACTGCAGTCTCGGGAGGGATGCAGCTGTGATTGCGAGAGGAAAGGAGGGAATTCAAAGATATGCAACTGATTGTGCATCACATGGATGCCTGCACACTCAGCACCATAAGAGACACATCCTACTTACAGTATTTTTCTTACAAATTTGCCCATTAAGTGCCTGAAAAAGGGAACAATAATTTAAAAGTTACCTGGTACAGTTATATCCAATATCTTTCTACACTGAATTTTGGTCTTTGCCTTTCAGTCTCCTAGCTCAGGCAAAAGGCATCACATTCACAATATTCGTACACAGACAAAATCAACATAATATCAAGGAAATATTCTGGAGGCAGAATATAGAACTGCATGGATGTAAATTACTTGGAAAGAAGATGAAGCAAATGAAAGCGGAGGGCCTTAGGATGAATGTTTACAAGTTAAAAAATATCTTACTCCTGCAAAGTCATAAACTCTGCATTTCCCTTTCATAACTCCATTTATGAAATTATTCTAGCTGTAAACTGCTAAAATCTGCAGAGAACCATTAAAACTTCATCTTGGATTCATTCCTGTGCAGTGTTATTAAACACTGACATATCCTGAATGTGAGAACCGCAGAGCATTTTTCCGTAGAGAATGACCAAACTTCTTGGGATAAAAATAATTGCTACTGATTAAACGAGGCTGTATGCTCCATCTTCATATGGTTTTAGTCTTTATTTTTAGTATTTCTAATGGAGGAAAGTATTGTTAACAACCATTCTACATGCATACTGCCATAGATTTTCCCCTGGGAAAGATGTCAGAGAGAGCTGATGTCTCTCCAGGGGTGCAGTAGGTAAGAGTACATGAGTGAGAGAAAGCAAAGTGAGAGGGAAGGCAGGGGGTATGAGGGGGAGGGAGGGGACCTTTGTGGGAGATTTGCTAGGAAAGAAGGGGAAAATCATGGGAGAGAAGTTTGCAGTTGGTGAAAGAGGGCTAAAAGACAAGGAGCGTGGAGTTATTGAGCAGGACCAGACTGAGTTCATTTATAAAGAAGGAAGAAGAACCAGTTAATGGTATTTCACTAGGACAAATGGGATAAAAGGGGGACAACTCTACTCTAGGTGCTGACGAATAAGTCTACAAGCAGTAAAGAAGATGAATAGCAACAAGGAGTAAGGCTGGAGAAATACTTAAGCATATTTTTTCCCCTTGAAGGGGATTCATAGATGGTTGATTTGTTTTTAACTAAAACTTAATTGTAATATTAACTCTTACGCTCTAAAAATGGAGATGATATTTAATAAATTTTCAAAAAGGATGATAGACTAGATAGTTCATCTAATCCAATAGTAATTGTCCAGAGCTATAGAGACTAACACTCTGACAGTAACAAGCTCTTAGACGTAAGTGCTCTACCCTCCATTCTAGCTGGAGAGACTGACATCTCTGGCCCTCCTCAATCAATTGCTCCAATGAAAGCCTATGCAAGAAAAAACCAAGCATGGACAGACATTTCTGTAAACATAATGCTCATGAAGATAGCCTATATGCTTTGCAATTTCCAGCTTCTTAGTCAGAAGGCTCGCCTGAGGGGCCTACTTATATTCTCTTCAAAGAGTGATATAATAAAGCACTGTCATTTTTGTAACGCACCTTTGAAATGTGTTGTCAAACAGCATAATTGTTTGGCAAACCTCCTGAAAAGATAATATTCTCAAAAATGTCACTTTTTGCAGGAGTTTCACTAAACTCTTGATGTTTGCCTTTATTCACTCAATTTAATCAAACTTTGTGCTTCCCCCTTTTATTGATTAATTTTTTAATAGAAAACATTGCAACTGGTGATCAATGATTGTAGTTTAGAAATGAATTATTCCCAAGTTGCATAACTCACAGGTGTTGCTGCCATCCATACTGTCACTGTGCAGTGGGTATGGTACTTGATTATACATAATGTTGTCAGAAACAACTTGAAAGAAACTTTGGTTGCTTTGTAAATGGGGAGGAGATTCAGGGCCCTAAGGGTGCTAATGGGCTTAGCTTAATGAGTGTCTGGAACACCTGGTGCCCTGAGCAGCCTTACCTGGATCCCCCACCCCCTGCTCATGGCTCAGGTGTTCCAGATACTCTCAGGGCTTGGTTAGTGCTCTGCTGTGGGGTCCCTGTCTCCACCTTTGTCTCCTGAGTTGTTGTTTGGGTTTCCTGCACTGACCTGAGATCTGGCTCATTCCTTTGCTGCATCTGATGACTGGGACTGTTGCTGGTCCTGCTGTGTCAATTCCACTCAGGGACTGTGGGAGCTGTGCCTGGCAGTGCAGGGTCATCTTTAGGGTAGCCCCACTCCTACTGCTCCCCAACAAAGATGATCTGCCAGAAAAGGGGTCCTCTAGGGTGGCTTGAGGAGTGTAAATAAATGAAAATGAGAAGGGAAAGAGGCTCGTTCCTAGGTGCATAGATAGGATAACCAAAGAAGCTAAGAGGAAATAGAAAGAGCTAGAGATATTCAGCTGCTGGCAAAAAAGAAAATGGGAAGAAGCAGCAACTGTTAAACCAAGGCTGGAGCTTTCTAAGGACTGGGAAAAGGGCCCTCAGTGACTAAGGCTTATCAAAATGGAGATAGAAAGAGGACTGGAAGTTCATGTTCAAACAATAGTAACTGTATTTCTGCACTGCGAAAGACTGTATTGGAACAGACCACAGCATGATGTGTGTAAAGCATAGAGAAGAGCACTAAAGTAATTCCCAGTAGACTTATGGGGGACAAAATATAAGATCTGGGGTGAAGGAGAATTATGGAGTAGGTACAGAGTTCAAACACCCTATCAACTTGAGTTGAGCACAGGGAGCGTGCTGTGCATGGCTAGTTACTGATCTGTATGAAGGCATCAAGCACCAATAATTACAGATACAAGATATAAAAAGAGAAAAAGGAGGAGATTAGAAGAAAAAATTTGAGCATGGGTGAGTGGAGAAATAAAGAAAATAAAAATGATTTTATTTTAGAATAAAATAAGAAACAGGCAGAAATATAGTTAGTGCAGAGAGAAGGTAGTAACAGAAATGCTTTCACTTGTGTGACTCATTCTTTGCCAGTAGATTATGCTTTAATTATGTCTTTGTGAATCAAATAGTGATGAGCTGTGTGTATATGAACGATACCAGGTAGCAGATAGAAGTACATAATTACCATAGAAGTGTCAGTCTCTTATGGTTGCACCTTTGCATTGGCTTCCCATCGTGGTATCTAGTATAACTAGGATGATTCTTGGGCTTTGAGTGCTGATGAGAGAGTGATGAATTTTCTCTGCCAAAGCTCAGGTATTGCACTGGCAGCTCTGCCAAGCCAAATGTCTATGGCTGATTTCTCAACATGTGTAATTGACACTACTTGATGTAAGGAGAAAGCTGTTCTATTTGCTGAAACATCACGTTGAACAATTTACAGCAGACAAATAAAGATCCATATGGCAGGGTACCTAAGTAGGACTGGTGTCAGAGGAAAATATTGCGAGGAAAAAAAGATTGCAAGTTTCTAATTACTTCAGTTTGTTTATGCACACAAATCTTGAAATATTAATAGAGAATGCATAAGTAATTGATGGGCTGCATATAATTTTTCATTATCTTAAAGTTGAGATAGGCAGGAAAGTCCTTTGGCAAAAGGCAGAGGCACATTACAGCCTCAAGAAGGTTGTAAATTAGGCCTAGAAATAGCTGAAGCTGCCTAGCTCCTATGAGTGACTGAGCATCCCTTACATCATGACCCACCACTATGACTTTTACTGTGTCTTCTGGGTCCTTTCCTAGTCTGGGCAACCTTGGTATCAAATGATGGGTCAGTCTTTCATCTCCTATTTAAGTCAATGAACTCAAAGGTAAGTTTTCTAAGCAGCCCAACAGCTGAAATAAAATAAATCCCTATCTAACTGGCAAATAGAAATCCATTAATATATGGTATTAAAAATCTGATAGATTTTAATGCTTGACTCATGTTTTTGTGAGTGCTGGGATTGCCAGCAGACGCTTGTCTGCATTGTGAAACAGACTCTCAGGAGGGTGCAGGAGGTGGTATGCATTAGCAGTGTGGGTAGCAGTGTGCTGAAAAGAGAACAAAGGGTTGGGGTTTTTTACATGTTAAGAATTTTTCCTTTTAGAAATGAAAAAATAGGCAAAAGAGAATATGTGAAAGATTGAACTGCTAGGAATACTGTCTTCATTCTGCTGCTTTTTAATTTTAATTTGGTTGGGTCCTAGAAGGGCAGTCAAGCAACAGCCCATGACGCTGGATGTCTGCACTTTGCTTCCCTCAGGTTTTCTGAGCTCACTGGTGCTGAAGGTATAAAGACCCTCTGATCCATAAGCCCCCCATGTGTACCAACCTGCAAAAATTACCTGTGTTCCCATACTAACTGTGCTGGGTAAGAGAGACAACCACATGAAAACAAGTTTCCTGGGATATATCTCTGTGGACAGTAATAAACCAGTTCTTGTTCTTGTGCCTTCTCTTCAGCTGTTTTTCATTGCTGGCAGTGCCTGTTCTGGCATAGATCAATCCATATGCCTGTTCTCTTTAGCCCAGATGTCCTTCCTGTTGGATGGGGTCCCAATGTCTGTATTTCCAGCTGAAGGAGAGCAAGAAATTCCTTTAATTTTCCTGCAGACTACTGTCCTTGTTGACCTTTTCAGCTTCTGAATATTTAACTCTCCCTGTTCTCTGATGTTGGGTATGAATAATTAAAAGACTGGGGAGAAGGGAACACAGGAAATTCAGTGTTTATTTTAAATGCCACTGCTGATTCGATGATAATTTTAAGATGTACATATCTTTGGGTTTGGTTTGGTTTATTTTTTGTTTCTTAGCCTATCCTATAAGGACACCTAAGACAGTGGATTGGGGTTCAGGAGGCTCACTTCTCTACCAGCACCATATCAGTCTTCCCGTAGTCAGTGCATCATTCCCCCTGTTGACAAAACTGGCTGATAGTTCTGTACCAAATCTTGCTGCGAATGGCCTTGAGGAGCTATAGTATCAGGAGCTGTTTCTTCTTGATAGTGGCTTATCTGAGGCCACAGATCTGCTGATGCTTGTCCTGATGGCAGTGCTGAGAGTGGCTGCTAGTTTCCTTACCCCAACAGGTTGGGCCAGTATAATTCTGAAGACAATTTGTTTAAAACATAGGGATTTATTGTAGAGTATTTCTCCAGTCAGTGGAGTCAGACAAACATTTTCTGAAGGCAATTTGTCCCAATTAATCCCTGACAGTGATTAGTTTGTTTAGGCTAAATGTATGCTGATTTTTAAGCATTTGGAGTTGGTTGAGATTTGTGTCTGTTTGGAGGACTAGCTTTAAATTAAAAACACCATATTAAAATATTGACTCTATCCTTTCTTCCGTTTCATGCTGAATGCCCATGCTCTCACGGGTTTCTGAGTGGAGACTACAGCAGAACATGCAGCCAAAAATCAAACTAATATTTTGCAAGATGTCTCTGGTGTAGGAGGCTTATTTGGCCCCTTCTGAGCAGGACGTCTCTTCTCTTGCTTCCTACTTGGGTTTTGTCAGAAGTGAATTGACTGCAGTGGCTTCTCTCGTATTGCCTCACCTGCAGAGTCACCTCATATTTAAGAGAACTTGGCAAGCACATGGCAAGTATCCATGTCCACCCTACTGGTGTACGCTTTGTTTTAACTTAGATATCTGCAGAAAAATTGCTGTTAATTCACAGTTGCATTTAATATAACTGTGAGAATTCCTCTTTGCTCAGTAGTTTAGCAGTGTTGCCCATCCAAAAGGTCATTTTAAGTCATTAAGATTTTTATATGTGTCTCTGCCTATAAACTGTATCAAGAAGCTTTACAAATTCAAAGCTTCCATATGGGCTTTTACAGCCTAGGGTTGTTGCCAAATTAGTCCTAAATCTGCATTATTTAATTTGACTGCTTAAAAGCTAACCATTTTGTATCATGGTTCACTTTTTCCTTGCTTACAGGCCTCTACTTCATGTTGCACTGTGGAGCTGAGAGTGAGCTGTGCTTATTCTTACTGCTTCTCTGGAGTATTCTGTATCCAACCGGAATATTTGCTTACCAGAATGTTCAAAACCAGATGAAAATCTTGGCCCAGCATGGCTAATAGTTTTGCTGTCCACTTTGGAGGGCTCAGGATTGTACCCTTGTATTTCAAAAGATGTTAGATTAAGTACAGAGCTTTTTTTTTGACAGCCTGGACTAGTTAGCAGATTTAAAAGCACCTCTTTTCCAGGCTGAGCTGACCTAGCAGGCACCTTTGTGATGCTGGGTAAACACAATGAACTGTTTGATTGGAAAATTATTTTAATAAGCAGCATTTTAGTAAAGCCTGTGGTTTGCCCTCTGAATTCTGATTAATAAAAAGAAATCTCTAATACTCTATCACTTGGCCTTACCCTCCTGTTTAGTAGAAATCTTTTTTTTTCAGTAGCAGCATTAAAGATTCAGCCATTATTAGGAGTAATTCTTGTGCAATGCAAATCTAATAGACTTGATGCACAGCATTTTCTTTAGAATAAAATCCAACTGCCTTTATTCAGCTTACACAATCCTTTCCTGAAAGAGCCCTTTATACAGCTCATGTCATGTCAGCAGTAATCATGGACTGAGTGGTGGTGCATGCAAATCAGTCAGCAGCTGCTCTTTAATTGGGCTGGAGGAGTCACATAATGAATTTGCCAGTAAGTGCAAGGGTAGATCATATTTAATGCTCATGGTCTTTCAGAGTATTGTGTTGCTTGTACCTTTGGGTGCTGGCAGCTGAAGGCAGATCTGGCCATCAGATCAGTCTGTTACCTTTGCTGTCTTCGCCCTGCCCAGCGAGAACCCAGGCTGTCATTGTCTGCAACACTCCTGGCTCTTCCAAACCCATGGGGCCGTTCATTGCCAGTAGCCAGTAAAACTTCACACAGGTATTTTATGCTGGGAAATAAAAGGAGAGTTTTCCTGTTCCTCTGGTATTCAGACTTTCCCCAAAATAGGATAGAAGCAAGGCAACTTATCACTGTAGCTGTGTCTCTGGTGGATGCGTATGCCTTCTCTTAATGCCAGTGTTTTATATCACATCATTAAGGCAGTTTGGATGTTAATGCTGCTCTACGTAGTTCTGGGGGTTTTCTTGATTAGTCTGTGTGCCTCCCCCCCCCCCATTCTAGTTTTCAAGGCAATTATGAACACCGGTATTTAGATATGACGGACAGCCAGTTAGAAATGCAAACTAAGACAGTCAAGCTGACCTAGGAGTCTGATATGTTCCTAAAACAGATACTTTGGAAGGGTCGGGAGATGGGAGAAGTGATAGCTCTGATTTCACAAGCTTCTGTTGTGACTGTAGATATAAATCTGTTTTCATGAGTAGATAAAAATCACCATTTCTGCTGCAAACTGTTTGGGTCATGGCAATGAGAAATCTGTGGGTTTCATTTTACTTAAAGAAACAAAGGATGCTAAAAACTGTTTTATACCCGTATTTTTCTAGCAATAATTTCTAATCTGTTCATGTGTGCATTGCCTTTACTGGGAGTATCTGTCATGTCCTCACAGCACAGGTTTCCAGAAGAGGGAGAATCTATAGTGATTCTCAGAGAAAGTAAAAGAAGAGAAGAGAGAAGTTATGCATGGGAGTATTATGCGCTGCAAACTGATACCTACCCCATTGCCTTCCTTCTCTTCTACCAGTCTCTTCTCAGACAAAACCTTTTCCTATTACTTTTCATGATGATCAAAACTGTTCCAATATCTTTTTGTTACTGGCATCCAGCTATATTGTTTCTCCTGTTGTATATTTATACAAAGTTGTAATGAAATAACCCCCTGGACTGATAATTCTTGATGCTACAGTACAATAGCAGTGAATAGCTGACAATAAATGAGGATCTTTGCTGGTTCTGGTTTGTTCCAGAGGAAAGGGATGGTGAGGAGAAGAGCGAGGGCGTCTTTTGCAGTTCAACTTAAGCATCATTCTAATCTTGTTTAGCCGAGTTCTTCATTTGTGTTAATTGATGTCATTTCTTTGGCTATACCAGATTGCACAACAAGCAAAGCAGTGCTGGGGGCTGCTGCATTGCATTTGATTTTTGAGGTGTCTGGAGGCACTAAACACCTTAATGAAGAGGAAGGTGTCTTGCAAGACAAATGAGTGGGAAACAGAAACTGTTTGGGAGGAGATGAGTTGTTTGGGTTTTTTTGTTCTGTATTTTTACGTATATATTTAGAAGAAAATAATCTGGAATTCTGTGTAGATCTACTTGTTGTTCTTCTCCTCTGGATCCTGATCTCTTTCTTTGGAAAGATTTCCTCAGTGACTGCTGGAGTCAAAATATTTCTTTAAACTTCAAAGAACAGTAATGAATCTCTCTTATGAAGAAAGGCTGAGGGATCTGGGGCTTTTTAGTCTGAAGAAGAGAAGACTGAGGGGGGACTTTATCAATGTTTATAAATAAAGGGTTGGTGTCAGGAGAACAGGACCAGTCTTTTTTCAGTGGTGTCCAGTGACAGGACAAGAGGCAATGGCACAAATTTGAACACAGGAGATTCCATCTAAACATGAGGAGGAACTTTACTTTGAGAGTGACAGAGCACTGGAACAGGCTGCCCAGAAAGGTGGTGGAGTGTCTGTGTCTGGAGATATTCAAAACCTGCCTGGATGCCATCCTGTGTGACCTGCTCTGGGTAAACCTACTCTTGCAGGGTAGTTGGATTAGATGATCTCCAGAAGTCCCTTCCAATGCCCAACATTTTGTGATTCTGTGAGTCACAAAGAGGAGATTTTACTGTTGAAAAATATACTAAGAGCAGTGCAAATGCCACCTGGGTATTTCAGGTGGTGGATGCTGCTTTATGTTGCTATTGCTGCTCACCCAGCAGTTGCTTTTTCATCTCTATTCCAAGGTGTTGTGAAGAAATGAAACACTGTTCATTCCCACAAACTGCTTTGGGTTTGCAGATTCCTCTCTTTACCCCTTATTTCACCCTTTCTGCTCCCTCCCTCCTCCCCTGCAGCCTTCCTGCATTCTGCCAACCCTTTGCTTAATCCCAGAGAATGTATTTTGGGTACTGGCACAAGGAGGAAAAAGAGACAAATTGATTTGCATTTCTTATCTGGGAAATTCACTTGCAAAATCTAGTACAGTTTCACTGACGCAGAGGCAGGAGAGATGATCCTGTAAATCTGACATCTCTTTATTAAGGCTGAGATGAAAGGGAGTGGGAGGATGGTCTGAGCTCACTAGAGACAATAACACTGTAGGTAGTTTTGTTTGTTGTCTCAAACCATGTTTCCATGAAGTATTCCTGATTGGTTTGAGGACATACAGTGCCATTATATGGCTAGCTGGTCCCAGTTTATCCAGTTGCATACAGCTCCCATTTCCCTGTAGCTTGTCTGGAACTGAGCAGGGGGAGCAGCCATCTGGCAGATGGGGCATATGCATGTCCTGCCATTCTAGTTACATCATCTTTATTTTTATGTATATGCACATACTGAGCCCAGTGATTCAATTAGTTCCAGTGAGGTTATAAGCTGATTTCAGCAAGTTGTGTGAGATGGATCCTCTTTGCTTTTCCCCTGCTACCTCCCTGTGTGTGTGTGTAAGGGGCTTGGGAGGCAGAAGTAACCAGAGTAGATAAATCTCCTTCTGGAAATGTTGTGGGTCTCTCCCTTCCTATAGCTGCCAGAGCAGCCCCGCTATTGACTCTCTCTGGCAGTCGTCTTGTTCAGGTTTCCACTACATCAGGCTGCAAGCTGTGAGCAGCAACTTTCTTACCTGTTTTTATGTCAGCCTGTGCTATCCCACTGCTGCTAACATGGCAGTGCGTCTCTGATACATGAGAAGTGGAGGGGTGTAAAGCCAGTCCTGATCACTGGTTGGCAAAATTCCCTCCTGACTGTAAAACAGGTACTTCATCAAAGCCCAGCAGCAGTGGCCCCTTGTTGCAGTGCAAGGGCATGCTTCCAAGCAGGACACAGAGTGGTTCTTTAAGCATAATTTTGAGCCAAAAGAAATAAAAACCTGAAAAGTGGAAAAAGAAAACTGATAATTAGCTGGATGAGACAGTAACCTCCTTGGTGCCGCTGCACTCAATGCTTAATGCAGCCTCTCATAGCTGAACTATGTGTGCAGTAGGGTTGCCCACGCCTTTGATGACTGTGTTCTCTGTTCAAATGCCTCCACCACCTTTCCACGCACATCTAGAAACATAGAGTCTAATGGAACCTGGATCTTTGGGTTCTTGAAGCAAGCAGGAATTGCAGATCAGTCAGTATAGATATAATGTGCTGCTTCAGGAGCTGGTTATTCTTTTAGAGCTTGTATTTACTCTGCTTGTTGTAATGGTACAGCTGTCCTGTGCTCGCTGGGGCTGCCCTGCTTTACATCAGTGTAAAGGAAGAAATGGACTCCTAAGTATTCTATTTTCAATGTTTGCCCCTTTTGCCTCTCTCCTTCCATCCTGCATGCCTCAACTTCTTCAGCACTGATTGCTAGAAGTGTGAAATCACAGGATAAAATCTTTGAGGCTGGAAGGGATCTCAGGAGATTGTCTAGGGGTGGCTACAGCAGGCTGCTCAGGGCAAGGTCCAGTCAGTTTTTGGGTATCTCCAAGGACGGAGACTCCACAACCTCTCTGGCCAACATGTGCCAGTGTTTGATAACCTTCACAGTGAAAAAGCTTTTTCTCATGTTTGAACAGAACCTCCTGTGTTTTGATTGGTGTCCATCGCTGCATGTCCTCTCACTGGTGTCACTGAGCAGTGATCAGTTTCGACTCATATCAGCTGTTTATGCACACGCACACACAACCCTTGACCCTTCTCTGCAGGCTGAGTGATCCCAGCTGTCTCAGGCTTTCCTCATATGAGAGAGCCTTTAGTCCCTTCATTACCTTAGTGGTCCTTTGCTGGACTGACTCCAGTATGTGCATGTTTCTCATGTACTGGCAACTTTTGCTTTTGTATTGAGCATGCAGACTGGCATTTTCAGACCCATGTTTGACACTTGTGTGCTTAACCAGCTACCAGGTTTCTGTTGGCTAATATAGATTGTGTGCTCCACCAGCTACATCTTCCACATAACATGCAAGTGAGATGCAAGGTGTCTTACCACCCCAAGTAGTCCCTTTTTTGAATGTATGGGCTCCAAGATCGTAAACAAAGCATTTTTAAACAAACCTGGTAGATCCTCCATGAGTGTTCTAAACTCCCTGGGAAGTAAAATCTGTAACTACAGTACCTTGACATCCTCATGAAAAAAATTACCATGGAGCAACTGAGTGAAAGGTTAGAAGTTGAGTGTTTTAATCAATAATATATGAGTTGGATGAGCAGTATACTGTACTTTGCAGTGCGCAATCAATAATACATTTTTATGCTCAACTTTTTAATCCTCAAAAAAACTACATCAAAAATTTCATGCCAGACTGCCCACAAGAATCAATAATAGAGAAAGGTTCCCTCTTCCCCTTAGTACAATTTAATGAAAAGCATAATGAATTTATTTACTAAATGATGCTGCAAATCTATTATACATCTTCTGGGAATACCAAATGGAAAAGAGTATTTAATATAGTTATGAATGTTCCAAAACTGGAAATGCAAAGATTAAGGTTGTCACTCTAACACTTCAGTTAGTCATTGAAGAATAAAATCTAGGAAAATGGAGTTTACTTATATCAAGCTCTATCTATTATTATTTACTATTTGTATTGTTGTAGTATGTCAAATCTTCAACGAAGGGGCCGTGTTCCAATGAACAAGACAAATAAGCATCTCTGGTTTCCATTGGCTTAAGAGCCATGATCTCTTCAAGCATCTTGAGTTAGACTAGGTTGCTTCTGTGAATGGAAATCTGGCACTAGCTTGGAATCTATTTATGAAATAATGTGTAAAACTTTCAGGAATATTCACAAAAGTTTTAAACTTTGGTGTCTCTGCTGAATCACATAGAGAAGCTTTATACTATTGAAGTTTTTGTGCATTTATAAAGTGTTTGCCATTGTACAAAAAGGAGGATCAAACTTAATGCCAACTGATCACATTTCTATTTCAGGCTTGAAGTCATTAATTCCTTCTTGCTGAATCACAAAGTGTATTGCTTTGTTAGCAGTACTTCAGATCCCCCTGGACTTCTGCTACTGTTTTACTGCATCATCAATTATTTGTGATGTGTTGTTAATTATAGGTGATTTATACTTGCACCACTTCCATGACTGTTTGGTGGTAACTCATTTAAACAAAAAGCAGGAGCTTCTGTAAAAAGTGCTTTTCTTCTTCTGTGGCAAGTTGCCAGCTGTGTAGTAGAAGACGACTTTTATTCAAACCATTATGAAAAAACTGTTGTGTGTACATCCATACCTGGTGGGTGCAGGCTACTGGACATGCTTGCACACAGTAGCTGGAAGAGAAGGTGGGAAACGTGCAAGACACCTAACTCAATATTATCCAGGTTTTGCCTTCTAGAAAAGAAAATATTGCCTTTGGTACTGAGCAAAGATAGATAGGAAGAGAACCAATTTTATTCTCCTTGGGGGGCTGTTACTCTTTCACATCTGTGAAGGTATTAAAAATGTGTCCTGGTAGAGCTGGGGTAGTGGGGTATAGTTATAGTAGGAATAATGTGCTTACCTTGGTGGTCTGGTGGTTACCTCAGGGTTTTTTGGTGCTGTTTTCTAAGGCGTAGCATTCAGCAGGGACCTTTTGACTCCATTAAAATAGGTAGTGTATCACCAACAAAACTTGTAGTCACTGAAAATTCCCCTTGTGTGCAATATCTATGTGATCAGAGGAAGGTGTTGGGAATGACCCTGCTGTAGTAACATAAAAAAAAATGTTTTCTGTATTAAATAACAAAAAAGGGAAATGGGGCAAGTGAAAATTGCAACTTTACCAGTATCAAAACCCACAGAAACTATGATGCAAGGATCCCTCAGCAGTGTGTCTGACTGCAAACATGGGCAGAGGTTTTTCAGGTTTTGGCTGGGTCTTGGCCAGCTTGAGTGGAAACTTCCCTGTGGAGAACTGAAAAGCAGAATTCAACTTTTTCTTCACAAACATGACAGAACAGTAAAAGCCAGTTTCTACCAGGTTGGCATTGGTACCTTAAGATAAAGCTGTATTTCCTTATCACTCCTCACAGCTACCTCATTTCCAGTGTACAATAATTTTTGCAAAACACTATAACACAGGCAACTAAAATACTAAGAAAACAAATGTAAGTGTTGCTGAAGGTGGGACATAAAAACAATTAAGTACTTATCACTAAGTAATTTCCCTGTTTTGCAGTTTGCTTAATCATTGTCTCTGAAATTCTGTCACAGGGACATAATGAAAATGATGCATTTTTATGCCATTTGGGTCTCTGAGAAAGCATCCCCCAGTTGGCAGTCCAATTGCAGACCCATCCAGGATGGGCCAGTGCTGATAGCTGGGATACAAACAGCAGTTAAATCCTGGGAACAGAGTTCAGCCCCTGCCAGCTGCAGGGTGGGTTCATCTCAACTCTGCATCACAGCCTACGCCTGTCCTGCCTTACTGGAGGTATCGCTCAGGTAGTCACTGCCGTGCCACTTAGGAGTGAAATCCTTGGTTTCCTTTATGTCACTGGAGAGACAAACGCCCCCGGAGTATGACTCAGTCTCCAATCTGCTAATTGTCTGGAGGTGTCTGCCTATCTGCATTTACTATTGAGGGAGTACAAAATGACTATTCTCCTAAATTAGGTATTCAGCTCAGATGTTTCAAGCTGGAAAAATGAATCTGCATTTAAGTCCTGAACATCCTTATAAAGACTAGGCTGAACTTCTTGCTGTCGTTATCCAACTTAGTTAAAGTCTAAGTCTTAGTGTGCCTGCACATCAGGTCTGGTTCCAGTGTGGAAAATGCAAGCCCTAACAACTGCATGTCTGCATGGATGTGGCTGGACAAAAGCAGTGGTGACAACCATGAAAGAGTGCAGAATTAAGAATAGGTATGTCTTCTGTCTAAGTTGGGGCAGGGAGGCAACAATCTGTCACCCTTGCATAGGTAAATCTGGTAATTCCCAAGAATGATATTCTCTTGCATGATTACTTTAAACTGTCTATTACACAGGTGTTATTTCTCTTTGGTAATTAAAATTTTGAACTTGTGTGATGCTGAGCATAAATCCATGCCCCCTGAAGTCAATGGAAGATAAAGTCAGCTGGCATCTTGCAAGACCTTTACTAGATGCAAAGAATTAGCAGAAATTACTTCAAAAAATGGTAAACTTTGCTATGTGGGTGCTTGCTCATGGTGCATGCAAGACTTTCTCTAAATAGAGGAGGTAATTTATCACCTGTACCATGCTCTTAAAAAAAACCCCAAACCCAACCAAACGAAAAACACACAAAAATCCTTTATGCATCTCATTCTATAGCCAGAGAGAGGTATGATGTGTCTTTAAATATTGTAATACAAACACTCCTCATAATCCTGAAGGTTAACCATATAAACTGGATGTTTTTGTTACTTTTTGTACTGATTGTAAAGTCTGTAGAGAGAATAACTCAGGTTGTCAGGCTGGATGGAAACTTGTGAGATCCCATGCTGCTCTGCAGAGAGCATTGCATGGCTGATATCTAAAGCATTGCCTACTTTTAAGTAATGGCAAATCTCTCCCTTTAGTTCCTCTGTTTTCTTCTTTCCCCATACCATTTTTTTTCCTGAACTCACTCATTATTTGTATTTATTTTTTGTTGTCTTAAAAATGCTGACCAAAGAGCTTTCTCATGATTGATATATCTCTCATGTGACTTCTCACAGTGATTATTGTGGAATTAATTATTTGACTTCATCAGCAGAAAGACCCCTATGTTGACTCTCAGCAGATACATGTCATCATTACTATTGCATGCCAATGAATTAATTTGGGACTGAGTGATAGCAGTAGATGCCATCTGTGAGAACTAGCTTGCAATGTAGTTGCTTTTGTTTGATTGCTATGGTGTTGGTTAAAATTCCTCTCAGCAGCACTATTGCTTGATTGTTGGATACTGCAAATTCAGGAGAATTAGAGCTGTTTGCGTGTAGTGGATAGACTGTGGTGATTCAGCAGATATTCTGCCTTTGTTCTTTTGGCAGCACCCCCACGTGAAAACCTACTTTTCCTACTTTGCCCATGGAGAGACAACCTATTTTATTTCTTTTAACCACCCCCAAATGACATCTCCTGAGACCTCTTTTGAAAGAAAACTACCACCAAACCCACTCTCCCTCTGACACATTTTATGAAATCACGGGCTGATAAAGTCAGATGACTACACTTACTTTGCCATACTTTTCAATCCTAGCTTTACATCCTGTAAATGAGAGGGGGAAGGAAAGGTTGAATAATTTTGCCTAAGTACTTGGGGAAGTAGAAATATAGCACTGTTAGATCCAGAAACTTTCTGCTGTGCTTCAGTCATGTATGCTGAACCATGACCTGCAATGAGGGTGATGTTCATAAGCTCTGTTTCCATCAATGCTTTATTGTCTAAGGGACATACAAGTGTGTGGTCCCATGTTGGCTTCTAACCTGGAGTAGGATTTACCAGTCAGCTTAAGGTGGTGTAAACACACACTATTGTGGAAGGGGACAGTGTGTGGTATAGCTCTATGCTGGTTATTACTCTTATTCTATTATCTGTGTTGCTTTAGTGATCAGATTATTCAGAAGTGGATCAGGACAGCTCAGTGATCTGGCTGAAAGTAAACCTGTGCTTTGGGTTCATTTTCAGTGATCGCTTGCCCCCATCCAAGGGAAGAGGTGATGCTGTGCAGGCTCTTCCTGTGTGGGACAGGGAGGGCAGACTTGCTGGTTCAGCAGCACCGTGGTCTTAGATCTGCTGAGGCCATGTGAGAAACTGAATTTAGGTGTCTGAAGGGGGAATGTTGACTCTTTAAATAGCCAGTAGGCACAAGGATTTCTTTCAAAGCTTTTCGAGCATAACTATCTTCAGCAGCAATCTATTAATAGCCTACTAATTTAGAGAAGTACCAGTGGCAATTAACATTGTGTAGTGACACTCTTTCAAGGGTGGAAATACTTATTCCTGCAGCAATTATATTAGTGCATAACACAGCTTTTGCTGGTATATGTTTGTTCATGCAGCACTGGACTTAATCAGGAGTTGTGAAATTTGTACAAAGTGAGGAATTCTGTTAAAACATTGGTGCTGGTGTTTTTTTCTGGGGTTTTTGTTGTTGTTTTTTTTTAAAATTCTTTGCTTGTCAGTTGTTCCTAAGTAAATCTGTGTGTGGGGTAGGAGGCTGGCAGGCCTCCTACATGGGCAAGATGCCACCCCCTCCCCCTTACCCGGGGAATCAGAGATGCTGGCGAGCAGAGCTCCTTCAGGAAGCCCTATGGGAGACAGCCTGCCCTGCATGTCCAGGGGCTGCACAGAGATGATGTCATGGTGCTCTGTGTGCTACTCCCACAGGTACTTATCCCTTTCAAATACACCCTGATCCTCTCCTGACTTCCACTTGCTTGTGTTACTCTTGGTGAAGTTGCACAAGTACGGAGCCCTCCAAACTGACTGGCAGGGCAGATCCGGATTACAGTGCTCTGTGGACTTTGCAGGCCAGATTAAAGTACTTGGAAGGATCAGTCTGGCTCACGGGCTATATTTTTGACATTCTTGTCATAGAAAAGTATTAGGAGCTGTAAGAAGTACTCACGTGAGCTTATATTTTACAATTTGGTGTTGTAACTGTTTTGTTAGGGGAAGCAGAATTTGAAATAGTTATGCTATTTTTATCTGATTTTTTTTTTCATTGCAGCAAATGCCTGTTACATGTCCTGCATTTAAAAGCAAACCCCATTGCCCCCTATTATAACCATTCAATTAGTCTCATCTCCTCTGCTCCCATTTTCCAAGTAACTTAACAAGATGAGACAAAACCTTCAAATTGCACTTATGTTATAAACACTGCTGATGAGTCTTGAGCAGGCAGAAAGCTAATGGGACAACCTCAATTTAAAGAAAATCGGTTAGCAACAAATGTGGTTTGGATTATAAATGAATGATGGCAGGTAAAGGTGTGTGTCTGCATAATATAGTTCTCAACTGTAAAACGTTTTCCATACAGAGACCTCAAGGTACCTTGCAAAGAAATGCCAGTAATGTTCTGTTTCTAAGGAAAGTGAGGGGCAAGCCTGAAGTAACTTCCCAAGGACATGCTGGCATCAGTGGGAGCGTTCTGTGGCTAAGTGTCAGGTTGTTTGTCTTAGACATCTTCCATCTTCACCTCCACTGGTGAATCAGTCTTGAACAAACTCAAAATATTGTGTCCCCTTGGCAGCAGGGAGATGTTACTGGCCTCGCTGTAAACATGAGGTACAATGAGAGACTTCAGCAGAGTGTAGGTATCAAAGTAAGCCCCATGGAAAGTTTATTCTTCAGTGCCATGTGAAACATGGCTGGAAACATGAGATGTGATTAGGAACAGTGCCTGGCATGGGCAACCCTTCCACTCAAGTACCACTGCAGTCCAAGTAACATCAACTTCCCTGTGAGGGCATGGTGTGAGCAGATCTAACATGTGCTGCCCAGGAGACCTGATTTAAACTTTTAAGAAGGGGAGCTAATGGCAGAGCTACATAAACCACTATAACTTAAACACCCTATTTTGGCCCATTTGCAGAAACTTTACTTGTCCACTGCCTGGTCTCAGAACTAACTGCATGGAATGGTCAGTTCTATGAGAGTTCCCATTGCTTGGGAATTTTATTATTAATCTTGTAGAAATAGATTTCTAGATTAATTTTCCAAGGAAGATTACTGATGACAAATCATATGCAGGCTCTGATTTATACATTGCATAGAAATGTAATAGGAACAACTATACCCTAATGTTCCCTATTAAAGTAGTTTTTGAAGGTACAGCAGATGCAAGGAGCCATTTGGTCTGCAAACCTGTTGAAATCTCCGTGCTTCAGTAGGTAACACACGTGGATGGACATGCTCCCTCAAGTTCAGTTTCAGGCAACTTGCTAGAAGGTGGGAGATGAGTCTGACTTTTGAAGCTGGCTTTGCTAGGTCTAAGATTTTTTCCTGCTGAACATCTCACTCACTTCTGTTAAAGTGAGAAGCCTGGTGGAGGATGTGAAAGAAAGTGGTGGAGTTTAGTCCTCTAAGGAGAAGGATAAATACCACCCATGCCAATATCAGGCACCTGATTGTTCTTTCCATTACCACCCTCATTTGAAGGCACTTTTCTTTGCCTCCTCTCTCTCTTTCCTACCTGAAGTTTACAGCTTCTTGGAGAAAGATTATTTTATTATTTTTTTTTAAATGTCTTGCAATATTTAAATAGCTTGGAGTACTCTTCAACTGCTTTAATAAGCAAACGCATACAACCAGCCAGTCAGCATATATATGTAGCCTGGAATGATCTATAGGATATGCAGCACTTGCTGCTTGGTATTTAGGGGATGTGCTAAGCAGATGAGAGTATTGTTGCTAGGGAAAAGTCATGAGACAACTAGAAATAGTAGGTGACATCCTAATCAGAAGGAACTGGGGTGACTGTGATGCAGAAATGGCAAAATAAATTGATAGAGGGCAAAACGTATAGGAAATGAAATTTACTAGCTTTGCTGTTCTTTCATACAACAATGGGAAAAGTTTAGAACTGACCTTAATGTCTTTGATAGAAGAAAATAAAAACTCCACCAAAAAATCCCCAGGCTGCAGTTTGAGAATGAAGTGTATCACCTGCAGGTCATTTTGATTTTCTTGTATTAGCTCTTCCTTAACTTTTTATATGCAAATGTATATGGATATTTTGGGCAGATTTTGTAAGTTGGGTCAAGCAGGCTGAATAGCATAAGCAATGAGGATAAAATAGTATAAAAAAGTTATTATCTTGGTATCTGCATCATCGTCTCATATGAAACTTGGCATTCTGCTGGATTTCATCTTTAAGTTCATTGCTTCAGTCATCAAATTGCTGTATTTTTAAAGAAAATCCTTTTGGGGAGAATGTGGACATTTAAATTTAGTGTTAGAGGTCATTTAATGATATTTCTGAGACTTCAGCTATTTGCTTTTCTGCTTTTAAACTTTCTGAGTTTAGAGTTCTTGCCCTACAGCTTGTGGATGTTAAAATTTTACATGGGTTTCAAAAGGGAATGGACAGCTTGCTGCTAATTTTTCTTCCTTTAAACACATAATTTCTGGCTCAAGGAGGCTTAGTGGCAGACTGCTGGACTCTGGATGGGTATCCAGAGGTTGTATTACCATGTGTTTTCTCTGTTGTACTCTTCCCCGGGCAGTCAGAGCTGATTGCTGACACTGGACACTACCAGTTTTATCTGTACCAGTTATCCGATGAAACCTTTCCAGGTCATGTTTAAATCCACTCACCAAAACTAAAAGGGAAAACATCAAACTGATCAAGAAACTGCTAGACTTCTCCCCTAAACCTTTCTGCCTCCCCCTGCTTTGCGTTGGGAGGTATTCAAGTGGACTCCCAAGTCCCAGAGCTGTTTCTGGGAGCCAGAGAAGAGGGGCTATTTGGTCTGATAGTACCTCCATTAAAGCCGATGGGAAGTGTCTGATTTCAGTGTAGTTTGGATCAGGCCATAGTGCCCAGTCACTTTAAATTTGCAAACTTTTTTTGCTTATGTATTTTAAACCAAATACTCACTTTGCTGGGAGGAGATTGAGCCTTGAAAAATAAGATTGAGTAGTCCATAGAAAAAAGCTTACTGAAGCGTGGCATTGCTAACGGGTTCAGAATTTGTTTTCCAGGTTTTGATTTGATAGAGCTTGGACTGAAACTGCTCAAATTGCTAAAAGCTTAAAGAATTGTAGTCCTTCAGCAGGGACATGCTAGTCTGATCATTTCCTTTTCAACAACAACCTCCTTTGATATGTTTGCCATTGCAGCATTAAATTTTTGCATTTGGTATCCTCTTGTGAGTGAGCAGCCATGGATGATTTTTTTTCTGTCTTACAACTGAACACTAAAAACTTGTCAAGCTTTTAATCTCTTTGCACCAAAAATAGCTTTGATCGTTGCGGGATACAATTCCCACTAAATGTGCGTGATATTAATATCTTTTTTGTATGTCAATCTTAGCTAGAATTTCCTTGAGCAAAGTGGTTGAGACACCATTTTTCTGTGCAACTTTCATGGCTTATAGGAGAAAGTTAGGAAAGGCACAGTTTCTAGAGATCAGATTAATGTTTAAAATATCTCTTTAAGAAACTTATGAGACTTTAAACTGGAATCCTGGTGATCTGCATTTTCAGAGTGTAGTACAGATGTTACTGAAGTTATTGCAGCAAGCCTTGTCCAAGGGCATTGTTAGATCTTTTATTTACAGAATGCAATCGGGTCGCTTACATCCTGTAAATATTTTAGACCATATGTTCGTTGTTGTGATTTATAGAGTAATATCAGGAATTATACACAACTCAATCTGTGCTAGACCTTTATCTGCTGTGAAATCAAGGCCCCAGTATTTTCTAGGCCAATTTGAAAGGAGAATAAAGAAAATGCATGAGATGTGATTTTTCCGAAATAAGATCCAGGCAGGGGTTAATGACAATGTTTAGGCTGCTGCTTCAGGACATATCTAAACTTTGTGCAGCCACTTGGCAGCTGTAAGCCATTTTGAGGGTTATTCCTTCCGATTATAAAAGCCAGTTTGTGTCACCAGAGCAATAAACAATACCCCCCTTAGTAAGCAAAGAGATTAACAATACATGACATTAAACACAAGATCTGCAAAAAGGAACAGAGTGTTCAGTTAACTCCTCTGAGCTTCATTTTATCTCAAAACATATATTTTGTTGCCAATGGAACTCTCTATAAGAATTAATTAGGGAACTTCACAAGCAGTCAAAACTCTTGTATGCCATTATAAATTTATCATTGCTGAAAGGATCTATTTCTGCTGTCAGACATCATGCTTATCTGGCAGACTGCACAAAGAGTATGGAATAAATAACCTTCTTTGTATATAAAGAATCCTGGGAAAATGTTTGGAAAACTCATTTTTAAAAAGCTAAACATTGTGTTTATCTGAAGAAACAACCAATCTAGTATTCATCCATTCAAATATTCAAACAATTGCAGCAGATCCTTCAGATTCCCTACTCAGAAAGAATTTGCACCATGTCATGTTGAGTACTGCAGTGCATGTGCCTGTCTATACATGTTTCCCACCTAAGAGAGGCAGAAGGTAGGCTGAGAGTAAACCAATTACCATGCAAGTGTTTAGATAAAGTCCTCTTGGACTGCAGGGCCAACTTACCATTCCATTAATTTTTATTTGGATTATATTAACCATAAACAGTGACTCTCTTCTGTAATTTTTTTAGCTTATCTCACTCATTCCAGCATCACAGATGAGCTGTATAATTATACATTTAACACTATCCAGATAACTGGGAAAGCCAGTGCTTTGTGTTTCATGGTTATTGCATGTAGTTAAACATTCTGTGCTTCTATTTATTTCGGTAACTCAACAACTCCACCCCCAGCAAGTGTCAGAATAAGTGATACAGAGGAGGGGATTATGTATGCTTTTCCTGTAGTGGCTGGCATTCGAGGGCCAGCCAATATAAAATCTGAATGCCTCGGAAAGATTTTTCCTGCAGTATGTGCTTTGTTAGTGAAGAGACTTCACTTGCTGCCAATGAGAATTTTTTCCCATTCTCTGTCCACTATTAGGTACTTTGTATAACTCAAACACCAACACAGATAACAAGCAATGCTCCTTGGCAGCCAGCTCTCTGCAAGCTGCAATGACCCTGCTGACTCCTCCATTGGCCATGCTTACTGATGTGCCTAGCACCCTGATGGTGTTCTCTACAAAATTTTTAGGCATCGGAGGCCCCAGTTCTGCCTGACTTTGTGCTGCTTCTGCAAAAGCTATCAGATGACAAATGAGAGCTGATAGATGATCCAGAGATCAGGACTGGAGGTGGCAGATGGGGCATTTGGGCTGTCTGGGCTTTGGTGCTCCAAAGACTGCCTGGCTCACCCTTATTTCAGTGACCTAAAATGAAGATAATCCGTTGCAGGGAGAGGAGAGATGGGAAGGGGCAACACCAAGGCATGTGTACATGAGGTTTGGAATCATGGACCCCAAGGCTGTTGGGCAATGGTGAAAGTGGGAGCAGGGAAGAGCTATGAAAGAAATACTGAAGAGCTCAAGTCTAACCATCCTAGTTAGACTTAACATCCTTAAGTGGCGGGGCTGGGGCCTTATGTGGTACTGCAGAGAGTGGCTGGATGTGTGTGACTGGGCTGTGAAATGAGAGGTGGGCAGAGGTCGGGCAGGGAGCTGTGAGCCGTGGAAGAACAGCCTGGCTGCTCCAAGGGGCTGAGGTGGGCCAGAGCCCTGGACAGTCTCAGCAGGTGGTGTTTCCAGCACCAGCAAGGAAAGGGCTGTACCTGGGTATTTACGCTTATGTTGACTGTTTAGCTGAGAATAGAAGCACCCACACACTTCTGAGGAAGTGATGTTTTAATTTTTTCTTTGGCTCTTAGAGTGGTCTCCGTGTTATTCTGTCGTCTCAGTAAATTAAGCTCTGGGAAGTCAGAGATAAGCAGATAACAGATAAACACTTAATGCAGCCTGAATCTTTCCTAATTCCTGTGTCATTTTTCAACCAGATATCCTCATGTCAGTGTCACAGGTTTTTACTGACAAGTCAGACTTGCCAGAAGATCACAGTTCCCTTTTGGTGCACATCTTTCATGTACATGTACTGTACTACTATTGCAATCTTCATCCTGCTCTGTCTGCTGTTGTTATATCCATGCCATATATAATCTTAAATAGATGATATTAGACAAAATTTCTCAGGAGAAAAATATTTTTTAGGTATCAAGTCTGCCTGATTTAATGTTATCATTTCTAGCTGTATGTGATACATTGAACTGCCTGAAACTGTTGTCATATAAATACCTGTGAGTCCTCAAAATGTGCTTATTTGTGTCTCCAGCTTGCTTCGTGGTGATCAGGCACTTTCTCACATTCTTCTTATTGTTATTCTCTCATGTTTCATTTTCTCATAATCCTGTGGCTGAAGGGCAGGGTTTTTTTAACATCATGAAGATAAAGTTCTCTCTGTGAAAAAAAGCCTTAAAAGCATTATCAAAGTATAACTTTGCTGTAGATAATCCCTGTCATATCACTCTTACTTGTTTGAAATGTTCTCCATTTACTGTAGTGAGTCCTTAATGTGGGTGTGGAGATGTGTATGAACCAAATTCCTCAGAAGAACATTCTATAGCCTCTTCCCCAATAGCTTCTTGGTGCTCATGTTCCCATGGACACTGCTACCAAGACAAGGTGGATAGCTATGTTTGGAAGAAATCAAATACCAAAGCTTGTGAGTACATCCATACTGCTCAAGATTACACTTGAAAAAATCAGGTTAGAACTTTAGGTTGTATAGTAAGACTGCCTTTCCTGTGATGATGATATTAAAACAGTGGAGTATATTACTGTAGAAGAGATTACAGTTCTTTCACTAGAGGAAAGACCAGATTTCTATTGGAAATGGTTAGGTAGAGTTGACTTGGATTTGGGAAAAGCCCAGGCACTTTTTTGGAGGTCTCTTCCATCCTGTGATTCTGTATTCTGTGTTTCATCATTTCACAGTCTATCAAACCCTATAAATTCTCATGTAGGCTGTTAAACTAAAAATCTGACAGTTTACTGAGAATTGCATGCCAAGCAGAAGGTCTCTAGAGGGGGAAAAGACTCTGAAAACCTTGTACTGAAAGATGGATTTACACCTGAGCACACTAACTTAATATGAAAGCCTAAAAACATCTGCCATCAAGTAAGACCCAGATCTATGAAATTCTAACTACAACCTGTTCTGAATGTGCAGGAGCACATGGAAAACATTTGGAGCTGTTGAAGAAACTTGAAGCAGAGAGGCAGTGAGCAGTGGAGAAAGGATTTCCATACTCTGATTTATTTAATTTTTAAAAAATATCTGAGAATTGAAATCTTGAATGCTTTTGTAAACTCAGTAATATTTATGGAATGGGTTAATTGAATTATTCAAGTTCCTGAACTTAAAAATATTTGGTTTTAAATTTTGATTGTGTTATGGGTAAAAGCTTATTCTGGCATGAAATGACATTTGGGGGAAGAAGTGTGTGAAGGAAATTACATTTTAGTGTTGTATTTTAAACATGGTAGCATGAAATGTTTTGACAGTTCCTAGTTTTCATTAGTTTAGGAATTTGGTTCTAATGAAAGACTTAATAATAGACCATGACCAGCTCTGTAGAGAAAACACAGAGGCTGTAAAAGTTGCAGGAATACTGTTAATGGGTCAAATTAGTAAATGAATACTTTGTAGGGAACAGGAATAGTAAGCATACCCTGGTGCCTGTTCAATGAATAGAGATAACGACTCGGTCTGTGAAACAGACAAGCTTGCTGAGTTATTGCAGGAGACAGAATAGAGTAGAAAGTTGCCAAGATGAGGAAGTAAATGAACAATGCTATATGCTTGTTTCTCTGACTCATCTGCGATGGCAACAGAAACACTTAAATGAAAAGGAAAACACAATTAAATTGAATGAAAAATCATTATAGCTTTTTGTCCAAGAAAGAGTTATCTGGTTTTCCTCGCTTAATGTTCACTTATTTGTATAGATTAGAGATGATTTCTTCATAGTACTCCTCGTTGGCTATGACCTGAGACATCACATTGGGCTGGAAGAAATCTTGATTTCTTTGCAAATTAGATACTTCCATTGTTGTGTTTAGACTTGAAGGGAAAATCTGCTTGACAGGGATTTCTTGCTACAGGCCAGTTTAGAACTGAAAGACAGGCAACTCTTTGTTGCTGTCAGGCATCTTGTTTGTACCTTTAATTAGATGTCCAGAATTTTAAGTCTAATGAACATTTCTAAAGAAAGATGTTTTATATATTTACAGAAGGTGTTAATCTTCAACTTGATCTTGTTGTCCCAGATTCCCTTTGGTTTGAATATGTATTTTTCTACTGTTTATTCTCATTTTTTTTCCGAGTTTGAACATTTGTTTAAAAATGTCTTACCGTGAGCAGAACCAGTTGCCATGTCTAATATATTGGCTCAGACTGAGATTTGACCAACATCAGACTGGACAGTCCCTGATGGTGGTCAAAAGTAATTGACATGAGTATAAAAAGACAAAGCTTTTGTAGTGTGATCCTAACTTCTTGGTTTTAATATAGATAATCTGTTGATTGAGATTTTCAGGGAAATCACACTGGGTAAAGCTTTTAAGATGCAGTTATACACCTAAGAAATCTATTTAATCACTCTTAGAAAAATTTCTACTTTGGTTCTCTACATTTTCCTGTGGAAATAGGTTCCATATAGCTGTTTTTAAATGTTGCTGGGGTCAGAGTAGGAAAAACATTCATTAACGTTTGTCTAATGCCAAGTACACTAATATACTATGGCTTAATATCAGCAGGAGCCCTAGTATGTATAGTCTGCACAAGCTGCATGTTCCGGCGTAGCAGCCTGTGCGTGCAGAGGGAGCTGCCCCTCCATGCGAAGGCGGTGGCAGACCCAACATTCATTCATGCTCACTTGTCCCAAACAATCAATTTATCTACGTAGCCGCACTGATGCTCCAGCTAAACTTACTGCATTAATTATATCTACCCTGAGCTTACAAGCTTTTAGAGCTATTTTGAACATAAATTTTGCAAGCCTGCTAGTCAGTCAGGGTTTCTTATTTTTCCAAGGTACCCAACTTGCAATTAAGTTAAACTGCCAGATCCTGGTCATTATCAACACTCTCCTTCAATTTGTGGATTCAAGATAAAGGAATGAATGATATTTCTAGGTTATCAAGCAAGTACCAACTCATGGCTGTACTTTAAGACACTCTTTGCGTTGGAGAGTTTCTAACTATCCCTCTCAAATGGGACTTCGTTCAAGTATATTCTTGCTGAGGAGTGAGATAAAGATGTTTTCTCCAACACGCCCCCACTGTATTCCTTTACAAGTTAAAAGCGTGGACTGAGATGCATTATACATGTTTAAACCCACTCTTTAGTCTAATGCGCACTGGCTTGGTATTGTGAACATCTAATGATGGAGCATTTGGGGCTATGATAGAGCTAGAAGATTAAAAAGTCTACTAATCACATATCACCAATTATATTTGATAATATAATTGCCCGTGTAGCGCTGTCTTACTGTGCTTTGGGAATGCATAAGGCCTCCGTTTGCTTCTTCAGGAGAAGGTAAAATGTGGAATCTGGGAAATCTGAACACAGAATTTGTGGACCAACGACAGACTTTCAAGTCTATGTTGGCAAGTACTTCCAAGAAAGTTGACTATAATTCTGTGAGCCTCTGGATGCTTCTGCCCGTGTTTACTTATACCTCAATCTCTTTGTGGGTATCTTTCAACACCTAGAAATAATTGTGCCTGAATTTTTGTATTAGTAACCAGCTGAAGGCACAGATATCCAGGTAGTAATCTTTAAAAAGAAGTTTAATTATTATGTATCTTTTTCCTAGGTATTACTGATGTAGCAGGAAACATAGCTTTTATCCACCAAGCGTTTATTAGCATCAGTAATTAAACTGTGGTCCACTAATATAACAAAAAAATTAATGTCTATTTGTTATCTTTTTTGATGAAAGGCTTCGTTGCTGGTTTAATCTCTAGCTGGTTTCTGTTTACTCTTTTCCACTGCTTCAGCTGGCATTGGAGCAGAATGTAAGACATATTATATTGCTTATTATTTAAACACATAAATATTTTAAGAATTTGGCATTTTAATCCTATTGGTCATAGGGACTTTGTATTAAAAAGTATCTTCTTCAATCAAGCCACAGCAGACTTTCTTATTGCTCATAATATGAGTTCTTAGCAAATAAGTGGTAATAGATCGTTAAACTGAACTGAAGAGAGTTGCTTTTAATAGAAACCTCCTATCTCAAGTTTTCTGTAGAGCAGTTTTGGAAGACAAAATCTGGAAAATGAGCCAGGCTGAAATAACATCAGAAAACAACTGCCCAGGGACCTATAGCTTGAATACCATAGATGCCTTGTATAAAACACCTAACTAAAAAGGAAGCCACATCTAAGCTGTCGCACATATTGTACCTCTTTTTGTGTGTAGAGAGCCAGATCTTCCTTCATATGGGGTAAGCATTTATCTCTTTTTAGGAAGGTGATGTCACAAGTAGGCACTTCCCTTTCAGCCAGCATTGCTTTCAGAAAAGCCAACCTTTGCAAACTAGGTCACGGAGGTATGTTGCAGGGGGCTTACTGCAAAGGAAAACCTGAGCAATAGCTCCTTTTATCTCTGCTAGTTTCTCTCCCTCTCTCACCCCTAACTCCCAATATAGATCAGATTCCTTAAAGCAGCTGCTCGACTTCCAAAAATGTTCAACCCTCCCATCTCCTACTGAGAGAGGGAACCGGTTACTATGGATTCGCCGCACAAGAACAGATGTATTTCAATATGCTGGGTACTAACCACACTGCTATCTGTGTGCTTCAGGTTTTTTTGAAGTCCAGAATAGGATTGGCCCATGGATAGCCCAGGTGAGGCTGCCCTGGCTCCAGTTCCTTGCACTTCTCTTCCTCCTGCTAGTATAGAGGGCATCAATGAAAAATAACAGGAGAGGTCCAAGTCCTCCTTACACTTTTAGGCATCCAAATCTCTTCCTCTCCTGGTATTTCACCAGATGTCAGAATGATTAGTGGCCTCAACGTAGGGTAATGCATTCAGGTGATGCAAAAGCTATGTTTGGGGCTGATTCTATGCTCAGTATAAAAAGAAATCGCTGATGGATATATGTGAATTAAGAAAGGGGGGGCTGTGAGGCTAGGCCAATATGCAGCAAGAGGGAAAGGGGCTTCCCGTGATAATGTTGTTTATTCATTAATATATTGCAGTCTATTACAGGGAAACACTGCACATTGTAAGTTGGAGTTGACAGAAACTAATTCTCAAACTTTGTGGAAATATGAGTGTGGATCTGAGTGGTGTAGCTTGAACCCTCTTCTCTATGCAACATTAGCCAGTGAATCATTAAAAACATTTTGACATTCTGCCCATGCGATCCTATTCACTTCAGCTCATTTTTAACACTTGATTCTGTGCTCTGGTATATTAAACCTGAAGAGAACGGTGGGGGAGTGGGTATAGTTTCTGGATCATTTCCTCCATCACTAAATTCTATAAGGGCTCTAAATAGAAACATAGCATACACTGCAGAAGCACATAAAATGTCAATCCTATAGTGCTGTCATTCATGAGAAACTCAGCGATGTTATGGTAGTCATGTTTCTAAAATCGTGCTCGTTTTGGCATTTCTTTTTTCATCTTTGTAGAAAACTGTGGCTCTCTGAGAATCAACTTGCCCAACTTGAATGAGACCTTCCATTAAATGCACAAATAAGCTGGCTCTTTCTCAGATCTTGAAAGGTTTTAAAAAGTACTTTTTAATAACGTGTATATTGTGTGTAGTAGATATACCCTGTATGCTAACATGACAAAGTCTTGCAGGGTAGAAAGCATAGAACTCAAAGTTTCATCTATATTTATAATCTACAAAAGAAAATCTTTTTAGATCTGAGCTGCCTGGTAAATGGGTCTCTTTTTATTCTCCATTATTCTCTTTTGATTGGAGTTTCACTGCTGTGTTTTCTAAAGCATCACAATTCATTTCTTTGATATATGAAAATATGTAAAAAACCATGTCTCTCTGCAAGGACATTTATTTTGTAGGTGTCTTTATAAATCAACCCAAGTGCTCTAAACATAATGCTGGGTTAATTTGTAAGTGCCCTCAGTGAGGATGCAAAAGGATTAGAATAAATAATTGAATTGCTTAAGACTGGAGGTCAGGCAGAGAGTAGGTTATTGGAGTGGTATCTCTAAGGGAGGAAAGAATAAACAGAACTATTTCAAAATAATACCAAAAATACCACAGTTAGTGTATGGTACAGGTGCACTTCATGCAGTGTCACCTGCTCAAGGAGCATAATGAAGACAATTCCTCAACAGTTCACAGGTTTGGCACTGGGTCACTCTCATGGGCAAAGGCTGTGGCAGCTGACTTGCAGGCTAACCACAGAGGAGATGTGCTTCTCATTTGCACTGTGGCTGCAAAGGCAAATGGAAATATTGTTCTTGCCTGTTGCTGGCAGCTACTAAAGAGCCTGTCCTGAGATGCTATGAGAGATGGTACTGTAAAATTTCCAGTGAAGAAACGGTGTCTAAATGCAGTATTTCACTGTGCTATCTCTAAGATGAAGGCTCATGGGCCCAGGAGGACCAGACCTATGGTATGTGTGGGTGGCATGGCCAGTGCAGTGTGTCCCCCATGCAGGGTGGCTGTGCAGTCTCCCTGTGTGATTCTTGTCCTATGCCACCTGTAATACATTCTCATCCTATGCTTGAGAGGTACATGTTTGTTTTAGCTAAATTCCTCCTTCCACTTAAGCAATATGTTCACTGGCAGGCTGTGGTGGAGCAAGAGTTTGAATTCAAAACTCTGAGATTTTAAACTAATCTTAATTCGATACCATTTAATTTGCCAGGAATCACTTTTAACTTCTTATACAGCATACTTTCATGTGTGATTTTCTTTTCATTCTTGCTCTAATATGAACAGGATGTGATATGCTCAGGGCAACATCTGAGGTTATCAAAATACAAAGGATAATGTCTGAAAAATATTAAAGAAAAGGTGAAAAGTCTTAAAAGATTCAGCTGCAGTGGAAGAGCATCTCATCTTCCTACATGATTCTTGGTGTCTGTGACTTACCTACAGCTGAAAGTAGGCATGATCAAAAGTAGTCTTTTCTTTGATAATCAGGGCTTATTTCTGTCTCCTAAAAGCCTTTCCACATCCATGTCCTGGCACTGTGTTGGCCTTCCACTTCTCTATGGCTTGGACAGGACAGCTGTAACAACTTCACTGAGATGTTCAAGAGAATAAAATCAGTCTCAGAAAGAAATGTTAGGTTCTTTATCCTTCTGGAGTTGTGTATATATACAATAAAAGGGAGTTCAATGTTCCTTACTGGCTGCTCAGAGGATTATCCTTCCAGATGGCTCAGTTCATCGAAGCACTTAAGCATGTATTTAACTTTAAGCACAGAAAGAAGTGAGAGCCAGTTGTCAGCTTCGTGCTTTTCATCTCACCCAGCTCAAATTATTTTCCTTGCTGCTCTGATCGTATCTTCCCTATAAATATTCTCAGTCCTCTACAGCCTACTATCTTGTCACCTGTTTCACAGACCTTGCTCTCACTTTAAAAATGACACCCAGTTCTTCCCCTCTGCATGGTTTTGCCTCACACACAGGCAGGCTCTTATTCCCACTTGACACTGACAAATTCCCTTGACCTGCAGCACCTTTCTCCATCCCTTTCCATTGTCTGACCTCAGCGATCCTCTTCGTCCCTTGTCTGCAGAAGTCCCTGTCCCCCGTCCCTCCAAGGACCTCTTTGGTAGTCCATTGCTATCTTTCCTAGTACTTTCCCAAATAATTGTCTGCCCTTATTCCTGTTCCTCATCTCATTGTCCTTTCTCATGATTTTTTTTGAATGTATTGTACAGTTTTAAACCTCTAGAACAGCTGGTTTTGCAAGGAATTTAATTTTTCTATTACAGGGTCAATATTCTTTGGTGCTGGTGAACTAGTTGTCCTATCTAAGAGTCACAGTGAATGGCCATTTAAAAAACAGCTTTGGTGCTAGAGGACAGAATCTGATTCCTCATGAAGTTGTACTGACGTTCCCCAGCAGTAATATAGTAAATTAGTTCACTATTTTATGATAGACTGCACTTTCGGTTTCATTGCAGTGCTTTGTAAGACTTAAACTTTTTCATTCCAACAAAGTTAATCTCAAGTCATCTTTATTTACCTGACTAGCCTTGCCTTTGCTTGTTGCATCACTTGTGTTTCAGTAATTCTTGCTGGGGTCCGCTGTGACCTGTTAACTATTACCTCCACCAATTACCTGTTTGACTTGTATTATTAATTTCAGATTGTAGCATGACTTGATGTGACATGAGTTAAAAATAGATTATTTTTTTTTCCTAGGGCTCTAGACCCAAAAACCATAACATAAAATGCCTTGAACACTTGTTAAAAGCCTGAATTACAATTAATTATAAAATTTATATACAAAGCAATTGTAGCAATTAACTTCAGCTCTCTTAAGAGACACTGACTATACAAGTAAATCTCTGAAGGTTCTTTGAAAGTATTGCCCACAGTCATTTCCATGCACGAGGTCTCAGCAGAGACCTGTCCTACTTAAGAGAGAGGTCCAGGTTTGGTGAGGCAGGATGATTTCCAACTGAGTCTACATTTGATTTTGCTGGAAATATGCTATTGGAACAAAAGCCAAAAGCAGTTATGGCATATAATCATTAGTAAAGACTTTTATAACCCTTTTCCTACGTCAGTTTTGACCACATTTCCAAAAGTGTCACTGCCACGAGCAACTTTGTTTGTGAGAATGAATTCAAAGCTGGTAACAAACTACTTGGACAGTTATAACTGAGGTTCAGCCTCGTGAATTTGAGAATGTTCCATTTACCAAGTGACCAGTTTTACTTAAATATTTTTCAAACACAGCCTTAGAGAATTAGGAATACTGAGAGGGGAAAAAGAGTTGTCACTTCTGCTTAAAACATGAGTGAGAGATTTTTAATGATCGTTAGTCTCTAGTTCCCACAGGGTGTCTCTGTATTGCGGCAATGTGCTATAAATTAGCTAGGTTGACTAATTGAAACCACGGTTGCGTGGAGTTCAATGTGGGTGATAAAAGCTGCTCAAAAGGCAAAATAAAACATACTTGGTGTTAAGTTGCTGAGCTCCCTGTTCCACTTTAGCCTGTAATAGGTATTAGAGCTGGCTGTTTTAAAATCAGCTCATGATTGGCTACAGTCCATTGTAGCACTGTTGCAGTCCCTAGGAAATACCTGAAAGCTGCTGGTCATATTCTTCACTCCAGAGAAACAGAGTGAAGAAATAAACCCCCAAAGAGCTGCAAAACCCAATATCATAACTGAAGAAGTAGCTAAATGGTTATGTAGTGTGGGAAAAATAAAAACACTGTGTTGCTTGCTATTGTGTCTATCACTCTCGCACTAAAAAGACTGAGGTATTTTTGTGGTAGGAATATGACCAAGCATCTTGTTTATCCTTGCAGAGGCAGCAGGCAGATACACACCTTCACATTTGTTCTGCTTGCTTACTGAGCTAGCCAGTCCCAAGGCAGATCTTGTCCAGGAGCCACAGAGCTGCAATGCAGAGGTGAGTATCACTATCCTCAATTTTACAGATCAGAAAACTGAAACACAAAAAGATAAAATGAATTACCCCAGATCTGTTTTTTCCAGGGTACTGTCATTTATAAAGCTTGGGACTGGTACACACTAATTCCTTATCCAGTTGGCTCTGATGCATTTCTGCTCCTTTTGTGGAGTGTATTGTGAATCATAGTCAATGTATTCTGTGACAGAGCCTTGTTATATATGCATGGGGGTAGATAAAACAATAAAGCAAGTGTATAAGTACTGAAGCACAGCTCCTCATCACAATTAGTAGTAGAGCCCGGAGTTCAGTTCACCCTGGAAGATGGTCTAGTCCTTACTAGGTTTATCACTGGTAAAGGCATGGTTGACCATTCCACTGCAGATTTCTTCTGGTTTTAAATGATTGCTTAAAGGCACAAAGTGTCCCAGTACTTTCTATTAGAGTTGTAAATGCTATTCTTTCCCCCTAAGACAGTGGAATTTTGTCATCGATGTTTCTGATGCCATTAGGTTCTGTGAGGCCATTCTGGCTCACAGTATCTATAATAGTCTCAAAAACTTGGTCTTAATCACACTGAAAAAAAGTTACTCTATTTCTTGTACAATTTCAAATGTCCTCGAAGAACATTGAATTCTCTGCAGTCTTCCAGCTTAGATTTTATCAAAATGAATAAAACCCCCAAAGTTAAGTTCCTCTCACAGATAAAAATGAAGAACATACGGTTTTAAAAAATGACATATGGATACAAAAGTACATATTTATACAAACGTGTTCTGATCAGCTCAGATTTTACCTTTCTTTCTCGTGATCAAAATGTGATACGACACAGAAGACAGTGTAGTCCCTACACAGCCAGATCTGAACCTTGCAAAAGGTGTTACAAGGATTTCCAGTGATTTCACTGAGCCTTGGGACAGATCTTTGTTGTTGGGTACACATCAGTGAACAATTCAGACTAGCTTTAACTATGTGTAAACCCCTTGCATATAGTTAAAGATACAAAAATATTTTCAATGTAATTTCATTTCCATTTTGGCTGTGTACTACTGCTACTAAATGATTAAATAAACAAACCTGTGCAAAATAAACTTAACGAAATATAAGAAAAGAACAACCAGGACAGTGAATTGATGACGCAGACAGAGAGGTTTGCCAGTTGTTTCTGGCTGTTTCAGAGTTACATCAGCTACATAAGATGAGGACCTATTCCTGCAGCACCTGCCTGTAACAATAAATATTCAGACAGCTCAACAGTTTAGCCATTTGAATCTCAAAGTGCTCTGCTATTAGGTTGTAAACATGGTTTGTGGGTTTGTGTTTTCCTTGTGTTGCTTGTATTTTCTGAGAGAGGGGATCATTTTCATAGTTTAATAAAGAACAGGCAGCTCCATGACACACCTTCTAGCAATGCTACGAGCATATTGAAATACCTAGTTAATGGCAGCTTTGTATTGAAAATGGGCTTTTGTGGATCACGAGGAGCATTAAAAAGAAGACATTTCCTTATCTCTATGTTCAGCAGCTTTCTAATTGCTTATGTGTATTTCAAATAGCATTACAATTCCCTGTGTTGGTGGAGCACTTTACAAATTACCAATATTTAGATTTTCTTTCTAGTCTCTTAAGCAAAAAAAAAAAAAAAAAAAGCAGTCAAAAAAATTTTGAAGATTTGCACCCTGTTACAGGCAATAAGGAGTATTTCCTATTGCACAGTTTCCATCTTGTTAATAAAGGGTATAAGTGTGCTTATGTATATTGCATGCTTCTCACTTTACTTACTTTCTACCTTTAAGCATAACTATTTTTCATACATACTAGGATGTAAATATATTCACTTCTCAGTAACAGTGAAGGGAAAATAACGTGTATTAAGTAGAAAAAATGTTGAGTATTTGCTGGTGAAACAGGTTGTGAGGTTGTGTTACACACTCCCATTCAAATTCTGGTGGGAGCTGAGGGCTTTTCAGCTCTCACATGTTCTCAGCAAAGCCTCCAGAGCTCAGTGACTCCTGTACTGCACAGTCCTGGAGATGTGCTGTGGTGCTAACAGTTATGTATGGAGTACTGGGAAGTGTCAAGGAAAATAACTTTGTAAGGAATCGAAACTCCTAGCCACAGCTACAACACTTTGCATAAAGGTGGTCTAAGGTAGTATACTCACAGTCACATAGTTCAGCTTAGAATTTAAGATAAAATATCCATCACTTTCTTTTGGTTATCAAACATTGACACAGGCTGCCCAGGGCAGTGGTGGAGTCCCCATCCCTGAAGGGATTTAAGAGACATGTAGATGAGGCGACATGGTGTAGCGGTCAATTGAAAGTGCTAGGTTAATGGTTGGATTTTCCAACCGAGGTGATTCTATGAAGAAGAACATGAATGGAAAGGAAAGAGTGTATGATAGATACCACCTGGTTTTTCTCTCTCTGTCTTTTTTTAAATTGAGATTTGTAACTGTAGTCCCCTGCCAGGCTCCTTTCAGGAGGCAGGTTAGGATGGGAAGGACAGGGGTCATGGAAGTTTGCATGGCTTGGAGGCTGGTAGGCTGCTGAAGGTGCTAGAGATCAAAACCCACTTCTGCACTAGATGATGACAAATTTTTCTTACCTATTCAGTCATGAGATGGCAATGGCTTCCAAGGGTCAGCAATGGATTTATGGTAAAGCAAAAGGGAGGAAAGAGGAGGAGTTCCCTGCAGAAGAATGTTTCCAGTATGGACTTCTCCCTCCAGTGCCAGCACAGGGTGAGTTGCTGCTAAGAGTTGCTGCTAAGAGAGATAAAAGCACAAAATTCCAGGCTCGAGAGGTCATCCAGTCTTCCTCCTCTGAATGGGCTACCTGCACTGCTGTCTGTCTAACCTGCCTTCAGAGATAGAGATCGCTCTGCCACCAGACAATTTTTCTTCCACATCCCTTTCTGTGAGATATTTTTCTTGATATGTATCTTGAATCTTCTGTGTACTACCACTTGATCTATTTGACACACAAAAGAAAAAGATTATTCCTTCCTACCTTTCATAAAGAGGTCACAGTTCAGCACACCTGATCTTTTTCTACATTTGATCTTTATTTTGCAGTGTATTATGTGTACCAATAAGCATATGAAAACAGTCTGAATCTATCAGCCAGCTCAGAACGTGTCAGTTAAGGATGATAAAAGGCTTGAAAGTTTGGAGAAGTTTGGACTTGAATTTGGATGATAAGTTTTGGCCCAGGTCCAACTGTTGCTAAAATCCATTCTGGTGTGCAGACAGTAGCTTTAACAAGCTGAAATGATGGGCTGCCAGCCAAGCTGTGCTGGGCACAGGCAGAAACCTGTTTCACATGCTGAATAGGAAGTGTGCAATGTAACTAAAGACAAAATGCATGAAAACATTGATGTCCAGAGTATGGACATGCAAACAGGTCATTTTGGGGCTAGATACCTCCCAAAAGGCCAAATGTTTAGTAGCTGGCATGTGCATGTGCCCTCCTTGAGGAACAAAGATATTGCATCAGGGCCAACCACACTTCAAAACACCAGAAAATGCTACAAAATACTACTAAAAGCCAAGAAACACTCTTGAGAAGTGATCTTGGCCTCTTGGGACTGCGCTGTGATGCTGGACAGTCAGTCCCAGTCCCAGCTCTTGCCACTCAAGTATGAATGCAAAATACGGAGGCATATTGTCTGCTGTCACAACTCATCTGTGAAGCAGATGTTTCTTTTGGGGAATTATTCATGCTAAAGATCACACTTCAAAGTAAACAATAATTGTTATTTGCTCCCTTTAAAAAAATGAAAGCTAGAAATCAAATTAATGAGTATGTTTCCTCAAGGGAACAGACAGAACAAGGAATAGAATGGTTTTGGCATATTTGTAGCAAATATTTTCAGGTAAACATGTTAGTTCCATGCTATTTTCATGTTGATTTAGATAAGGGGGATACAAATGATAATTACTGGAATAAGAGTAATTGCAGGGGGGAACAGGTCAGGAAAAGGAGTACAGAGGGGCTGAAATGAGAAGACTGTAAGGTCGGAGGGAGGATACATTTGGACAACAGAGACAGCACCCCTGAAGGGAAAAATAGTCCATAAATTTGTAGAAACTGCAAAATTCTACATGACTAGACAAAACCAGGCAGGTATTTTTAAAGGTAATATGGTAAGCATAATGCTGAGCGACTCAGCTCTACAGCCTTCATTAGTTTTGTAAACCCGGTTCTGCATCCAACGTGTCTCGGTTCAGGCAGACTGGGAAGTCTGCTAGGAGAGGGACTGAAATACATTAGGTTTTGTGACGGGTCACTGCTTTGCAGCCTCCTGGTTGACTCTTCATTTCAGTGAGCTCGTATGACTTCGCAGAAGCCAAAAGCAGTTGCATTTCAAATTAATACATGATTTATCCCCCAGATCAGTTCTCAACTACCTTGGGTCAAAACCTAAATGAATGGCAGCCTCTAAGTGTTTATGAATAACCTGGGAAATCAGGTCCTGTGTGATATGGTTCTTGGACTCAAAGGTTATTTTCCTGCTAATAAATTAAATGGTGCCAAGGAGCATTCCCATGCACCAGACCTGAGCTGTCTGTGGTGTTGTGTTGCCAATATGATCTTTGTGGCTGGTCTGCTGTAGAGATGTAGAACACCCCATTGGCTGGTTTGGATCCCACAACACTGTCTATGTAGAAATCTTTCATGTGAGATACTTTGGACTCACTGATCATGATTTTCAACAAAACTCTTTCATCAGATAAATTTCTGACCTTTCCAAACTGACCATATGCAATATTTCAGAACATGGAAAAAAAACCCAGCTTGCATTTATATCAGCCACATAAAGACTGCTGTATGGACCCATTTTCCCATTTACTGTCACTAAAATGTAAGAACATATTTTGAAAAATGATAAAAATATTGTGATTCTTAATACATAACTCTTCTTGGAAATACTTCAGATGATACTTTCTTCTTTAGACTAAAGCCTATTCAAAAACCTATGAGGATGTTCTAGAGTCAGACTTCATCAAGTCTTTTCACCATCGGGTCAGACGTTTGTACCCAAAGCTAGTGCGATTACTGTTATGAGCTTTGAAAAGGGTGGTTTAATGCTATAGCCTTCATTAGGTTGTGGTAAATACATTCACTGCAAGTTTGTATCCCAAAGACGTCGCTTTGGTTTGACAGCCTTGAGTGCAAATGCTACCTGTTGGAGTTTTCAGGGTATCTTATTTGGAAGGTAGGAAGGAAATGTAGGTGTTATTTAGATTTAATTATTTATTTTTAAATGTTAAAGCTGACGATTCAAGACGTGTCTGTGTTAGTTCTATTTATTAGTGCCTAAAAGCAGCTTCTCTCCCTGAGCTGATTTGGGATTTATGAGGATGGTGTATAAATCGTTACATGGCATAGTGCTAGATAATTAAACAGCTGCTTTGCACAATGCTCCTTCATTCTTTGATAGAGCAGATGTTGTTTCATCATTTTACTGATTTCAAGTATTCCATGATAACATATCCTATATATTAACATAACTCACATTTTTAATGTGTTGGTACATTCCTAACTGAGGATCAAAGCTGTGTGCTCCATTGTACGAGGCTGTGTGCAGGCAATTAGCACAGCAGAGGGTGCCTCTCATAGACTAACCCCAGATCCTAAATGAATGTCAATCAGTGTGTCTCTGCTGGGCCCAGAGGAGCAACAGCAGTTCATGCTGGCTGACATTTCAGTTGCAGATGTCAGACATGGTGCCATCATTTACATAGCAAGATCTGGGAGTGGGAGTATAAAGTTACAGAAGGAGTAGAAATGAGCAGGGATGCAGAAGTCAGAGCTTGCCTTTTGCCTTCCTACTGCAGCTGACAATGGCAATCTGAGGTGTTCATCTCTATCCTGACCCCTTAACAACAGCATTCACCTGAGCACACTGGTGACGATATCTCATGGCATTTTGAGTATGTTAGCAGGGAAACTAGAATATCTTCTGTATTTACTTCCTGTATTATCAGAAACACTAAGTAAATCCCAAATGGTAGATGAGCTGAGTAAAACAGAATATCAAATTAAATGATGTATATTCCATGTCAACTTGTAAAGATGCTCATGCACCATGTTTTCATGCTCTTTATTATCACAGTACTTGATTTGAGAGGTGTATGCATGCACAGAGCTACAGCAAGCAGGTGCACCCCTTGCAGTAAAGCCCTCCTACGCTGCCCCATGAGGGGTCTCTTGTGGCTGATGCTGAAGTCCCTTCCCAGGGTAGTGTGTCAAGCAGCTGCTAAAAGTCTGTGAATGGAAAAGGGAATATTTTAAATATTAGCAAGTGATAACCAGGGTATTCCAAGGATGTGTACGTGTGTTAGCCAAGCAAGGTATATCTGTCTCCATCATCAGTCTTCAATCAAACACTGAGTTCCAAAGATCTGGACTTCCTCATACAAATATTTCTATTTAGTTATGCGTTTCATGGGGATAAATTTCATACAGTGTTGATATTTTTGGTCTTGCAGATTTTTTAATTGGCCCTGCTGGGAAGTATATATTGTTCTTGTCCCTAATTTATGTTATACACATTTATACTTATTCCAGTGTATTTGTAACAGGAATGAAATTTATACTTCAATCCATAGTCATTCCCAGCTGGGAAAATGCCCATGAACTGCTAGTTCTATGGATAAACAGGTATTGTAGTCCATATTCTGGATTTTTATATACTGATCTAGCTCCCTAGTTGTTTCAAATTAATGTACCTCTTTGAAAGTGAGGGAGATGTGCCAAATTCAGAGCCTGGCTGAGAGTCTGGCTTATTGTCTGGAGATGTTGAATTTTCCAAGGCTGGCACTTTACCCTTCACTGATGCAGAAGAAATGACTGCCTTGAAGGTCTTTCTCCCTTTCACAAAAAGACAAAATTTAAAAATTATTGTGTAACATGCCCTTTTCTCCATCATGTGGTCTTCATTTCGTTCACCATTATTTTTAATGGGCCAATTTTCTCTCTTGCTTTTCATCCACTGAGTCCCTATTATTATTATCATCATCAAAGTGTTTGTGGGCTGCCAACATTTGATATTTCATTTCACTGATTTAATTATTTCTGCAGATTGTTCTAGGCCTGTTTATTTTTATAGATCTCCAAATCTTCTTCTTTACCAAATTGCTTACATGCAAATCTGCTTGTTCGTTGTTTATAAGACACTTGGCAATTGTGCTCTTTTGAATTTGGCATTTGTTCCAAGGGGTCACAGAATCACAGAATGGCAGGGGTTGGAAGGGACCTCTGAAGATCATTCAGTCCAACCCCCCTGCTAGAGCAGGATCCTAGAGTAGATCCCACAGGAACACATCCAGATGGGTTTGAAATGTCTCCAGAGATGGAGACTCCACCGCCTGTCTCGGCAGCCTGTGCCAGTGCTCTGTCACCCTCACAGTAAAGAAGTGTTATGTTAAGATTGAACCTCCTGTGTTCTAGTTTGTGCCCGTTGCCCCTTGTCCTGTCGTATTTCTTTTACAACTTCATCAAGTAAACATGGGCAGACAACTAAGACAAAAGTCTTTCCATCTGCTGGTAAAAGGGTGTTCTGGGCTCAGCTAATACCAGCTGCTTTTTCAGCCCTGCTCCCTGCAGATAGGCTGTAGGACCATGTGTGTTATCAGCTGTTGGTAACTGATAGCTCAGGGTGAGTGTTAGGTTAAAGGAGGAGACATTAGACACATGCTGTCCCTGCATGTGCAAATAGGATATATACTGAGCTTAGTTTAGCTTTCAAAGCATGGAGGATAGAGATGAGGACAAGGTACAGAGGAATAAACCTGTTTAACTTCACTAGAACCGGTGGATGTTGCCCTGGTTTAAATATTCTGATTTTGTCTTCTGAACATCATGACCAGCTTTAGAAACTTGGGCAAAAGATAAAAAAAAAAGGGTGTCTATGAGACCCCCCTGAGCTATGGGGACTGAGCTATGGCCATGTCCAGACTGCCAGTGTCATCTGTCTGCCACCTCCCTGGCCTGTAACACCATCTATCTGCCTCTGCTCACATAATCACTTGTCCTTGCGTGTGGTTGTACTCTCCTGTGCTTCAAAGTGCTTCCTGCTCTGTCTCTTCTGAATGGGGCACCTGCTAAAAGCATGTAATATTTCAGCTTGGAGTAGAGGTGTAGATAAAGGTTTTTATAGCCTTGGCTTTTCCTCATAAATTGATAAATAAGTACTCAACTCTTTGTTTAGTAGAAGGCTGCAGAAGAGGATGGCAAGAACAATAACAGCTAGAGTGAAATTTTGGCTGAGCAGCTCTGTAGCACAGCCTCCCTTGGCTTTCCAGCCTCAGCCAGGGGCTGGCACAGTGCGGTGAGCAATAGTAGGGGACAGCTGGCACTGCCTCCCTTGCCTGGCACTTCTAGGCACTTAGGGTAGCATGCAGTGGGGTGCCCCCAGTAAGCAGGCTGGCTTCTGGGGCAAGGATGCCACCTCCCGTGCTGGCCTCACAGCATGTGGCAGCTCCTCATGGCCAGCAGAAGCACCTCAGCACTGTGTGGATCTGTGATTGGAGCTCATTTGAAAAACAAGGGATGATGGCATTCACTTGCAAGCTTACTAATGTCAAAGGACTAGCATCCCATGAGAGCAGACATGCTAGGATCACATGAACCACTCTGGAAGAGTCCTGGCAGGAAGCTGATGGTTTGTGTGCACTTTTTCTTCCAAAGATCCACAGGCGTGAGTAGATGTAGATCAGGTAAAAGTCACTGGCATTGTACTTCAAAATCTCTTGCTGCAGCTTTCATCATACTCTTCCAGTCAACTTATCATAGCCATTGTCCTTTATCTTTATACGATCCAGAATATTTTTACTTACCCCTCACCAGCACCTCAGTGGCTGGTCCCCCAACTCTCATTCCTCCAGCAAACCAGGTCAGCCATGTGCCATCAAGAAAACTCTTGTAACTGTTACTCTTTCAGAGAACTTCAGCCCAGCTTCTGCATTTTGCTGCCTGGCCTCCTGTAATTGCAATCACTTTAGAAGTGATGCTGTACACACACACTTTAGTTTTGAAAGTTTCTTCAATCTATTATAATAGAGTCCATAAATAACTGCTTCTAGTGCACTTGACTATAGAAAGTAATTGCTGTTTAAATGGATAATTTATTGTGTGCTAATTAAATGCCCAATAGGTGAGAACATTTTAATGAAAAAATAATAAGCAGGTTTTTAATAATTATTAGTTGCCTGAAATGCATCTGATGCAGGAGTCCTGTAACAACAAGCTCTAATTGATGTTTTAAAAGTATATTTATTGTGGATAAATAGCTATTTTATTGCAAGTATCTCTTGCCCTGTCTTTCACATGCACAGCTTCCCAGCTGGAGGCCCTGTTCTGCTTTATTTTAGTCTGTTCTTCCCTGCTTTTGAAATTCCTCTCACTCATGCTGGTGAAATAATCTCAGTTACAGCAGCATGAAGTGGGATATGAGCAGAGGCAGGGAGCTTCTGGCTTCTCCAGAAGAAAATTTTCTAGGGTTTAACTTCAATTGACTATCCAGCTTTAGGTTTTGTGATAATACTGGGTGCAAGGCCAGCAGAAGCTCGTTTTCTTACACAGTCAGACTTAGAGTGTGAGCCAGAGAAACCCGTGGAAGCTCAGCTCTCTCCAGAGGTAGAACCCAAAGTAACAGGGCAGGGCTGGATGTCTTTTCTGTAGACATCCTTACAACTTACAGATCCCAGAGATCCACAAATATTTACATTGCCTCACATCCCAGAAGAGAAATAGATTATAACTGGGGTTCCAAAATTAGGAATGTTTGGATACACAGACATTGCCCACCAGTGATGGTACATGAGCAGAGCTGGGAACCCCTACAACAGAGAGCTGCTCATCTGAGCAGTGTGCAAGGTGCCAGCCATGGTTTTGGTGTAAAATGATTATGCAGAAAAAATGATAAACTGTGGAATGTCCATTGTTAATTAATTTCATTTGCAATGAGGAATCTGAAGAATGGGAGCTGGAAAGTGGCTGTGCTTCAGGCAGTAGCAGTGTGCCAACTGTGTTTGAATCAAATATCCTGGATGGAGATTGAATTGGGAACAAGTAGTATCAGATTTAAGGACAGGAGGAGTAGACAGCTGATTTTTTTTCTTGGCAAAAAATATTATGAGAAAGCCTATACTGACCTTTCCTTAGCACTTTCTTGCTGTTCGTCTTCACACAGTTTCATTTCACTGTGATTTGCTGGTGTCTTTCGCCATTACTGGGTAATGACTGTTGTTATTTTTTGTGAACTTAATTCTTTATCTTCTGAGACTAAACTGAGCAGTGGACAGGGAGTGGGTCTGGCAGTAGCTCTGGTGGGGTGGGGGTAGCCATCAAAAAGTCACTACACTTGCCTGGACCTCTTTTTTCCCCACCTATGAGATGGAGTTAACAGTACCCATTTCCTTCGTGAATATCATTTGGTATTTCCTGATGAAAAATCCTATATATAAGTGTTCATCACTTTTGTCATTCAGCCACTGATTTAGGAATTTCTGGAGTACTCCCACGTGTTGAGAATCACACTTATCCTGAGGATGAGAATATTAAATTCCAGTGCTGAACCTGGCCAATTTGACAATGACATATTTTTCTAGGATAATGCCTCAGATAGACCTTATATAAGAAAATGAATTGCATTTACAGCTAGAAAAAAACACAGGATCATATGATCTTACCTCTTTCAATCCAGCACTCCTGCATTTAATGAAGCACCTTCTGTTTGGTTATGGTAGGGTTTCCAGAGAGACATTACATCTTCCTGTTCTTTTGGTCACTTATAATGGTTAACCACCTGTTGACTTATGTAAAAATTGTTGCATGGTGATTTCTCTATTTGCAGGGAAAAAAACAGATTCTTGGGTAGGTTTTCTTTTTTTTTTGTACAGAGGGTAGGTTGGGTGGTTGAGTCTTCTAAGTCTAACAAACCATCAGACTTAGAACTCCTTGGTTCCTGAAAAGAAATGCCCATAATTATTTAATTAGGAAAGTTGCTAAGGTAAATCCTTAGGGATTTGATCTAATTAAGTTGGTGCTTATTCAGTGAAGAAGCAAACCCTTTAACAGCATGTACTATCCCAACGAATTATCCAGCTTGACTTTTGAATAGTCACTACTAACTGGAAAGAAGAAATCAAGACATGTCAACAGAACAAGCTTGAGTGCTACTATCATAATCTTATAGTCATACATCATAATTAAATTTTAATCTACATGTGGGCTTCAGAGATGGTGTTCAGAAGGTCCACTTTCAGTCCAGGTTTTATTAACCAATGAAGAAACTTCTGATGGTCTCTGAACAGCAGCCAGTCAGCAGGAAGCCACCTTAAGGGAAGACAGAGGAAATAGTGGGGGAAAAGCTGGCACTCAGACCACTGGATGTAGCCTGGATTGTCAGAGAAAACAAGGCCAGATTTGAAGAGAAGCTAATATCTTTTACACAACCAGCTGTTTGGAAAAAAATGGAAATGCTTTTAAATATGTAAGTACTTCTACAGGGCTGGCAAAGAAAACAATAAACTTCAAGTTTAGCCCAACATGTGAACAAATTAGTGTTTAACTTATGATAATCACCTGGACAATTAGGCAGAGAAAAGGTTAACTCCTCAGCCATAGAGGAGCATCTGGGGATGCCAACAGAAGATCCTGAGCTAATGAGCCCCTTCAGACCAGGGAGAGGGATGGGGAAGCCTGAAGAGAGCTCTTGGGGAGAAAACAGGTGGGAAAGCTGTGCCACCAAACCACTGTCTCTGCTGGCTCCATGGATTTTAGTGCCTGGGAGAATGGTGAATTTCAGTTCCCAGGTATTTGATTAGTCTCCTTTGGGGAGACTGGTAGATTAGGAGTCAGAGAATTAATTGACAGGCCTTCAGCTAATTGTAAGCAAGAAAGCAACAAACCAATCCCCAAGAACCACTATGAAGAATGATTGTTGAAGAATGTCTCATCACAGAGTATGAAGAACACTTTTTCCCCTTCCTCTCAGCTACAGATTCCTACTTTAAGCATTAGGGAAGAAACTGTAAAGTTTTCTGAATTACAATCAAATTGGTCTGCCTCCCCCCAAAATGGAAATGAAAGTATTTTTTTTTAATGTTTATACATTATATAACATAAATATTTATCATTTAAAAGGGAATTAGCAACTTGACTTATTTCCTCATTTTAGATATGATGCATTAAAAGTGAAAATGCCACTTGTGCAGTTTTGTTCTTACATAAAGCAGATTTGTGTCTACAGTGCCTTGGGCTCTTCAGGGCTGGTGTGCTGGAGAAGCAAACCCTGCGTGCTGACAAATAGATGTCTTTAGTTTTCATTGAAAACCATTGCAAAAGGTTCTTGGGCAGTGTGGCCAAGCAGACAAATAAAGGTGGCACAGAAGGAGCCTGGTGGGCTCTAGTTCCAAAGTAGAGGCCATTTGCATAGGCCTTTTAGTCAATGTTAATTCACTTCTGGTAAGCAGGCAAGGCTGCTCTCACTCCTATTGCTTTTGCACAGCAGAGAGATGTTAATGCAAGCAGTCAGTGCATGCATCCACCCTACTTGTGATTTACACACCTCTGAAATATCCTCAAAATGCAGAGGAAGTAAAAAAAGTGATGGCATGGAAAGTCCAGTTTGACAGCTGAAAGCCACCCCATTTATCCTCTCACACAAAGGTATTAATTGCAAAAAGCCTGTTGAGTTTGATTTGCAGAGTCTTTTACAGTCTGGGACCTGGAGCAGGTTAATGAGAGATGCTGGGAAGGAAGCACCTTGTAAGGAGATGGCTCATGGAAATGAACCATCCACAAGGTGCAGGGAAGTTTTATTGTAGCTACTAAACCTAGGAAATACATAACGTCCTAGTATACAGTGTATTATAATTAATGTGATCAACTAGTTACACACATTTTTTCAGACCACTTCCATGTATAGCAAAACATTTTGCACTTGCTGTTAAAAATTTCTGAATTGCCCTCCAAAGAAAAGGATTTCTGTTTTATTTTTTTTATTGTCTGATGCCTCAGGGCTGGTTGCCTCTCACAGTTTTGCAGAAAGGAAGAAATTGGCAGCTTTTCTGGGTATTGTAAGTACAAGTACCTGTTCAGAAATGATCCACACTAGGAGACTTTCAGTTGTAATTTCCTTTTCACCTTTGATGTGAATCTACCTAGAGAATTTTCTATATGAGCTGCCCCCCTCACATGAGTCCCTATTTGTATCTTGGTCCAAAGAAAGGGATATAATTCTTCACTAAGTGCCCTCTGATTCCTCTGGAAATCACAAGTCTAAGTGTTATTTCTTCAGCAGTAGAGCAGACTTTGGGTAACTGTGCTGACAGTGGCTCACTACAATGATTGAGTTTAGGGCCCCCTTCCCAGTACAGGGGACACGTGACCTCCTGGGAGCTGGACACCCCTTGCATGCTGGCCATCCTCAGGACATGCCTGCATTTGCTGACCCAAGTGTCTTTCAGCTCTCCAAATGGGATGGCATGTCTCCACATGGTTCCTTTTTTATGTATGTGACTTCAAATAGGCACTATGGCATTGCCATCACCACACTTGAGCTCTTAGGTGTTGTATGGTTGCTGCCAGGTTTCTTAGCCCGTAAGTTAAGATCCTTCATAAACATTCCTCATGCCTCATGAGAGGTAATAGTAGATGTGAGCCTTACGGAAATAAAGTAATACCAAGACTTGTTGCTTTCATTTCAGTATGCTTTTGGATTTAAATTTTATGGCACAAAAGCTGCAGAAATGGGAAAAAACTCTTCCTGTTCACAAACATGATGTGTTTGTCCCATCCTGCCATGTCCAGTTGCAAGACTCTGCAGCTGAAGGAATGTCTCCATCTGCTGCAGCACCTCTGGACATGACTACCATGAGCTGCATAGAACTGAACAGTGAGGAGAAGATGGCCATATATTTAGTGTGGAAGCTTCAGCTTTGCAGTAAGTCGGATCTCTTATTATTGTTTTATCGTATTTTTTTGAGCTTCATATTTAATTCAGGTCAAATCTAAACTACTAAACAGAACTGTTATGCAGCACACACATCAGATAAATGAAGTGTGGGTTTAGCATAGCTCTGACCTAGTTACTTCATGCAATGTTTTCTAAAACCAAAAATCGAAATCTCTTATCTGAACAACAAATGAGTCTTTGTTCCCCTGCCTATTGCAGCATTTTGCATATATTTGGTTTCAAAGACTGATGAAATTTACCATTCTGAATCTTTCACGGGTACCATAAAGGCTTGTCTTTGCTGGTAACCCAACCCAAGAGCGTATGGGAGAAAAGAATGACTGCCAACAGAGGTACGAAGAACAATCTTGACACATCAGATGGCAGCAAGACAGGACTAGAGTTGGTAAATATTAAAAAAACATTAAAAATAGCTAGATGTTTTTACAGAGTGATTCTATTTTTGTTACTGTTCTCAAAACCAGAAGATATTGGCAAGAAAAACGAGGCAAACAAAAGAATGAAATGGCAAGACATTTGAAGGACTTACAAAATATAGACATGCTTTTCTAATCTTTCTGAAATAAATACATATTTCCTACCATCTAAATCTCTTCTTATATATATTTAGATATATATAAAGGTAAGTCTGAGAGAGAAAGAGAAAAAAAGGTCGTTAAAATGTCTTTAATTATTAATTTAAATTTCAGTTTACACACTTCAAAAAAATAGATTCACTCTGAATTATTAAAAAATCCATAAAATAGCTAAGGGAATTTTTCAAGTTTGTAATCAAACATGCTTTTTAGTAATTAATTTTCATTATGTTTAATTTTAGAAATTCTGCCAGGTTCTGTTTATTATGATTAAAATGGGAAAAGTGAATGTAAAATGAAAGTGATGAAAAATGAAACTGAATGTTCTGCATTCAACCTCCTACCTGAGCTATTGAGAAAATTAATGTTTAATTAAAACCCTGATTTTAGAGAAATAGCTGTTTTTTTGTTATAAAAAGATTATGACAAATTGTCAAATAGCTGTATTAATAAGTGCTACAAGGCAGTTAGAAGGCAAATTTCACCAAGAGAGCAAGGTGGTGCTTGTTACTGCCTTGGCAGGGAAAATGCTAATATCCTAATGGATTGATTTAGAAAGTGGCATGTAATTTATAACACTTCAGGGATGTCCAGTGATTACACTTAGAAGGAATATGGATGGGAGCTGGAATGAATGCTGAGATAGGTGAAGGGGATGAGGATCCAGTCATTCTCATCTGGTGAGTCACTGGGATTCTGCACTCATCACATAAATATTTGTTTTTTTTGCAGGACATCAGTGTGTACCAATGCAATTTAATACTTTCCAAAGTTTCCATTCCAAACCTGCTGCTTAGCCAGACTTTCCCCCATCTTCTTTCTTTCCTCTTCTTGCTGCTTTCTTCCAGTCCTGTTTTAAACTCCCTGCTTCTTTCTGACACCCCTGAAAATGTAACGCTTGTTGCTCCACTGTATCAAACACTCAAACCTGACACCACACCATGATTCATCTCCTTTATTTAGCAGGGCAGGCTTTTGAAAGCAATGATCAGTGTTAGACGTAAAGACTGCTGGATACCTCGTCAGATGGCATTGTTCAGACATGGACCAGTTCAGGAATACTATGGTGGTGGAACAGTCATTTCACAAGTAAAAGAGAAAAAGTAGGCTGTTGAAAGCCCATAAACTCTGCCTTGGGTCTGTGCTCTGTGGTGCACAGTAACTGTTGTCTGTGGGAGAGGCTCATTGATCTTTCTTTAAAAACTGAAGGAAGAAAGAATCAAAAAAACTTTGTTAAAGACAATATGTCATTGCTTGAGTCAGTAGTGCATGGTTATTTCTGTGGTACAAGTCACCTTTTTTCAGATCTACCTGCTTCCTGAAACTTTAGGTAAAGGGGACAATCACAAAATAGCTCATGAGAAAGTGCTGCTTGTGCTAGTTTAGACTGAGACTGGCACTTACAAAGCTGTGGTCTGAGGAGGGAGGTCAGAGCCCTACCTTGGGTGGTACAGCATGGTTCCTGGTCCCCCTTTATTCCCAGAAACAGTACCAAAATGTGGCTACAGACACCTCCCTAACTCCTAACCAATAGCTTCATCACCTGCTGTCATGGATGATAACAGAGCTTGGAGAGGAGTTCTCCAAAACTTTGCCCTTTCCTGAGCTTTCTGCATCCTGTATAGACCTATAAAAACTCAACCCAACCAACAGCAAGCAAAGACAGGCAAAATGTTGCTTGTGAGTGTTTCATCATTCTGAAGGTTGAACAACAGTCTTCAACTCCTCGCCTTACCAGGGGGCTCTTAGACTGTGCTGACGTTATTCCCTCTCATTTAGAACAGGGTAGAACTCTCCAGAGAATATGCAATTTCCCAAGCAGTCTCTTCAAATCTGGTTTTATTGGAACACTAAATCTGAGCAGAAGCCAGGTTGTTTCAGCTGCTTTTTCCTTAGCTCCCTCCTCAGTCTTCCTTCTGTAACTCGGAGGCGTGTCCAACTTCGGTATGGAGGGGAAAAAAAGAATAAGAGCAGACTGGGAGACGACTTCATTGAGATTCTGCTTTGGCTTCTAGCATTTGTGGCTAATACTTAGAAATTAGTCAAGTTGGATTTTTACACTTCGTGTGTGATTATGCTAGGAATAATTCAGCTGTCACTCATGCAAAAATAAATACTGAAACTAATGGAGTTATACGAAAATAAAACTGATATAAATGAGAAGAGAATCAGCCCCCCTACGGATATGAGATCAGATTACTACCACACTCTTATTTACGCTAAAACTCCTTTATACCACTCTGACAGTCAAAAGTGGTTTCAAATTGGTGGAACAGTGATATCGGCTCATTTGAAGATGCTTTTATGCTCCCAGAACAGTGGTAAAGGCTTTAGTGTGAGTGCGAAGACTTCCCTGTTAACACACATGAGCCATTGTAAGGAAAGCAGGGAGAGGTGGCAGCTGCTGTCACTGCCACAGCCCTCACTGCCACAGCCCTCCCTGCCACCACCTGCACCACTTCCAACACCACCGCTCCCTGCCTGCCTTAGACCAAACACCAGTACCAAAGGCTGGGCACCACGCAACCTTAGGTGAAGCGTCACTAATTTAGCTTCTTGCTGTTGCCTCCCAGTGATGGTCTTGATGTTGGCCCCTGTGGGAATTGCTGTTTGAGGGATGCTTAGTTTGGTCATCTGCTTTCAGTCTTGCACAAGTAGGGAGGTGCAAAATTGTCTCCTGGAAGGCTAATTCAGGTAGGTCACATTTCTAACCTGTGTTTACTATAGAAGTACATGGTGGGATGCAGAACATTTCCTTCTCATGCTGGAAAGTCTCGAATTAAATGATTAATTGATATTGGAGTGGGTCCAATTGGTATTGGATTAAATGATAGTGAAACATCTTCCCCTTTCTTGAGTGGGGAGTGATGTGTTCTGTGAGTCTGTAACCATCCTGCATGGTTTGCTGCAAGGCAGGAGGTACATCGTGTGACAGGTTTGCAAGTAAAGCACAGAATCAAGGTACCAAAACAGATTTTCTGCATTCGACAGATTGACATCCACCATCTGTTGGCCAAGAGGGTGTGCCATGTGTCCGGGTCTGCTCAGAGCCAGCAGAGGCTAAAGGCAGAGTAGGGAAGAGGCTCTCGCTGGAGCACTGGGAGTCTCGGCTGCTCCAAAGTTGTTCTTGTGATTCTTCTTGGCAAGAAACTATATAATGAGATTTCTTTTAAAATCTCCCGAATCTTTCTTGGCTTTGATTTTGTGTATAAAACTACGTAACTCTTGGATAACGTGTACTGCTGTGATGAGTCTTGAAATTTAATGGTAAGATGAAACGTCAGGTAGGAAAACCATAAATCCTGCCTACTTAAAAGTGTCTGAATGAGGAGCTGAAACAGCTCCTCATCTTCTTGAGCCAAGTTAGATGATAGTAATGGTCTTTTCCAAATAGATGATGACACAGATGTTTTGTATGCAGTGTACTGGGAGCCCATCCCTGATCTGAATGCAAGATAAGGGGGATGAAACGGTTTAATGCCTAGTTGTTTGCCGGTTGCCTTAAGAAGCCTTTCTAACCCTGAGAGATCACTGGAGCAGATAAGTAAAGTGCACACATCAAGGGCTGGGAAATACAATGCAGCTCCTGATGACTTATTTGTACAGGCAGAGCGATTATTTCTGTACTACTTTGGTATAGCATCTAATAAACACTATCATTTTAAGCACTGCACATCAAAAATGCTTAATTATGAGATGGGCACCAAAAAATCAAAATTGGATAAATACATGCGAGACTGTGTCAAGGTTTGAAGCATAATTAGCTGTAGTATTTTAATGAACTCTTTACATAGTATGTAGAAAAAGCAACTTGTTTACACACTGAGCTCAGCATTAAGAGCTATGTTGTGATTTATTTGAAAACTGGTACTGCATGGCTCTGGTTTTGTAATCTACTGACTCAAATCACAGACTGTCAAGTAGGTTTCAAGATTATCCATGTTTGCATGTCAGATTGTATTTTTTAGGGAGCACATCTTCTATTTATTCTTAACTCTGCTGGTGATTTTCTCTGGTTTCTGCCATATGCTACGTGTCACAGGTGAGTATTTTCCTGTCTTAAAATTTGACAACTCTGTATCCAGTTTAATAGTTCTGTCACCTCAGCATTGCTATTAGCACTGAATTACAACAGTGGATGTTTAAGCACCAGATTATGGCATCAAAGATTTGTTAAAACAACAAATGACAAGGGCAACTATTTTAAGAAGAGTCAGTAATACTTTAAAAACATCAGTCAGTCAAAAAACACACAAAAACTGATTTAATGACTAATTAAACAAAGTTTGCTGAATGTTTATGTCTACGTAGCTAAACTGCACTTTTATGCATCTCTCTCTCTGCGGGCTTTGTGCATAATTCACACACACTGACAAAACTGTCGAGAAAGATGTATAGACCATATAATGAACAGTTTTAATGGTGAAGATAAAAACGAGGAGGATTTGTAAACCCATATTCAGAAAGGATGCAGATATGTTCTTGTGCATAAGTTACACATTAGCTGGTTCTCCAATGTAGTTTATGCAAAAAGAGGCAATGTGTAGCACTGTGCAATGTTAATATTAATCAGCTGTTTTTAAACCACATTCCTGTCCTGCAGAGGGAAGTAATCATCTTGTATTCAGAGACACAAGAAAAATAAGGGGATGGTTAGATAAGGACTATGAAAAATACAGTCTTTTACACTTTGAAGTCAAATAAATACATGCCACTAAATGATAGCAGTCATTTAGTTTTACCACTTTCCTGTTATACTATCAGCAGCCCATCAAAGCAGTGAAATTTAAATCCCCTCAAAAGTGAGGATTATTTATGTGCCTGAAGTTATACGTTTTATTGGATTAGAACCACCCTTCCAAACACGAACCTGATTTGAACAATAATAGCAAATTCCTTGTTACTGGAAAGGCAGCCTTGTTTCTCTGGTGGTTTGCTTCCAGCATTCTTTTCCCTTTTCTTTTTTATAAGAATTTCTCTTTTAGCATCTCTCCATTACTTGAACCAAGACTAATCCAAAACCAGTAAGGGAAACGGTTTCAATCAGTGGGTGGGAATTTGTGTTCCTTCATCATACACACTACAACCCCAAACCAAGCATCAGCAGCCAGCATTCATTCTGTTTGTTTTCACTCTGTGATTTTTAACCAGTCCTGAGAATTTAACTCGTGTGAATGAACATTTTTCTCATGGAAGCAGTTCTTCTGTCTGACATGTTCAAGTTATTAACTTTGCTTTGCCTTTGCTTGGGAAGATTTATCTGCTCACAGGCTGCTGGGCGATGTCCAGCCTCTTCAGTCATGGCTATGTTGTGTTGATTAGAAAACTTGCAGCAAATGGCAAAATCTTGCACATGATCTTTGTCTAATCAACTTCAACACGGCTCTTCCCTGACATTGCAAATGAAATCTAAACATTAGTTCACTCTTTAAGTTTTCAGGTCATGCTTAGCATTGCAGCCTGCTTTATGCAGATATAACTTGGGAATGGGGAAGGGAAGGAACAAGGGCCAGGAAGCAGAAATCGGTGTTGGGCATTACCACAGTCTCCTCTCTTCTGGGCAAATGTGGTAGGCAAGTGATGAGGTTATTAACTGCAAAATTCAACCTGGAGCCAACTGACATGGGATAATATATTTGCAATTAGCAAATATTTTAATGTGCATTGGTGTGTCCTTCAATCAGCTGCTCTCCCAGCCTTTCCTGTTTACCTTTCTGTGAAGATTTGTTCTTGTGAGAAGGTTTCTCTGAGCAGATTTCTCGGTTGGCAGGAAGGTGATGGAATAGCAGCTTCTGTCTGTGATCAAACCTCAAGGACACGGGTGCTGACAAATACTGCACCTCCCAAGCAAGCCCTCCTCTCCTTACAACATGTCCAATATCCAGGCTAGCACAAGGAACAATACTGTGTGACTGGGGCTGCCCAACCTTTGTGGCAGCTGAAGAGAACAGAATCTCTTGTGAGGAGGATGTGAGTATGAGAATGTGAGTGTCTTCAATTTCTCTGTTGTGCTCTGATAGCATACCATTTTTCAAAGCATTCAGTGAAGTAAAAATGTTTTTGTGAATCAAATCTACTTCTCCATTGTTCACAGAGAGTAATAAATCTGTGTCCTATAATAAAGCAACTTGTATCTAGGTGAAAATAATAAACTTGCAATTTTGAATTAAATAATATCCCACTTCCTATAAACCGTCTGAGTGAGAAAAAAGAATGCTTTTTTTCCCCAAGCTTCTCCAGGCAGACACTGCAAGGATCAGTCCCAAGAAGGCCCATATGACACAGCCTGCCTCCATGAGTTGCCTTTCCTGGATGCAGCTCCTGCTGGAACTTCAAGGTCCCAGCAAAAGCAGTAGGGGTTTCCCTTGGGAAATAGCAGCTCTGGAATATTTAGCATTGGCCATTTGTACAGTGTGACCTTTGAGTGCTTCTAATGTGGTTGTGCAGGGTGAAACTGTTCAAGCTCACAGATTTTAATTTCACTGTTTTTCCTCTCTATGGCACCTTTTCTTTCCAGTTCATTTTTCTGTTTGCCTTGTTAAGCTGCTCCTTTTCTTGTACCAGGACAGACTGCACACTTAATTGATTAAGCTGCCTGGTTTTCTCTTTCAGTGACATCCTTCATTTGAATGTGTATCTGTTTTGCTGAATCAGCTCTGTGTTGAAACTCTGGAGGGTTCAACTACTCTGCCATTTGAGCTGCATATTTTGTTTAATCCTCTTGTGCTTTTTGCTTGTTCAGCTGGCTACTACTTTAGCCAAGTAATTTTGGGGGCTGGAGGGGCTGCACAGCCAATTTCTTTCCTGACTGGGAAACGTATTCTATAAAATGAGTTCCAGTCTTTCATGGCTGCAACTGTATACTGTTGGAGTTAAATGCCTTTTAAAGGAAAAAAAAAAATAATTTGCAGCATTTGCAACCCAGTGTTGGGAATACCGTGAGAACTCCCAACCTGGAAGCTAAACATAAGTAATCAGGAGCAGTCTGAAGCCAAATATATGTGTGTGTGGTGTTAATTTTAAAGAGAGATTTAAGAAGATCTGCTCATTCACTCTCTTTAGCATCTGTGAAAGTTGGAAAGCCGAGTACACAGCTTAGCAAAAGGAGCATGGGTGCAGATTCAACTGCATTTCAAGCAAGCAGTATATTGCTATGGCAATAGCTTCTCTCAGAATTGAAGCTGAGGTCACAGGTATCTCTGTGTATTTATTTATTTTCAATGGACAGAGATCCCAAACTTTAAGAAATGCTTTGCCATGCAGACCCAGAAATTCTAACAGCCCCAAATTCTAATTGATTCTAGCCACAGAAACCAGTGTTTTCTCTAGCTACTTTCTGCTTTTGGCATTGAGCTCCTGTCTGAGACCTTTCAAATGCTGCAGGAGATGCCTCTTGCTCAAGAAAAATTAGCCCGTCTCTTTGACGGGTACAGGCTGCATGCTGTAACACAAATGGGTAAGTGATAGCATAGACCTTGGGGAGAGTGAGCTCCATTGCCAGCAACGATATGATACTGCAGCTCTGTGCTGATCTTAAAGTAGTGTCCTTCCACCTTCCTCATTCTTTGTCTCTAGCCAGCAGGCAATGCCTGAAGACAACTGAAACCAGCAGTGGCTTCAATGCAGTTCCCTCCGGGGACAGCCAGGGGTTTCTGTCTGGAGCGTAGCTACAGGGAACTGCTCACAGACACCTTGAACTGGATCTAAGGCACCATATGGACAGGTTTATCATCTTCATTCCTAAAGCTGCTTTAATGTCTGCCTTGTCTCCAGTTGCTCATGTAGACTTACCTAGAAAACGCTTGAAGCCATGTGATTAAATGGGGAACTGCCTGACTAGAACTAGAGTCAAGGGCAGAGCTGCCAAAGGAGAGCAACCACCAGCCAGGCTTCTCAGCTGGAAAAGCCTCTCCTCCTCCTCCTCCTCCTCTGCCTTCACAGCTGCCTGCAGCCGGAGGGGACCCAGTGTGCAGAGGGCACACATGGCACACCCAGCCTGTGGATGGGGACTCTGGTAATGGGCTGCTCTGTGAGCTGGTCACAGCTGACGTGAGTGGCTGCCTGTGTCTGGGTTGTTCCAGCAGTTCTCCCTCATAGCAGGACCAGGAAGTCACAAAAGTTTTTTAACTTGCCTAGTAGACCCTTTCCACTTTCTGGAGTGGGGAGACATTAATAATTTGCAGGAGCTTTCTCAGTGGCACAGTGAAATAACCCCCAAAACATCTGCTCCCTCTTAAGTCAGGAGAAAAGCTTTGTGTAACTTGTGCCCCTGGACAGTCATGCATCGTGGCTAGCAGGTGGTGGTCATGTATTTCAGTTCTATTTTATACTTGCCTTTTTTTTTTTCTTAATTTTCTGAACACAGCTTAGGTCTGTTTGTATTACAAACTCCCCAAGACTTTCCTTATCCTCTTACAATTTCTGATTATCATTTATTATTATGGCATTGTTTCTGCCAAATCATTTACTTGTTGTATTTTGAAAATGGACATGATAAGAGGGAAATGTTCTCAGCAAATCTCATGCAAGATTGTCAAAAACTCCTGGGAGGTTCCAGCACAAGGCTTTGTGGAGGCTCCTTGTACGGTGCTAAGCAGACTCTGTCAAATTGTTACTAGAAACTTCATGAGTCCTTTTCATCTAGGCTCTGCAGAAGGCTGACATTTAACAGGGAAATTAAACAAAACTCAAAACAATGCAAAAAAATCAGCTTTTGGAGAAAATGGAAGAATTGCAGTGAAGTCTAGCAAGAGACAGACATCCAATGCTGGTATGTAGAATGTGCATGAATGACTGATGCTTACCATGTCCCTGACTCAGGACCCAAGGCCCTTAGCATCAGAGGGAAGAACCTCTACAGTTCCCTACCATTATATCCCTTTTAAATGTATGGCATCTTTTGTATCCACATTTCTGTTTACTAGTTACATTTTATGTTATTTCAGTATTTTCATATTATACAAAAATCGTTCCCCCCCCCCCAGCACCTAGGATAGACCCAGTGCAGGAGCAAGCTCCTATGCCGAGAACATTAAAGGCTGTAGAGGTAAAAATGTGGTTTGGCTGCCCTGATGCTGAAGGTGTCCCCAGAAGTGCTTTTGCCTTTTACGAGCAGCGGGTGGAGATTAGAGCAGCCTGAACTGCTGCAATCGACTCTCCAGAGACTTTTGCCCCCTTGAGCTGAGCTGTAACCAGCGTCTGGCCCCACTGTGACCTTGGTCTACTGAAATGACATTGAAGGACTTTTTAATTTTTTCTCTCCTTTATTTTATTTCTTTTTTCTCTCTTTCCTCCCTCCCCCTTTTCAGGTGTTTAATACTGCTGTGGATCAGAGAGTCTCTGCTGTAAAGAAGACGGAGCTCAAATGGCATCAGTGTTACCAGTTCATCGGGAATCAGCTCTGTAAGTGATGCTGTACAGCGAGCCGGCCTGGAGCTAAGCAACTCTGCCATCCTCAGGCTCAGGCCAGCAATGCAAAATACGGGAGAGACATCGCAGATGCTCTGCAATTCCTGGAAGAGCTACCGAAAGGTTCAGTGGTTCCTTGCTACAGGCACTGTGCCGGAGAGATACCGTAAGAATTTGTAGCTATCATAGAAAGCTTCCCTGTGAGAAATTTCCTACTGAATGCTTGATTTTTTTTTTAGATCAAAACTAAGGGGGAAAAATAAATCTGAAGGGAAAGGCTATTATTGCAGTTCATGAGCTGATATTTTATCTGAAGCCAAGAGAGATAAAGAAAAGCATTTGAGCAAAACCACACTAGGAAGTTTGGGCTAGCCTTGACAAATACTTTTAAATATTTACAGAAGACTTCTGCAGATCACCTCCTGGTTATATCTGCAGTCCTCCAAGGGCAGGAATTAAAACACAGGTTGGACGATCAAGGTCACTGAACACACATCATTTTATTCCTTGGGCCAAGCCAGCCAGCTAATTGAAGAATTGAAAAATTCTCTCCTCTGAGGAAAGAGGTGGCCTCACTTCAAAAGTCCTGTTGTTCCCTGTACTCACCTCCCCACCCCAAAAGTATGTTGAAGAGGCAAAACTGTTCTGCCTAGAAGCTTCCCGAGTACATTTTGGTGACTAAGAAATATACCTTTAGCAGCATGGAGACTCAGAGTCCAGCACATACAGGCTGAAGGGTCTATGCAATTGTGAACATTTACGTAAAGAAAGATGAAAATCAGCTAACTAATAGGAAAATTCATGTTTTTCACATATTTAATAGATAGGTTCTTTCATAGCTGATTTCTATGGAGAAACCAGGACTTCAATGGAGTGGGTGTTATGTATCTGTAAAACCTTGCTGTGTTTCCAGAGTGCCCTGTGCTACCCGTGCGTGCTCTGGTTCATAGGAGTTATGAATGGCAAAGCCATGAGCCACAGGACTCGGGACTGCTGCTGTTTTCAGGCAATGCAATAGCAGTTTGTTTTTCTAGTGCTGCTGTGTGCTGGAGCTGTGCGTTGAGCCGGTGTTGGCACACAGATCACAGGGATGTTTAAGTCCTGCTATTAGAGAGAGTCCAAATGCCTCAACAGCTGAGGCAGGTAAGGAACAAAATAGCACGGGGGAGAGGCAGGCAAATTCCCATCCCACGCACTGTCTGCATACTGCAGTTGGGGTTTTACCACTCAGCTGAGTTTCCTGGGCACAGCTGGGCTCTGATTCCTCTCCAGTGTGGTGGGATGGCACAAGGACCAAAGCATGGGAGTGTGGAGCAGAGGAAGGTCCCCCACAGCCCTGCTGCCTGCACCCTTCGCCTGCCACTGCTTGAAGTGGTGTGTGAAAGGAGCTTTGGGGTGACCTTGTTTTGCTGCTCATCTCAAACCTCAAGGGCAGCACCATTGGGCTCATGACTTGTCAAGCAACAGAGATCACCTCTGCAGTGGGCTGGCTGTAAACTCCTGGGGTTTGCTATGTCCTCCTGGAAACACCTCACTTGAGGTGTGACTGTTCAGCTACACTAGAATAAAGATATAAGAATAAATGTCACCAGGAACGTCCCTGACCACCATCAGGTTTTCCTTCCACAACCAGGTGGACTGGAGCTGGGGCTTTTGCAGGCTGTTTGGGATTAGAGAGAAAGATTTATGATTTAGCCTGATTATAACAAACTCAAAGAAAAGAAGATGGGAAAAATAAATAGTGATTCCCCTAAATGGTCACCTTATACTAGAGATGTAACAGCTGAATGACTAAGATGGGTGAGCTGGGTCCTCCCTTTCCCGTAGTACTCCTGTGCTAAAGCAGCCCACAGCTGCTGAAGGTGTTGCTGGTGCTTCTTGCAGTATTTTACACGTAGGTGGTGGCAGTGTTAGGCTTATAGGAGTGCAAGGCATGCATGCATAATTTGGGATCAGCTTTTCATTCCTAGTTAGGCAGCTGGATATTACTCTGAAGATTGCTTTTGTTGTTATACAGGAATAAGTGCCACGGTGTCATGATGGTTTTGCACCCATGTGTTGTTATAGAACTGCTACATTGGCCCAACATGGAAGAAATGGCCCAGTTTCTCCTCTCTAATTAGGGTACATCTGACCTGAAAGGAGTCCCACACCTACACATTTCACTGTTGGTCTCATGGTTGTCATTAGCCAAGATTTGCCATTTGAGTCCAAAAATTGGAAACCTTAATCAGCCCAAGCTCTGCTTTTTATTTTGTCTGTGGACTTCTTTCAAGGTACACAGCAGCTAATGAAGTGGAGCAAGCCTGTTCTCAGACTATCAGAACTGTTAAATAGGGGTTAGCACCTCTGTTTCAGGATTTTCGATCAGAAAAAAGGCTGAGATCTGCTCCTTTGGAAAAATAATTCCTTACTGACCCAGAACGAGACAGTAAGTTCAACTAACAAAATGAAAAGGACCAAGCCTGCAACCTGACTGGTATTCACAATGTCTTTTCCTTTACAGGATTAACTTCTTAAAATATATAAAGGCTGGAAACTGCTCCCTCTTTCACTTCTGAATTCCTCCTTCAGGTGTCTTCAGCCCTCTGGAGCCTCCCTGAGGACCCAAAGAGCCCAGAAGAGATGTTTGATGGCAGACCCTTGGTACGTTCTTCCAAGAACAAGGAGAAAGTGGTGAGTTTCTAAACAGACAAGTTATAACATGTAAACGCATCATCACAGAGGTGGCAAGAATAAACTGGAAATGTCCTGAATGAAAATAATTTTTCCCACTGACATTAATTCACCATGAAGTATGCATGATAATTAATGTTAATCCACAAAGAAATTCTTAGAAGATTATCTGTTACATCTGCAGGGTGAAAAGGTCTCAGTTGTGGCACTGAATACTAACAGTATCGTCTTTGATTTACCAGCAATCATAAAGTTTTACACCAAAGGTCAGGAATAAATCTTGAGTTTGTAAGCTGTGAGAAAGAAATGTATAAACACTTTAATTTATTGCTCTGTCACTGTTAATTCATTTGGTATTCACTGTGATAGCATTGCTGCTAATGAATGTATTTGGTAATAATGTGAATGTCATATATATTTATGCTCTAATCTCTTTCAGTGGTTCAGCAGGCAAAGCAAGTTAGAAGCTCTGCCATTTAAAGTTTTTATAAATTTAAGACAGAAAAGAAATAATTTTATTTCAAAGAAGTGCTTAACAAATATAAATATAGCACATTCAGCTTCCCCAAATGGGGACCTCTCCTATCACAGAAGAATTAGTACTGAACACAAATGATAGGTGTCCAGAACCGATTGAAGCCAAGGGGAAAGCTTCCCATATCTTTCAGAAGCAATAGATGAGACTCTGTTCAAAATATGTAGATCGGATCGTGTTTGTTAAATATAGCTAATAAGTACATTTTAACTAATTAATATCTGTATATTTTGTGTATGAAGAAGAGTTGAGTCATGAATGGGAAAAAATGCTCTTGGATATCTGTTTCAAATCCTGAATAAATAAGAAAAGGATCTGACAGAGGAATCATAACCTTTGCACAGTGGAGAAATTTGTGCCTGTATGAGGCCTTTGCTTACAAAAATCTTCTAAATGCAAGTTAACCCTGATTTTTGAACACTCAGGTGGTACATATGCATTTTGCTGACTCTTTGCATTGAGGTGATTTTCCACACGTTTTAAAATTACAAATACTTTGTAATCCTTTCATACATATTTTTAGTCTCTGCTCTGCAGATCATACAGCAGTGTCTCAAAATCTGGAGTTTTTTCAGTTCCAGTCAGCAGAAGTCTTGCCACTGGTTTCAAAGGCTCTGTGACCAGGGTTATAACCAATTTATTATTTTTGTATCTAATCATAAGCAATTTTGTAATAAAAATAAGGATAAACAGCAAATACCTTTCTTGTTCTGAAATAGTGGCTTGGAGCAGGAGGCCCTGGACTCTGAGACCCCTGAGTTCACATAACACATTATCAGGCAGCTGCTGACAGTTCCTGCATGGCATCCTAAATGAATGCCTGGAAATGCTTGCACACCATCATGATCGTTACAGCTTCATTATGCAATAATGCATTATTCCTCTTATTAAAGAGTAAATGAGGATCAAAAAGTTCTATTGATGTGATTTTTCATATCTTTTGATGATAAAAATCCTGCTCTATTAATGCTTTGAGTCCAGGTCAATAGAACTGAGCAGGAGGAGGAAAATAAATGACTATAAATACACTCTAGAAACCTCTACAATGACCTAAACCACCTTGCCTATAAATCATGATCTTGCAGTTTCAGACCCTGATACAGGATTGCATACACGGGCTAATGCAAGCATGTGTCCCTGTCACTTCCAAGGCTGGTCCCTGGACCTCAGGGAGCCCAGGTATGCCTGGGGGCAGGAGGATGGACAGTCATCCTCTCCACCACCCTCACAGGACTCTTTCTCACAGCTGCCTGGGAGTTCTGTAATGCTTTTGTTATAGCCTTTGTGAATGGGTTAGACTGGGGAAGTGCTGCAGTGGAAATGAGACTGGCAGCATTTGAACAGCCTGAGAGCTGGTGTTGCTGGGGGTGTGCTGCCCTCTTGCACCTTTGGAAATGGAACTGGGCTCAAAAAACTGACACTTTTGAAGGGAGAGGGAGGGACAGAAAACCTAAATTGTTTTTTTCAGACCCTTTCGGTGTTTTCTTCTGAAAAGATCACTAGTTTACCATGCAGTGATGTGTTGCATTGATTAATTTTATGTTTTGATTAGGAAAACGTAAATGTTTCCTTGAAGCCTTTTACAATTTGTTGCCTCTTAATTAAGGTGGGAAAGTACATAAATGCCTGAGCAGTGGATATGTTATTAACTAATTTACTATTTTATGCTTTTCCAGTCTATATTTGTTACTTGGTGTCACACCAGATCTAATATAGTCCTTTAGTGATGCTCTGAATGCCTTTGGAGCCTTTAGCAAGTATTAGATATACAAATAAAACCATAATATTTACAGCATACTTATTTAGAAGCTTATGAAATGTCAGGCTTGTCTTTAGAGCGGACGTGACTCGTTGTGAAGGAGTCTTCTGGCTGCTTTTGTTACTACACGAAGAATTCATTTTGGCATCTCCCTTTAGGGCCCGTTTCTTTTAAGCTGTGATTGCATTAATAATACCTCGTGGTGTAACTGATTGAATCTTTTTCACACTGGGGAAGAATTAAAGCCCAATCTAATTTGCTACTGACCCATAATCAGCAAAGCCATGGAGTAAAGGATGTTATTTTCTCTCAACTTTTCTGTATGGGTATATTAATTTTTATGTTTCATACTCCTGAGGTAATTAAATGCCCCTAAATGAGGAAGCACTTCATGCATGTGCCATTTTAGCACCAAAGACTGCACTGTTCCCAGGGAACAGCATTACTTAACTAAAAATCTGGTTTCATTTTTTAAAAGTGAATACATTTTGAGGCCCAAATTGTTGTTTTCTTATTATTACTTTGCTGAGATGCACAAACTGTTTTTCTAGCCAAAGAATAAAAAGACACCTTGATTTTTGCAAGTGTATATAATGTATTTTTTTGTATGGTTCAGCTTGCTGGTTCCATGGATCTATTTACTTTAGGATTAGCAAGATATCAAACATGTTCAGGTTCTAAAAGATTGTTATTGGTGATGTTCTTTGAAGTGCTGAAAATAAGCAAGCTTAGCTTTTGCGTTATAAGTAAAGTCTGCTTACTGCAGCTAAGAAAAACACAAACAAACGTGGCATGGAGTCATCTATATATTAGGTAAGAAGATAATCGTTTCTACCAAGTGATTTTCCCAAGGCAACCTACTGTTTGCAGGCAGTGAGCAGTGCCGACGCGCGGCAGCTGGTTCTGCATGGGAATTTGATGTACGTCAAAGTCTCGATGCCTACTGAAGGCACAAAGCAACTTGGCTGTGCATTACATTGACAACTGCAAAAATATGGTCTGGGTCATTATGTCGCAGTGGGAGGAGATCATGATTATCAGGGCTTCCACTGCTAATTGACCAGCCAAGGCCATAGGAAACGTGGGTGCAATCCTTCTCTGGGAGAAGTTAGGCATGCACATGTTTCCCTCCATACTATAAAAATAATTGGTCTGTAGACTTCCCACATTTTGCTCATTTTTTCCTTAGTTTGCTGGTACCAGGAACTTCTCTACGAGACAAAACATAAAGCTTGTAGAGGGCAGCAGCACAGCTTGGATAGCAGACCCATTTCTTCAGCTCTGTGGCCAACCACCCTGCCAAGATCTCTGGGGTAGGTGGGTGTCGTGTTTGCCTCCATGGAAAACCTCTTTCTAGTCCTTAATTCTTAAATTTCCATTTAAACATGAAACTTGAGAAGATTCTTTGCATTTCTTCAGTCTGAATTTAGTTTTCTCTTTTTAGTGATACATATACCCAGTCCTTTCTGACGTTTTTTAAATTTTTTATTAAATAATGAGCCCTATGGCCTTATTATGTGACAAGAAAAATATTCTTTTAGTCACTGGTTATTTTTTTTGTCATTTTAATCATATTTAATGTTGCATAATGGGTTACCTAAAACACAAGACTGTGGTCATAGCCCACCTAGATGGAAGCTACCTCTGCAACAGGGATCTTCAGTAGATGCTGATCTTGCTGATCTCTCTTTGACAAACTGACAGGACTGAGAAGGGAGCCGAGGGAGAAAGAAAAAGGGCTGGACCATATTTAGAAGCAAGGAGTCCCTTGGAGAAGAGCTCCAGGGTGGTCTTGAGGCAGGAGGCACCTCACCTGCAACACCTCTGACAGCCACCTATACCTGAACCCATGCAGCTTCCCACAAGACTCTTCAGAAAGAAGAAAAGTCACCTATGAATGTTAAGCTTAAAAAAGCAGCAGCACTGGTGAGTATTTTTGGCATGAACTGAAGAATCCTTTTGTTCCAGCTACAGCCCACATGCTGATTCAGCTCAGCAGCTCTCCTCTTCTGTTCTTTTCCTTTCCCTGGGCTTTCTTTAACTCCACTTCCAGGTTGCTGTTTTCTTCCAGCCTGCTTCAGTTATGTTGTGTAATGATGGTTCATAAAAATATTGGCACATACTCTCAACTAGTGGCAATAGTCTGTAGGAGCATGCTATCAGTCAGGATATGACTGTGCTCTTTTTTCATGTTTTTGCTATATTTGCTTGATCTCATCTACAATAAAGCCTTTTGATACTGCTGAAGTGATAGAAAGGCATCATATGGTAAATGGTAATCAGGCTTTTCAATATGAAATGGTTTGAATAAATTTGCTTTGTAGAGTCTATGCAGAGCTAAATTGTGCTATAATTTACCAGAGTCACTGCCCAGACTGCTCACCGTGAGCAGGTGAGGTTTTCCTGGGATGGAGCAGGGGGTGTCACCCCTATGCACTACACCTGTGTGGGACTTGCTGACCCCAGCTCCAGACAAAAGGCAATTTTAAGTAGAAACAGATCCTGTCTCAGTTCTATTTCTTTTCTGTGTAACATTTTGTTTACTGAATGGTAGCAGAAATTGTAGATATTTCATACTGAATATACCATGGCTGGAACATGGGAGGTTCCATTTAAATATAAGAAAGAACTTCTTTTCAGTGAGGGTGACAGAGCACTGCCACAGGCTGCCCAGAGAGATTGTGGAGTCTCCTTCTCTGGAGTTTTTCAAGACTTGCCTGGATGCAGTCCTGAGTGACCTGATCTAGAGGATCCTGCTTTACAGCAGGGGAGCTAGACTAGATGGTCTCTAGAGGTCCCTTCCAACGTGGACAATTCTGTGATACCTGTATTTCAACAAATAAATCCAGAATGACATCTCATTGCACACTAAGATGTCTAATAAGTTGACTGACTATTTAAAGAAATGAAAAAAAGAGATTTTGGAAAAATGGAAGCTAAAGAATAAAGACAATAATCTGAACCTGCTGTAAGAAAAAGGGGGTAATACAGAAGAGACAGAACTTAACTAGAATTTAAATATCCTCCCAAATGCTCAAAACTTCCCTGCAACAATCATGTTTTCATTCTCAGGAGTAATTTGAATTGTGCACATGAAGGAATTGCATCTGCACTGGCTGAGCTCTGTACCAGCACCAAAGGGGAAAAAGCATCTCATTAGCAACTGATTAAACACTGAAGTAATGAGGTAAGGTATTTTTTCTGATGAAGGTTGCTCACTGCCCAGGAGAGCTGATGTTTCCCCCATAGAGATGTCTTTGACTGCTCTCAAGATTGAATGCTTTCAGTAGCATTCACAGAAAATAAGGTTGGTTCATATAGTTTGTCCAAGCTGTATTTTCAACTGACATCCAACACACTAAAAAGGAATCTCTTTTAATGCTGGTCTGCCTCACCTGGGCTGGAGACACAAGAGGGACATTTCCTTCATGGCAAGTGGCATTGAAGGAGCTTTTGGAGACATTTGCTGCATTTCAAGCCCCAAGTGAGTGCAATGTAATGTGTTTATATGATTTGATTTCATCATGCAAAACCAAAATCATCATATACAAAACTTCAGGAAGATCAGTCTGTTCTTTTTATTTTTCCACTTTTTTTTTTGGCACAAAGCCTGACAAATGATTTCTAAGCTACCCAAAATGGAAATTTCTTCCTCCGTCTTCAGGTTTATGAAGTTCTTTTATGGATATTTTTAGTTTAGGTAAAAAAAATGTTTGCCACCACCAGAAATACAGCTGTGATGGCTTTATTTCTTGCACTATTATTTCTCATATGGAATATTTTATATGATGAATAATGAGCTCTGTTCTGTGTCTTGCAAGGCTTGCATCCCTATGCTCTCAGCCCAAACTGTAATGATGGAGCATTTCCACTGAATCCTCCCTCACACTTTCACTCAAAAATCTTTGCAAAAACAGCTGACAGTAATTCAGTCTGGTGTTTCACTGCCGGGGGCCACGCAACTGCATGTTGTCTCCTCTGTAAGGAGGTAAGTGCTGGGTAATTTCATGATCATCACCCTCAAAACCTTAGAGGATGTTGGCAGATAGTTTAAAAAAAACAAAACAAAACAAAAAAAAAAAACAACCCAGAAAGTAAATGCTAAAATCTCAAATGACAAGTCAGTAAGTTAGCTTGTAAGCTGTCTGGGAAGGTTTCCATAAAGGTGGACAGCAAGTGGTTATGGAGGTACTGGAGATCCTTCACTGGCCAAGTCCTGAGCAAAAGGAAATTCAGCTGCAACTGCCTGTAAATTTTGGGTATCTTAAAGTACATTTGCCAGTGAATTTCCACCACCAATTTCAGCCAATACCCACTGGTGTATTCATGTGGCTCCTCTTTGGGCACATATCTTAGCTGACTGGGCTGTAGGGCTGGTTCCCATAGGCTTCCTAGAGAGCCACTGAGGAGAGGTGAGGAACCAAAAATACTCGCCTCAATCTTGGGGATGTGCCTGCTGAAGGGACTCGTCTCTTCTAATTACATATAACAGACCCTGAAGGACACTTCCCATGAACTAGATAAAAATCCCTGTAAAGTCAAAGCTGAGTATATTTGATAGTATTAATGCTCAGATGTTTTTTTTTTATTACACTTATTTTCTGGAGAAAGGGTTTTTTTCTTCTGAAAAATCTTGCAAGGAACTCGAAATTCATAAGGTCTCAACCAGCTGAGTTTCTTATCTGATGTCCTTTCACAACACTACTGTGCCATTGTCAGAAATGTATAATCTCATCTTGAGAAAAACTCTTATTGCCAGATTCTGTTGATTCTGTGTAACTATATTAAAATATCAGAAAATATCTTGGCACATTGATGATTGCTTTTTCCCCTTCGAAAGCTGGAGAAAGGATAAAGTGAACATGGGACTGACTACTTTCTCCTTCTATTGTTTAAAATAGTGACTGACCTTTCTTTGGAATGCGAGATCTAAAAATGGCATTCATTGCTGGTGACAGGATGGTGTTTGAGATGCAGGCTCTAACCCAATCGGTTACTCAGATGTAGGAGTAAGCTATTTCTATTGAACAGTAAGATGGATTAAATGCAGAGTGGCATTAAAGGGAGAGAGTAATGCAGAAGCATCACTGTTGTTTCTTGAATGTAATTTTAAGTAAATGACCTTAAACTGCTCACACGCTTGAAAATAAATCTCTGTTCTGCTTGGGTAGTCTTTCCACAGTGCTTATAATTTGCAAGCGAATATGAGTGAGACAGATCCTGAATTTTCATTTCTTTTTTTTCTATTTTCTGTCAAGCTAGCAATTCTTTAAAAAACAATTCAAAAGTTGCAATAAAGACTTTTTTTGGGGAGGAGATGTAAAAGACCTGCCATGAAGCGGTGATGGGTATGTCCATGCCACCAGGCCTGGAGAGGGTGCTAGCACAGGGACTGCAGGGTGCCCAAGCCAGCTGCTCCCTGGGCAGCAGGCCCCTTCCCTGCTCCCTGACCACAGAAGTGGTGTGACACATGGTGTGAGCATGACCACAGACTCATTTAGGCTACAGTAGTGACTGTACCTGGCATGGACCCCAAAACTGCATCAAACCTATGATTTCCACACCTTACTTCCCCTTTTCCAGTCCTTACCTCTCCTTTTCACTGCTCTTTCATCTCCTTTCTTCCATCCTAATTTCCTTCCAAATGATCCCAAATTATATTTTCCCCATTAGTCCCTGTCCTGCTACTTCTGTACCCAGATCTGTTATTTCCAACACTGTCCCCTAGGTAACCTCAGCCTGAAGTAGCATCACTGATGAGCATCAGCTTGGTGTTGTGCCTTTGCAAGGTCATACAGCCCAAGAAGTCCCCAGTGTTCCCCTCAGTTGTCTGTGCACTGTGGCTATTTCTCACATACCTCCCCCTAAACCACCTGTGAAGTCCAGACATCCCTCACAGCCCTATCTGGACCTTTCATCACTTACCTTTCACGTTGGGTGATCTATCCCATTGATTGCAGTGGTTCCCATGTCCTGCCCAGCCCACGGCGCCAGTGCCTGCCTGCTTCCCCGAGTGTGCCTTTTCAGGAAAAACTTTGGAGGGACAGACAAGATGACAGAAGATGGGATGAGTGGTGGTGTTCAGGTGGTGCACAGTTTCGCCTCACCCAGAGCAGAAGACCGGGGATGCCTACAACCATGACCTGCATCCTTGAGGTGAAAGGAGGTAGTGAGAAATCCTGATGTGGTGGGATCTGTGCTGGCAGAAAGAGGCACTTCTGCAAATTTACAAGGAGGTAATTAATTAATTTTTCTTACATATGTGACAGTTCTTAACTATCCAGAAAGGTGAGGGGGAGTGAGGAGAAAGGCTCTGCCATGGGGACCTCACAGCACCCTGCTCTCAGCCCACCTCTGGGGAGGTGCCAGAGCATCAGCCGCTGCCAAAGGGCCTGGGGTGGCTGGTGCCTGCCCCTGGCAGATCCCTGCCCTGGTCCCCCTTGTGCTCACCTCTCCTGGCTGAGACTCATCGCACATCAGGGGCTGGGAAATGGCTTGGCAGCTGCTGGCTTTCATGAGCCGGCTGTGCACGGAGCTCCTGGAGCAGGGGGGGTGAGAGGCTGGCTGGGAGCCCCTCCTGGGCTGATGGCAAGCTGTGCAGCCTTCAAAGCCAAGTGATGCACTGACCATTAAATCATTTTTTTAAATTCTGAGCATGGACAATGCACGGTGACAAGAGCATCACGGACCTTTGGCAGCAGCTCAGAAAGGCATTGAAGCACATGCTCAACGTTAAGCATATCGACAATCATGTGTCTCCCCAGGAAAGCACATTTAGAAGAGCTTTGCCAGGGGTGGGGCTTAGAGATCCATCAGGCAGCAGCAGTCCAAGACAGGATCATCAAAAGATCCTCAGAATGCATTGTCCTCAGTATTTGGGCTTTTAGGTAAAACTATAAGGAAAAAATAATCTGTGGAAAAATGAATTATACATACAGGAGCAGGGCAGTGAATGTATTTTGATGAATTTGGGGACTCTAATTTCTTTTCTAAAAAAAAAAAGGGGGCAAGGGGGAGGAAGGGAACTGATCTAGCTGCCCAGGTGAGGAAGTACTCAGTGAATAGGTTCAGTGGAAGTAATATTCATACTTATTCATACTCTTGAAAATGTCTAAGTGCTCCATTTATGTAGTTTCAAAGTGAATTATTTCAATTCTTCAAATTATTAAGATGAAATAGCTTGAAATTTACCTAAACATTAAGACGACAGTTAAAAATAACTAAATACTGTGAAAACGGACTAAAATATTCCATTCAGGTTGAACAAAAACATTGTGTAAGTCTGAAACTGTTTCAGAAACATTTACATTCCACTGAAACAAAATCCATTACTTGTACCATTTCAATGGAAGATATCATCAAGTAAAATTAATATTACGTGTGCCAATTTGTATTTTTTTTTTTTGCTTTTCTACAGCTTATTTAAGTCAATGGCTAGGGTACAAGTACCTTAAAAGGAATGGAGGATTACATCTACAGCCCTTTCCAGCTGATGGCTTTAACATAACTATTTCAATTGTTTTTCAGCCCTCCCTGGGGAACCTCAGCTCTGCTACCAAAGCAGCGTGGGGCAGAGAGCAGAGGATGGTGGCCCTGTCCCCATTGCCATTTGTTTTCTTTGTGAGGAGTGTAGAGGTGGTGGGTTTTTTAGAAGCTGAGAGATGCTGTCAAATTTTCTGGGGGAAAGTTTTATGTAATGAGAGGAAGTCTGGGTTGAGGGATGCTTCTGGCAGCAGGCAGATGAGAACAGCAGTGAAGTCAGTGATAGTGGAGGGGATCCTGGTTTCACTTGTTCCTTGCCCCTTGGTTTGTAATAAGGTTTTTATGCAAACCAGGGGAGATGGAGATTTGCTTAAAGATCCATTTAATTTAATTTTGAGAAAGATCATGGCTGTGCAATTCCCAAAGCTATCTCCTCTGGAAGAACAGCTTCACCAAGCTGAAGTACCTACTCTGGCTCATGCTGCTGCATACCTGTAATGAATGGGATCTGAGGACACACTTACCTGATCTCCTGAAAAAAGATAGACCTGCTTGTGTTCTTGAGCATGTGTTTATCCATAAGTCCAGCAATGAACTGAACCCTAAAATCCCCTCTTTAATGAGAAAGAAATTATTTAATCACTTTTATGACTACACAACACCAGCATGTCATCCTCCTTTCAGAATATAATTACAAAGCTATTTATTTTATAATGCTGTGTTGTTGCTCTTCTCCACCTCCACACAAAGCAGGATGCCAAGAGAAGGCAACTCTGAAAGGGACCTTTGGCAACAACCATCCCTCCTGAGCAGTATTCTTGCTGCTCAGCATAAAGTCTTAATGCATTTGCAGTCCATCAAGGGGTACCCATCATTCCTCCTATCTCCTCCTGCATGTTTCAACTCTTCTATATTGTGTTTGTGTCAATTAAATTCAGAAAATTGTGTTCAAATGACATTAAGGTTTTGACATAAAGTTTCAAAAGCAGTCGGTAAGCAAGGTACAGCCCAGAGATGATATTGCATCACTTTCCACCTACTTCAGCTACAAAAGATTTGGTTGTAACGGAGAGGGAAAATGCCAACTTTCCTTGCATTTTTTTTCCAAAGGTCATGTGCAGTTCTCCAACCAGGATAATTCTTAATAATTCTTCTTAATAAACAGGACTGATTAGGACTGTATTTTTTAGCAAAATAGTGCACCTATGGCTCTTCAGGCTATCACAAAACATTTGACCCAACAGGTGAGTTATCAGTACAGCAAAACCACTTGCTGTTTTGCCAATTACTAGGCCCAGTGCAAAGGACACAGCCAGCAGCAGAAAAACAATCCAGTAAGTAGGTTCTATTGCGCATAAAGGAGTCAGCATATAGGGGATAGCTGGGGGTACAAACAAGTCAGATCACAAATAATAGATATCAACCCCAGTGACCCCAAGAATGACATAGCATGACCTGTAATGGATGGAACAAACAAAGATACAAGGTAACCCATAGAAAAAATGGGAGGCAACCAAGACAATAGGGTGATCACATACGATAGAGGTAACCCCATGTTGCCTCCCCACAAAGCCCACGTTTGTAGGTGCCAGACCTGACTGGGATCCAGTTGCAGGGAGAGTCAGGAGGTCCTTCCTCAACAGGGAAACTCTGCAAAGTGCATCCATCTCACAGACAGACTGACACCCTTCCTGCAAGTGGTCCCAGCTTTTATGCCCAAAGCAGGACACCTGGCACTCATTTACCCAATGGGGGGCACCTGGGGGCTTGTTTACCCAAGAGCTTTCCCTGCAAGGTCAGCCACACCTTGGAGGAAAGCCAAAAGGTAAACTCATCCCCTCCTTTTGAAGGACTGTGGGAACCACCCATATGTCAACCTTAATTCAGGGCTCGGGGTTCAGACCCCAGCACTTCACTTGCTCTATCAAAGAGGAAAAAGTTCTATGCATTAAAACTATATTGATCAGCCCCTAATCCACAGCCAGTCTTTTAAGATTGAGCCCAGAGGTGGCTTTCAGCTCCCCTCCCAGATATCAGGGAAGGTGTCCCAACCCCAGAGCAGAGCTGGGAACTCTCATCAGTTTCTGCTCTGGTGGCCCTTGTTGGAAGAAGTACCTGAACTGGTTTTACAGGGCAGCTGAGTCCTTTCCTTCTGTACAGAGAGCAGTCATGGTTCAAAACATACCTGTGCAGGACAGTTATGGGTGTCCCCATGGGCCTTATTTCACAGAGGACAGTAAGAGTTGATGCTGTCCTCAGGTATCACAGGCTTCTTGGTGATCTAGTCTGCTTAGAAAGAGCAGATCTCCTGCTTCTGTTTCCTCATTGCCAGAGAGGTTTCCAGCAAGGAGCTGGTCCTGTGCGTGACTCCATGTCTGCTGGGTATCATCAGGGATATGTGGTTCATTTCATATTTGCAGATAATCAGAATTTTATACTGATTCCAAGTTTATAAGTTGGGGTTTTTTTTTGTTTATAATTCCAAAGTTTCTACCTTTCTTTTTCTTTCAAGAAACAATTTCCAAGAAAATATGGTGATACTGTGGCATTTTCAATTTTGTCATCGTAGGAATTTTTAATTTGCTGGTTGGCAGATATCAATACTTACTAACAGCATCATGATACATTCAAAGAGATTAATTTAACTGCTTCTACTTATCTTCTAGTTATGTTTGTCATTTTTTGTGCTACCATTACAGAAATCAGTCACAGACTATCAAAGTTTATTTCAAGATGAATTACAATGTTATTCTTTGGATAATTTTCTACTTTCATGTCAGCTGTAGCTCCTGTTCCCATTGCTGAAAGGAAGAAAGCTGTGCTGTGAAAATGTTGGACTGAGTTACTCATTCAAACTGACTTTGAATTTCAAAATGAGACCCTCACATTTTCCAAATTTGTTTCAAAAATATGCTTTCAAGTGGATTTTTTTTCTTACTTTCAATCATCAGTGGGTTTTTTAGATGTATTTCTTTACCAAAAATCCAATAGAACTTCATAGTATATTTATTTACCTGCCAGTAATAATAATGTGAAATTATCATACATAAAAAAATGAAATACATTTGAAAATGAAATTAAAATACATTAAAAGGGCAAGTCCTGTATTAAAAATGTGAATATTCTGTGTATTTAACATGCAGAAACTTGCATGTTAAATAGCAACTTGCAGTAGAGAATTATTTTGACAAAACTATCTAGCTGATCTGAGTTTTCAGTTTATAATATCAGATGGGTTTTTCATATCTTTGTTTGCCTTTAAAGCAGTTTTTTTTCCCCAGTGAAGTTCCCCATACAATGATATGTCAGCGAAATAATCCCCATAAAAAGACCTTAAATGTTAGATACCCCCTACCCCCAAAAAGAGGCTTCTGACCAATGAATATGAACTCTCTTGTCTTTTTCCTTTACAGATTCAAGAGCCACCACACAAGGAAGAATGGTTCCTCTACATGTTACAAGGAAGGTGGCTTTCTCTACATGTTTCAAGAGGATTCTAAGCCAGGAAAGACCATTTGTGCTCTCCAAAGCCTCAGGATGGGAAGAGTCTGTACGAGGCTAGACTGCACAGGGGTCCCCTCTGTCCCCTCATCCCAGCCCTGCCTGTATCTTGGATGAACAGGAGTGTTGTATAGTGCCTCCTGAGGCTGACTCAGGTAAGCAGTTGGAATGATTCCTTCGTTACCAGGAGGAATAGCTCAGCGGGAGAAAAACAAACTCGATGGCAGAAGAAGGGGCTTTGAAGCTGGGAGTGCTTTTGCAGTGTGTGTGCTCCATGGCCATGACAGCCAGGCAGGAGGGGAGCTAGCACGAAAAATGCCCATTAAGGAATCAAAAGAGCTTATGGCTCCTCGCTGCTTTGATCCTGTCTTCAAAGACACCCCGTGAGCCTCCTCTTCTTCTGCAAGGCAAAGCCCATGCAGAGCATCACTTAGTGTGTATGGGCATTGCTGGGGCTGCAGTAATGTGGCAGGAGTTGAAGTGAGGAGAGGACAGGTGCTTCCAGCTCCCTGTGGGGGGTCTCTCACAGCCCCCAGCTCACTTACAAGATTACTGACAGCTTTTATTGGCTACAAACACAGAGTCAAAGCCATACAGATTACGAATTACATCCTAAACCCATGGAATTGCACAGAAGAAGGTCTGGAAGGAGATTATTGGGGCTGCCCCTTTGCTCCAAGTTCGGTGTTACTTCACTCCAGCCCTCAAGGACACCACATGTTCATGGTTACGATTGCTGAGTGCAATCAGGCTGCCAGCTTTTCCTCCAGCTGCCAGCAGGGTCTTGCTGCAGCCTCTGGAGGCCATTTCAACTCATTTACAGCTCCTGCCTGTGACACAAGTGGGTTTGGGTGACACAGGGGTGACTTGTCCTCTGCACTGCTGACACCATGCAGGGCATCATGGCCAGCATGACTTAACCCTGGCACAGTAAACAACCCTGCCCCTGTATGCTGAGGGAGACAGCCTTGTGCTGGTGGGAGAAGCCAGTTCTCAAGGTGAACAGACAGTTGTTTTCCAGGCTAATTCTGTCCGTCTGCTGGCAGAGATGCCCATAGCATCAAAAAGGCTCAGACAACACACTGATGGATACTCAGCCACCCAGCAAAGCTCTCAGGATGTTGACTTTTTCTTACCTCTTACCTGAGCCACATTGAACTGAAGGCAAAAATTTCTGCAGGCCACCGTTGTCAGCTACTCAATTTGAAACAGTAGAAGATAACGTCAGGCTGATCTGGTCTGCAGCAGCACCTGGGGGCAGTTCCTTTGTGCCATCCCTGGACTGGTCCAACGCTGGTGGCATCAGAATGCCACGCTGCTGCCTGGGGACGCGCTGTTCCTAGAGACATGCATGTCTTCTTGCTGAAAATGTTTCAGCTTGGATGCCATTTCATCCTGGCTGCTAGAAACAGGTTGGCATCATGTACTTCAGCACTGCCTTGTTCTCAGATCTCCATGAGAAATTACAAAGCACGGCCTAAATATTTTCACTTAACTCCCTTTTAGGCCATTTTCAGGATATCTGAAATATTACAGGAGCTCTCCAACATCATGCTAATAGGCTTGTGGATGCGAGTGCACTTCGTTCACCTCAGTCATACATGAAAAATGCTGTCTTTCAACCTCACAAAATAGCCTGTAATAAGGTAAAAGGTCTCAGGGTATTATAGACAAAATTCTCAGACTGGAAAAAATATTAATGGTTTCTGTAAGGCCCATTCATCAGCCAGTTGCACTGCAGCACAAGATGGGGCACACAGGTATAACGTACAGTGGTTGTTTTTTAAAACAAACATAAACACAAAAAAAAAATCTTAGGTGATAAAGATCAGTCTTAACTGTTTGCCTTTGAATGACTAGAAAACCTGAGTCAGCCGAGAGAGTGCTCACATCCATCACACCTCTGGTGATGCCTCATGAGCAGCAGGGATCTTGCACTGGTTCCATGGCAGGGTCCTCAGGCTCTGCAGTCCCTGGGTGCCCGTGGGCTGGTGGGGTGAGGGCACACTGCCATGTCCTGCTGGGCTGTGCTGGGGAGCCAGCCTGGCACAGCATCAGTGGAGATGGATGTCTGCACCAGGGAGCCTTATATACTCTGCCTGAAAAGGTATTTATTTTACCCATTGGGTTTTCAGAGCAGAACTGTACTTAGGCACCTACCTGCAGCCCTTTTACTGGAAACTTGCCTTTGTACCAACCTGGGCACCAGTCACGGCATGCATCAGGCAGGGAAGAGAAATAACCCTCCTTACCCTATGTGTCCAGCCAGAAAACATCAACCACTGGTGCTGTTTAAAGCTGGAATATCAAATATCTTTGTTAACTAGTTGGGGACATGTGAAGGTTAAAAACTGACTGCAGAAAGTGCTCAGGACATTTGTATTCAGTGTATATATGTACACACACATATGCACACAGTACTCGGTGAATATCGTTAGGGAGCTCCAAGACAACGAGGCTAAATTTAAAGTGTGCATGGTTTATTGATACACTGTTTTAGGTTTTATTGTAGCTTTCTCTGTAATTTTCCCTGGCTGGCTGTGTCTCCTTACAGTCCATACAGATCTGACCTGAGCTGGCACCAATGAAAAGCTGTTAGAGCAGACATTAGTCTTTTACAGTTAATAAATATTCTCATTCTCTACAGGCTGTTACAAAGGCTCTAATGATTCATAGCTTTTGAATAAAACATGTCACTACTGTCCATCTCAGGTCATGGGTAATTACAACGATCATTGTCGTCATACAAATGCTCTTGTAGGGCAGTTCATGTATTGTAAAGGCCAGCAGAGTTATATCAGGCTCAGCATCAATGTCAATACTTTATCTGCAATTATAAAGCATATCAAATATTAAAATGCAATTAGAGTTATTAGAAATTTTTAGAAGTTCAAGAATGGCTTTCCACTTCCAGTCAATCAGACATGCTTTTGAAAATGAAGAATTTTATGAGGATGGGAAACTTTAGTCATAAATTTAGACTTTTATAAAATATTTGCTCAGTGATAGAAATAATGTCTTTAGCTATATTTAAAAAAAAAAAAAAAACAACCTAGAGGTTTCACAACACTCTTCAAATATTCTGCCACTGCCATTTAATCAAAAGGGAATTATTTAGAAAGGAATCAGTTCAATGTGTGGCATATAACAGTTTTCTGTTCTGTGGCATAGAACATGGTTTTCTGGCTGTCCCCCTGAAAACACAAGGCCAATGGTAGCAAATGCAAAAATTAAAACTGGAACCAGTAATTTCACAACAAAACTGATAAAAAGTGGGAACCTTTCTACCCTGCCTTCCCTGGAAAAACTAAAGAACTGATTGTCAGCTATTTGTTAGTGAAAGCTCTTGCTCACCTTCCCATCACTTGGCTAGGCAGAAGGCCTGGCCAAGATTCAAATTAAATAATCATGCTGCAGCATCCTTGGCTTCCCTGTGCAGGGCACTGGATGCCAAGTGAAAGGCTGAGGGAATAACAACCCCATCCTATACCTCTGAGGAGCCAAGTGGAGGATGAGGGTTGAAAGCCAGAGGGACTCCAGGTTCAAAGGCACGTACTCGTGTCAGTGCCCAGGCAGGCTCCAGAGGCTGGGCTGGCTTTGGCATCCTGGTGGTGTCACATCAATGGAAAACCAGCAAAATAAATTGCTTTGAGCTGCTCGCTGCACACACATCTCTCCCTGCTGCAGGGCCCAGAGGGTGGTTTTGGCATCCCAGTGGGGAGTCTGAACAGTCAGACAGGATAAATCCGGCAGTGTTTGAGGGTGTGGGTCCAGTGCCTGATCCACAGCAGCATTGCACGTGAGGCTGTGTCCACCCCGGGGTCGCTGCTGGCCATCTGCACTGGGTGGCTGTTGGAAGGGTGGCCCTGGGCACATGGGGCTTCCTCCCAGCCTGGCATGGCAGGACTGTGCCCATGGATGTGTCTGAGGCTGCTTCTCCCTGATCTCGAGAGACGAGGGAATCAGCCAGCCTGTGAAAACAGCCCTGTGACTATCTGCAATTTCTTGCATTTTCATGTGAAACCTAAACTCCATCCTGGGGCGATTCCCACACATGAGTGAGTGCAGATCCAAGCCAAAGGAGACAGCAAATGCTGTGTGAGCCTGAAACCAAGTTATTGCAGGCAGCTGTGGAAGATCTTCATTGTCTATGTCATCAGGCAACTATTGACTTTCTACTTCTGTGTGAAGTTTTTTCCCCCAGCTGAGAAACAGAACCTGATTCCTCACACTTTCATAAAGACTCACTCACCTGCGGCGCTTGGTGTTCAGCAGCTCCATGGGAAGGGTGGCCTAGAGGTGTGATATGTATCGCCTGAAGTTCATTGCAAGTCCATCCAACATGTAGTGGCAGCTTTCATTAGGTTCTGCCAAGAAGAAGCTTCACAAGAGACAGGAAAAGAAAGTGGGGAAATTATGAAGTTTGACAGTGATTAAAAGCATTATCTAACCCTTTCCTTTGGTACTAAAGAGCCATTAATCAAAGTGTGGATATGGATTTATGTAGTGCTCAGCAGTGACCATGAAGGAAACAATGCTGACTTCCCTGAAAAATTTAAAAAAATAATCCAAGGTTAAGGATCTTCTCTGGAGCACTCAGAGGACTCACAGGTCCCTGGCCCTGCCAGTCACTGGGAAAGAGTGCTGCTACTCTGAGTTCTGCCCCTACATCCTCCTGCTGCAGCTCCTTCACCTGCATCTCACCTAACACACTGAAAATTACCTTCATGCTCTTTTTTTTTTTTTTTCCCCCAAGATCTCTCTTACCTTGTGTTTAATAAACTTTTTTTTTTTTTTACATTTAGCAAGAGAATGTTTCACCAAGTTCTGCCTTTAACTAGACTTCAGCAATGCCCTCACGCTCTAGATCTCTGTTTTTAGAAGCACATGGGTGTGCAGTGCTGGGCTGCAGGCTGTTTCAAAGGGACTATCCAAAGAGATAAATGAAACCTCTCATCAGAGAGAATCATTCCCATCTTTTCAGCATCCCAGTGAAAGCTGAGGACACATGGAACCCGAGTGTGATGAATTGGGGGAAATGTTTGTATCAGCTAATTAAAATTAGACACTCATACCCTGGAACAGGACTGCTGCTCTGGGTTAACAGCTGATTTAAAAGCATATCACAGCTTATGCAGGGATTCTCTGGTTTTGGTAGGATGCACGAATTTAGCAGAGACAGATTGGAAAACTAAATAAGACTCTCTTTCTACCTCTGCCCCATTTTCCCATCAAAGGCTTCACATGTATTGGACAATCAAACCACAAATGAACTATTGTTGCATGATTTCTGTAGGCATTTTGGTAGAAATATTATTTTGGTGCAATAAAGCATCTTCTGTCAAACTCAAACCAAACTGATCCCAGGACATTCTTTTCCAGGAAGCACAGAAATATGGACCAGTGATAACACCTAGCACTGATAAAGGTTGTAATTTTTTTGAGTTTTAAAGTGAACATCGATTTAAGGGTGCTGCATGCCCATTACATTTCTCATTTTTACAATAAATTAGTATTAAGAATATAAAAATAATAAAATTGCTATTGCTTGCAGATTCATCCAGCAGCACTTTATTTTTCAGTCTTCCAAAGGGGGAAAAAATGCCACAGCTGTACAAAAATACCCAGATAGACTTATGGTTTGCACTAAATGAAACAGTTTCCCTGAGAGAAATCCATGGTTCTGCAACAGTGATTATTTTACCTTTGTGTTTTTGAAAGTTGCTATGGAAAATGCTAAGAACAAAGTACCACTTAAACCTTGAATTGCCTCGTTCGGCCAACTTGAATTCTGAAATTGGATCTTGCTGCTATAGTTCTCTTTTCAGTCTTTAATTCAGCTGAGACTGCTCAGACATTATGAATTCACACCAATATATTTCACGGGCTATCTTTGGGGAAACTGGCTTTTAAAGCAGCTGTCTTTTTACAACGTGTTTATGCCTCCTTTTTTTTTGGATCTAATGCACAGCATTTGGAGGGGGGCGATACTACTGCCTTTATGGAAAGGACTAAAGAGATTTCACTTCTGCTGTCGGTCCACCCTGATACTCTGCCTACAGAAAAAGCACTTCCAGACTCCCACACAGTTACACAGAGTTTAAAACATTGGTGCCTTGAGTGCAATTAACATTTTTTTTTTTAAAATGGAGTTTAATTCCCTGATCTATTAATAGAACAAAACTTAAATTCTTTGATAGACACCAGTGAACTTAGACATGCTTGAAGTTAAGTGAGTATTTAGGACCTTTCTGCACTGAAGTGTTGATAGGCAAAATTGTCCAGAGCAAGGGGCAGTATGAGAAGTTTGGTTTGAAAATGAAAGGTAAGTCTGCATTTTCTCATCAACCTACAGACAGACATTGGCACTGCTGTTGGGTAAAGTTACAGACAGAAATAAACTCTGACATTTGACCTGTATTTCAAACTTAGGTGCTAGGTAGATTTATCTAAATTCAGGAAAATATGGCATCAGCCATTGGCTCCATTGCTCTGGCAGCATATGGAATTAAAATGTAACACTTCTAGAAATGGAAGAGAAATGTTTATGTGAGCAAATATTCAAAAGAAAAATGAAAGAGTGTCATGGGAAACAAAGCCAAAAGGCTGGAAAAGGTAGTTACTCAGCAGTATAGTGTGTGATAACTTCTGGTAAGTATAAATTAAAATTATTAAAAAACCTGAAGCACAGTGACTAGAAATATCAGCTGCAGCAGATCCCTCTGACAGCTGCCATCCCCCTGCCTGGCCAGCATCCCTCCAGGGGAGCTGGATCTGTACAGTGTCTTCTACAGCTGCCCCTATTTCTGCTCAAAACCCCCTCCATGCCTCAGCAAGCGCCCCACACCCCCCAAATCCTGAGCTGCCCAGGTCCCCTGGTCTTCTTCTTGTTGGTGTTTGCTGCACATGCTAGAAGAGAGGACTCATTAACACACAGCTAATGATTTCAGGCTTGTAGTAGGAAATCCAAGCGGTCAAGTAATACCTACATTAATTCATTCCCTTTATATGATTCATCAGATGAATCACTAGACCTTTTAATTTACAGTTCACCTTTCTGATTTATCTTGGTTTTGTCATACTGCTATTAAAGGCACTCCTGTTCACTGCACACGCCAAGCTAAAAAAATATATTACAAAAGCCTCAGCTGTGAAATAGTAACGTCTTTATAAAATGACTGCAGCAGAGCAGATGGGTTCCCACCACTGTGTGCGTTGGCCCAGGGCTCCCGGTAAATATAGAAGAGTGATTTCTGTCATTCTGTTGAGAGTATTTATATACTGCCAGTCACCATCCTATCGAGGGCAGAGTAGCATTTGCATTCTTCCCCAGTGTGGTTGTTCTTGATCGTTAAAAAGTTTTCCTCTGGCATGCCAAAAATGTCACGTAAAATGTTAGGTGGTAAATAGATTAAATAAATGTAGGGTAATGACCTATCCAGATATGCAACACTGGTCCTCTCTACCTTCCTCTTTCCAAGAGACACAGCAGAAATCTGGGCTTCAGAGGGAGTGTCTTCAAATATAATGTTTACTGGAGAAAGAAGGGGAATGACAGAAGTTACTATTGTAGAGAAGATAAACTGAAAGTTTCTATTCATTCAGGGTTTTTTTTCATATCAAATAACTGCAGAAACACCATATTATTAAAAACAGGTAGTCAGAAATACTTCTTTTCACCATAGCCTTTTAACTCTGATACTGCCTGTGACCGGGTAATGATGAATTCAAGAGGCCAGCAGAGTGCAAGGAGAGCTAGAAATGCTGGAGCAATGAGGACAGCCACACTGAACCTCTACACCTTACCAGTGATACATATTTTCAATTAAAAATAAAAAAATAAATAAAAAAGGGAGGAAAACCCTCACTGTACATGTACTCTTGTCCCAAGACTTAATCACTGCTTTCAGGGTTTGAAAACATTCAGATTCCCTGGGGAGAAAAATAAGGAGTCTTGGACTTTTCTGAAGAAAAAGTTTAAACAAGGAAAGCTGCCAGTCCCTCACTGCACTGGGTTGTATCGTAAGTACAAAGACCTGAATTTAGCTGAGGCTCAAAAATTTAATGATTAATCCATACACCTCACCTGCCTGCACCTAAAGCATTTTGCAGGAGCTGTTGGCGACAGCAGCTCAGCAGTGGGTGGTGTGACACCGCTGGGCACAGTGCTGCTGCAGGCCTTTTCCTGCTAGTGACAGCCTTGGCAGGTCACAGCCTGTGAAATGTTAGCAATGTGATGGATTGAAGGAAACTCCTGTTTGCTGAGAGAGACCCTTTTGATTTGGATCTTGCCAAGTACCCACCTGGGAATGGCACTGTTAGAGCCGGACAAAGGCATTGCCATCGAGACAACAAACAATGGCAATTTTGGATTGCCAATTACTGATTTGTAGCTTTGGGTTGGAGTTACTGTTTTTAATTGTAGTTGCCATAATTTATGAAGACCTGGGTCTCCTCTGCTCCAATTTTAGTATGCAAGTGGGGGAGGTTCCCTCAACTGGCTCTACCAGGATCTCCTGGGCCAACACACTCCACCCTTGTCAGGATGGTGACCAGCAGTATATAGATACCTGCTGAGGGCAGGAGGATGGGGGTAAGCAGCTCTGCTGCTGCCCTCCCTTCCCTCCCAGACATGCCTCTCTCTGGGGGTCACGGCCCTCCAGGCAGATTTCAGCATCTCCAAAACATGAGAGGAAGGGATTTCTCCCTCTTTGGGTGAAGGGGATTTCCTTTCCCTAAAAGTAATTCCCCAGGACTTTTATTATCAAGGTATCTTTTGTGGTGGTGTTATAATGAGCTGGAAAATAGATCCCCTCTTGGATACAGAAAGATTTTTCAGAAAAGCATGATAACCTTCATATTTGTGAGCAACAAGGTCCAAAAACTACTTTCCATTTTGATGACAGGCATGCATAAAATCAGTGGTCCCTTATCATTTCAGGACTTCACTCTGCTGCACCTGCTTCCTAGGGCAAATGTTTATGAAATAAGCTTATCGTTATCTTCTGAAACAGGCTTGCAAGTGCTTTTGCATTTGATGACATCTTTCCATCAGTCTTCATGGAGACACTCAACTTCTGAAGGTTTATAACCCACTCAGGCATGGCATCACTGAGAACTCACTTAATTCCTTCTCTCTTTTTTTTTTTTCCCCAAAAGTTATTATAATTTCCCTGTAGTCTGGACTGGTATTATAAAATCCTACCTAAAAGGACAATAGAATTAGAGAACTTTCTTTAACTTCAGGCCTGAATATTGCTTCATTTTTTTTTCTAATAGTTGTTCCATAAGGATGTTTTCCAGTTTGAATTTGTCACAGTGCCTTCCTTCTTGTCGGATTTGAAAGCATCTACTAGGTTCTACCAGTGAAACATGGATGCAGCGACATACCTACATCTCCCCTGCCCTGAAAAACCACTTCTGAACAAAACAAAAAAAACCCCAATGAAGCAAAATCAAACCAAAACAAGCAGCAAAACAGAGGAGTCTTGTATGGGCAGTGGGAAACTAGTCTGTTCCTCCCTCCACTTCCCATGTACCCTGAAAATAAAACCAGTGTTTTGGATTGGATTAGATGACCTTTTAAGGTCCCTTCCAACCTAAACTCTGATTCTATGATAAGGAAGGTCCTTACACTGCAATGGAAGAAATGCTATTTTGAACCTATGTGATGAAAAAAACCTTCTCATAAGGCCATTTGCTGGGGGAAGAGCAGCAAAATGGATGAGACTGATGTGCAGCGTATGGTACAAAAGTCCTGGTGACTTTGAGATACCTCAGTATTTCCATGTGTGCTAACAAGGAAGATGATTTAACCCTAACTGGCAGCAAAAGCTGCCTGCATGTCAGTGGCGGCTGTGGGAGAGATTTGGCAACAGGCATTCAGTAACAGTGAGTGTATGCCTGAGAGTTGCTCTCCCCCAGAGAATTGCTATCCATCTTTGCAGCTGCTAAAACACCTTCCAGCTTCCCAAAGGGAAATATTTATGGTCCCAAGTGGCAAAGAACTGTTCATGATGATCTGTCTGTCTGTCTGTCTAGCTGCCTTTTTATCTACCCATCAAGGACAGGGAAGGGAATAGGCACACCCATTGCTTATGAAAGCACTAGAATCCACATTTCTTCTTTGCAAAACCCACAAATTTTCATTCAAAGGAGAAATTAAATCTAACTGGACTTCATTCTTTACACTGCTTTATTTTCCTAACAGCTCTGCTTAAGAACAGAGTAGCGTGTGCAGCCTAGGAACAGAGCCATAAACACAGAGCTCAGGTAAACACTAGTCATTCTGCTCCAACCCTGTGGTTTTCCTCTCTTTTCTTCTGAAAAGAGAAAATTATCACATTCATGCAGATGCCCCATTTTCTAAGGTAGCTGCAAATCAGATGTGTTGCGTGTCTCCCTCTTGGAACAGCAGCAGTTACACTCATTTGCCAGTTAAAAGAGTCACCCCCTCTCTGATGCCTTCAAGTCTTTCACAGAGCTAATAAAACAGCATGTTCCCCAAAGTAGAATTTATGCATCTGAGTTTTTTCAGGTATAAAACTATCATGCACTATCTCTAGCCAAAGGGGGGCTTTGCTAAAAGAGAAGCACAAGTCCTTTCCTGCTTCACAGGTGTCTGTACGCTCAAAGATGGGACAGACCTAATGCTGATGGCACTTTAGAAAAATCGTGTTCTAGTCTAGGTCAGGACTTGAAAAACAAATACTCTCTGTAACTGCACAGAGCAGGGCTAATAACAGGAATGGTACAGCTCCTGATGCTTCAACCCTGCTCCCTGAGCCAGGCTGTCACCACTGCGTGCTGCCATAGAGCACCGCTTGTGATGGGCAGAAAAACCAGAGCTGCAACTCTGAGCAAGCAGAGCTCAGAAATACGTGTTAGTCCTTAATGAGGGATGACTGGCTCTTAAAAGAGATGTTACAGTTTTTCTTTAAAAATACTTAAACCCAAAGCTGAATTCAGTATTTCTTGATCTATTATAATTGAATCTACTCAGACAGAGAAGTTTTATGAGGCTAATTACCTACTGTCTCTACCTGAAGTAAATATTAAAGGCAAGAAAGATAAACATGAGCTGAAATGTGCTTTGCACATAATCTGTATAATTATCAGTTAAACCCATGCATTCATAGCCCATTAATCACTGCGTGAGTTCAGATGGTATTCGCAGCAAAGCAAAGGCAGCATGACAGGATACAACTCTGTGGTTTTGGTCCCTGATTGCAAATAACAAATTGGGAAAAAAATATATTAACCCACCTGTATCCTGTGTCTTGTCATGGTAATATAAATGAGATGTAAACTTCTTCTTTGCCAAGGCCAGCTGCTTTACTCTTTTCAGGGACTGCTTTTCTAAGGGTGGAGAGTCACCTGTACCACAGACAAAGCAGAGTGAGACTTTTCAGAAGCAGTGGGCTTTAAAGCAAATCTAATCCTACCAATGTTAGCAAAGTGAAGCCAGTTCTGAGCACTTCTTAAAACCCCAGTGAATTTGCTACCTGTTTTCCTGCATGAAAAGATGATGAAGAATATAATTGAAGAAAAAAGTACTGTAAAAACTGAAGATAGTCTGAGGAAAAATTTCATAACAGCATTGCTCCTAAAGAAAAGGCAAAACCAAAAGATCCCTGGTCCATTAGGGTTAAATGTGGAAAGAGGTCTGAGTGGGGAGATACTGCATTGCACAAGCCAGCAGGGCAAGCCTTGCATGTGCTGAGCTGGGGCAGCTCTCAGCCATCAGATGTGTCGACTGCCCTAAGTTTTTGTGGACCCTCTTGGTGTAGGGAGCTGCTGGAGTATTTGTTGTATCACTGTGCTTATACACATGGATATTTCATGAGTGATGTCCACACATGAATAACTGGCTCTTCTGAATGAGGGTAAAAAAAGGGACATTCACAACTGTCACTGTTACACCTGGCATAGAGCAGGGGGAAGCTTGGCCACTGTGTGAGCCTTGGCAAGGCTGAGGATGGTTCAAAATGAGCCTGGGTATGAAAAGAATGGAAAAAAGGAGGGGAGAAAGGAAGGAAAGGACAACCTTTCCATGCTGTTTCAATAAACGTTATATGACATTTTCACAATTTTTCTAAATATTTCCAAGAATATTTAGAAAAAGGGATGCAAATAATCCTTTTCCTCTTCCTTCTCCCTCTCCTTTTCTTATGGGGAAGTGTTTACAGAGCTGCTCGAGATCCTGGCATATATTTCCGAACTCATCTTGTTACAGGAGACTTGGCTCAGCTCTTAACCTCTCTCTGATGGACTGTGATTTCAGTTTCTCTCTTGACATCAGTAGTTTTAAATAAGAACAAACTTTTTCCCTGGCCAATGTCCTACATTTCAGACTTCAGCACTGACTCTCCATGGCTAACCTCATGGACCCAGCAGCAGCTCCTCGGCAATCAGCACAGCTATGCTATTTTTGGGAGCCCAAAGTTCTCGCCTGTGGGACCAGGATCCTTTCCCCAGTGTGGAGTTGAGCTGGGCTGCTGGGCTTGGAGCCCACTTGGCTGTGAGCGCTGCTTCAACATTGGCCCCTCAGTAACTGGGAGCAGAGAGTGGGAGCTCCTAAAAATATAACACAAAAGGAAAAAAGGAGCTGATGCTGCTGGCTTGTGCTTTGTGAAGATGCATTATTCATGGTGTACAGGGACAGAGAGGGAGAGAAGATGCCTGGCAAAGCCCCCAGAACGGCCTATTTACCCCTGAGTACAAACTTAAATTTGTTGAGTAGTCTCCATAAATGTAGCAGGGCTCCTGAAATGTCCAGATGTTCCTGAGCAGATGAATAACTTTCCCTTCCTGAAAGCTTACTGAATTTTTTATTATCTTATGCACTATTTGCCTGGGCAGGCCTTCTGAATGATTAGCCATAAACAGCAAACTCCAGCACTGCTACAGGTATCCAGTGAGAGAGGAGAGAGCCTCCCAGCTCACCTGGGGTGTCCTGAGCATGTCCTAAGAGTGGCTGGAAGTGGAGACCACTGCTAAATAAAAAAGAATCACTGGATCATGAGTTAAACCTCTCTTAGGAGTCTGTGTGTAGCCACACTACAAAGAGAGGATGGTTGAGCATCGCCAGCCCTGCCCTCGGACACAGCTGTGGCAGAGTGGGGTGCTGCATTCTTGGGCAGCCAGACCTCCAAACAAGTTCTTGGACTCAAGGCAGAAATTGAGTTAGTTCTCTCTGGTGAATCAATGCTGCATTTTTTTCAGATTGGAAATAATTCTTTTCCATGGTAATTCTTTAGTAATGCTGCTCCACTTAGACCAATTTAAATGAGAAGAAAAAGATTTGCCTATGAGAGTTCTGCCTCAGTAGGACACCAGAACCAGATCTGTATCTTTACCTTGTTTATTGTCTGGAGGGCTTGCACTTTCATCTGGTTATGCTGTCTCCTGTGAGATTCCCTCTGTGCTTAAAATAGAAAATGTCACTAACCCTGGGACTGCAGACAGGACTGGGGTGCCTCTTGAACAGTGGTTTTCTGTATTTACTGTCTCTACTTAAACTTACCCTTCATCTTCTCTATCTATGCCTGTACTGCTGGATTAGTGCCAGCCATATGTATTTAAAGAATTGAGCCAGCTTCCTTGACTTTATAACAGATGTATAATTATTTTGTGTTTTTCCTTCCAGATTTTGGTTTTTCCTGTTCTTGCTTCTATTGCACACTGCCTAAAGACTTAATTTACTTGAGTTCTCAGTCTTTGTATGCGTGTGCTTTCTTTACTGATCAAAAAAAAGAGCCTATAATGATTCTGAGTGTGTATATATATGCTTGCTCTCTGTGTATGTTAATGCTTTTCTTCAGCTACACCCACATGCACATATATATGTATATCATACATATAGCTGTGTGCAGGCAAAATGAGACTTATCTCACTTGTTAAAGACCACTGGCAAGATGTTGAGGGGGCACAGCTCTGCGGCTTAGCAGTCAGTACGGTACCCAAGCAGAGTGAACTCGGGGCTGGGAACATTGCTTACGCACATTAAAGAGCTGTTAGGTAAAACCCACAAACCATCCTGGGATGAGAAGCAGGACTTGAAGCCTCTCTTGCCAGCTCAGCTTCGTCGTCACTGCATCGCCACTGACTCTCCTGACTTCATGCAATAATGTAGCTTTGCCAGGATACCTGTCATTTTTATTGGTTCCTATAGCTCAGCTGCTCCAAACTTCCTCCTAGTGCCATTTAGCCTCTCTCCTTCTCATAGATAGCTTCTAGCTGCTAATATATACTAACAATTTTCACAGTCTCCTGCTTTCCATCTGTTACAGTTTCACTGCTGTTTTTTTGTCTTACTTCCTCTATGATCTCAGCTTGCTTTTGTTGAAGTTACACACTTTTTCATCCTTACTGTGAATTTTTTGCTTTTTAGACATCAAATAAAATGTCGCTAAACAGTGCTCAGTTCTCAATCACATTTCACTCACAGTTCCTTCTCACAGATGACTCAGTTGGTGCCACTGGCCATTTCAGAGGTGTAGAGATGGTTGGTCGGGATTTTTTCACATGCTGTATGATGAATGTCATGCAGTCATGCTCTCTTGCACCTAAGCATTTTTTAATCTCCAGCTGTGTGGCCACTCATTTAGACACCCATGTAGCACTACCTGTGCTGGCAGCAACGCTTTATGAGTTACAAAATGTCATTTTATCATTTCGGAATGTTCTGACATTTAAGTATTGTGATGCGAGTCCTCCAGCAGCTGCCACTCGCTCTCAGCCTGCCCAGGAGCTCCCCATCACAGACAGCCAGGGAAGGAGCTGATGTTCTCAGTTTCTTGTGTGATTTGCCTGTCCTTAGCAGACACCAGGTAACACCTGATCTTGTGTGTTATTCCTTAGGCCTGTGAGCTATGGGCTTCAGTGCTGTCTGATTCATATATGGGTAATGCAAAATTTGTTCTAGCCTGCTCGTTTTCACCCAGCTGATGCTCCCCAAGTTATCAGAACTGCTTTGCACATTTGAGTCGTGTGAACCTTTTGGGTTTCAGCAGCAGAAAGGTCAAATATACATTCACAAACCTCCAGTTCCAGTTCTTTGCTTTTAATCATCAGGCATGTAGTGCCTGTGACTAGTAATTAAAAGCAATCCTTCTCTTTCACTCCCATGGTGGCTTGGCCTCAGCTGGAGTTAATTCAAACTTCATACCATGTCTAAAACTTTTCTGTCCTCAGGAGCAGAGCAGCTGGAAGGTGTTTCAGGCTTGCCTGAAGACATTTGCATTCAGGATTATGGTTTGACAGGGAACATCTCAGGTGGAGCATCCCCAGGTGGCCGAGTCTCCAGAGCCCATGCACTTGATGTGCTCATGCCTGAAAGAGGAGCTGCAGGCCCTCAGGGGTTTCTTCCATTGCTACGGAGGAAGACAAGTGATGCTGAGTAGCAGCAGAAGAGCCAATTACAGTGTTATGATTGATGGCAGGTCACCTAATGCCTTCATTAGACCACTGATAAAGGAATTTACAGAAAAGAAGGAACTGAGCAATCTTCAGAGCACTCAGTAGAAATTCTGCACCTTTTTTATTACTATGATAAAAGAAATGAAGTGTTAAGTGGGAAGGATGGGTGCTGAAGGCTGCAAGAAAAGCATCACCTACTTTATCAATATCAGTGGTTCTGAGCAGTGAGTTTAGATGGTCAGAGTAAGAGATCAGGTCTACAACAGCACTGAAGAGCCTTCAAAGATAAATGGCAGGTAGCTGATTTCCAACAGATCGATGATTCCCTAAGACAGATTTCATTCTAAGGCAGTGAAAACAAGATTTTCATAGTCAGAGAATTTTTTACTGAGGTGCAAATTGAAACAGCTAAACGGTGTTTATGCATGTGTATGCATATAAATATGTATCAACTTTCCTTCCTCACTTGACATGATTGCAAAAGAAAATCCCATCCTGACTTTTCACACCCACATGAGTACAGGAAGAAGGAATTTAAAGGTTGCTTGAATTTATGTATCCACTGTGAAATTCCTGAGTACTGAAAAGTACATTTTGTTGAAGAGATATAAGTGCTATGTAATTTACTGTTTGAGGGCTTCCAACTGAAATGTTACTGTACATCATATAACACTTTTCATTGAGTGGGAGTTCACCTTGCTTATCTTTGGCCAAAATTTTGCAGTGTTATTTGCTGTACAGCAGCTCCTGTTACAATAGAATTTGGAGCATTTGACTGGTGCTACATAAACGATAATTAGTGCCCAGGAATTCCTAAAAAAAGCATGGAGAAACTTCTACCTTCAACAGACAAGAATGTGATTGTTTGCTATCAATGTTGATGTTATTGTTGTGGGCAATAGATCTTCAGGGATCTAAGAAGTGTGACATGCAAAATACAGAGGTATAAATCCAGCAGCTTTGTAATACATGATGGAAAAGAACAGAAAATATACAACTGTGTCACAAACTTTTGTCACTCAGCACTGATAACCTCTTTCAGAGAAGAACTTGGTGGCTCAGGAGGTGTAGCCACATCTCACTGCCTGCCTTCTTGCCAAATCAAACCTGTCTCTGGCTATCTTTGCCCAGAAGTTAGTCCCTCACTGGTGAAAATGCTTCACTGACCCGCAGGGGCTGTCCCTGTTCCATCATTAGTGGTGCTGGGTGCTGCCGAGCTGGTGGTGCAAAGCAGCACGTCCATACTGCCCACGGTGCACAGCTCCCCAGAGCTGTCCTGCTTCCTCCTCAGCCTCCGCAACACGCTCTCAGACACGCCATGGATGGGTGAAGCCTCAGGAGCTAAAAGTAGGAGCTCTTCTATAGTAGAGTAGCCTCATAATTTTCACACAAATAGTGTTGAAAAAAATGAATTACCCTGTTCTGTTTCTCTGGGCTCCTGCCTGGGCCAGCCCTGCCTGTGGGGCTGCTGGGGCTAACGAAGGAAATATTGAAAAGGCTCATGCTGAGACTGAATTCAATGCCAGGGATACTCACAAGGAATTTCAGGCAGATTGCACATATTAAATTGAACTTGATTTCCTTGCTGGTTCACATGGTTGGTTCATCATGTGTGTGTAAGTATAAATAAATAAATGCATTTTCCTTAAGCTTTATGGATACAATGTCACAGATTTGACTTTTCTGTCTCGGAGAGTAAGCCCCACAGATGATTGTACAGTAAGAAAACATATGTCAGAGAAAATGTTTCATAGCTCCAGCCCTCACTGAATTAATAGGTGACTCAAAAGGCTGCACTCACTATTTCAATAGCTTTCATGCTACCAGCTTTTTTAAGAAAACTTTTTGACAGCAAACCAACAGATTTCATTTGCCACAAGCCTGGTAAACATAATGAAGGATTCATGAAGAAAGTGAAAATATCAAGGATGACACTGCAGTAAATTTGGCTCTCTTGAATTCACCAATGCTGGTTACGTCAGGCCACCTCATCCTGCTTGAAATTAAAACAAAGTTTGGTCTCAGAATTAATTTAATTCACCAGAATAAATACATGGAAAATCCAAGCTGGATTTTTTCAAAAGAAGGGTCAGAGATTCAAAGCCTCTAAAGAATTATAAAGGAGTCATTTTCAGGCAGCCTGAAATCCTCCCAAGACACCATGCCCAGTATTTCTATCGACCAGCTCTGATTCTGTACAGCACAGAGAGTATTGAGCTCTGGGACCTCAGTGGAATTTATTCCAACCATAAATCCAAATACTGTCGTTAGTGGGACTGACAATATTCAGGTGTATTGATACCTATTTCCTGGCGACTACTCAGACACTAGTATAAAAATGATGCCAGCCAGATCCTCTCGCCTTTTTTTGTAGCCTTGGAAATTGTGGACCTCAACAAGCCAGGAGCAGATGTCCTGGTGACTCTTGATGTGGCTCAGCCACATCTGTGCTGCTGCCGTTCCAGTTTGACACTGAAAGAAGAGTGACTTCATGAGGCTGGCAATGAGAGAATGCTTTACTTTAGAAAATGTGCAGTGCTTTACTAAGCTTAATCTTTATTAGCTAGTGGAATGGAGCAAAGTTTGCAGTAATTGTACCTTGCCTACCTACATTAAAAATAACAAAATCACTTTATATTTGCCCATGATATAGGGTGTGAAGAAACAGAAAGAATCCAGGTACAAAGAATTCATCACTGTTTAAGAAACCTAAAAGCTAACTTCAGAGAAAGATATGCAAAGATCAGGAACAACCAGATGTCTCTTCAGATGTTCTTAGATGCATAGCTGATGCTGAGAAGGACTTAAATGCATAAATTCAGTAGCCACCACAAGAGCAGCTCAAAGTCACTTATTTTGATGAGCCCCCGTAGAAATTTGCATACAAATTTACAAGTTTAGAAAGACATGCTGTACATACTACTGGGACAGAAAGCCAGTAAAAGAAGAATGTAATTACCTTGTCGCAGCACCAGTCACATCTTCAGTCTGTGCCTCTATGATTCCTAGCAGACCAGTCAGCTCTTGGTTTTATCATAGATGGGGAGGTTGTTTAAAGAATTGTTCCTGATTTCTCTGAGTAATGTGGCTTCTCCAGGCTTCATCTTGCAACAACTGCCCCATAAATCATGTTCAAAATAAAATGTTTAGAAAAACAACCAAAAGCTGTACAGCTTAAGCCTTTTACTGTTGACAAAGATCTATACAGACATTGTATCTTCAAGCTATTTACTTCTCTGGAGGTGGGCACTAGCTTTGGTAAAAGTTGCTAGCAAAGATGAAATAGCCAACTTATTTTGACTGTATTTTCAGCAGACCACATCCTTCTACAACTGCTCACGTATTTATCGATAAATATATGATGCATTCACAACAGTCAATGTAACAGAAGAGAGCAGTAAAATAGAGAGCAGGAGTCAAGAACTTCATGTTCTGAGCAACTGCATGGCTTGAGGACCAGTGACAACAAACAAGGGGACATTTATATTGAAACAACATGACTATTCACTGTTTGACTTTATTGATATGAAAACAGGAATAGCGATAGAAAATATTGTCTTCCATTAATAATCAGGAATCTCTTTTTGCTAGCACTGAGCAATCTTTTTATTATTGTAGGAGTGGGCTGACTGCACTTCTGTTCATGTTTTTGTTATGCTTGTTTGGAGGGGGTTTTGAAGGAACCTGTTAGTGCTCTCATTTTCCTCTCTTTTGCTTTTCTCTGTTTCTACATGTGTAACATGGTAGTCACACAACCATCTCACAACTTTCCCTTTGGAAATATACACAGCAGTTAAATGTCTTTAGCAACTTATCTTCAAACATACTTGTTTTCTTTTTAAACCCTGGCTACTCAGCAAACCATTTCCTAAGTCGTCATGTTAGAGTCAAACATGAAGGTCTGACTCTAGCAAGAAGACTTGATAGGCATTAAAATTTGGCCTTTTTATATGAAGGACAGTCCTCAATTGTCAATCATTTTTGTTAGTCTTTAAAGACACAAAAGTTCTTGTCTGTGCTGAAAAAGTAACTCCTGGATCCACACACTAAAACATTATTATCAGAAATCTGTATTTCCTCTGCATTTCTAATGAATATATCAGAGACATAATTACTTCAAGTCAAGGAAAGTAACCAATTCTGCACTGTCAAAATTTAAATATTATAAAAAGTAGTTATGGATCATATCAGAAAAAGATCCATTTTCCCCACTCAAAAAAAACAAACAAGCACACAAACAAACAAGCACAAAAACCCACCAACAAACAAAAAATCTAAACCAAATCCTATCAGTTCAGCTTCATTCTGTGTTTCAAATGATCAGGAACAACATCACATATCTTCTAGTCTATGCCTCCCTGGCTGTTCTAAGAGTGGCTTGAGGCAGTATTTATGTCTTAGCTCACGAGATAATGGGTTATTGATTGATCTGTGAGCTAATAGCCATGTCTCACATAAGAAGTGATTGTGTGGATTGAAGTTCATCATTGATCCTGTTTCCACACACTTAGGGGGACCACACATTTAACTGTCACATAAAGAAGAAGAAAAGAGCTTTAATGACATTTACTGACTTCTAAAGATGTGATTCCTCACGTGCACCCACCACCAGTTATTGTGGTCAGCCCAAACAGCCAATAAGCTTACCACTAACTTATGTTGGGCATTTGCAGTTCACCAGATCTTCCTTACCATGAGCAGGAAAATAGGAAGAGCTGACATGCTGAAGTCTTCTGCTCTTGCAATGCTGTTCTAGTTTTCACTGGTGCTTCATCTTGTGCCATTGCCATCTCACCATGGCACAGATACTGAGGAACCATGAAACACCCAAAGGGGCACTGTAAAGGACTAAAAAGGATTACAAGAGATTAAAATTGGAAACTAATGGAGCCATAAATGCAACATGGAATTGAATGGAAATATTGAATAATGAGCACATGATTGGAAATGCAGAAATGGTTGCAATTCAGAAGGTCCATTCTAATGAAAGCTTCAGGATTATAAAATCCAGTCTCATTGCAGAATATTTGGTGAAAAATATTTGTTTCAGTTGTACCACTTCGACTGTTCCAAGGCATAACATCCAAAACAGAAAAATATTTCAACCTTATTGAAACATGTATTTTTGAAAGGTGCTTCAGAAACACGGAGGTTTTAATGAATTGGTATACTTCTGCAACACTGAGCTTCTCTGGATCAGGATATTCAGAAAGGGAAACTGTCTGCCACAAAAAAAAAAAAAAAAAAAAGAACAAATGGAAATAGAATAAACTGAAATGTCTGTTTTGTTTAGATGGAACCAAGCATTAAAATGATTATTTTATACTAAAACACTTTGAACTCTCCTAATTCCAGACAGAACCAGTTCCTTTGCTACTCCCCTGTTCATATCCATATATGTATATTAAATTAATTAACTCTTTATTGGGAGTCATCTTGAGATTGATAGTGAAAACCAAATGCAGAAAATTACCTAACTCTCTCCTGCAATCTTCTGTTAGTATTGTTGAGAAATGCTGTCCTTTTTTTCTGGCCATTGATGTTCCCAGTCGTGTAGCTCATTTTCACACACTCCTGGCTGGCCCTGCCTAGACCAATGTCCTGCATGGAGCCACAGCTAACACAGGCTCTTTGAAAAGTCCTTTTGAGACTGTGCTCACTAATTGTTTTAAAAGTGTCATAGCAGTTTGGGAATTAATTGTGCATTCCAGTTTCCCAAGCCTCTGACCTTTTCTAAGCTGTAACTGAACTTCTGATTATCAGGTGCTTGCCTAGCTCAGTCAGGATTTCCTAGTTCTCTTGTTCACCTGCATATAATTTTCAGGGAAGACACGGCTCATGAAGGTATGTGATGGGAACATAAAAAGTTATTACTTTATTTGACATAAAAGCATTCTGGAACAGTGCTGCTCAGTGGCATGTGCACCTTGTTTTTATTAAGCCACGTAATGGGGAAAAAACTAATGTCAAATCCAAGAAAAAACTAATGTGCTTTAAGGTACAGAAGCTCCTGAAAAACTTGCTATTTTTCCCTCTTTCAAGTATCACAGAGACAGCATTTTAATTCTCTCATTTACGTCAGTTAGGCTAGCTAATGATATATTATTACATGACCCAGAGCCTGGCTTATCTTGCATTAGCATTAAATTCTCTTCCTTGTATCTAGTACTGCTTTTCCAACTATTTTGTGCCACCCAAAGCATTTTGGATACAGTTTCAATTACAGAAGATAATAGGATTTTTGAGGAGGTGTAAATGCATCAAATATTTTGGCATGGCTGTCCTGCTCTGCAATAGCTGAAGAACCTGTCTACATTTCCAGGGAACGAGCTCAAGGTGCACATCTGCCTTCCACCAAGTAGCCTGCAAGGTCTTTTGTGTAACATGAACAAGCTAAATACTATCTACACACACTGGGGAGGACACATCTCACAGTTTAATTGTGCACATTCACCATAAGTGCCAATTAAGGGCGAACGTCCGCTTTCATTTCCTCTGGATTCAATACAAATCCAAGAGTGGTTGCAACAACAAATCCCAAGCCCGTATTTGGAATACTTGTTATATGGTGTTGAATTTTTCAGCCCAGGCTTGAGCAGATCATGTTAATTAATGAAGAATTTCCAAAAGGATGTCCATGATTTCAACAAAGCCAATGCTTTGCGGGAAAATAGTCCAGTGTGGAAAGAAATTGGATCTATTTTGCCAGAGTAATTTATTTAAATTAAAGACAGTAAGTATTTGTTACTTGCCATGTTGCAGCCTGTCTATTGATTCATTCTACAGAACTCTAAAACTACATCTTTTTAACACTGAGGATCTTCCTATGAGCCTCTTATTAGGTTTCTAACAATAAATTAAATTAATCCCTTTTTGCTTTGTGATTTGGATTTAAATGAATTAAAGTCATAAAAGAAAACTACTCTGAAACAGATGAGATTCACTTAAGATTAGAAAAAATTCTGCGCTGGACTTCATGACTGAGTGCAAAGACAGCTGCCAGCCCAAAGTCACTGGGATCTATTCAGGGATACACAGCAAAATGCAAGACTATTTCCAGGAGTGTTTATGTTGCTTATAGCCCTCCTAAAAACAGTAGAATGGAGATTGAGGCTGGTATCTGAACATATTGTACTAGTTATCACTGGCAGCTGCACCTGTTTTTAAAATTCATCTTCTTTGAGAACACACACCAAAGAATTTAAGGTTCAGAGTTGAGGCTGCCAGTCCCTAGAGGCTGCAATACAGCCCTCGAGTCCTGTCAGATAATTTGATCTCTGTCTTGCTCAGGGGCACACAGCTATGCATCCCTGATTGACACCACGGGGTCCTTGATGCCTGTGGAAATTAGAGGAAAGTTTTTATTCTTCTTCCTTTACGAAGGACTGCATCTGATAAGTGGTGAGCGGTGCTGTGCAAAGCCGTCACAGCGGCACTGGAAATGAAACACCTGCTCTCCAACCCTGCTCCTTGCTGAATGAGTGCAGTGGGTCACCCACACAGTCCAGAGCCTTGGCAGGATGTTAGAAGGCTTTTTCTAAGAGAAGTAATATGAGTGCCCAAATGCAAAGAGCATCTGAGTCTTCACAGAGCATGAGAACAGCCAGACCGAGTAATGGGATTTGGTACCAGCCAGCTGCATCAGCAAGTATTATTCTCATCTTAGTTTCACGTTTGTCTAAATTAAAGGCCCATCTTTTGATGTTTTAAATTGTTGGAAAAAATCTATGTTTATAGAGGTAAAATATACCACATAGAGGCAAAACATATCAGGTAATAAACAGCAAAAAACCAGAGTGCAATAAAGGAAAACAAACTAGGTTTTTTTATCAGTAAACATGTTTCTCTAAATAATACATTAGCCACTTTTCAGTTTTCAAGTAAGAGGCTGTTATTGTCAACTGGATATCAGTCAGTACAGCTTGGATAATTTTAAATACTTACGAACCTAAAAGATGTTGGCATGGTAAGAAGCTTAAGCAATAAAAAGAACGTAAGTGGAAAGGTAGGACAGATCAGAACCAGTGATAATGCTTTACATGATGCTAATCTCATTTTAAAATAGCTTCTCATTTCTATGCAAAAAGGTACTTGTGATCATGCACCTCACACAGCTGCATGGCCATGAAGCAGGTTCAGCATCATGGGGAAGACATGGGTGTCCTTGGATTCTGTGGAGCCCAGAGGCTTGTCATCCAAAATATGCTGAAGAATGATTTCTGGTGACATGGTATTTTCATACTGAGAGAAGTGATGTCTAATCCTGGCAAAATTCAGAAGAAAAATTTAACACAAAAATTAACAAATACAGTTCTGGAGAAAGATGCAGGAGACATGGCTGCTTCACCACCTCCTGCCTGGTGACCACAGCCGCCTCCCTGAACTTGCTGCCTCCTCTCAGGTTTCCCTTTCTATCCCCATCCAGACTGCCTTCTTTCTAGTGTTTGGCAATGCCCAGCACAAGACAGCCACAACCTCAGCTGGAGCCTCCAGCCCCCCAGACAACCATTACACATACTTACAGCCACTCTGCTTTGGGTTTATAATAGATGAGGGTTATCCTTCATCTGCCATATCACAGGCATTTTCATTACATCGCACTTTTTTTATAATTAATGATAATACATCATTTGTTTACCTCACATGAGCATGTAATTATTTGGTATCAATTGCTATTCACTAAAAATGATTAAATGATCCCCTTCTTTTAGGAAAAACATCGAATTTTCTAGACCTTTATTATACTATTGCTGGATGAATACATTACAATGAAGCAGAAAGCAAAAATTGCCAAGTGCCATGGCATGACCTCTAACATTAAGAGTTTTCAAATAAAAAGGGAAAAAAAGAGTCTTTTCATTAACAGCTTGGAATCAACTCGGCAAAGCAGAAAAAAGTATCCTTAGGATATAATTTAAGAAAGGGTATGACAGTAAAACACATCGGTGATTTTACCCAGGATTAGGGCCTTCTGCAGTTTAAAAGGCTCTTGGATAGCTACAGTTACAAGCAATCTTTTTCTACATTCTTTTCTAAGAAAACACCCATGGAAGTGAGCTCTGTAAGGCTGAAGGCAGTTCCCCATTTAGATTTTTTTTCTCCACAAAGGCTGAAATTCTCCAGAGCAGTGCTTGTGTCCTGCTGTGCAGAATAGGATCATTTTGACCACAGTAATCTTTTCATAAATGAAAGTACTCCATTGACCAAGGAAAGTTTATGAGTGATGTGTTTTCTCATTCCATTTATTACTAAAGGCTACACTGTAGTAAATACCTTTCCAATTGCATTTCATGCCTAGCAGGTAAATATTCTGCTTTTTTTATTATACGATTTGTCAATTTTAGCAAATATAACTGTATATGTACAATTTTAGATGTCATTAATATTGAATGCTCACTTTGATATTGCATTGCTGGATAATTTAACTTGTTAGGTTTTTCACATTTATTTTGTTTCTAATCTTTCTCTGAAATGGTACAAATCCCGATTTTTTATACTATCTCTGTTCACTAACTTGATGGGTGATGGTACACACATTTCAAAGCTCCTTCTGAGCTCCCAGATGTATGCAATCCTTTCTGCCTACGGAGTGTGGTCAATGGTTTTTTGTTGACTTACTTTGAGGATTATTTTTTCCTGAGTCACTAGAAAAAACTCATGCACTGAGCTCCCTTGCTCCAGGGTAAGAACAGCTGCAGAAGGGCTGCCAGGAATAACAAAGTCTGCCACCTACCAAATCTTCTCCTATATCCCCATTTCCCTCGGCTGATCACTTGCAGTTGTTCTCTTTAAATGCACTAGGCTGGTTCCTGGTGGGGCCAGGTCACTTTTATCCCTGCGGTGTCTCATGGGGCTCTCTCGAGGGAACACGATTTATCCCACAGGCCATCAGTCAGATAAAAGAGAGCTCTTGTGGTGGGAAGTGCAATGATGTTTGCTTTGTCTCCTCCTCCAGCTTTGCCCAGTACAACAAGCAGGAGATCTTATTTTCCCTGGTGTATCTGTCAGTACCTGTGAAAGTCTTTCTTTGGAGAATCCTTATGGCATAAACACACCAAAAAAATCCTTATTTTTTTTGTTAAAAATAAATAAATAAATAAATATTTTTAAAAATCTTAATACTATAGTAAAATCTAGAAATAACAAAATACATCTCTCACATACCTCTGCCCCTGGCAGACGTGCCAGGTTGCTGTAGCTGAGCTGGGGTCACTGTGTACTCCTGAAGCGGTCCCAGCTGAGAAGGCACTGGCACAGCCTGGTGGTACCCCTCTACAGACATACTTATCCTACAAAATTATCTACTTCACAGACTGTGTAAAGAACAAAACCAGAGTCACTATTTCCATTCAAGTACTGTACACAGACACCACACAATTAATTCACTGTCACATACAATTAGTAATCACCATGTTGGCACATAACGTAAGCTTTTTTTTTTGGCTTATGTGCAGCTAATTGGACCTTGGTTCCAGAGAGCTGTACCACAGGCATTTCTGCTGCAAGGAGCTGGTCCCTTCTGCCTCCTCCGAGGGTTAAAGGAGGGGAGGGCTCTGCTCGCTGTCAGACATTTTCAACACAAACTTAGAGAACAGTTCTGACATCTCAAATTAAGGATGGATTATGTGATCAGGACTGCAAAGAGTATGAGTTCAATTTCTTGAGACTTTCTAAATGAATTCAAAGCACTTTATCTCTCTTGTCTGCAATGAAGTCCCTCCCTTCCCTTGGCCTCACAGGACCAAAAGAAAAGTGCATGGATGACACAGACCGACTGGAAATGAAGGCTTTTTGCTATGTATCAGTCAATGCACGTGCACAGGAGTCAAGGTGTTCTTTGAGCTGTCATAAATGTTCATCACAGGTGAGTGTTCCTAAACTTCCCTCAGGACTGCTGCAGCTGTAATATCCCCATTACATTGCCTCACAGTGCAATTCATATGAATAAATTACTTACCTATATGGTAAGGTAACATGGACCCTATTGACCTCACTGTATTAAGATAATGTTGCAATGATATTAACATAACAACATTATGGTCATGTTGTGATCATCCTATTACAGCAGACACTACCTGTTATAACCAGCCAAGTTTAACCTTAAGTACTCATTAAAAAAAACATATTAGGTTCAGTTGTGAATTCAGGTTTGTACAAAATAAAATAGCACCACGTATTATCCAATGGGATGGTGTAATCCAATGGGATGGCACGGGGATGGAGGCATTAGACTCTTGTCATGTTATATCAATGAGTCTATCAATAAGAGCAGTCCAAGGTTAGGCTCAGAAATGTGGCCAAAGGAGAGAGAGTTTTAGAAATGAAGAATGAGGATGACTGCCTGGCTGTGGATAAGGTCCCTGCAGGTGCTCTGACTGTGATGGTGCAGCTGCAAATACAAATAAGAAGGTGGTTTATGATTCAGCCAATGCATGGCACTACGAGAAATGAAGTACAGTTAGAGGCAGAAGTCAAATAAGAAGAAAATAGCCAGCACCTGCTAGGCCACAAAACGGCTTAGATTAGCTATGAAACTTTAAAACCACTCTGGTTTGGATCACAGTAAATAACTAGCTTTCCAGATCAATATTAAAAAAAAAAACCAACAAAGTGTGCATTTCCAAAACAGAATGTTCAAGATTCAATATTTCCAGCCCAGTATTCACCACAGTGGGGGAAGAAAAAGGCACAGATCTTGTGGAGAGAACTGTCTCTACTTCATTACTCTAATACCTTTGCAAGAATGGGCAGATAAGAAGAATGTTCTCCTGAGTGTTTGCACTGTGTGTGTGCAAGGGGTCCTTTGACATAACGGGTTTGAGACTCCACTGCACAGCCACAGATCAAGGAACAGTTCAGCTTGGCACAGAGCCGGTGTAGGCTAATGCTGGTACTGCACACAATTAAGCCTTAGGCCACGCAGGAGTTTGGACTGTAGCACACAAACTTTCTGCATACAAAGGCATTAAGGAGCAGGGCATAAATTGTTATTGCCCATAACTACTAGAATTGCAGGCAGCTCACTTTGCCCTTAACTAACAGATTGTTATTACTGCCAGAATATGATCTATAAGAATAAAAAACATTCTTTTCTACTTTATTTGTACCTTACATAGTGTCTAAGAGCCTTCCATATGTGCACAGAGATGCAGTACTGACATTATTTGAAAGTGACTTTCTTTTTTTCTTCTCCCAAGAAAATTGCTACGTGAGATCTTTTTAACAAAAAAAAATCTTGCCCTTTCAGGAGACCTGGTGAGCTTACAGTGATCCTGAATGCCTGGTGTTACCACTGTCACTGTGGGAGTTACAGATGGGAGGAGCATTCTCTGAGTTTGCTGTATACATATATTTGAGGGAGTTTTCAGCAGTTTGCATTTCTGGACTCAAATTCAGTTTTGGGCCCTGTGGCCACAGATGCTGATTTAAGCATAAATCCATACTTGGGGTGCTCTTCTCTGTGTGTACTGTCACCTCAGCACGGTTTGGTCACACTGCTAGGCTGTGCCTAGCTCACCCTGAACAGCACAGCAGGGGAGAAGGGCTCCCAGGGGAAATACACTGAGCATTCATCTGCTTTGCATTGAAAGCAACCCAGACTGCTTTTGTTCTTCTTTTTGGAAATGTACACACCCCACTTCCTGACAGAGCCTAACCTGTGTTATTTATCTTCCACACCACAGGCAACAGAATGACTTGCCAGGTTCTTAATGGGGAAAAGCAAGTTTGTTTCTCATTATTCTCCACTCTGCTGTACAACTGCTACTGCAAGTGGCCTCTTCAAACCTGTCCTGGAGACAGTTCAGCACAGATTGGCAGCGGTGAGATGTGTGTGGGTGCTCTGGGCAGAGCCCATCGTGTTTCAGCTGCTGGCAGGGAGTCAATACAACATGACAGCGGGGAGAGAAACCTGATTAGAAATGGTACTACTGGATATAAGCCTTTTTTTTTTCACCAGGATGAACAACTCCTTTTTAACTTGCAGAGGGCTCCGAGTGTTGTGAGGGTGCAGATATCTCAGCACCTCTCTCCTGAGATGCTCCATAGTCTGTCTTTTGTCTTTCAACACTTCGTCATAAGCAGAGGCTGATAGTGCCTTGCTGATGCTGGGGAGGTCTTCTCTGCAGCACCTCTCTGCCTAAACAGTTCTGTCACGTTGGATAAAAGCTGCTGGGTCTTCCTGAGGAATCCCAGGTTGGGGGATGTGACCTAAATAAACATAAGTGTTCCCTGGAAAATGTATTCTGGCAGAGGACTCAGCACATTGTGCAGATTACAAATTGCACCCAATTTTCTGTTTTAGCTGCCTGATTTTTTGTGCTGAAGCTGTTGATTGCTTCAACTGTCGCAATTCAGAGAAACATTTTCCATGCAAAAAGAAAAGTAGCAGTTGTGAGCATTTAAAGAGTGCTGAAACACAATATTTTTCATGGTGGTTTTTTATTCCATGCTCCATTGCTCAGCTTCCCACTATTGACTAGTATTAGAGATATGAGCCCTGATCTCACAACAGCTTATTTGTCAAGAAGGCTCACAAGCTTTGGCACAGCTTCAATTCTGAGCTGGGCAAACAAAATGAAACTAAAGGTGATTATGTCACAAAACTGTGAGAACAGTGCCTCTTTGCCCAAGATACCTACTGGATTGTGACTCATTTAGATGTCCTTTCTTGTTGTCCCTGGCACTGCTTGAAATTTCAGCAGGATTCCAGAAATGGCATTTTCTGATCTTTCCTTCCAGAATCTGCTCCTTAATATATATTAAGATATATTAACATATTCAGAATATGTTCCTTAAGTGGCTGGAGAGCTGGTGGTTGGAGGTTCAGAGCATAGGCACATACTTGTGTATTGTTTTCTACAAAATTTTCTGGCCCTGATGTGTTCAGCCCAGAGCTGTCTTGTACCCTTCCACAATACTAATTTTAACAAAACTGAAACATCTGAAAAACTAGGAAATAAATAATGAAATAATTTCAAAATTAAGCTTCTAAATATTGGGAATCATAACTCAAGGACCCAGTGGTCTAATTTTTATTCCTATCTCCTTCCAGTGAAATCTGGCACATGGGCATCCCGTCTCCTTGCATCTCTTGAGCTGCTCTTGGCAGGAGCAATGCAGACCACGCGTGGCCATGCAGAAGCCCAGGAGGCATCACCCAGCTCTGTTAAACACCATGGGAAGATGCATCAAAGCTCCCAGCGCTCTGTGACATCTCCAGCAAGGCCTTGTCCTCTCCTCTAACATTCCTCAAATATTGCTGCCCCAAAGCTGAAGGATGGGAACTTGCTGGTTCAGGTGATCTGGGAAGACCTTGTGTGTTTAGCTTGGGATTGAACTAGATGATCTTCAGTGGTCCCTTCCAACCCCTACCATTCTGTGACTCTGTCCCGGTTTGAAAGACAGGTGTCTGCTAAGGAAGGCAGGAGCCCCCCTTGGAACAGAGAAATACAACCCCCTCCCCTCCGAATTGTTATAGAGTTGAAATTAAGGGGCTTTCAGGCAAAGATATGAGGAAAATGGGAATAACAGTTTTTACTAATATATACAACAAAACTATAATACAGAGAAACTGGTTACAGGCCTAACAGAGTCAGGGATACAACCTGGCCCCCCGCCGGGCAGGGTGCTGGTACCAGTCCGATCCAGTGGCAGCTGCAGTTCTCTCCGAAATGGTCCGGTTAAAGCGGTGGTCCGTAGGAAAGGAAAACAAAGTCTGAGCAATCCGATTTCGGTGGCAGCTGCAGTTCTCCTTTAGATGATCCCGTTGAAGCGGTGATCTTGTAGAAAAGAAAACTGGTCCTCCTCCGAAAGTCCGGCCGCGGTGCAGTCCCTGTCCTCTGGGATCCCAGCGGGTAAGGCCCCTCGCGCTGCTCCAAACCCCAAAGTTATCTCCGGCGGGAATGCTTGGCTCCACCCCTCCCCCTCTGGCCGGGGCATCTCACAAAGAGATGGTGAGTCCTGGGGCAAGGCCCTGATGGGCGCATTAACAGAAGAATAGTCCCGAGGGGCGAGGCAAGGAACACCGGCGCCAGGCCTCAACGGCTCATGGTAATAGAATACATTGCAACCCAGGACATTATCCACCCCTTATTCTATTACCATTTGCATCATCCCAAATCAATACCTTTCTTAAACTTTACACACACACACAGATATATATATATATACATATACAATGAAACTCTACACTGCGCACGTCTCACAGTCATGGATAGCCTGGGAGATACTGTCCATGGTTAGATCCACCCCTCGGTCTCGTGCCCACTTAAATCCTTTTGGGTCTTTGTAATAGCCATTTCGGAGGAAGTCTATTTCCAGGATACATGGGGCCTCCGGGCCAGTCACAATAGGATGCTTCTGCCACTCCTTCCCAGTCAGGCTCACCTCAGCTTCCAGCAGGGTCAACTGCTGCGACCCCCCTGTCACCCCAGCAATGGACACAGATTCTGCCCCCACATGTCCCGATGGCATTAGGGTACATTGTGCTCCAGTGTCAACCAATGCTTCATATCTCTGTGGCTCTGATGTGCCAGGCCATCGGATCCACACTGTCCAAAAGACCCGATTCTCCCGTGCCTCTTCCTGGCTAGAGGCAGGGCCCCTCTAGGCCTGGTTATCATCCATTCCCTGGGCATACCTGCAAGATGTTTCTTCAAGGGGATCTGACACATCATCCTCCCTTCTGTAATACCTGGCAGCTCGGTCACGGGAGGCTGAGGCTACTTTTGCTTTAGTGGAACCCCCTCGGTTAACGTTTTCCCTTTTGAGCTCACGAACCCGTGCTGCCAGGACAGAAGTGGGTTTCCCATCCCACCTTCTCATGTCTTCCCCGCAGTCACACAGGAAGAACCACAGCTCAGATCGTGGGGTGTACCCTCTCTCTCTAGCTGGGGGACGTCGGGCTCTGGCTCTGGGGTTTATGACCTGCACTGGTGCCACATGAGAGCTGCTCCTCCTCACCTCCTTCATCACCTCCTCCCTAATCTCTTCCTTGAGGTCCCTAGCCACAGCGGCGACATGAGCTTTCATTGGGCCATTGACTAAACTCTCATAATACCTGAACCTGTTGGCAACAGAACCCACTGTCTCTTGGTTGTCATCAGCATTAATTGTTGCAATGAATGTGGCATACTGCTGTGGCCCCAGCTTTGCCAGGTTCCACAGCATCTGCCCTGTACACTTGACCTTGTCGGGGTCATTATCATGCTGTCCGTCCCTCCCAAAGAGTACCTCTAACACTGCCACTTCCCTCAGCTGTTGGATCGCTTCCTCAAGGGTCTTCCATTGCATTCTATGATGGTACTCCTGCATTCTCTCTCTGTGGACGAACCTTTCCCTCACACTCATTAAAAGCCGCTCCCAGAGAGAAAGGGGCCCCGGCTCCCTTACGAATACCTGGTCCACCCCCGAGTCTTGGGCCAAGGATCCCAAATACCTGGCTTCACCACTATCCAGTTGTACGCCTTTACCCATAAGGTCCCAAACCCGAAGTAACCAAGTTGTAAAAGGCTCACGTCCCCGTCGCGCAATGTCTTTTCGCATATTACGGAGACTGTCGAATGACAGGGATTCGATGATAATTTCAGGCTCTGACTCCCCTGCGGGTTGTGAGGGCTCTGGCTCATCCCCATCATTAACTGGGCGTACTGATTTGGCCTTGCACTTCCTCCTCTGCACAGGGGCGACTGCTGCTGGCTGTGGCTGTCCTTGTGGTTCAGCTGGACCCTGCACAGTTGTAACATCTGTGGGTTCCACTGCTGCACCATCAGACCTTCCCTCTTTAGGACAAGGTTTCCCACTAGTCTGGGAGGTGTGTTCCCTCAGCATCTCACGTATTTCCTTCACCAGTACCCCTACCCAATTAGGCTGGTCCATTTGTGAGGTGGGCTGTTGGGCAATGCCAGGGCGTGGGACAGGGTCAGGCTGCAGGGCAGGATCTCCAGCCTCTGGGGCCGTGTCAGGTTCTGGGACAGCATTCCTAGTCTCTGGGGTGGTTATCCACGTAGTTATCCAAGCCAGTCTCACTTTATCTCTGAAGGCCAAGCAGCCCATTAGCAGTAGGCCTATTAGCAGCAACACATGGATAATATCTAGGGGAAAACTAAACCCTTCGAAAGCTGATGGAGCAG